>JAGSMP010000134.1:1202584-2405168 GCA_029286625.1 Parnassius orleans
TGGACAGGGATGTGTTATGGCAAACACTGAACTCATTTGGGTTGAGTGCTGGGTTGATACAGGCATTGAAGTCTCTGTATAGGAACTCCAGTGCTTGTGTCAGGATCAACGGGGCCTACTCGGTTTGGCATCCATAAAGGTGTCAGACAGGGCTCTGTGGCTTCCCCGTGGCTGTTCAACTTATTTATGGACAGTTGTTTGGAAAATTTGAAAGTTGAAGAATGCGGGTTAAGAATGGGTGAGTTAACCATCAAATGCCTTTTGTACGCCGATATTCAAGTCATACTTGCGTCGTCGGCGGCCGAGTTGCAAATGATGGTTACATTCATGAACAGGTCATTAAAAGAATGGGGAATGCAAGTGAACGCAAGTAAGACGAAAGTTATGATTTTTGAAAGAGAAGAAAGTAAAACGATATGTGAAATAAGAAAAGAAGGGGAATTGGTCGAGCAAGTAGATGAGTTTGTGTATTTGGGATGTGTATTTAGCAGGAATGGTAGATATGATAAGGATATATAACGACGAGTGAATGCAGGAAATAGAGTAAATGGGGCTCTACATGTTATTATGAAAAGTCAGAATGTGTCCAAAAAGGCACGTATGGCAATTCACAATGTTGTGTTAGTCCCTACTTTAATTTATCGTAGTGAAAGTTGGGTGTGGCAGAAGAAGCACGAGAGTAGAATAAATGCTGTAGAAATGCGGTCATTAAGGAGTATGTTAGGGCTGAATCTGAATGACAGAGTGAGAAATTGTGTGATAAGTGAAGAGTGTAGTTTGGAAGATGATGTTGTAACCAGGATTAAGAAAGAAATGCTTCGGTGGTTTGGTCATGTAGAAAGAATGAATGAGGAAAGAGTGACAAATCAAATTTATGTAGCAGAGGTGAACGGCGGAGTCTTGAAGGGACGCCCTAGGCGAAAATTTATCGACCGAATTGGCGATATATTGAAAATGGGCCAAATTAAGTGTACCCTTAACCGACGAGCGTGTATGCGTAGGTATATGGATGTGGATGAGGCGAGAGAGGTGAGTCAGGATCATGCCAAATGGAAGTCCATAGTCTCTGCCTACCCATCTGGGTGACAGGCGTGAGTGTTTATTATGTAAATGAGGGTAACAAACGAGCAAAATTAGGATGTATTTTAAATTTCAATAGCCTCGTGAATTGTCCTTGGTAGGAATCGGTGTTATTTTGCGAGGATTTGTGGTTGTTTTAGTCAGTGGTACATACTTCGACTCCAAGCCTGTGAATGTTATTATTCCGCAAGGCTGCTTGCTATCGCTTACCCTGTTTCTTCAGCACGTCAATGATATGTTACAAACCAGTAAAATTCATTCTTATACAGATGATAGCATTCACGATGCCTTATACACCGGCCGTGCTAATATTTCTCGGGAACAAGTCATCGAGTACCGGAATAAATTTACGTCTGAAGCCGAGTTTTTGTTGAGCACAGTATCGGATTGGGGGCGACTAAATCTAGTCCAGTTCCTTCCCCAAAAGGCACAAATTTGCGCGTTTACCGCTAAAAGAACCCCTTTGTCGTACCTCCTCAATTTCAGGGCACTTCCCTCGTTGCTTCAGCTAGCATCGGAATCCTCGGCGTCAACATATCGAATGACGTTTGTTTCTGCGATCACTTGGAACGGAAGATCAAATTGGCCTCTCAAAAGCTTGGAGTGCTTTGCGAAGCAGGACAGTATTTCATGCCGTTACACCACTTGCCATGTTTGGCCTCACACGAAATACTGATCTCATCTTTGTGCCAAGGCACCCCTAGTAGAAGTTGCTACCACTTGATCTCATCCATCGCAGAGCGGTTCGAATCATCGACGAACTAGTTCTTTCTGATCGGCTTGACTCACTAGCTGCTCGAAGATATGTTGCATATCTTTGCATATTCTATCGCATCTACCAAAGGGAGTGCTTAGTGGAATTATTCAGACAAATTCTGGGCGCTAAATTTCACTATCGCACATCGCGACAAAATTCGCGACACAATATGGATGGTATGGTATGTAGTCGCGCTGAACATGCGCTCGAAATAATCTCCCAGTATTTATCATAGATGGCGGTGGTGTGAGCAAAAATTGTCACTTCACTTCACCTTCAAAAGGAAAAGGTCAGTAGTTCTCTAGAAGTGTTCGCTAATCCGCGCCCGCTGTTGCACCCGCTATTGTGCTCTTACCGCATTATTAATTTAATTAGTTTTAAAGTTTATAATCACTAGGGTTTTTCGGCTATACACTATCATAGACATACAATAACACATAGAACATTATACACCACAATATTTAGAATTAATGCCGATTAGTGATTTTGAGTACGAGCTTCTCGGTAAGTAAATTTAATTCCTCTAATTTAAGATATATACATAATATTCTCCCACGCAATCTAGTATTTAACTGCCACAAGGTGATTCACTTGATTAGTATGGACCATCTGAATGATTGGCGGTCCACCGCTGTTTGATTTACTAGAAGTTTTATTCCTCGTACAACTTCCTTGTGGAATCGACTTCCGCCAGCAATTTTCCGAACCAAACGACTTAGGGACCTTCAAGAAAAGAGCCTACTCTTTTTTAAAGGCTGGCAATGCATCTGCTATTCCCCTGATGTTGCAGTTGTGCATGGGCGGCGTTCGTCACTTACCATCAGGTGAGCCATATGCTCGTTTATAAAAATCTTATATAAAAAGTATCTTATGTACTAGATTGATCAATAAGTTTTCGGAATATAACACTTATCAATGAGTTATAGAAATGCGTTTTATTTTTTTCGAATCTTGAATTCGTTAGTAACCCAGGCCAAATAAAACTAAATTAAAAACTATACCCATTTTTTTATGAAACTTCACATTTGGTGGGAATTTGATTCGTATGCAAAATGGAAAAACTCAAACTTCGTGCTGTTATCAAATATTTCTGTCTGAAAATTTTTCTACAAAAAATGCTTCTAAAGAACTGCAGTCTACTTTGGCAGACAATGCTCCATGTTATTCTACAGCAAACTGGTACGCTGAATTTAAATGCTGCAGAACCGCTTGCAATGAGAACACTCGCTCCGGGCGGCGAACAACGGCCGCTACGCATATAAACGTTAAAAATCAAAAAAAAAAGTTACCATCTGTTATTTAGCTGAGGTTTTAAAACTTTTTTTGCGTCAATTTAGTTTATTTTCACTCATACCTTAAAATTCAAATAGGTGGCCGAGCATTGGGCTCCTAGAATGTTAACAGACGCCCAAAAGAAAGCGAGAATTGACATAGCAAAGCTAAATTTTGCAATAATTGAAGAAGATTCTGATTCTTTTTGCGCGCGTTCCGTAACCGTAGATGATACGTCAGTACACTTTTCTGACCCGGAGACGAAAAACCAAAGTAAGGAGTGAAAAAGACCGTCTTCCCCCCCAGCCAAGAGATTCAAGATGCCTGCATCCGTTGGAAAAATAATGGCCTCTGCCTTCTGAGATGCGGAAGGTTTAATAATGATCAACTATTTAAGTCAAGGAGAGACAATAACCGGATATTATAATGCATCATTAATCAAAAATTACGCGAAGAACTAAAGAATAACGGTCGAGGAAAATTACGTACTAGAGTGCTTTTTCATCATGATAATGCCCCTGCCCTTCGATCTCATGTTGCACGTGCTGCCATCCGAACTGCTGGGTTTCAGTTGATGCAGCATCTACCATATTTTGCGGACCTAGCTCCCAATAATATTCGCCATTTTACTCAACTGAACAATCATCGTGGTTCAAAATTCGACGGCAATGATGAGGTGATGTGTGCGGTAGAGGCCTTTTTCAAATCCCAGTATCAAGTCTTTTTGCAAAACGCTATTCAAGATGTTTTAGCTTAAAAGACGATTACGTTGAAAATTAAATAAAATTTACATATACTTATCCTAGAGTTTCATTGCGTTTCAAAAATTTATTGATCAACCTGTATAAGCGCATGGATGCAAATCAGTATACGTAAAATTTTTAAATAGCTAAATTAAATAACGAATAAAATATATAGAATAAACCAATTTTGTCAGTAGTGTTTAGTTTGATAATAATTTTAACATTATAAATTTGTACATTTTGTCTTTAAAGTGATGCCAGTGATCAAAAGCGAGATCTTTATTGGACTACTAACTAAAGTTTAAAGAACGACAAGGACGACTAATTTAAATTCAGGAAGGGACATTCGTAATAGAATTACGGATGACTCAAAGCAAATAAATAATTGTTTTCGTTCTAAAATGTCCTATTTCCGAGTTTAAATTTATTTTATAAGATAACATATTAAATTTGAAAATGTTATTAAAATAAAATTATTTTTACGCTTCCTAAGCTTAGAATTCAGTTGCAGCCCTCAGAACCGCGCTTTCGAATCCTGCACGGAATAAGTAATTGTATGGCCTACAAATTTTTTTTCCGGGTTTGGATTGTAGCAGCCAGGCTAATCAACCTTAAACGGTAGTAAATAATGTTACCCTGCTGCTACCATAACGCAGAAGGTGAAGGTCTGAAGAAAACATTTATTTACAAATTACCCCGGCTACTGAGATACTGTGACTGCATATCGATGCGTGATAATATGACGTATATATTTAACGATCTAATATAGAAACAAGAAACAGCCGCAAATATCATCAGCCCCGCATCGTCTTCACACGCCGGCTATATTCATGAATCCGTCGACCATTTTCGAGCCGTTTCTTCAACGCCGCAGCTTCGCTTCTTCTTGCTGTTCCGGAGATGTGTCCCACGCCGCCGCCGCTCGCCGATTACGCGCGCGCGTCGGACTGCATCACTTATATAGTCCCGTCCAGCAACGCAGCTACGAGAAGCGATCCACGAGTCTTACGCCGGCAAATGGAGCGCGACATATAATAGTTGTATATAATATTGTAATTGATTAATTTCATTGGTCAAAATGTAGAAATTTAATTGGCTAAATAAATAAAAGATATTGCTATTGGGTAACTAAGGATGTAGCTGGGGAATATATATAGGCAGGGTTCACTAAAATAAACACCTTCATTCGCCTGCACATAGAAGCATATCAAGAAAAATAGTTATTCCTCCGCTCCTAGACCACTGAGTCTGTTAATAGTGGACACCATTCACCACTATTACATTGGTGACCCCATTACGAACACCGATAAGGAAGATCCCTGCAAGAATAGTAAGAAATATCAAGGAGGACTTCAGTATATATAAAATCAGTGTAATCAAGACGTCATTATGGAGCGAGAAGCAAGAAACCCACGCATATACATCAAACCCGGCAAGGAACAAGAAATCGCCGGTATATCTCTATCGTTGAGAATACCGTTCTGAGAGATAAACCTCGACTTTGGTTCGTCAGTTTGAAGCCGCAACGAATGATTTAAAGAAGAGTCAAGCGCAACTAGCACAGATGGTGATCGCCGAACATATTTCGGACCTGTTGTACAACCCACCGGCATCCGACCAGTATAATTCGCTGAAGGATCGTCTGATCTCGCATATGAAGAATCCGACAGTCGCCAGCAGAAACTTCTATCAGAAATAGAACTTGGAGACCAGAAGCTCACACAACCTACGCAGAATGCGTACTTTGGCGCGAGATAAAGTCCCAGATTCGACGCTACGGCTAATGTGGGTAAACCACCACCCCCACGTCGATCGGTACTAGCAGTGAGTGAATTCAGCACGCAGACGAAGCTCGACGAACTGGCACTCTGGCGGACAAAATGATCGAAATCAGCAGTACCTCCACACATCGATGATCGAAGGCACTTCAACCAAGGCCATGATACCCAGTTTCTTCTCGAAGAAATTGAAGCTATCATTCGAAGTCGCGCGCTCAAAGCTTCCAGCATCAAACCTGTTACCAGCAACAGTACAACCAGCGCAATCAGCAACACCGAAGACCACTTTTTCGTCGCAACCGCTCTGCAGAAGTCGAACAAGCTCAAGAACAAGATCCCCTACTGCTACTATCATCGACGTTCTGGTTCCGAGGCAAGAAAATGCACAACACCGTGTACATTCAAAATGAAAATATGAAATCGAAAACTAACTAATACGCTTGATGCGACGGGATCCAGCGTAACAGAAAAGTCCTACCGTCTTTTGTCACCGATAAAAAGCAAGCTTACCTTCCTTATCGACACCGGAGCGAATATCTCAGTTTTACCGCCGAGTCAAAGACAAAAGATGAAGCCACTGATTTTCAACTCTACGCAGCAAACAATACGGTGATTCCTACATATGGAGAAAAACAATGGAACTAGATTTAAACCTACGCCGACCATTCAAATGGAGATTTATCGTCGCTAAAGTCAGCAAACCAATCATCGGTGCTGATTTTCTTCAACATCACCAGTTGATCGTCGACATCAAAATAGAAGAATCATCGACGGAAAACCAATCTACATCCCAGTATTTCGTCCAACCAATCTGCCCACAATAAGAAGCATAGACGTTCAACAATCGTATCACAAGATTTTGAAGAATATCCGAATCACAAGAATAACTTCGATGAAATTAACACCGAAGCACAACGTTGAGCATTTCATCGAAACCAATGGACCACCACTTCATTGCCGTGCACGTCCAATCGCACCACACCGATACGAGCAAGTTCGAGGAATTCGAAAACATGATCGAGCAAGGAATATGCCGTCCAAGCAAAAGCCCTGGTCATCACCACTTCACGTTGTACCGAAGAAGAATGGAGAATTACGAGTTTGTGGAGATTACAGAAGACTGAATTTATTACCACTCCTGACCGCTACCCAATACCGCGAGTCAAGGATTTCACTCATCAACTGTCAGACAAGACTATATTCTCCACCATCGATCTCAACCGAGCTACCAACAAATAAAAGTACGCGATGAAGACATAGAGAAGACAGCAATTATCTAATGGGATTATTCGAATTCAAAGAATGACTCCAGGACTGAAGAACGCTGGTCAAACCTTTCAAAGATTCATACACGAAGTACTTCATGGACTGGATTTCGTTTTCGCATTCATAGATGATCTCCTTGTTGCAAGCCCTGATAAAGAAACGCACGAAACCCATCTACGCACCATGCTACAGCGATTAGAAGACAATGGAATCACAATCAACCCTTCGAAATGCATATTTGGACAACAAGGTTCAATTTCTTGGTTTCACCGTCAGCAAGGAAGGAATAAACCGCCTACTGAAAAGTCAGAGCAATCATCGATTATGCGAAACCAAAACACTCGAAGAACTAAGGCGTTTTCTTGGGATGATTAATTTTACAGAACACATTCCTAAAGCCTGAAATCAAAGCACCACTTCACGCTTACCTTCACAACACGAAGAAAAAATAAACGTCAATCAGATGGAACGATGAAGCCACGAAGGCATTTGAAGCTTGAAATTGCGATCCAAAATGCAGCTGCTCGCTCACATCACGAAGCAACCCTTGCTATCTTCAGCGACGCGTCCGATCTCTCAGCAGGAGCCACCCAACAATACATCAATGGGAAATGGCAACCACTTGGCTATTTTTCGAAGAAATTCTCCGATACTCAACGTAACTACAGTACATTCGACCGAGAGTTACTCGCTATCTACATGGCTATCAAGCACTTCAAAAAAACTTTCGAGGGTCGTACCCTGATCCTTTTTTACCGACCACAAGCCATTAACATATGTACTTCAGAAGAAACCATCATCATCGGAAACACCACGACGAGCAAGACAACTCATTTTCATAAGCGAATTCACGACCGACATACGTCACATCAGTGGAAGGACAACATAGTCGCCGACGCACTCAGTCGCATACCAATCGACAGTGTAACGTGCCCTACATCAATCGACTATCACAAGATCGCCGAAGCACAAGACAGAGATAGCGACAACATCAAACTTATCGAAGCAAAGTAACTTGACCATCAAGCGTTACAATGCCAATGACGCATCTACCTATCTACTGCGAAGCATCAACGTCAACCATGCGACCATACCTACCAGAAGAATGTCGTCGCGAAGTCTTCAATGCACTGCACAACATCAGTCATTCAGGTGTTAGAGCAACCAGAAAACTCATCACTGGAAAATTCTTTTGGCCTTTAATACAAGTGGATGTTGGCAACTGGGCGAAGCAATGCATTCAATGTCAAAAATGCAAAAGCAAAGGCATACATCAAGCAGCCTAGATTCATTTCCACCTACGGAGAGATTCGAACACCTGCACGTTGACATCGTTGGACCATTACCTACTTCACTGCAAGGACATCGTTACCTCGTAACAATGATCGACAGAACAACAAGATGGCCAGAAGCAATACCCACCGATGATACATCAGCTGAATCCGTCGCGAAGATAATTTATGAAAATTGGATTACCTGTTTCGGATCACCAAAACCATCACAACGGATCAAGGAAGAAACTTCGTAAGCAACCTATTCCTCAAACTTCTTCAAACTATGGAATACAGAAGACACGTACAACGGCATACCATCCTCAATCAAACGGAATAGTCGAACGATGGCATCGCATTGAAGACCGCACTCAAACCTGTTTATCTCAACACAAAGTGGATTGACGAACTACCTACAGTGCTACTTGGACTACGAGCAACACCACGTGCAGACACTAGTCTTAGCGCCGCTCAGCTAACCTACGGCTGCAGCATAAGACTACCGTGTGACTTCTTCACTTCAACATCATCAAATAATCAAGAAATGAATTACGATTTTGTAACTCAACTTCGAGAATCAATCAACAAAGTCTTATCGTCAAAACGCACATCATCGCACGGAAATAATAAATCAGTATTCATTCATCAAGATTTGAAAACATGCAAGCAAGTTTTTGTAAGAAACGACGCAGTGAAGAAACAATTTCAACCTGCCTACGATGGACCGTATAAAGTATTAGAGCGCAATAACAAGACTTTTAAATTACAAATACCCGGAAATCTACAATTATATCGATCGACCGACTAAAGCCTGCCTATATTATTAACGAGGATACTTCAGAAGTTCATCATCATCAGCATCATCATCTCAACCACCAGCGAGGAAGCGAAAACCATCACCGACATCAACCCAGATAAAACCTATTTTAAAAATTACGAGCCACGGGCGAGTCGTTAAGCCTCCGGTACGCTTTCGCTAGGGGGAGAGTGATGTAGCAGCCAGGCTAATCAACCTTAAACGGTAGTAAATAATGTTACCCTGCTGCTACCATAACGCAGAAGGTGAAGGTCTGAAGGAAACATTTATTTACAAATTACCCCCGGCTACTGAGATACTGCGGACTGCATATCGATGCGTGATAATATGACGTATATATTTAACGATCTAATATAGAAACAAGAAACAGCCGCAAATATCATCAGCCCTGCATCGTCTTCACACGCCGGCTATCTTCATGAATCCGTCGACCATTTTCGAGCCGTTTCTTCAACGCCGCAGCTTCGCTTCTTCTTGCTGTTCCGGAGATGTGTCCCACGCCGCCGCCGCTCGCCGATTACGCGCGCGTTTTTTTACTTGGTAAAGGACACCCTCCGAAGCGGTGGAGGTGGTGAATGCTCCTAGCATACCACGCAGCCGGCTGCGTGGTTATGTGGGACTCACTTTGAAGAAGTGCTACCACTAAACACCACCTTGCCGATGGCCGAAGGCTTTACAGTGGAATCGGATACGACCTCCCTCAGGGAGAGGAGGTGTGGGGCCTAACCGTCCGGGGACGGAAGCGGATCAACCAACACAGCCGCAAAGTGCGACGGTGCTGGAGAATGAGTGGGGAATCGCATGTGCGAGAACTGACTGCCAGCGCAGCCGCACGGGGCAGCGGCACTATGAGTGGGACAGGGAGGCACTCACCGTTCAACGGCAAGTGCGGGACGCACAACACAACCGCACGGGGCGGCTGGCGGAACGGGAGGCTCCACCGTCACCCGAACCCATATTCATGGGCACGGAAACACGGCGACGGCGAGACAGCTAAGCACAACCGCACGGGCGCGGCTGTGCTAGCCGAGCGGGAGGGCAAACTCGACCGTGCAAGGACGGGGTGTGGGAGCACCCAACCGTACAGGGACGGAAGAGCGGTCAGCCAACGCAACCGCACGGGGCGGCGGCGCCAGCTGAGGGGACAGGACGGGACTGACGTTCTATTCTGAAACTGTGCCGACCGAGGGAGAAGACCCGTACGGGGACGGGTGCTCGGTCAGCGGCGGACCCCGCAAGCACACGACCGCTCGGGAGCGACGGCGCAAGCGGAATGTTTTTTGATTCGCGCGTCGGACTGCATCACTTATATAGTCCCGTCCAGCAACGCAGCTACGAGAAGCGATCCACGAGTCTTACGCCGGCAAATGGAGCGCGACATATAATAGTTGTATATAATATTGTAATTGATTAATTTCATTGGTCAAAATGTAGAAATTCTAATTGGCTAAATAAATAAAAGATATTGCTATTGGGTAACTAAGGATGTAGCCGGGAATATAAATATAGGCAGGGTTCACTAAAATAAACACCTTCATTCGCCTGCACATAGTAAAGCATATCAAGAAAAATAGTTTCATTCCTCCGCTCCTAGACCACTCGGAGTCTGTTAATAGTGGACACCATTCACCACTATTACAGGATGTTTGTGCTGTTGCAATCGATGTTCAATCAAAGCGGTGTACGAATATCCACTATCCCATATCGTCCCGTGGATGTCGTAAGAGGTGACAGAGGGAAAATGGAACAAGGGATGGGCAGCAGCATTTTCCTGACAACAACTTAAAATAATGAAAAACTGCGGTTGCCAACCAGGTCAAAATCAGTTATTGGGTTTTTCTGTCAAGAAACTCTCAATACCAGCCCGGAGTCAGGAAGGTGGCGGTGTTTTATTTATCATAAATGTTATGTTATGTCTGAGAAATGAAACATAATACAAGGAAATGTTTTCTTTTCTTTGTACGCAGAATCCGAATTATGACATCGGGACGTCAAACACCTCGGTCCTCCCCGTGACCATGGGTGCTGTAAACCACCCGAAACGTCGGGAATTAAAAAGTTAAATTAAACACGATAGAATCCGTAAAAATTAGTTTCATTTAATGTCTTCGTATATATTTGCACATTTACATTTTGATTCTTAATCGAAAATAATTGAGTGTCTATGGGCGACGGCATCTATTTATCATGAGGTTAACTGTGTGCTCGTTTTTCACCCTTGACTGCTAGAATAAAATAATTTTTATTGATATAAAACGTTACCCCACACTAGCATTTTTTCTTGTATCGAGGAGGCAGTTTACAAACATAATTTGTACAAGGACAAATATCCAGACCCGGAACAATTATTTGTAGGCAATACAAATATTTGTTGCGTGCGGGATCCGAACCCGCGGCCTCCAGCGCTACAGCTCATTGCTAAGCCACTGTGCCACGGAGACGTCAAATTCTACTTACGAGTATCTGCTTCTGAATGTATGGGGTAGGTTAGTTAGTTTAAAATAAATGAGGTAAAGGTTAAGAAAGCAGGATATGAAGTTTACTTTTAAGTCCTGTTTATGTTTTCGTATCTCCTATCTAAAAATTTGAAAACTTACTTTAAACTAATAAATTGAATTAAAATCCAGTTACAATAACTTGCAATATACACCGCGCGGGAAAACGAAAAGTTGAGCATTCAGGATGCGCGCTAAAACACTACCAATGTCGGTTAATTGGTTTCCAGCTTTTATTTGGCCCTTTTGAATATTTCATAATAGAGAGTACGAAGTCTTATTTGCGAGGACGTTTTGAACAAATCATTAATTTTACGGTATTATTTTCTGTCTTTGTCAGCTCGTAGAAGTCCACTACTGGATCGTTTTCTTGCTTTAATCATCATGCTTGGTGGGCAGATTGTTCCCGATGTTTCGCACTTTTTACTCTTTTGCACGTTGCTGATCTGGGTATTTTAGATCTCACGTAAACGAGTTGGTTATACTGCCATTTATCGGATGCCACAGGATTTTTCTGCCTTTACCCATAGTCGCCTCTTTTTAAACGTGGTAAAGATACACTGCAGCTATATTATCGTCGCAGCACAAATTAGTTGCCTCGACCGGGGAAGAACCACGCTCTCACAGATTACCAGCGTAAAATAGCAGCATAATGCCGATATGTAACGTGTGAGTGTAGAGAACCGGATACCCTTTTTACTTGAAACGAGGCATTATATCTTAGTCTACAGTATCCTCTTACCATCAGGTGGACTGAGTGCTCGTTCGTCAAAACCCTCAGGATAAAAAATAGATGGATTATTCTTAAGCCGCCACCACAAGACAAACTTATTTATTCTTTATATAATAACTTTTTTAATGTTTATTGTATAAGTAGTAAAATAGCAAAAACTAGTTAATGAAATTAACAAGTTTTTAACAACTTTACATAAAATATGTTAAAGGTTTTTTTTCCTCACGCTGAACATAGACCTCCAATTAGTTGGGGCTAACCTACACTTCGCTTGCTGCCGATTGTTGCCTCTTCAATGATGGTACAGAGAGACGGAAAGTCCCCGGTGGCTCGCTATTCCAAGCTACGGGTGGCGATGATGGTAATGGCAGAGCTAAGAATCCACGGTGGAGGTTTGCAAGGAAAAGTACTTGTACTTGTAAAGCAGTATAGACGCTAGCCTCCAACTTTTCAGTAACTGCGGCCACTTTTGAATTGCCTCTGATAAATTTATTTTATATTTTAATTAACACTGACTGAAAAAAAAGCGCTATTTTATTTAAATTGGATGATAAAAATTCTAAGCCGCTATCGCCGTACGCCAAATTATTTATGGCTTTAAGGCGATCATTTCCAGATGTAACTCTACCACTCAGATCTCAAGTTTCACAACGCTTTTTTTAAATAATTCATAGATAAGTTTAACGGCTAAAAATATATTAATTAGAAAATATCACTTCAAAGCTTTTTCGTTTTATAACACGTACTTGCTAGTTATTTATTTAAGTGTTTGTTTAATGTAAAGTGACGTTATATTAAAATATATGTTTATATAAGTCAATGAAAAAGTTTACTTTCTCGAAATGAATCGTTTTCGCACGAGTGCATATATAGAAAACGCTCTGCATTAATTACACGAAGCGTTGACTGCACTTTGGGCTGAAAACCTTTACCGGTGGGGATCTCTCCTTTTCCTTCCACAGCGAAAGTAATGACCCCGATGTGATTATCAACAACGTCATCTACATCCTTCGAAAACCTCAATTTATATTTTTTATAATAAACATAGTTTTCAAGTACCCATTACGTTAACTCCCGACAAATTACGCCAACGCTACCTGTTCGTTCAAGCTACTCTGTTCGCTACAGTGTTTGATAAGGCATTGAGTCTACTTTACAACACTTTTGCAGATTACCTACCTTTTTATCGACTCACCGGGCAAGTTCTTTTGCCGGCCACAAGGATATATGTACTGAATTATCATGTAAAAAAGAAAATACTGCTTTTGGCCGGCGTTGGATTCATTAGTATAAGGCGTGAATCGGAGTTTTACAGAATTTTGTTGCAAGTTGCGCAGTCATATATGGCACTGTGAATTTTTGCGTAGTAATAACAGTGCCGGGCATCTTTCCTATTCTAAGTGTTATAGAAGAGGATGGTAAAGCACTTAATTTACTAAGGTAAGTATTTTCTCTACTACGGTTCTCTTGATCGAAATGACTTAAACCTCTTGCAAAAAAAAACTCCTCTCGTAAGTATTTTAATAGAGTTATGCGAATAAGGTGGCACATAGCAAGTAGTAAGTAGCATCAACGGTGATTACTTACAATCATGTCACCATATTCTCGTTTTTCGTTTGTAGCCTTTGTTGATGAATTCCTTTTAATTGATAATTCATTCGACACAACTGACAAAAAAAGTAGAAGTGGGACATTTAGTCCAAAAGTAAAGTTAAAGCCTATTTACGCCCCACAAGAGGGCACAGCCCTTTCATTTCTGAGAGGGTTATAGGACGAGGAAATATCCGGTGCGCTACCCCAATGGCAGACTTCACATACCTTGGAAATATTATTTCTTAATTTCAAAAAGTTTTTTTTTAATCTCAAAATTGATAAAATTAATGATATTTGAGTATCTTAAATTTCAATAACGCCACGTTAGTAGATCTTATCAAGACGAAGCTGGGACGGGTCGCTAGTAATATATAAAATAATAGTATGCAATTTATTTGAGTGACCCAAACAATTGAAACATCAAAACAACGGTATTAGATTTCGAGTTTTAGAGCTATAATTGAATTTCCGTTTGCCTAATAAATTGTATTTAATGGTTTTGTTTTAGTAATGATGTTTTACTGGTAATTATTTGATTTGTACGATGAAATCACAACAGTTGTTATAGTTATGTTTAAATTTTCATTTTTGTGTTACGTATTTTTGTATTACGTATTAAGTATTTGTTTTTTGGTTTTATAGAATAAGGATAACAAAATAGCACACAGCCCATATGATGATAAGTGGATGCTGTGGCCCATAGACATCTACATCTATCCTCGATTAAGAATGTAAAATGCGTTGTCACCCCTGAGGACTAAGATGGAATGCCTTGTATCCAGTAAAAAGGGTTTTCGGTTCTCTACACTCACCATACGAAACACAGCAGCATTGAGCTGCTAGTTTAATTCCTTTGTAATAATCTTTTTTATACATTATTTGTATAATAAAGTTTTTAAATTTGGTGGAAGTCAGATATTGTATATTTTGTTGTATATTTATATCGCCCGAAGAATGAATTACTCTGGAGTCGAGTAATTGGTACTAACTACTAGCTTGTGTCTGTTTCTAGTATTTACAGTGTGAATATCACTTATTTTATTTAAACTAATTATATTTTTGTGTACATACATTACATTTTTGTGAATGTATTGAGAGGCCAAAGTTAATATAATATCTATCAATTTCCACATATTTTTTTACTTTTATTTATTGGCCATCGCATTACGGTTCAAGTATTTAATTTATAACATAATACACAATACAATACAATACTCTTTTTTGTACGCCAAGGGAAGATTAATTTACCAAAATAAACAAATATGGATGAAAAAACAAAAGGCAGTCTTATTGCTACATTTTAATCTCTTCCAGACGACCCAGAAAAAAAACAAAAGGCAGTCTTATTGCTACATTTTAATCTCTTCCAGACGACCCAGAAAAAGAATTAAATAAAAATAAGAAAAAGATTAAAGGGTAGGATGCACTTTAATAACAAATGATACAAACTTATTCACTAAAAATACAACATACTTTAGGCGGTAGCTTATTGATTATAAATAAAAGGAGGGAGAGAGACAAATAATGTTCCTTAACCATATTTCTTGAAAAAATATAAGGATTAAGCACGTTTCATCGACAGGGGTTAGGAGTTCCATAGTCTTCTTACTCGAAGAACAGAGAAAGATTTATCATAAAATGTAGGGAAGTGTATAGATTTATTTTTGGGAGGGTAGGCGTAAAAAGCAACACATATTTTATATAGGTCTATTTGTTTTTAATTATAATAACGGTAGTATTTGTATTTATTCAAATCTTTATTGTAAATTATGTACATGTGAATGACACTACCTACCAGCAAAAGTAATCCTTGTGATATTTTCAATTTATTACATTAACCACATACAATAATAACTCACACAGTATCGACTCATTGAAGCAATCATTTTCTGCAATGACTGAGATGTTCTACAAGAAAATGGATGAACTTCAGCAAGATTTTCAAAGAACCTCGGCAGGCAAGACCTCTGCAACCACATCATCGATCGCCGCTGGCTTCGATTCTTTCAAAACTTTCACTGGGGCCACACTAAATACTTTGCAGCAACAAATGGAGTTTCTAAGGCTGGAGATAGATCGCCAAAAATACGGAGATGGCGTAAGATAATCTTTTTTATACATTATTTGTATAATAAAGTTTTTAAATTTGGTGGAAGTCAGATATTGTATATTTTGTTGTATATTTACATCGCCCGAAGAATGAATTACTCTGGAGTCGAGTAATTGGTACTAACTACTAGCTTGTGTCTGTTTCTAGTATTTACAGTGTGAATATCACTTATTTTATTTAAACTAATTATATTTTTGTGTACATACATTACATTTTTGTGAATGTATTGAGAGGCCAAAGTTAATATAATATCTATCAATTTCCACATATTTTTTTACTTTTATTTATTGGCCATCGCATTACGGTTCAAGTATTTAATTTATAACATAATACACAATACAATACAATACTCTTTTTTGTACGCCAAGGGAAGATTAATTTACCAAAATAAACAAATATGGATGAAAAAACAAAAGGCAGTCTTATTGCTACATTTTAATCTCTTCCAGACGACCCAGAAAAAGAATTAAATAAAAATAAGAAAAAGATTAAAGGGTAGGATGCACTTTAATAACAAATGATACAAACTTATTCACTAAAAATACAACATACTTTAGGCGGTAGCTTATTGATTATAAATAAAAGGAGGGAGAGAGACAAATAATGTTCCTTAACCATATTTCTTGAAAAAATATAAGGATTAAGCACGTTTCATCGACAGGGGTTAGGAGTTCCATAGTCTTCTTACTCGAAGAACAGAGAAAGATTTATCATAAAATGTAGGGAAGTGTATAGATTTATTTTTGGGAGGGTAGGCGTAAAAAGCAACACATATTTTATATAGGTCTATTTGTTTTTAATTATAATAACGGTAGTATTTGTATTTATTCAAATCTTTATTGTAAATTATGTACATGTGAATGACACTACCTACCAGCAAAAGTAATCCTTGTGATATTTTCAATTTATTACATTAACCACATACAATAATAACTCACACAGTATCGACTCATTGAAGCAATCATTTTCTGCAATGACTGAGATGTTCTACAAGAAAATGGATGAACTTCAGCAAGATTTTCAAAGAACCTCGGCAGGCAAGACCTCTGCAACCACATCATCGATCGCCGCTGGCTTCGATTCTTTCAAAACTTTCACTGGGGCCACACTAAATACTTTGCAGCAACAAATGGAGTTTCTAAGGCTGGAGATAGATCGCCAAAAATACGGAGATGGCGTAAGATGCTACTCTTGCATGGCATGCCTGAAGCTAAGACGGAGGATCTTGTTGCGCGCGTCAATTCATTAGTTACCTGTCATCTGTCAAATTTTGTAACTCCAGCATCAAGACCAGTTATCGCCTGGGCCGCACTGCTGTTAACAGACTCAGACCTGTTGTTATTAAGTTCGCTGAAGTTGCAGTCCCTGACAATGTGTGGTTTGCGAAAACTAAATTCAAAGGTTCTGGCATCACTCAGTCTGAGTTTTTAACACAGTCTCAGCATGCTGTACTTCTTGAAGCTCGTAAGCGCTTTGGAATGACTAAGTGTTGGACCCGCGATGGATATATACCGGGTGTTTGTGAAACGCTCCCGAAAACGAAAACAGATGATAGTACTAAGGATACCTATGATGATGGGTCACAAAGAAATTCGATCCCGAGGAAAAAAAATCGACTTTTCACAACGTTTTATTAACTTTATTCACGCTCCATCATGTTAGTACAGTTAATTGAAACGATATTTCACTAAAATAATCAATCCTTAATACTATCATCCTTAGTACTATCATCTGTCTTCGTTTTCGGGAGCGTTTCAAAAATACCCTGTATACATCATAGGCTTGCATGGGACTCGCCATCAAGTGGAATGTTTGCGCGAGCTTGAGAGCATACCAGGAGAGCCAACTTCGGCATATGAAGCAAAATTGCATTTTCAAAGCTCTGTACAGGCTTCTAAAAGCCAGGGGCCTGAATTGCCTCTCCCCGTTCAAAGCGAGTGGTTAAGAAATAGCATGTTTAAATTAGATTGCACTCTGTAGTTTAAGTTAAGCGTTCGTTAATTTCAAGTAATTTTCTCACAATTTATTCACTTTTGAACTTAGTGATTTAATATAATATTTATAATATTGTACCATACATTATTACAGTGTTTACATTATGCTAATTGATCACAGAACACTATTAATTCTTCTTTGCTTCATTCGATGCTTAAACAAAACATTCATAAATAGATACCTTAAAATGTCAAACTGACAATTAACTACGAGACAGTGATGGAATCGTAGACAGAGAATCCAATAGACGGCGGGGTCGCGTCAACCGCTATTCTGTCTTCCATTCACGCATCAAATTGCTGTCATTTTGGCAATATAACCCACAAAATAGGGACATATTGTTTGTGAAGCGTACGTCAGTAATTTTAGGCCATTTTATTCACATGTTATTAGGATAGGATAATAAAAGCAAATGAAACAAATAGGTAATATTAATAACAAATATTAAAACATATTTATTTGTTAAGAAAATCGTAATAATTAAACTTATTTTTAATTCCAATTTAATTATAATTGTCCTTGAAATAAAACTAATTTAGTATGAATATCCCTGATTTTTTCGACGGACTCACTAATTTTTGATGTATTCTTATTTCAAAATATCTTAAAGCGACAGCTTTAATGAGAAGTATTCTATGATTATCAAAATAAAGAAATCTTTATTGATGAGATCGATCGAGTTAAGTAGATTGCTATCCTCTTTGTTTATAAGAGCTTTGGCCTTAAGCTCTTCAAGACTTTGTTTCAGATTTGCCACTTTTATTTTTAGACGCCGTGTTTTCTGACGAAGAGCGCGCACCATTCTCAACCTCTTCTCCGACAGATTTTGCTGCTGTTTTAATCCCTTGGTAAGACTCCTTGGCGTACCCATTGGCTGAAACAGAAAGTTAAAATGTTTTAATCCATTAAACATATTAGCGGCCGTTATTGATCGCAAACAAGAGATTTTCAATTGTGTTCATAATGTTACATGTCACCTATACCATATTCAGCAAAGCAAAATACAAAATGTAAACAAGGAAACCAATGGCTATCAAAAACAATGACAAATAATGCTGTGCGTAATGTCAGCTAATCAGTCAGCGAGTAGTACAGTTTCTTCAAATTTAAAGGTAAAGATAACATACGCTACTGTTCAGTCTCTAATTTTAGTGTTTAATCCATTAGCCTACTTGTATGTCAGTTCCATAACTACATCATCAATCTAATATCTATTTTTAGTAATTTTAACGTCCCCTTGGAAAAATATCACATAATTTCAATATTATTTAGCATTCAATAAAAACTGAATAAATGAAATGATAACTATAACTTTTATATTAATTCTTATCACTAGTACTAGTGTTTAGTTAGCATGGCAATGAAAATTAAAGACGCACCGTATTTGGTTGTTCCATCAATAAATCAACAGGCTCAAGTCCTTCTATGTTTGCAACATTCTCCTGGAAAAATGTTACATTTTTCAATTTTCTTCTATATATTCAGTGTAAAAGAAATGATGTCTTTTAATTCCCTTTTATCTTATCATAGTCCATCATATTATACTTACACACTTTAGTTAACCATCTACTACATAAAAAACACAGTTAGAAGATTTAAAATGCGACCATATTTAAGCATACAAACTTTTATTGTATAAAGTGCATTACGAAACAATTCAGTTCTTGTCCTTTCTCGGACTAATAAATTCCTTTCAAAGTGCCTGGAGCAAAATCGACAGTAGGCTCCCAATTTTTCTTACCGGTTGCTATAACTCATTTTCTTTTTATTTCGGAATCAATTGGGAAACTGACAAATAAAAAAAACATCAAGATGAATAAATTTGAATGACATTATAAGCACAGGTATATTGACGCAATAGTAAATATGTAGTATAACACATTAGGTACTCTCGCTGTAATTGTAAGTGATGAGGTCGTACCTCAGGTAATTATAAACTTTAGCTGGCAACATAGGTTTGAGGTTATAATATCGCTTATAATGATAATATCATTATAATTTATAGAACAAAATGACCGTGAACATCGCTTTGATTAATACTTCCATGTAAATCGTGATTCAGAAAGTTATTTAAATACATATTCATGAAATAAATTTACTTACGTGTGAAATGTAATGCCTTAAATTTTTCGTTCACTGCGGCTTTAACAGCTCATAACACTGCACGAAATTATGACATGGTATAAAATCAAATAATATTCTAACTCAAAACGTACAATTATCGAGTTTTATTTGCAAATACATTTTTAAACAAAATAATAAACATTAAACATTCCGTGACAGTTGCAATGTCTGCCACTAAATTTAATGCCAAACAGCTTGTTAGGTGGTACGGGAATAAGGACAACAATATAGTAGCTATATCTCTTTCTTACAAGTGCTAATATGATATATGCGTGCTATGTTTTGAGAATGAAACAAAACATATCACGCTGTCTATTGGATTCTCTGTCTACGGATGGAATTGTGAATGACAATGACATTTGATTGTCAATCATAGACTAACTTTAATTTTAATTAAGTTACTAGTTTTAATTTTTTTTATTATTATAGTTTTTAATACTGTATATAATAAAATATTGTATATTATTTTAATTTGCCACTTTTGCTATAGATTCCGGTATTTTCATAATATTTTGTAAGTTACTTTACTTTTTTTTGTTTTGTTGTTTATGTTCGTACAATTAATATTCTTTATTCAAATTTAATAATTAATCTTAACGTGTCATCTTACCCTGTCTCATGTAGACTCATGCTATACTTTTCCACTACTTTTTGTGTTATGATACGAGTGGTGACAACTTTCTGTTGGTGGGTATCATGACCTGTTTTTTTTAAATTTATATCACATTATTTTAAGTTTTTATATTTATATTAATGATATTTTATACAACATGTCTTTTCAAGATATAAGACAAATTTTTTTTCACCTTCATCCTCTGATGGCTTGAATAGTAGTAATAGTTTCTAGTCTCCCTTCTCTCAACCAAACATTAGTTTCGCATTTCTCAGATGTACTGAAAAATTTCAATATTGCCCATATTAATGCACACTATACAGATATGCTCTTATCGTTTGATATCAAGAACGTACATGCTATTTTGATCTCCGAATCTTGGCTTAAGCCTTGTTTGTCTTCCACATGTTCTTCCAGGCTTTCAACTAGTAAGGAATGATCATTATACTCGAGTTGGTGGAGGTGTTGCCATCTACCATCGCTCGCACTTACCATTTGCAAATTTAATTATGTCAACTGATCAAGGTACTCCAGGAGCTGAACATTTAATTATCGAGGTTATTTTTTCTGGTACCAAGATATTACTTGGCGTGTTTTATAATCCTAGTGCCAACAGAGATAAATATAAAAAAAATCGAAATCACTGCAAAAGGTTGTGTGGGGATAAAAAACGACGCTATATTCATAAATCTATACTTGACAAAGATGATTCCGGAGATACTTAGAAATCTCTCTTAGAAACATTTGTATTCAAATGATCTCCAAGTATATGTGCATGCCAAATTGGTTGATTTACCCAAAACTATAGGCTTATTAAACAAAGGTCTTGATTTGATTGTGGATTGGAGTAAGTCATATGGTCTTAAAGTAAATCCATCAAAAATTAAAGCAATAATAATTGGCAGTCAAAACACATGCGTGAGTGTCGCGGAACACTCGGTTGGAACGAAGTTCCTTTCGTAGTATATTATTATTTATAAACTTATTATATTATTGATTAACAAATACAAATAAATGAATTACTAGCGTCTATTAAAATGAAGCGTCATGTAAAATATAATAATATTTCTTTCATAGCAAGATAAAAAAGTGCGAGGGAGATGGATATTATTCCATCTCGCTTCCTCATAGCCGCCAAGGCCGTCTATACCACGTCAGAAGGGGTCGTGACGGAAAAATCTTGCACTATATATATGCACTATATATATGTATAACATGCATACATCGTTTTCAAAAGCTGGTTTTCCGAGTCTATGACCACTAATGCTGGAGTTACTCAGGGCTCCGTTCTCTCTGCAACTCTCTTCCTGTTGCATATCGTCGTCGACGTCGACTAACCTTTTTGCTATTTCCTTCAAAAGCCTTAAAGCGCTAGGACCCCACGGACTAAGGGTCTCGACACCGAATGGGACTAAAATATATTCGGAGCCTAGACCCCTGTATTTGTATCCTTTAGCTTTTTCAGCCGCTTCACAAGCCGCACCAGCTCTGTTGTTGGCCCCTTCCCATCTATGTAGATGGAAAGGGGCCAACAACAGCGTGTCTGAACAGGTTGCATCCCATACCAGCACCCGGCCCTTTTTCCATGGAAACAAACTCATACCGTCCGGTATCTTTCCATAGTCTCTTGCAATACTAGACGGCTCAAGTAGACTTGGCACGTTGACGGTGGCAAGAGACCGGCGTATGATATCTTTAAGTGCTGCATGTCTCGAAAAGCCGCCTGCACTTTTTGGCATGATAGTCCGTGATGCCCTAGCTTGTCGACGTCCCTGCCACACGGACATTTATGAGGAGCGCAGACCGGAACCCCAAGCCGTAGACAGGTTACGATTCGGAGCGTGTCAGGCTCAAGAATTGTTCCTGTATTTGACGAAAGGTACGCGTGAAGCCAGTAGCCGGCCTCATGCGTACCCAGGGCCAAAAGCCTAGCACGCGCCGAATCTGTACTACAGCTCAAAAGATTGTCATAAGTCAATTTGCAGTTTATGTCGTCCCAGCTCCTCTGTGAATTTGGAGAAACTGGAAAATTTTGACCTGGGCATGCAATTAAGAAAGCGTTTCTAGCTTCTTCCAGGCCAGCAATCTCAAAGTTTGAAGGATGCCTTAAATTTTACTTATGAGATTTGCTGAACTATGGACAGAAGATAGGGGCTGGTAAAGGACACTGAAATTTTATGAATCCCAAACCACCATAACGGATGGGTAGGGATGTTGGGTCCAAGATTGCTCGTTCAGGTGCATATTAAGAATCTATTATAAATTAATTTTGATTAAGTTGTCTACTTGTGTCAAGAGGTCTGGGTGATTCCAAAAGGTGCAGCAACGGAGCACATACGTAAATTTTGGGACGAAAAGACAGAATTTTAAAATGCAAAGTGCATAATGTGGACTAATTTCAAGGAGACGGTCAGCGGAATTTTGAAATTAAGTAATTTAATTATTAATATATTCAAAAATAGATTCATAAAAAATTGGAGAACCTAAAAAGTAAAGGGAATTACTGTTAACTATTTTAATATTTGGAGCCAAAATATTAAATTTTTGTTTTACGTGATTTAAATTTAAGTTGCAGTTATTTATAAAAAGTTCGCATTTCCTAAAATTAAGCTCCAAACCAATGGCTTCAAATTTATTTTTGATTAAAAAATGGTCCTAAAACACAGTATCCATATCACCTCCTAGGGTTCCGTCGTCCAAATACCAAACGTTGAATTTAGAATTTAAATTTTTGATTTTCGGATTTATAGCCAAACTAAAAATTGCTGGCCCAAGGGGATCACCTTGTTGACAACCTACTTCCGAGGACAGTTCATTAGAACGATATAACAATTTTGTTGGGTTAGCGTAACTGAGAAAAAGATAATTGTATATTTCCGGTATATGTTGTTTTATTTCCGTCAGCAGGATATCCCTATTTACCGAATTGAAAGCATTTTTGACATAAATTTTAAGCAACACGTCAGGATGTCCGTAAGTTAGGAAAGAGCGTAGGGCATGGACGGCTGTCTCACACCCTCCTTTTACACCGAAGCCTAACTGTACGGGTTCAAATTCCGAATTTAATTTTGGTAAAATATGTCGAACAGCAATTTTGGAGGCCAGGCGTCGTAGTGTTGATCCAACAGCAATTGGTCTCACCCCTCCGTCCTTTTTGGTGAGGGCAATGAGTTTCGCGCCGAAAAGAATGGGAACAATTTCTGGATTGACATTACCTTAATACATAAATCGAAATCGAATTTACAAGTTGCTCACCTGCATCACCCACAGAATGCGATGTTAAGTCTTTCAAATGTTGGGGTGAGATTTCATCCAAACCTGCAGCCGAACCTGGTGTAAAAGATAAAATGGCATCCGTAACATCTTTGTTTTGAATTTGAAGGCATGCTTGCCCTGCTGTTGGTCGGTCGAGAAAATATGGGTTTACTAGAGCTGGAGGATGTTTTGTCCGTAGGGCCTGAAGGGTGTCAGGGGTATCTGGTGATAGCGTGTCGTTGGAGAATAAAAGGCCAGCGGCACCTTTGAGATCTCCGTTACAGATTTTGTTTTCGATGAGTTTGTTGCGATTACGAGGGGCATCATGTTTGATTAGAGGTGCGGGAGAAGGTGAGGACCTGACAGTACAGTTATTTTTAATCTTTTGTGTCAAGGATAAATTTGGTTTATCAGTTTTTAATATATGTAGTGTGCTGTATGAAAATAAAAATAGGTTCTGCCAGTCTTGAGTACAATTGCTTATGTAACATTTCTGGATTAATTGTGACAAATGTGTAGCAATGGTTATTCGAGCTCCTCGAGGTATTCTTTTAACTATCGGTATTCTATTTTTCAAATAGCTGAGATGTGTGTGGAAAGGAATTGGATCATTGGCTACAAAAGTAGGCGCACTCGGAATAATGGGGTGGATGTCTAAAGGTGAACTGTTTTGGCTAATAAATTTCCTGTGTGTTTTTGTAGTGTGCATGTCGAGGCCTTTTAAAGATTTGAATGACTTGTTGCACTGTGTTCGATGTGCCATCACAAGATTGGGTCACGGACTGCATTCACAAAAGTTAAATACAATCACAAAAAATAATAACTTAAACAAATTTAAAAACACAATAAAGTAACTTAAAAATTACACTGAAAATATGAAAAAGTAAAAGTCAAAATATGACGGCTGCTTGTTTTGGTAACAAGACGCATGCGTCGTTACGTAGGTGCATCACAGGACGGTCCCGCAATTGGACGCTGCAGTGGAAGAGATCCAGCGACGCATGTCATCGGCCTTAGCAACCGTGTCTTGAAATTATCACACGCGGACTAGAAGTTTTCAAAGACTGAACAGACACTGTGGTGGTAGCAACAACAAAATCCCCATGCCCACATATGAAAAATACCCCGACAAACTCTTATATGCATGTCAGGAAATTAAACTGGCTTAAAAATAAATATCTTAAGAGACCCGAGCCTGCTTGTCACTTTTATTTTATACAAACTATAGCCTTGTTTGCATAGATGGCTTTGAGATACGATAGCTCTTCATCAGTCAATCAAATATATATTTCAGAAATCCTTTGTTGCGAATTGTTTCACCATCTTGAAATATTTTTATACCTCGTAGTTGATTTGAGATATTATATAAACTACTGTTATACTATTTATATCTATGTCAACAATAAACGATTCATTTTTTCACTAAAATTTTATAATTAAAATGTATAGTTATTTTTATTAAAATATTTAGATAAAATAAACATGGAATAAACACAGTTGTCACCAGTCACCTTTATTTCTTTTGAATATTAAAACAATGAAAATATTATGAATTATAAAAAGTTAATTAATCACTATTTGTTTTATCTGCCGGTTTACCTTAAAAATTATTAATCAACTTTACATAATATATTTAAAAAAAAGAAGATTATCACAAATATTTTAAACAGTCTAGTGAAAAAGCACTGACAACCCTACTCATATTTCACTTTGTCAATTTAAGAAATAATTAAATTTGCTCTCATCTATACAATAAAGGACAATAGAAAGGGGCATTTAATATAAAGATAAATATTAACTATGTAAGCGATGAACAACGATTATAAGTAAGGCCGTGATTGATTACCATTTTTCATTTATACAAGACACAAGAGTATGTATTGAATTAATATAAAACTACCTATATGAATGATTATGAGAAGATTAAACTCGAAATAATTACGAGAAGATGAAAACGTTACAATTAAATCGTTGTGATTATATACTCTTTGGTAACAATCAGAGAATATCAGTTAATGACCTCACCGTTGCGTCTTTTTAATCTATGGTCTTAACACTGAAATAGTTTGTTATTGACCTCTGACTTTGACACAAGCGATACGTTATTTTTGTTTAAATTCTAAAATTTCGTACGTTGAATTTGTGCTTATGACCGGTATCTATGGGCACGGATATGACAGCACAGGTTTGGAGACCAGGAGAGATATCAGATAAATTCTCGGACCAGTCAGGATCAAATTCAATCCGAAAGAAAAGCCATGGTCGATCTTGTAAATTTCTCACTGCAGGCAGTCTCCGCATGGGGGCGATGCCAACCTCGTGAGATTCAACGCCTTCAGTACACAAGCATGCCTCTTTTTTAGAGCCATGCTGCAGCTATATTAACGGTATAGTTGTAGTACGAATGGGTCGCCTCGACCGGGGAAGGACAACGCTCTCACAGAATACCAGCGTAAAATAGCAGCTTAATGCTGCTGTGTTTCATACGGTGAGTGTAGAGAACCGGATATCCTTTTTACTGGAAAAGAAACATTCATCTTAGTCCTCACAGCTGACAACGCATCCGCATTTTGATTCGTAAACGAAGATAGATGTACGAGTAGATGTCTATGGGCCACAGCAACCACTTACCATCAGGTGGACTGTGTGCTCGCTTGTCACCCTTATCGTATAAAAAAAATGAGCCAGCTTAGATTGGCGCCTTCTTTCCGAAATGTTTCATTGTAATGCACCAACCGCCTTTAATTGCTGCGGTTTGTGGTTTCCCCGGACCTGCAAAGAACTTTGGTGTTTTAAAAGGCACGGTGATACTTTACACCGGGACAGTTGCTTACAATATATAAAGAGCATGTCATGTCAGTCATGTCGTGCTCCTAATAATGATAATAAATTGCTGCATAATAATAGTAATACTGGTGCTGCAAAAACCAACCTAGCGACTTTGAACTCAATGGAAAAACTAAGAGTCTGATAGCTGACTACAATATGGTTAGAACCAATTTTACCAGTCTTAAGCGCAGGCGCAAAATAGGCAGTATTTTAGTATCCTATAGTCATCCACGTCCTCCCTCTCCGTTTCATTATCGTATTACAAGACGCTGGGCTGGTCTCCAGCCCTTAGTTGTGGTCATATCACGCATTTAAACCAAACGGTTTGCTTCGTCGTTCACAATACGTAAGGCAAGGGAGTGAAATAATTTTGCTGTCTGGAACATTGGCTTAGAATTATTAAAGAAAAAGATTTTTTTACTACAAAAATATAACTCTTCTACTTTGGCGCCGACACAGTCTTATAGATAAGTTTTGGAAAATCACATATGTTTCTACAAATAAAACATAAGACCGACCCTCATATCCTTCGAACATTACAACAGTTGAACTATACCACATTTTTTTATTCTTACATTGTCATTCGATTCTGAGCAATGTTCTAAATTTGAAGTCTTTAGCTCTTCGGGAAGTTAATTTCAAATCAATTACTAAATTCGACCCGAACAAACATACACAAAAGCGAGCTTATTAAAACGTGGTAAAATACCAACCAACCTCATACGTATATCGTACAACCAGCATTTCATTTATAATTTATTCCTCCATTCATTCCGGCTGTTTCGTGATTTAAATGTGCTTAAAGTTATTGCTTGGCTGGTTCCTAGCAGGAAGTTACGCACTTAGCTTGTTGACGGCACAATCAATAATGATGTTTTCCAATGTTTGTTTTTCATTCATTCATAGTTTACAGATTCTTAAGATTTCCTGTGAAATTATTTAGCTATTTTTGAGAGTATGGCATAGTAGTGATGATTAAGCCAACTGTAGGTATTTCAAACTCCCTACGAAAGGAGATATTTTTCCACCAGTAGATTGCTTGCTAGATGAAGAAGAGAATGAGAGAAAGTCAGTCTCGTCAGTCAAAATCGAGTCTAAAATACGGTATTTAGTCCAATCTGACCTTAAGGCAAATATTATAGTAACGGTGATTTGGCTTAATCACTGACGCAGCAAACCGCGGTAGTGAAACTCCGGTGAATTTGTCCTAGAATATAGAAACGCATCGTGAATATAACATCTCGTCTGGATGCCTCAATAAATTTGATTTGGAATAACCTAGAATCCCATTAATTATTTAATCCTTTTATGCCTCCACCATCTTGAATTGTATATGCGCAAAACTGGACTGCAGGAAGCTGATAAAGAAAAATAAGCATTAATTACATACAAATTTAGGTAACAGCAAAATACCTAAGCACTCTATGCTGCAAGCGCGAGAAATTATTTAATTTCGCTTTGAGAAGGAGAAAAGGAAGTTTATCAGTCCCTTCTTTGAATTCTTATGAATTGTATGTACTTAAGACGATATTAATTTTACGCTAAACTTAGAACCACACAGGCGCATAAAGCACTTTTCGTGTCCTCGAGCTGTAAAAATCCGGTTCTGAGACTGCATTTATTTCGAGGTCTACCATAAACGAAAAATTAATTATAAAAGAGTTACACGTCGTCATCCAAAGAGCCTTGAAAGTTCATAAGCAAAGCGCTCTTAGTAAAATTCACAGTACTCGAGCAGCCTGGGTCCGTTTCAATACTCTGCCCAATCCTCTCGTTCTATATTAATGTCTTGCCTTACCTCGCTAATCGCTAATGATATAGTATTATTTGTTTTGATATTTGTATTTAAGCGGCAATCTTTTAAATCTGATGAATTGACTATTACTATTTCTTGTCAGATTGGTTCAATGTTAACAGTTTACCCTAAAACGGCGATTAAATGAAGTTCATAAAATATACAATACCATATATATATATATATATATATATATATATATATATATATATATATATATATATATATATATATATAAGTTCCTAAATAGTGTTATCTTTATATATATAATATAAAGATAACACTATTTAGGGAACTTTCTTTTTTGGCGCGTCCCTGTATCGGCGAAACACTACCCCAGCGGGCCAGAAATCGGGAGCGAGGAACGTCTCTTTGTATTTTGCAGGAACCTGGAGTTCCTAGGATTTGAAGTTCGTTGACCTATTAGACTCCAGACGCTGCAAATGTAAAGAGATCGGATCCTCTATGCGGCATCGGCTTCCTTCTTAAACGAAACGAAGGACGTCTTCTCCCGACGTACTTTTGTCCAAACGTGAGAAGTAGAGCTGTATGGTTGGCTCCAAAACACGCAGAGTTGTACTTGCGTATATTATTTAAAATATACAACCCCAAATGTAATTTTTTTTAATACCAATGTGTTTTATATGGGGAAGAATTGACCATCGGTGATTCCACGGTTTTTCTTTGTATTACTCTCGACGAAAACCACAACTTCCATATATCTAAACTAGCAAACAGACTAAAATCTGCAAAATTCTAATGCTGTAAAAAGAATACAAGTCTCACTTGAGTTGAGACAGCTAGATTAATTTATTTCAGTTATGTTTATAAGGTTATGTTTCATGGGTTTTAGCTATAAAGAAATCCAACTTATGTAGGAATTGCGTATCTTTGTTTAGTAGAAGAGGGCCATAAGAGCCTTTTATAACCTAAAACCGAAAGAGTCTCTCCTATTTTTTTTAAAGAATCAAGTATATTAACCCTTTCGCTGTCCCGTGCACCACATATAGTTCATTTTCATTGTCATAATATTGTGTCTGAAAATCGGACATTGAAAATGTTAATTCCGTCTCGTCCAGCTTCTCATTATATAACGAAAATTTTATGTAGGTTTACAACAGGATTTTGCGGATACTAGCATCGCAAATGTGGAACTTCTGCATTGATTTAGACATCCGCGTCCGCTTCCGCATCCGCACTAATCTAGTGCAAGTTACGATAAGAAATCGGGCGAGAGGGGGGGATGATATTTGCGCCACTTACTTAATTCAGCTGCCTCTGATGCCGTCCCTACCTAAACAAGGTACCCTTGTAATGAGAGGCCGCCAAAGTGTAAGTTAGTAGCAAGTAGCATCTCACACTAAGGCTTTACCTCTCTCCCAAGGGACCAAAGTTATACCGTCGGGTCTCTTGCCTTCGTCTCTAAATATTCCGCAAGGCTCTAAAATCGAGGGAACATTTATAGAGACAAGAGCCCTTCGGATGACTTCCTTCAAAGAACCGTGACGGGAAACCTACCTGCACTTTTCTTACATGAAAGTCCGGGGAGCCCAAACTCGTCGACGCTGCTATTATAATTTATGTTTTTTGAATGTTCTAACTTATTGCGTATTGAGAAAATGTTCTGCCGTGAGTAATAGAAAATCTATAAGACAAATTAATATACAATGGTCACCACTGATGTAATAAGAAGTGTTCAAAAGTAACAAAAACAAGTTCAAAGGTCCAGAAAAATAATGTCATTGAAATACTAAAAATCCAAAAAATTGCGATGTAACTATTGTACCAACACAGGAAACGTTGTGCCCCACATCCTGAAAGCTCAAACTTTTCGTTTGCCTCGGGGTTGACATTGCGAATTATTTAGCTACCGAAATTATTTCCATTTATTAATAAGTATTCACATTTCTATATAGGACTTACGAAAATATGAACAGGACCTAAAATAACACTTCATTTACTGATTTTAAAACTTCTAGTTGAATTTGAATGAATTTCAACCGGTTTTGTCAGATTCTATTTTGGGTATCTTGTTTTTATAAACTTTTATTTAACTGTGTCTTTCTTCGTATATCTTTCTGGTTCAAATATGTAATCAATTTTTATGGTTCCGTAGTTAGACAACAAGGAACCCTTATAGTTTCGCCATGTCCGTCCGTCCGTCCGTCTGACCGCGGTTTTGCTCAGAGACCCTAGGGGCTACAAATATGTAATTTGGCATAGTTATAGATATTAATCACGCCTAGAAAACTGTGAAATAAAATTTTAAAAAACATTTTATTTTGGGTACTTCCCATACAAGTAAATGGAAGATGATTTTTTTTACCCGTTTATTCCATCATATGCAGTATTGTTGGATAGATCTTCCAAAAACATTGGGGGTGTGGAACAACATCTTTTCGATTCCGGAGTCCGTTTGCGATACATTCAACTTTAAAGTGGTATTTTTCATTAGAGTCATGTGTCCCCCCCCCCTCTACCAACTAAACCGCTGATTCTAGAAATATGAAAAGTATTGTAAGTAATGCACTTGAATTAGTAAAAGTTTCGTTACAACTCCATAGAAAATGACCTAAGACTAGCTGCATTAACACACCGTTTACAATAACATTGTGATGTTATTGTAAACTGTTAAAAATAAACATTTTATGAAGAAAACGACTTATATGCATTACTACTGTTAGTTTTACTTTTTCATTTGTGGGATAGATAGGATATTATTATCACAATCGAAAAGTTTTCTTTAATATTTTTTGAATACCACTCCCTATAACGCTGATTTGAAAATAAGTATTTCAGTTACAATCTTCCTATTTGGGCCCATTTTTAGTCGTTATAGTGGTCAAGCCGCGAACTCACTTATTATGCGTATTATCAACGAAGCCCACGTATTGTGACGGGCAACTACGGAACCGTACCTCTACATTTTGCGTGGCCAGACACGCATTTGGCCAGTTTTTGTAGCTTTTTCTGACATCCTATTGCGCTGCATATTTATGTAAGTTCGATGACAATGCAATAATATGGTTTCATAGAATGATTTCTTATAATTACGTGAATATTGAATAAAACAATTGTTATAGATTTTATTGGGTTTCATTTTAACTTGCTTAGTTCCCAACGTTTCGGGCACTTTAAAGCACTTATGGTTAAAATATTGGCACGGCCGGTGTATAGAGCATCACCAGTGCTGTCATCCGCATAGCAATGAATGCTACCGGTTTACAACATATCATTGATATGCAGAAGAAACGGCGTTGGTGATAGCACGCAGCCTTGTGGAACACCAGCGTTAATAGGCTTGTAAGCGGAGCATACACCGTCTACTACGACCTTGATGCTGCGATCAGCCAGAAAACTGGTGATCCAATTGCACAATTTCTCGGGAAGACCATAAAAAGGAAGCTTCGAAAGAAGCGCTTTGTGCCAGACCCGATCGAAGGCCTTCGCTATGTCCAAACTAATGGCCAATGTCTCCCCCTTGGACTCGACCGCCTGCGACCATCTATGTGTTAGGTAAACAAGAAGATCACCAGCTGGGCGACCACGACGGAAAACATACTGGCAGTGACTAATCAGCTGGTGCTCCTCAAGGTACCGCATGAGCTGGCAGTTAATAATGGACTCCATTATTTTCGAGAACAAGGAGGTGATGGCAATAGGCCTGTAGTTGGATGGATCAGAGCGGTTACCTTTATTAGGGATCGGGTGCATGAAAGCTGTTTTCCATGAATTCGTGACAACGCCAAGGGAGTATGAGTACCGGAAAAGATGCATTAGAACCGGTGCCAACTCTGGAGTGCATGTCCTCAGCACAATTGGCGGGATTCCATCAGGCCCACTCGAATTATGTATGTCCAGGGAAAGGATTGCTTTGCGTACTGAGCACTGTGTGAATCGCACATCAGGCGTAGAGCACTCACACCGCGGATGGTCGGTGGTGTGTTTCCCCCGTCATCAAGAGTCGAGTTGGATGCAAAAAGGGAGCCTAAAAGGTCGGCTTTCTCTTTTGCGACGTGGGCCAGTGAGTCGTCCTCCCTGTGCAGAGATGGTAGTGATTGATGGCTTACAGAAATTCCCTTGGACAGCCTTGGCGAGAGACCAGAATGCACGGGTTCCCAAAGGAAAGCGAACTAGTAATTTGATAGACCACAAATCCTCGCAAATTTTTCGATAAATTCCGTAAAATTTGCTTTACTCAATGGTATCTAGTAATGCCTATGAAATCTTTTTTTAAATAGATTTTGTAATAAATTATTATGAAGTTCTCCTCTTTGGCAATCAACGATCTCTCCAATATATTTATAAGTGTTACTATAGTTAATGTGGCAGTTATTTGCAATAATAATAACTCTGCTATGGTCGCTGAGACATGAGAGCTCGGTCTAAGTTTGGGTCCATATGGTGTTGGTATAAGGGAACACATTTCATCCCATTGGTGTCGTAATAGGTGAATATGGTAAATGCTAAAAATACCTTAAGCATTCGATAGATGGTGTTGAACAATCTCGTTTCCATCCATTCATCCATTACAGCCTATAAAAGTTCACTGATTAACATAGGCCTACCATATAGATTGTCTCATAGGGGATTTTACCATGGTTGCCACGCTTGGCAGGCGAGTTGGTAACCGCAGTTTTTATTATTTTGAATTGTTACCAGAAAGGTGTTGTTGTCCATCTGCTGTTTCAGTTTCCGTTTGTCGCCTTATAAGGCGACTACGATATCTTGCTTGCGCCTGAACTAGACCGGCATTGGGCAGCAGCGTCAAAGGCGCTACATCTGGTGCTACGGTCTCCAACCCACCTGTCAAGCGTGGTGATTATGGTAAATACTGAAATGAGGAGCCCCATTTCCATCGGTTTACTTTTATAGGCTGACTGGGGCTGTAGAAGATGATGTAGATGAATCGGAAATCATAAATCAAGTAGCACTTTATAATTATAATTATGTTCATGCTTGATTCGATTGTATAATTCATAAAATGTGTTATAAATAAATAAGATAAGATCAGCGTAAAAAAAACAAATGTTGTACATAGTTTGAAGAGCATCTCCTGTCTTCCCTCTATTGTGTGCACGGGCGGGAGGTTTAGGCAGATCTTAGCTTATTAATTGAAATAAAACTTCTTCATCGACGTAGTGGAGAAATTTAGTACGCTATTAAAAATATAAAAGCGTCACGTTTTCTTGTTATCCGTTTTAAATAAATCCGTAGTATACTCATGTTTCCACCGCTGGGGCTGCATGAGTATACTATTATTTAACCTACTTATGTAAAATATAAAATAAAACAAGAAGGATATTTCGTTAAGAAGTTTCAATTCATACTTGTGTACACAATAACATGCACATTTTTTTAACTTCTTTGATATAATGGATTTCTGCAAAGTAACGCCTGATTCTATTATTTATGTAAAACTCATAATGAATCCAGTCCAACTGCTGAAACAAGGTCAGTATAAAACTATGCAAACTTCGAAGTTACTTGCAGCGTATATCGATAGCTCCTAAGTACACTATCGTATGTTCCAAAACCAAACTTTACAGGAGAGTCGTTTAAAGATATTTTAGTTGGTAGCTCTGCTTTATTAAAAGCTACTAATTTAATTTTTCACCATATGTATATAATTTTGAATGCATTCTTATGATTTAAAATTGATGTGTGAATTAATAAAAGTTGTAGAGATATTGTAGTTACCATATTTTACGGTGTATATCCACCGTAAAATATGGTAACAGTGCTAAAAATTGTAAGTGAAACAAAAAACTGCTTACATCGTAGTTTAGTTAATTAAAAATATCATATGTGTTATTAACGCCATTATACTTGGGCACAAATTAATTATTTTTGCACGGTTACATACATACATAATATACCATGTTTGATCCTGTACACCATAATAAATTTGATTATTGTTTCTTCATGCAAAAATATTTATGGAAGAATACTGAATACTATTTCAATCCAAAAATTATATATTTATTACTGTGAAGTTAAAATCAAAGGTTTTATTTAATGATTTCTTATATTTTCGCGAACACTACACATAAAAAATGAAACTAATTTTAATTAAAATGTTTAAATTATACGTGATAAAATTGGTAAAATTAGTTTCATTTAAAGATGTTATTATTTTTTATTATTTTAGGCTGCAATTTAAATCAGCTGATATTTTATATGTTTTAATATGTTATAATAATTTTAAAGTTATAAAATAACAATAACTATTAAAATTGTTTTCTTCGTAATATAATTAAGCATTAGAAGACAAACAACTATAAGCCAAAATCTACTTAAAATAATAAATTTCTTGTTTCTATAATAATTATTAACAATTAACAAATCAAATTCAAATAAAAAATATAATAAACATATCTCACTTCGTACTTTGTTCAAAAGATCAATTATTTTTAATAGGCTGTATCATTGTTATACAATTTTCAAGTGTGTTACATTAAGCAGTTATGTACTTGTGTAAAATCAACTGTTGTCCATTAAGTTAAAAAATACTTTTAAATTTTGAAGTACCAGGAATAACAAATAAAAAATAACAGAAATTAAAATAACTATTGTAATAAGTTATTCATATTCAGATTTAGGATCATTGTACAAAATTCATGGGATTCTACAAGAATTATTACATAGAAATCGTAATGAATCGTTGAAATGATACCATTGTTATAAAGGATTATCAAATAATTTCTTAAACATAAACACTCACGCCTGTCACCCAGAGGGGTAGGCAGAGACTATGGACTTCCATTTGGCACGAACCTGACACACCTCTCACGCCTCCTTCAAATCTAATATAATAATAATAATTTTCAATATATCGCCAATTTGGTCGATCAATTTTCACCTAAGGCGTCCCTTCCCGACTCTGCCGTTCACCTCTGCCACATAAATTTTATTTGTCACCCTTTCCTCATTCATTCTTTCTACATGACCAAACCACCGAAGCATTCCTTTCTTAATCCTGGTCACAACATCATCTTGCAAACCACACTCTTCTCTTATCATACAATTTCTCACTCTGTCATTCAGAATCAGCACTAACATAATCCTTAATGACCGCATTTCTACAGCATTTATTCTACTCTCATGCTTTTTCTGCCACACCCAACTTTCACTACCATACATTAAAGTAGGGACTAACACAGCATTGTGAATTGCCACACGTGTCTTTTTGGATACATTCTGACTTTCCACAATAGAGTGTAGAGCCCCATCTACTTTATTTCCTGCGTTAACTCGTCGTTCGTCGTCGTCGTCGTTTATCATATCTACCATCCCTGCTAAATACACATCCCAAATACACAAACTCATCTACTTGCTCGACCAATTCCCCTTCTATTCTTATTTCACATATCGTTTTACTTTCTTCTCTTTCAAAAACCATAACTTTCGTCTTACTTGCGTTCACTTTCATTCCCCTTTCTTTTAATGAACTGTTCATTAATGTAACCATCATTTGCAACTCGGCCGCCGACGACGCGAGTATGACTTGATCATCGGCGTACAAAAGGCATTTGACGGTTAACTCACCCATTCTTCAACTTTCAAATTTTCCAAACAACTGTCCATAAATAGGTTGAACAGCCACGGGGAAGCCACACAGCCCTGTCTGACCCCTTTATGGATGCCAAACCAGTCCGAGTAGGCCCCGTTGATCCTGACACAAGCACTGGAGTCCCTATATAGAGACTTCAATGCCTGTATCAACCCAGCGCTCAACACAAATGATTTCAGTGTTTGCCATAACACATCCCTGTCCACTCTGTCATAAGCCTTTTCCAAGTCCACGAACGCACAAAAAACCTTTTCGTTTTTGGCCAAAAACTTCTCCGCGATCATGCGCATGGAAAAGACCTGATCCGTACATCCCATTCCCTTTCTAAATACCGCTTGCACATCCCAAATTTTTCCATCAGTATCTTTCATAACTCTTTCAATTAGTACCTTAGCATACAGTTTTCCCACAATGCTAAGAAGACTGACACCACGGTAGTTTTTACAGTCCTGCTGCGATCCTTTTCCTTTATATGATGGAACTATCACGGATTTGCACCAGTCTCCCGGTACCCGCTTAAGTTCCCAACACAAATTAAACATGGTGTGCAGCAGGTCTGCCACCACTCCCTCTCCAGCCTTTAGCATTTCGAGTGATACTCTATCATATCCGGCTGCCTTACCTGCTTTCATACTTTTCATTGCTTTCATTATTTCATCTATACTTATCTCTCTATCTCTTTCCTCTTCTTTCGGAATTTCTATTTCATTTAATTCAAACGTCTCATCACTCATAAACACGCTTTCAAAGTATTCCATATTTCCTTAAACTCGACACTTCGTCATTCAGAATACAGCCATTCTGGTCTCGTATAGTATTAATTCTAGGCTGTTTTGAATGTCCCCTGGCAGTTCTTACGAGTTTCCAGAACATTTTAATATTTGCCTGGAAATTATCCGATATTCTCCTATTACTCTTATCAGTTCTTTCTTGCTTTTTCCTTTCAACTACTTCTTTTACTCTCTTATTTAGATGTCTAAAGACTGCCTTTTTTCTTTCAATATCATCATTCGTACCGCTAGAATAACTAGCCTTGGTTGCTAGTAAATCTAGCCCTGCTCTCTTCTTTGCTTCTACTTTCATCCGTACCTCATCATCCCACCATAATGTGTTATTTTTCCTTTCTTTAGTTCTCTTACTTACACCATATACTTCGGTAGCTGCATCCACCAAACCTTTCTTGACATTACACCACACAGTCTCCAAGTCTAAATCATTCATACACAATTCATCCATACCACTTATATGTTCTCTCAGTTTACATTTGAACTTCTCTTTCGCACCTTCATCTTGTAACCTCTCTATTCTTATACGCTGTAACGCAGTGGTAGACACAGATGTCCGAAGCCGCCAACGTCTGAATAGACCATTAATTCGGCATAAGACCAAGTAATAATCCGTCCCTACGTTGGACCCCCGGTAAACCCTTGTATCTACCACTGCGTTCCTCATTCTTTCATCCACAGTTATGAAATCTATCATGCTTCTATCACCACCTCTTTCCCATGTATACATGTGAATCTTCTTATGACGAAAGAAAGTGTTCGTCACAAAAAGATCCTTTTCCACACATACGGTGAGGAGGCTTTCACCTTTCTCATTTATACTTTCATCACCAAACGTTCCCAATATCCTTTTATAACCAAGCCTCTTCATGCCAACCCTTCCGTTAAAATCTCCTAATATAACAATATTTTCATTACCTTTGCATTTCATTAGCACCATCCTTACCATTTCCCAAAACTGCTCTCGGATATAAGTGAGCTTAGACATGTCTGCGCCGTAGACCCCTAGAACAAACTTCTTTAAGCCCACTTTCATTCGTATCCATAGTAGTCTCGGGCTAACACATTCATAATCTTTCACACAATGACCCATTCTTTCTGAAAGGATGATACCGACTCCCTGGCATTCCCGCTCGGTCTCGTCTACACCAGACCAGTGCGCGGTATACATGCCATGTGTAGTGGCATCCTTTCCCTTCCGTTTCGTCTCATTTACACATAAAACATCTATTCCTCTATCATACATCATATCGCATACTTCACCCATCTTATCATTCATTGCTCCACATACATTCAGCGTAGCCTTCGCCCCTCCGGGAGACACAACGTGACCGGTGGCAAACCTTATCGCCGGTTTTCCTCCCGGAGATTCTTCGCACCCCTGCCCCATTAAAGGGGCACCGGGAACTCGGGGCCACTTCTTTTGGCTTGTGCCGCATGGTGCGAAAATAGGGGGTGGTATTTTTTTTACGCCGTTACCACACGGCGAGGAGCCAAGTCTGTACTTTCGGCTTTGTCGCTTGTTTAGCACCACCCGGGGGACACGTGTAGGGTGGGCCTAGGATTAGGTGGTCGAAGCCTACGGACGCGAGCGACTCATTCCCATTTCTTTCTATCACTCATTTCTTTTAGCTTTGAAATTAGGCAATGCATGGCTTTAAAGTAGGAGGACATTAGTGTTATTTAGTTATCCCGTCTCGTATTAGTCTTAAAGCAATTAAGACTAATACTCATACATTCAGATTCATCAAAATTACACTTATAATGTAGTTTATTTGTGTCAGTAGGGAGAATATTTATTTCTTTTATGTTTGTCTTTCACCGTATAAACTTTTTGTCCAATTTCTTGAGGCTAAAGTTGACTTAAAATAAAAAAAAATGGTGTTGATCTATCTCAACAACATTATAAGATTTGCATATTACATACAACATGACATATTAAGACAGGACGGATGTTTAGCCCACTGCACTAATGTGATCCATTCAAAAGTGGGCTTGGCACATCTTTCGATTAAGACATGAACGCTGAAACGTGAAAGTTACGCTTCTCATATTTTGAATAAAACTATAGGTTGAGATACTAAACTCTCCCTATAGTGAAGTAAGCATATTTGATTAAAAAAGAAAATTGGGTTTTATTAATTTAATCTAGTCAAAAAATAGCAAGAAACTCAAGACAAAAGAGGTCCAAAAGAGGTGTCCAAAGGAGTACAAACCGAGTTTAGGTTTTGGTTCCACAATTGTTCAGGGTAAAACTGGAACCGGAAAATATTCGCTACGTATATTACATATAATATATAACATAACATAATATAATTAACATAATTAAAAACCATCCTAATTTCAATAGAGAAGATGGATGGGTGCTGCCATCTGCTTGGGATGCTATAATTAATAAAATTAAATCCAAACCCAAGTATACCACTGCAAGACTTCAAGATACTGTAAGCTCATACTGCGTAGATCGGACCAAAAATTAATATTCAAGAACTGAAGCTAGCCGGGCTAACTATGACATCGGGACGGCAAACACCTCAGTCCCCCCCCCATGACCATAGGTGCAGTAAAGCACCCGAAACCTCGGGAATCAAAAAATTAAATTAAACGCGATAGAATCCGTAAAAAAATACTTTCATTTAATGTGTAGTCTTCGCGTAAATATAAAAAAAACATTAGGCGGCCTAATATTAATTTCTTGTCTTGCCCAGCTTAAGTACCATATTATGGTAATAACTTGAGCACAGCAACCCACCGTTCTTTACCCTCCAAGGCAATTTCAACAATATTGAGTTATTAATTCCCTGCCTTGCAGATTATTATTAATTAAAATATTTACAAAATATATTTTTCGGCTTATGTGCTGGCTTTGAATTTTTCCTCTTAATAGATTGCAATTGTCAGTAAAGGGTAAACCTTCAAGGAGGTTGCGGGCTCTCTCCGTATACACTTCAATAGTATAGGAACCGTCATTCCTGATATGCTGACCATAATATGATCTCGCTTGCTTTAACTGATATATTCCACAGCTGAATAAGATTAGCTCACTGTATGTCAGTCTTGCGAATGATAAATTACTGATGTTTACATTTATATTTAAAAACTGTGATCGTCTTCTATTTAAATTATTTTGGATTACAAAATTAGCAAGTGTATTATTCATGTGCAGTCTTTAATTTACTATTTCAAGGATTTGGCTTACATCTTCTCTATTCCTGACTCTTTGGTGAAACTTATTTATCAAAGCAGCCACCTTAAAATCTATGATGGTATGCTTGGACGCTAAGTTAAAAAATTCATGACGGAATTGTTCTTGTTCAATAGCACAAATAAATATTCTAGTTTATAAAAATGATGAAAAACTATATAGCTATCGCGCAAATTTTTTCACACTTTCACGTTGTTCGTCTGAAACCGCCAAAATATGCTCCACCTTAAGTTTAGTCACATATAAAATATTATATTATATGATACACACAACTTTGTCAAAATAATAAACGTTACTTTGTTCCTTATCTTATCGTCTCCACAAAACATAAACCACATTACGCTAGGTCACTTGGATCGATTGTTAATCAAGTTATAATGAAGGCGGCCACGCCGATTGTATAGTGTTAAATTTCATGAGCAAAGTTCGACGGTTTTTCTGCAATCGAAAGGAAGCGAGCGGTTATGATGAGACCTTACCTCCGGACTTGATATAGTGACCTGAAGGTGTACTTTGGTGAATGCTACTGAAACTACTCGAAGAGTAGAACTATGTGTGCCGAGTTTGGCCTCGTTTTGTTAGTTATGATGAGACTTTATCTCCGGACTTGATAGAGGGACCTGAAGGTGTACTTCGGTGAATGCTACTGGAACTCCTCGAAGAGTAGAACTAAGTGTGCCAAGTTTGGCCTCGTTTTGTTAGTTACGATGAGACCTTACCTCCGGACTTGATAGAGTGACCTGAAGGTGTACTTCAGTGAATGCTACTAGAACTCCTCGAAGAGTTAGAACTAGGTGTGCCGAGTTTGGCCTCGTTTTGTCAGTTATGATGCGACCTTACCTCCGGATTTGATAGAGTGACCTGAAAGTGTACTTTAGTGAATGCTACTAGAACTCCTCGAATAGTTAGAACTAGGTGTGCCGAGTTTGGCCTCGTATTGTTAGTTATGAATAGACTTTACTTCCGGACATGATGGAGTGACTGGAAGGTGTACTTCGGTGACTGCTCAGTAGCATTATTTCTATTCGTCAAAGCGTTCACTGGAACTCTTTGACGAATAGAATTATAATTTAAATTTTTTTTTTAATTTTTTCCCGTTCTTATGAGTCGTGCAATTTTGGATTTTTAAAGCTTTTTTTTTTAAATTGAAATTTGATATAAATTTATCGGAAAATTGGAAGTATAGTAATAATTATATGGTTTTTTGTAAAAACTTGTGTGTAATTAAACTACTTTAAAAATTTACGTATAATGATTGTTATACGTAATTTTTTAATGCGCTTAAGGCATGCGCAACTGGATTTACCAATAGTATATTTCATTCTTCTTCCAGCCGTTCACGAATGATATTAGAATTGGTCTTACTTTTGTTTGTTTACTGACTTTTTTTACAATTCGGTGTTTAGACCGCGTTTTACTTTTCCTATGAATATTTCTATAAGTTTAAATTAATGACAATTTTTCATTTTCACTAATGCCATAATATTATTTCTTTCTATTTGGTTAGCCATTTCGATTTTCATTCTTTCAAAACGAGTTGTACGTTCTACATGCTTACGTTACTAAGTGAAACGGATCGTAATTAATGTGTTAATGCGGTCAAGTTTGTAAAACTTCTTATCTGTCAACTGTTTCATTTGTTCGATTCGTTAGTGCGGTAAAGTTGGTAACATTTACCTGGCAAACCCAAATGGCTTTCCGATTTACAATTATCTATGGTTGGTCTGAGTAATGGCCGATACAATAACCTCAAATTATATTTATGTTCCTTTTTCGATCTTGAAAATCACTGATGCTAGCACTTACGTTACCCAGTCTTCACGTTATACAAGTACTTTGTTACTTTATTCTCTTAAAGTGTATAGTATTATATGAAAGTTGTAAATAATTTCACTCTTTTTACTATAAAAACTGGGACCAACAATAGCAATGTGTGACTTGTTTGCACTGCCAACCAGAAGTATAGCCATGCTGCAGCTATATATGGTTGTAGAACGTAAGAGTCAGCTCGACCGGGGAAGGACCACGCTCTCACAGAATGTCAGCGTAAAATAGCAGCTCAATTCTGCTGTGTTTCGTATGGTGAGTGTAGAGAACCAGAGACCCTTTTTACTGAAAACAAGGCATTCCATCTTAATCCTCAGGTGTGACAACGCATCTGCATTTAATTCACTTAACGCCATTGCATCTATTTGCAATTACATATTGCACACTACGCTACTATAATATTCTATTATACAAAATGAGTCCTCCAATAATGACAAAAGAAGTAAATATGTAGTTTGTCCCAGTAAGTGTCTAAAGATACAATTTTCACATAGATTTTCTGCTTCCTGGGAGGAGATCTTTATAATAAATTAAAATAAATTTTATAAATTTACTCTCTACCAAAATATGCATGTAAACAAGAATTGCATAATTGGTTGCTAAATATCGATTATTATAAGGCTGCTGAAAATCAACTGAGAGTGTTATCCTAAAAACACATAACCTAATACAATCACACACACACACACACACACACACACACACACACACACACACACACACACACACACACACACACACACACACACACACACACACACACAAGATTACACTTATAAAGTCATTCCTTGTCCTTTACAAACGTCACAGATTGTCTACAATCTTATTATATAAGTAGTAATCTGAAATTTTGAAGTTCGCCAACACGTAATGGGGCAGTGCTGCGAAAGGATTACGTACGTGCGTAAATCCTTTCATAAATGAAAAAAGGTCTATGCCCAACAGTTGAACGTATTCTAGGATGTACTAGTTGGTGGGAATCCTTGTCTGCCCAGGAGTCCATCTGTAGGTACCAACCTCTGACCTTTTCTGTCGCCAAACAGTAGTACATGCTGTGTTTCGTTCGGATGGTTATAGAGAGCCAGTATATTAGAAACAAAGTAAAGTTGTAAGGCATTCCATTTTAGTCCTCAGAGGTGACCACGCAAGTAGCCAATTTTCATCAGGTGCTCATATTTTTATATTATTTTAACTTAACATTAAGTTCACTTTAAATAGGTATTTAATAGAATGAATCTATGAACATGTCTGACCACCACGCATTCCTTACTCGGTGGACTCAGCTACGAGTAAGGATTGCTTGTTTTTTTGTCTTTGAAATTTTACTGTTTACTTTATTTACTCTCAGAACTGTATTCTCCTTGGTTTTTTGGTCATTACTAAAAATAAGGGTTGTAGCATAAATCATGCTGAGATTTGAACCTTGACTTTTTTTGGCACGCCTTCGACGTACAAAGCCAAATTTATTAAATTATGTATTTTTTTGGTATAAATTAGTCTATTGTTGTATGTGAATTCGTCTGTACCAATATAAAGTGTTTCTTTCTTTCTTTCTTTCTTTTAGGTGATCTTTAAGTTTGTTTGACTCTTCAGCTTTATTAAATAACTATTTAATTAAATATGATGATAATACCGAGTCTCCGTATATTTTAGGCTCTCATTAATTTCGTCTTAGTTCAAAAGGTTGATAATTAATGCACCTGTGGTTTTCTTTTATAAAAGATTGTTGCAGGTGTCCACGCACTGCAGGCGCCACTTAGAAATCTTCACTTACTGCTGGAATTATGATTTTTCGACGGGGCATGGCCCATTGTCACAAGTCAAGTGTGCAATGTTTTTGCTAAATTATTATCAAACATCGCCTTTTTTCACCTCGTGTATATATTTTTGTCATTAATTATCACTCTTTCTCATGGTATAATAAAACTCAGAATTTAGTTGGGGAGGATTCCGGCTTGAAAAGCATATCTAACCTTTTTCTTACATAGGGAAACGCCTCGCGGTGGCAAGGACGGGTTATGCCGGACTCGCACCGACTAAAACCCCATGGTGTTCCATCTTCGCCGCATATAGGAAGGGCCACGGGAATGCTTCCACGCACATCCGCGGCCCCATCAGCATGGCAGCCCTTCTCGGGGGAGGACCTCTCCAACCCATGGGGCCAGGAAAATCGAGCACTCAGTAACCCCCGCTTTACCGACCCCAGCAGCGGATCTGGTCTCTGGCTCCGCCGCCAACCAAGTTTCGGCCGCGGAGGGTAGGGAGAGCGACGCCTTGCAATACCGACACTCCTCTCCCCCCGCGGCCCCACCGCCACCGCATCAACGGTGCTGCCCCGTCAGAGTCGCGGAGGATAGGGCGAGTGTCACATCGCAATACCAACACTCCTCTTCCTCCGCGACTCCACCTCGGCTGCAGCGGTAGGGGGAGAGGTCACCCCTCCCGCCGCAGCCCACCGACACACATCCGAAGTGGGCTCGCCAAGGCAACCACGGACCGGCCCTACACCACGGGCCAGCCAATGGGTTCCTCTTTGTTCACTGCGGGTGACCAAGCCACAGCTACTAAGCCCCCCCGCTACGACAAGGCGGGAACCCGTTCGGGGGGGAAGCACATCTAACCTACCTGTCGTGGATTTAAAGGGGAGGGTAATGGGGTCATGACGTTGATTTAAGCCTCTCTAAACGTATAATTTTGCGCCTAAATGCATAATTTTACTCAAATCTTACACTGAAATGAAAGAATGGCGTGAGTGAAATATTTTCGTGTTTTGGTACCTTCTTTCATTTTCATGATTACTAAATCTTTTTTAAATATTAATTTTGATTTTACATATTAATAAGATATTCGAACTAATAACGTTTGGTGAATTTGTAAGGTTTGAAATTTGAATCAATATGGATTCGCTTCTCAGACACGCTGGCGTTTCAATCAAGAAACAACATAATATAGAAGATATTACAATGTAAGGTAATGAAATATGCGCTACCTATAAAGTTATTCCTCCTATATTCTTCGTTAATAGTCGATATAATGCTAACGTAACATTTTGATACAACTATTTTATAAAAGTGCAATTTCTGAAGGAACTGAAGCCGCGACTGATCGTCGCCGCTGGTGACAAGTAGGGTGGTACTTTTTCCAGCCAGACAGCAACGAATTTAGCTTTGGAACCTCGAGACGTAAGCGTAGGGTGACAGAATTAAAGAAAAGCGAGTATATATTTCAAAACCAAAAGGGATTTCTGTCTGAATATTATGCTTCAAGGATATTTCATAAGTTTTGTAAATGTTTTATAAAGGGTTAAGGGTGCTATATCGGGTTAAGCCTAAGGCGACATTTAACTTATATTCCCTACTGAGCCCACAGGATAAGTATAGTCATTTAGCGAGGACACGCAGCCAGCGTAATTATATACATAAATCTTTATAACTTTGTCGCTAGGAATACAGATTTATAATGATTTTATTTTAGTTTTAAGGCAATCATATACTTTAACATTTTTTTTTCTTTCTCCTGCGAGTTCTTTAGCGTGGATTTCAATTTACCGATATTTCGTGCGAACATACAATTAAAAATGAGTGGAATCCAATAAGAACCGTGACAGCTTGTGTTAAACTTGCATATTTTCTTTACGTTAAATGAAATTCTGTCTAATTCAACACTACATTTACTTGAGAGCCCACAATACATTGACGTGCCTTTAGAAAGTTTCCGATACATAACACAGTTGGCTTTACGGTGTGGTAATAGATTCATCAAAGCACCTTCGATCAGTAAAAGTGCTGCTTTGTACTGGTAGCATTAAGGGTAGCCGATTTGATTGATTGATTGAGCCGGGCTAGTATCCGCAACTCTACATCTAAGCGCGTATTTTGCGCGTGGGCTGGAATTGTATATTATTCGAGAGTCACGCAAATTTTTCGAGGGATCTTAGTTTTAGGTGCCAATGATCAAAGACAGCGATCTAGGTGATCAAGGTGATCTAAGGTTCTGTATCGTGCAACCGCAGGGCAAATAGAATGTTGGCTGCCGTTTCCTCGTACAGGCCCTGCATAGAGGATAGTGTGGATATCTAGAGAAGAGATGTTAATTAAAAGAGCCGTGTCGTGTTATAGCACTGATAGGTCTTATTTTTAGCCGACTGCTCTAGAAGAAGGGTAACTTTTTTAGTGTATATAGCTATGTATGCTTTGTAGCCCAAACAGTAATATAATAAAATAAATGTAAAAGTTTGTTTGGATGTTTCTATGTTTTTAGCTTAACCATGTAAAAAACTGTTAAATTAATTTTGATGAAACTTGACAATTTTATCGATTATGAACTAGAATAGGACTTATGCTATATTTAAAAAAAAGTAGTTTATTAAAAAATACAGTAATTTAAGTTCATGATGATAAAATTCATTATTAAAATGTAATTTCCTGATGCACGCTGCGTTAACTATAATAGAAATGAATATAAAATGTACTAACATATTGGACTCCTTACCAATTAGCTAAAAGGCACCCAGTATTTAGGCTGATTGATATTCAGAGACACTCTCGAGTATGAATTCAAACTTCACTTTGTCTAAATTTGAGTCTATTCCATTCTCGTATACATAATATTTGTATCGAATAAATATTATGTGTTTGATTCCACACTCTATACTCCACAAATTTTGACATTTTAGAGCTTGAGTTTAAATTTTAAGATGGTCTCTATTTTTTTATAGCAGAGGGGGCAAACGAGCATGGGGCTCACCTGATGGTAAGTGGCTACCGCCGCCCATGAACAACTGCAACACCAGAGGAATTGCAGAGTAGGCTCTTTTCTTGAAGGTCCCTAAGTCATATCGGTCCGGAAAAATCTCTGGTGGTAGTCGATTCCACAAGGAAGTTGTTCGAGGGAGAAACGTTCTTCTAAATCGCACATTGGTGAACCGCCAATTATCCAGATGATATGGATGGTATCGCGAGTTATATCGCGATGTACGATGGCGAAGTTGAGCGGCTGGAATCAGTCCAAACAATTCCTCAGAGCACTCCCCATGGTAGATGCGATAAAATACACAAAGATATGCAACATCTCTTTGCAGTGCCAGTGAGTCAAGCTGATCGAAAAGAACTCGGTCTTCGGTCGACGAGCTGCTCTGCGCTTGATTCGATCAAGTGGAAGGAGCTGGCACTGCGGAGCCCCTGCTCAGAGACGGGAACAATATTCCATGTGGGGCCGAACCTGCGCCTTGTAAAGTTATAAGCGGTGTGCTGGCATGAAGTACTATCCGCTCTGCTGAGCATGATTCTCTGATTACCGCCCTAAGATATTGTGACGGCCAATTATTATTAATAATAAATAATAATTAGTTTCTATATAAAGTCGTCTAAAAATACTTAAAAGTAATATTTTAAATCATTTAAATGCATAATGATTTCTAATATTAGGTCCTTACATATGAAATTGGCGTTTTGTACGGGAGGAATATAAAGTCAATTTTTTTTGTAAAATATATTAAATTAATCAAAGTATGCACCATTGTTATTTATGCACTTTTGCCATCCCATAGGTAGTTCATTGATCCCTTTACTAAAAAAAACCATGGGGGCGAGAATCAATAAACTCTTTGAAGGCGGTTTGAACTAACGCATCGGAGTTGAATTTTTTTCCTTGTAAGGAAGAGGAAGTTGTCCAAATTCCGGAAAAAATGGTAATCTGTTAGAGCAAGGTCCGGGGAGTACGGTGAATGTTGCAGACATTCCAATTGTAGCTCATCTAACTTAGTGGTTGTTTGTCGTGCAGTGTGTGGTCTTGCGTTGTCGTGAAGCAGCAGTGGCCTAGAGCGATTGACCAATCTCGGTTGTTTAGCAGCTAGTTTTTCCTTCACGGTTTGCAGTTGCTGACAAAAGATATCTGCCGTAATCGTTTGGCCAGATTTTAGAAAGCTGTAGTGAACGACACCGGCGCTAGTCCATCAAACACTCACAAGTAACTTTTTCTGAGTCAATTTTCGATTTGGCTGGGTCTCCAGGGTTCAGCCATTGCGACGAGTGCTTCTGACTATTGTACAGTATCCACTTTTCATCACAAGTAATGATTCAATTTAAAATCCCTTCATTATTGTGTCGGTTGAGCAAAGTAACACAGCACTCGACGCGTGTTTGCAAGTTCAATTCACTCAATTCATGAGGTACCCATCGTTCAAGTTTTTTTACTTTCCCGATTTGCTTCAAGTAGATTAATATAGTTTTATCACTTACCCCGAAGCTTGCAGCTATCTCTGAAGTGCTTTGTGATGGATCCGCTTCCACAATAGCCTTTAATTCTTAATTTTCCACTTTGGTCTCCGGCCGTCCACGGGGTTGGTTCTGAAGGTCTTCAGAAACGAAAACGTTGAAACCAAAAACGTACCGTGCTTTCTTTTGCGACACCAGCGCCGTACACATCATTAATCCTTCGAGTTGATTCTGCAGCACTGGTGCCACGGTAGAACTCGTACTCGAATTCTTCTACGAATTCTTAACCAAAGAGGAGATATTTCAGATCAAAGTGATCAGTACGACAAAACGCTAATTTCATATGTAAGGACCTAATATTTACGCGAATACTACACATTTAAATAAAACTAGTATTACGGATTTTATCGCGTATATTACACGTCAGATTATAATTTTAAAATACAAGAAATTTTGTCGGATTCAAGCACTTATAAACAGGTTAAAAACGACACAACAAATAACACACTTAAAACAACTAGTGATCTCATAAAGAAACACTCGGAAAAATTAAATTTGGACGTAAAATCGATAATACCTACGTGTGCCAAACCACCAAAGTTGTATAGGTTACCAAAAATACACAAGCCCAATGCTCCACTACGTCCCATAGTTAGCCAAATCGATTCACCAACTTACAGATTGTCTCAACACTTAGCGAAAATACTCACACCGCTCAGGGGATATACAAGAGCACACACAAAGGATTCCTACCATGTTGTCAGTGAGATTAAAGACCTACATCTGGCAGACAATAAAATTATGGTCAGTTTTGATGTGCAGTCTCTGTTCACATGCTTACCTGTTGAAGACTGCATCTCGATTGTAACTAGAAGGCTGGAGGAATACAACATTCCCGTAGAATATGCAGTATTACTCAGACACTGCCTTACATCTGGTTCCTATTGTGGAAGGAGGAGTTCTACAAGCAAGTAGATGGTGTGGCGATGGGCTCACCTGTATCTCCCATTGTCGCCGATATATTCATGGAAGACTTTGAGGAGAAAGCGCTACTTACTTCTCCCGTAAATCCAAGATTCTACAAGCGGTACGTAGACGACACTTTCACAATTCTACCTTTAGATAAAGTAACTGCATTTTTAGACCATATTAACTCCATAAATTCTAAAATTCAGTTCACATGGAGTTAGAGGCTAACAACTCTTTAGCTTTTCTAGATGTGTAAGTAATTCGGAATCCTGATAACACCTTGAGCCACACTGTGTATAGAAAAAAGACCCATACAGATAGATATTTAAACGGTGACTCTCATCACCATCCTTCACAGTTAGCTACCGTGGGTAAATCTTTGTTTCAGAGAGCACGAGGGATCTGTGACAGTAAACACCTGGCCGCCGAGCTCCAACACGTCAAGCAAGTTTTGCACGACAATAAGCTTCGGGTCCCGCGCCTATGTCACAGTGAACGAATGAAGCCAGCCACAGTCGAGCGAGTGCCTGCTGTACTGCCATATGTCAGAGGTGTCACTGACAAGATTGGCTACATCCTGAAGCGTGCTTCCATTAAAACATACTTCAAGCCGCCTAAGAAGATTAGTCAGTTTTACCATCATCACAAGATGCAGGAGTGTACAAGCTTGATTGTGAATGTGGTCTCTCTTACATAGGACAAACTAAAAGATCAATAAAAACCCGCGTTAAAGAACACATAGCTGATGTGAAGAATCGACGCTCCGGGAATTCTGCAGTCTGTGAACCTGTACAGGATCGCCCTCGTCACTACATTAGATTTGATAGACCACAAATCCTCGCTAAAGAACACCGATTCCTTCCAAGAATGATTCGCGAGGCTATTGAAATCAAAAAAACATCCTAATTTCAATAGAGAAGATGGCTGGGTGCTACCATCTGCTTGGGATCCTATAATTAATAAAATTAAATCTCAACCCAAGCATACAACTGCAAGACTTCAAGATACTTTAAGTTCATACTGCGTAGATCGGAACAAAAATTAATAATTTTTAATCTTAAGGTAACCGTGGTTTATTATGACATTAGGACGTCAAATACCTCAGTCCCCCCCGTGACCATGGGTGCTGTAAATTACTCGAAAAGAAAAAATCCGTAAAACTAGTTTTATTTAAACATTTAAATGCATTAAAAGCATAAAGTTAACACACATTAATTTCGAACAATAATTAAATTAAAGGCTTAATATTATATTCAAAAATTCATTAATTTGATAAAACTTCGTCAAAATATTCAAAATGTATTAAATAATAGTAATACAAGTTAAATATATTACAACAATAAACATAAATAACATTTATAAGTTTTTTTATTATAATGAAGATAAGATATTCTTGTAACTGGAGCGTGTTCTTATATTGCTAGAGCGTGTTCATGTAATGATTGCTATTATAAGAGAGTTGCCGGAAACACATACCTGCAGTCATACATATATATGGGGTTATCCGGTAATTGACTACTAAAGTACTCTTGCACAATGTATAGTCCTATATTAAGCACTTATGATAGTAAGGTTAATGATACAAAAGCATTAATATAGAAGGTTTCTAAGATGCATAAGCATTATAATAGCAGATTTGTGGCTTGAAGTCTCATATATATAAGACATGTAATAGTAAGGTCTATGAAATAAAGCAAATATGTGGAAGTTCTAATATACATAAAAGCATTATATTGATATAAATGTAACTTGAAACGGATTATTATAGTGGCGTGTAGACTGTTTCACAATGTCCGAGACTGAGGTAAACTTGGACTAGCTAACCGATACGCCCTAGGCATATCATCTTAGTGACGGTGGTAAGTGGGTGTGTTATAGCAATACGACTTGCTCTTGGACATCGCATACCACTACCGATTGTGGGCGGCGTCTTAGCGCATAGCGTTATGATACGTAGGGTATCTTTCGGATTAGGTGAGTGTGTTTGGTAGTAATTTTAAGTGCAACAAGCATACTCAACTCCATGTCTTAGTGCAGTAGCTCTATGATTCGTGAATTTTTGGTGACTGGCATCTTTGAAGCTATTTTTAATATAGGTAACAACAGTACCAATTTTGTTGCCATAGGCGATAGGGATCATGTGGGTCTGTTGTGAGGATGTTGTGGTTCTGGTCAATGGAGCTATGCGGGTGGTGATGTCTGCTGGGATCGTATAAGGGACCTTGGGATGGTGTAAGCCGACGATGGTCGTATTGATGCTTGTTGCGTTCTGCAGCATTGCGTCTCTGCGATGGTTGTTTGGAGGTTCGCATTTTGCAATGGCGCTCTCTGCGTCTTTACTTGACTCACACCTAAGATCTTTGCTCAAGTCGGGTCCCTCCATGACGGGACTGCAGACTGTCTGAATTCCATGATGTTTTATATTACAAAAAAATATAAGTTATCTCTGTAAATTTCCCACCCTCGAATGATTGACGTCAACTTTTGATGGGTGAGACAAACATGATCGAAAAATGCATATACTCAACGACAGTTACACAAACCCTTTCTGATGGCGAATTATTATTATTATCTTATAACTGCCATTTGGCTATATCTGCCGTTGTATTGCTTGGTGGAGCATATGTGTTGAACTCATGCGGGTGGCAGCTGGAGGGAGTATACTCTCAAGGCTGCGGCTGAAAGCCGCTCAACTTCGTGAGACCCCATTCACTTGAGTTGAGCAGTAGACTAGTGACACGCTCTGCGGCTAGAAACCGTACATCACGTCTGCAGGAGCGGCGGTCTGTCAGGTGGTGGCGCTCACAGAGTGTTTTTATGGCCAGTGTTTCTATTATTTCAACGTGTGCCAAAACGTGTGATCGTATTCTGTATGACGTTTACACGCATTGACATGCGCAAATTTGGTCGATGTTTGTGCTAATGCACTACCAAGGGGCCAAGCCCTCTTTTACTGGTTCGCCAGTTGTTTTGCTGTGGACTACGGTTCAGTTCCCAACTTAACGTCCCTCTTCGAGGGGAGCGCGTTGCTTGATTGGCGCTTACAGCACACGGCGTGTGTGGAGCCGTGTGCCTCCCCCACATATTTTTAAATATTTTTACATAAATTTTATAAGCCTTTTCCAAGCAAAAAGGGATTAATTAATAATAAATTGATTGATGTGAACCTGATACAATTGGAATAGGGACAGTTTAACGTTCTTAAAAATTAAATAAATAAAATAAATAAATAAGGGTCCTAATTAAGACGATCACACCATAAATGTATTAAACGGCCTATACTAAACCTTAAGAAAGATCTTGGAAGAGATCAATATATTTATTATCCTGGTCACGTAATTTATATTGATTTATATAATTGTTATATTTTATAACAGACGGCCTCTTTTATGGTGCCATTGATCGATGTCGATCGATATCGATTGATTGGTGTGGTAGCTTTAGCTGGTCGCCGGAAACTGGTTGATAAAATGTTGTTCCATCATAGATCGACGTCGATCAAAAATTATTCAATGTAGTTGTGGGCTCATCATCTCATCGTCAGTATCTTTCAAAATGTATTCAGAATGGGACAATAAGGAGAAGTCGGTAGAGCGGGATGGGTTTTCCAATAATAAAGCAGCTCGATCGACGTCGACTAATCCATTGACAATATGGAGCGGTCGGTGGAGCGGGGCGGGTTCCCGAATAATCAAGCAGCTCGACCGACGTCGACTAATCAGTTCCACCATCGATCGAAGCCATCGCTCTACGATCGATCGATTGGTGCAGCAACACCCTTATATACAGAGGTGGGGGAGCGTTACAATATCTACTTTATCATCATCATTACAGTCCATCACAAGTCCACTCCTGAACATATGTCTTCCTCATAGATAGCCTCATAGGGATAATTATTGCCATAGTTGTCACACTTAGTAGGCGAGCTTGCAACCAAAGTTTTTAATGTTATTGAGTTATTAGTAGAAAATTGTTGCTGCCCATCCCTGATTCATTACCCTCTGTTACCTTTTATGACATACATAGTATGACATAGATATAATAGTAGGACAATGGATACTCTTACGTCGCCATTACACGGTACTTATAGTTGAATCAAGAATTAAAAAGAAAAGGTTTCTAACTACTTTAAAACTTAACCCTTGAGAAGAAACAATAGTTTTATTTCCATTTATTCTATCCAGTCTTCAAGTGAAAAATAAAATACGTATCGCAAGTGCCGAGTTACGAGGATACAAAAGAGTTCTTTAAACTTTCATTTATTAAACGCCGTTAATTTTCAACTCATTGCTATCACTGACAGCCGGCACGTTGGCTTTGGAATTTGTAATTTAACTAAGTACAAGTAGTTCTTTTAAAAGAATAAGGATGACAAACGGGCATACAGTCCACCTGGCCGTAAGTGAATGCTGTAGTCCATAGACATCTACATCTATCCTTGATTTAAATCAAAATGCAGATGCGTTGTCACCCCTGATATCTAAGATGGAATGCCTCGTTTCCAATAAAAAGGGTATCCAGTTCTTTACACTCACCATACAAAACACAGCAGCATTAAACTGCTACTTTAAACTGGTATTCTGTGAGTACGTGGTCATTTCCCGGTCGAGTTGGCCTATTCTTGCCACAACCATAATATAGCTGAAGCATGGCGCTACTAAGTATGTAGTAAGTACATCCGATTGTACAGTATGTTTTGAAAAAGTTTGAAACTTCTTGATTTGATTCTTGGGCCTTTTGTTGTAAAAGTAAAACGAATGAAATGATGTTCGGAAAAATATATTAAATTTACAGTATACTAAACCTTCAATTTCCCCTATTGCTTACAAAAAAGAAACTTAAGTATTACTCAAGGAAAAAGGCTGTAACGGGATATCAGGTATCGGTTTCATGAAAAAGGTAAAACATCTTTTCGAAAAATAATTTCCATTCACCAAAAGCTACAATCCAAACTTATTTTAATATCGATCTTTTTAGTATTGAAAGCAAAAGTAGTATGAAATGTTTTAAGGGTGCTTAGAACCCAATATTCTCAAGTACAAATAATATTTGTATATATAATATACATCATCATCATGACAGTTAAAGTCCACTGCTGAACATAGGCCTGCCCATTGCCACATATGAGGGATATTTGTAATAGTTGCCACGCTTGGCAAAAAGGTTGGCAACAGCAGTTCTTTTTTAGTCGTTACTAGGAAGACGTTGCTGCCCATCTCCTGATTTGTTTCCCTCTGTCGCATCTTACGACACCCTCGGGATGATCTGGGGTGATGGATATTTTTACACCGCCACTACACGGTACATCATAGAACATGATGGTGAGTGCGTAATAGAAAATGATTCGGTTACCGATGGGTATGTTATACAATAATATAAACGGCTGTTCGTTGCTGCTGGTGATAAGAGGGCTGGCTCTGTTCTCGCTCAAAGGCTAAGTATAGCCATTCAGCGGGGAAACGCAGCCAGCGTTCTTGGCACGATACCGCGTGATACAAAACTGTTTGATAATGAAATTACTAGTTTTAGTTTTTTTTATTATAGTTTTTAATATTGTTTATAATATAAATTGTTTTACATTAATATGACTGATGAATTATAAATGATGACTGTAATTGTAAAATTAACTTTGAAAATGGCACAAAAGAGGATGATACCTGTGGAGTTTTTCGTTTTTTCTCCGGTCAGAGGAACCGCATTTCGAAACGGTAGTGAATTTAGTAGATTTACAAAAAAAACATTTGACATACGAAATTTTTTTTTTCTTCGAAGAAATATTTTTTTTTAAATTAATTGTTGTGCTTTTTCTTACAATAAAAATCTGATGCAAAATATTAAGGAATTCAAAAAGACGAGCATATTCTAGTTCACAGTTTTGTATGTAATATTATGAAATTTCTGTGTTGGATTTCACAGGGTCCATCTGGTGATATGTGGTGGGCATGGCGTATAAAATCCTACATCTATCTTCAGTTTTATTAGCTGTGTAGTGGCGGCGTAAGAATATCCACTAACCCATATCTATGCGTGGGTTTAGGAAGAGGCGGCAGAAAACAAACTAGGAGATGGGCGGCAACGTATTTCTGATAATAACTGAAAATAACAAAAAAATTGCGCTTGTTAACCCGCCTGCCAAGCGTGGCAAATACGGAAATATCCCACCTGTGAGGCAATCTATGAGAGAGGAATGTTTTTTTTTTTTTTAATACTAGCAATGCTAGCCACATTACTAATATTCCCTATAACCACTCCTGGTAAGCTTAAAATGCTTGTGTTAGGAGTGGTTTACGATAGCATTCAAATGGCGGATTCGAACCCACGACCTTTTGAGTTCGCGGTCTGCACCCTGCCATTAGGCCACTGTCACTTTGTTCAGCATTTTACTTTTAATATGCTATAACTAATGAATGAAATCTTCAGTAAAGGATCAAGAATTAGATGCGTTGTGACCCCCGAAGAGATATGTGGAGTACTATATTAACTATATTAAAATTATATCTGATCACTCACCTTACGAAACACGAGCAAAGCAGCCTCCTGTTACTGTTTCACGTTAGTTTTCGAAGAGTTGCCTATCCCCGGGCGAGCCGATCCATTCGAGCTGCAGCCATAATATGCTGCAGTAGGGATTAAATATATAAGCAAATATGTATTCTGTTAATCAGGCCATAAAAAGTCAATCTTTTAGATACAGGTTTCTCTCATAGTATGGAGGATTTTCCGTGAACGCTATGCAGTCGGATTGATCTTATCAAAACCTTTACAACTGTTCCTGTCGCTAGTCTGGTACTTTATAACTAGTATATGTAAAGATGAGATAGTCATACCGACATCTTCATATTAGAGGAAAAAAGATGATCTGAGTATTTCCCTAAGTCACCTCTTTCAAAATTACTCTGGTAACCTGTGGCATTGTGTAATTGAGGAATTTTACGACCCCCGTCGAGCCGACCCATTCGTGTTGCAGCAAAATAATAAGAAAACTGCATTTTCCAATACACCTGCCAAACCTGAAGAAGCCTATGTTCAGCAGTAGAATTTATAGGCTGTGGTGGATGGTTTGATGGATGAGTGGATTGAAAACCATGAGATCTTTCTGGCATTTACCACAGTCGTCTCTTATAACACCCACGGAATGAAATGAGTGATGGATTCTATTATATAAAAATCGATAGGATAGGTGTTGAGGGGCCTGCCACTAGATGTAGTGACAACATAGTATGTGACGCAGGAAGTCAATGGAGGAAGGAAGGCATATGTTCAGCAGTGAACTTGTTGAAGATTTTAATATACATGTTACTGAAACTTTTAAAAATATTTTCTTTATATAAGAGGAGGCAAAAGTTCATTATTACTAGTAATGCTATTACATTAGCGTTACAGCCTATTAAAGTCCACTTCTGAACATAGGCCTCCTAAATAGTTGATATTAGACATAGTTGCCACGCTTGGCAAGCGGGTAGATAACCACAGTTTTTTTAATCCTCATTAGGAAGACGCTGCTGCCCATCTCCTGATTTGTTTCCCTCTATCGCCTCTTGCGACACCAACGGGATGATACTATGGGTTAGTGGAAACTCTTAGATCACCACTACACGACAAAGTGTAGTGACGGTGTAGGAATATGCTATAACCACTGCTTATGCGCCCGTCCAAATAAGCTTAAAATGCATTTATTAGGTGTGGCTCAGGATGGTCGATATGTTGCAGGTGTGATCTTATGACATTTTAGTTTCATAGACAATGCGTTTAATCTTTAGTCTTACATTGTTACACTGTAAGTTTCGGTAACAGAAATAACTCTGTGTTCTAATCAGCGTAACTTTTCTAGAACCTCCGTTGAATTTAGCTTACCTTGCAAGCGTTAAAATTTGAATGATATGCAAGAAAATTTGCGCAGTTGTTGAGATATTCTGTTCTATGTCACATTACTGAATGAAAAATGAAGTGACTTGACAATAAATACAGTCTCTCTCGTCTAGTCTCGTTTTCCATATTCGTTATTCCTTGAATTTTTCCAAGCAGTTGAAAATAGATACGTAGTTTATATTTTGACCGCCTCGTTTGTCTATTGGTCGTAAGCACGATTGTCGATCAAGAGACCCAGGTTCGAATCCCGGGTCGGGACTAAAATCAGTTATTGGGTTTTTGTGTGTGTCAAGAAATTCTTCGTAGCTATCCAGAGACTGGAAGTTGGCGGTGTTTCAATGCATGCCTCGGAAAGCACATAAAGCCGTTGTTTCTGCACCTGACCTTTCTCCAGTTGTATCGGATTTTTGTCCCAGAATGAGGGAATAGAGAAGATAGCGTGCTCCTGCGTTTGAGCACACCCTCGTGCAATATAATACTGTCCTGCACAAATGGCTAGTCTCCATTGAAATTAGCCACCGTAATCCAAATTCGGTCTGTAGGACGTTATACTATTACATTTAATAAATGAAATTACTTTATTTTTCAACAGTAGAAATAAAAATTACATATTATGTCAAAGGTTATTTTTAGTTTTCCTTGCCAAAATCAACCAATCATCTGAATATTTTTTTTGAGTTATCCTACGACATACCCCATTCATAATCGTTACAGCCCAACACAAAGCTCGAAACTGAAAAGCCACCTGCGTATTTTACCAGTAACTTTTAGACACCATACACACTAGGAAATTCAATGTTGCAATTTTTTATGCATTTTTAAAATCATTTTTCGAAAAAAGTACAAAAATGTTTTAGCGATAAAATAATTAAAATTAGAAAGACATAAAATAGACTGTTCAAACTGCGTGAAAATTAATAACATGGAGTCGTTCAAACTTCGTATCCTAAAAAAATTATTAATGCGAAAAGGGTCAATTTCAGTGCTTCAGTAAACGGCGTCAGCTACTTTATAGGGTAGAGATAATTTTTTCTGAGCAAAGCTCGGCAGTCTAGTACTTAAAGTGATATAAATAATATTAAATTTAGTTTACACTAACTTGAATCATCTTACATAACGTATATCCCACGTTATATCGCGAAGCGGTCGACCGCCTCATCAAAGAATCCGACCACCATTATATTACATTCCAATAATAATCTTGCATTGAACCGCTCTACCCTTAACCGCGGAATTAGGTTCCCATCTTCGTAGTTTCTATATAAAGTCGTCTAAAAATTCTTAAAAGTAATATTTTAAATCTTTTAAATGCATTACAAAGCAAAAAGTAAAGGCTTAATATTATATTCAAAAATTCATTAATCTGCTAATACTCCGCTCTAAATATTCAAAAGGTATTAAATAATAGTAATACAAGTTAAATATATTACAACAATAAACATAAATAACATTTATAAGTTTTTATTATAATGAAGATAAGATGTTCTTATATTGCTGGAGCGTGTTCATGTAATGATTGCTTTCATAAGGGAGTTGCCGGAAACACATACCTGCAGTCATACATATATATGGGGTGGTCCGGTAATTGACTACTAAAGTACTCTTGCACAGCGTATAGTCCTATATTAAGCACTTATGATAGTAAGGTTTATGATACAAAAGCATTAATATAGAAGGTCTCTAAGATGCATAAGTATTATAATAGCAGATTTGTGGCTTGAAGTCTCATATATAAGACATGTAATAGTAAGGTCTATGAAATAATGCAAATATGTGGAAGTTCTAAAATATATAAAAGCATTATATTGATATAAATAGAACTTGAAAAGGATTATTATAGTGGCGTGTAGACTGCTTCACAGTGTCCGAGACTGAGGTAAACTTGGACTAGCTAACCGATATGTCCTAGGCATATCATCTTAGTGTCTGTGGTAAGTGGGTGTGTTATAGCAATACGACTTGCTCTTGGACATCGCACACCACTACCGATTGTGGGCGGCGTCTTAGCGCATAGAGTTATGATACGTCGACTATCTTTCGGATTAGGGTGAGTGTGTTTGGTAGTACTTTTAAGTGCAACAAGCGTACTCAACTCCATGTCTTAGTGCAGTAGCTCTATGATTCGTGAATTTTTGGTAACTGGCATCTTTGAAGCGTGCTACTAAGATTCGTTGGTGATATTTTTAATATAACAACAGTACCAATTTTGTTGCCATAGGCGATGGGGATCATGTGGGTCTGTTGTGAGGATGTTGTGGTTCTGGTCAATGGAGCTATGCGGGTGGTGATGTCTGCTGCGATCGTATAAGGGACCTTGGGATGGTGTAAGCCGACGATGGTCGTATTGATGCTTGTTGCGTTCTGCAGAATTGCGTCTCTGCGATGGTTGTTTGGAGGTTCGCTTTTTGCAATGGCGCTCTCTGCGTCTTTACTTGACTCACACCTAAGTAGCTTTGCTCAAGTCGGGTCCCTCTATGATAGGACTGCAGACTGTCTGACTTCCATGATGTTTTTTGTGTGTGTCAAAATTCTTCGTAGCTATCCAGAGACTGGAAGTTGGCGGTGTTTCAATGCATGCCACGGAAAGCACATAAAGCCGTTGTTTCTGCACCTGACCTTTCTCCAGTTGTATCGGTTTTTGTCCCAGAATGAGGGAATAGAGAGATAGCGTGCTCCTGCGTTTGAGCACACCCTCGTGCAATATAATACTGTCCTGCACAAATGGCTAGTCTCCATTGAAATTAGCCACCGTAATCCAAATTCGGTCTGTAGGACGTTATACTATTACATTTAATAAATGAAATTACTTTATTTTTCAACAGTAGAAATAAAAATTACATATTATGTCAAAGGTTATTTTTAGTTTTCCTTGCCAAAACCAACCAATCATCTGAATATTTTTTTTGAGTTATCCTACGACATACCCCATTCATAATAATTACAGCCCAACACAAAGCTCGAAACTGAAAAGCCACCTGCGTATTTTACCAGTAACTTTTAGACACCATACACACTAGGAAATTCAATGTTGCAATTTTTTATGCATTTTTAAAATCATTTTTCGAAAAAGGTACAAAAATGTTTTAGCGATAAAATAATTAAAATTAGAAAGACATAAAATAGACTGTTCAAACTGCTTGAAAATTAATAACATGGAGTCGTTCAAACTTCGTATCCTAAAAAAATTATTAATGCGAAAAGGGTCAATTTCAGTGCTTCAGTAAACGGCGTCAGCTACTTTATAGGGTAGAGATAATTTTTTCTGAGCAAAGCTCGGCAGTCTAGTACTTAAAGTGATATAAATAATATTAAATTTAGTTTACACTAACTTGAATCATCTTACATAACGTATATCCCACGTTATATCGCGAAGCGGTCGACCGCCTCATCAAAGAATCCGACCACCATTATATTACATTCCAATAATAATCTTGCATTGAACCGCTCTACCCTTAACCGCGGAATTAGGTTCCCATCTTCGTAGTTTCTATATAAAGTCGTCTAAAAATTCTTAAAAGTAATATTTTAAATCTTTTAAATGCATTACAAAGCAAAAAGTAAAGGCTTAATATTATATTCAAAAATTCATTAATCTGCTAATACTCCGCTCTAAATATTCAAAAGGTGTTAAATAATAGTAATACAAGTTAAATATATTACAACAATAAACATAAATAACATTTATAAGTTTTTATTATAATGAAGATAAGATGTTCTTATATTGCTGGAGCGTGTTCATGTAATGATTGCTTTTATAAGGGAGTTGCCGGAAACACATGCCTACAGTCATACATATATATGGGGTGGTCCGATAATTGACTACTAAAGTACTCTTGCACAATTTATAGTCCTACATTAAGCACTTATGATAGTAAGGTTTATGATACAAAAGCATTAATATAGAAGGTCTCTAAGATGCATAAGCATTATAATAGCATATTTGGGTCCCTCCATGACGGGACTGCGGACTATCTGACTTCCATGATGTTTTATATTACAGAATTATAAGTTATCTCTGTAAATTTCCCACCTTCGTATGATTAAAGTCAACTTTTGATGGGTGAGACAAACATGATCGAAAAATGCATATACTCAACGACAGTTACACAAACCCTTTCTGATGGCGAATTATTATTATTATCTTATAACTGCCATTTGGCTATATCTGCCGTTGTATTGCTTGGTGGAGCATATGTTTTGAACTCATGTGGGTGGCAGCTGGAGGGAGGATACTCTCAAGGCTGCGGCTGAAAGCTGCTCAACGTGAAACCCCATTCCCTTGAGTTGAGCAGTAGACTAGTGACACGCTCTGCGGCTAGAACCCGTACATCACGTCTGCAGGAGCGGCGGTTTGTCAGGTGGTGGTGCTCACGGAGGGTTTTTATGGCCAGTGTTCCTATTATTTCAACGTGTGCCAAAACGTGTGACGTACATTCCCTGTGGCTGGATTTGATCGTATTCTGTATGACGTTTACACGCATTGACATGCGCAAATTTGGTCGATGTTTGTGCTTATGCACTACCAAGGGGCCAAGCCCTCTTTTACTGGTTCGCCAGTTGTTTTGCTGTGGACTACGGTCCAGTTCCCAACTTAACGTCCCATTTCGAGGGGAGCACGTTGCTTAATTGGCGCTTACCGCACACGGCGTGTGTGGAGCCGTGTGCCTCCCTCACATATTTTTAAATATTTTTACATAAATTTTATAAGCCTTTTCCAAGCAAGAAGGGATTAATTAATAATGAATTGATTGATGTGAACCTGATACAAGTGGAATAGGGACGGTTTAACGTTCTTAAAAATTAAATAAATAAAATAAATAAATAAGGGTCCTAATTAAGACGATCACACCATAAATGTATTAAACGGCCTATACTAAACCTTAAGTAAGATCCTTGGAAGAGATCAATATATTTATTATCCTGGTCACGTAATTTATATTGATTTATATAATTGTTAAATTTTATAACAGACGGCCCCTTTCATGGGGCCATTGATCGATGTCGATCGATATCGATTGATTGGTGTGGTAGCTTTAGCTGGTCACCAGAAACTGGTTGATAAAACGTTGTTCCATCATAGATCGACGTCGATCAACAATTAATCAATGTGGTGGTGGGCTCATCATCTCATCGTCAGAATCTTTCAAAATGTATTCAGAATGGGACAATAAGGAGCAGAGCGGTAGAGCGGGATGGGTTCTCCAATAATGAAGCAGCTCGATCGACGTTGACTAATCCATTGACAATATGGAGCGGATGGTGGAGCGGGGCGGGTTCCCGAATAATCAAGCACCTCGATCGACGTCTACTAATCCGTTCCACCATCGATCGATGCCATCGCTCTACGATCGATCGATTGGTGCAGCAACACCCTTATATACAGAGGTGGGGAAGAATAACAATATCTACTTCATCATCATCATTACAGTCCATCACAAGTCCACTCCTGAGCATTTGTCTTCCTCATAGATAGCCTCATAGGGATAATTATTGCCATAGTTGTCACACTTAGCAGGCGAGCTTGCAACCACAGTTTTTAATGTTATTGAGTTGTTAGTAGGAAATTGTTGCTGCCCATCCCTGTTTCATTACCCTCTGTTACCTTTTATGACATGCACAGGATGACATAGGTATAATAGTAGGACAATGGATACTCTCACGTCGCCATTACACGGTACTTATAGTTGAATCAAGAATTAAAAAGAAAAGGTTTCTAACTACTTTCAAACTTAACCCTTGAGAAGAAACTATAGTTTTATTTCCATTTATTCCATCCAGTTGCTGCTGGTGATAAGAAGGCTGGCTCTTTTCTCGCTCAAAGGCTAAGTATAGCCATTCAGCGGGGAAACGCAGCCAGCGTTCTTGGCACGATACCGCGTGATACAAAACTGTTTGATAATGAAATTACTAGTTTTAGTTTTTTTTTTATTATAGTTTCTAATATTGTATATAATATAAATTGTTTTATATTAATATGACCGATGAATTATAAATGATGACTGTAATTGTAAAATTAATTTTGAAAAATGGCACAAAAGAGGATGATACCTGTGGAGTTTTTTCATCGTTTTTTCACCGGTCAGAGGAAACCCCATTTCAAAACGGTAGTGAATTTAGTAGATTTACAAAACAAACATTTGACATACGCAATTTTATTTATTTTTTCCTTCGAAGAAATATTTTATTTAAACTTTATGTATTAATTGTTTTGCTTATTCTTACAACCTGTGTTTTTATTGTGAAATTTTACTTGAAAAATAGTCCCGCTGAGTTTCTTGCTTAATTTTCCTAGGACAAAGGTCTTTTCCGAACCAGTGATAAAAGTAATAAAATACTTTCAATAAAAATTATTTGTATTATACATTGTATAAAATTTATTCTATTCTATTCTATAGAAAATTTCTACACTAACATATATTTGGTGTCCTTTTCTGCAAAATAAAATGCATATGTTTTTAGCAGTAAATAGCACAATCTGGTATAATCAGCCGGAATTAGTCAGGAGCAAACGATACACCGCAGCAAAATCTGCTGCAAAATATTGAGGAATTCAAAAAGACGAGCATATTCTAGTTCACAATTTTGTATGTAAGATTATGACATTTCTGTGTTAGATTTCACAGGGTCCATCTGGTGATATGTGGTTGCCATGGCGTATAAAATTATAATATAAAAATCTATCTTCAGTATTATTATAAATCTTCAGTATTTATTATTAATATTTTATTAGCTGTGTAGTGGCGGCGTAAGAATATCCACTAACCCATATCTATGCGTGGGTTTCGGAAGATGCGGCAAAAAACAAACTAGGAGATGGGCGGCAACGTATTTCTAATAATAACTGAAAAAAACTGCGCTTTTTAACCCGCCTGCCAAGCGTGGCAAATATGGAAATATCCCACCTGTGAGGCAATCTATGGGAGAGGAATGTTTTTTTTGTTTTTTTTTTAATACTCGCAATGCTAGCAAAATTACTAATATTCCCTATAACCACTCCTGGTAAGCTTAAAATGCTTGTGTTAGGAGTGGTTTACGATAGTATTCAAATGGCGGATTCGAAGCCACGACCTTTTGAGTTCGCGGTCCGCACCCTGCCAGTAGGCCACTGTCACTTTGTTCAGCATTTTACTTTTAATATGCTATAATTAATGAATGAAATCTTCAGTAAAGGATCAAGAATTAGATGCGTTGTCACCCCCGAAGAGATATGTGGAGTACTATTTTAACTATATTAAAATTATCTCTGATCACTCACTGTAACTGTTTCACGTTAGTTTTCGAAGAGTTGCCTTTGACCGGGCGAGCCGATCCATTCGAGCTGCAACCATAATATGCTGCAGTGAGGATTTAATATATAAGCAATTATGTATTCTGTTAATCAGGCCATAAAAGTCAATCTTTTAGATACAGGTTTCACTCATAGTATGGAGGATTTTCCGTGAACGCTATGCAGTCGGATTGATGTTACCAAAACCTTTACCGCTGTTCCTGTCGCTGGTCTGGTACTTTATAACTAGTATATGTTAAGATGAGATAATCATACCGACATCTTCATATTAGAAGAAAAAAAGATGATCTGAGTATTTCCTAAGTCACCTCTTTCAAAATTACTCTCTGGTAACCTGTGGCATTGTGTAATTGAGGAGTTTTACGACCCCCGTCGAGCCGACCCATTCGTGCTGCAGCAAAATAATAAGAAAACTGCATTTGCAAATACACCTGCCAAACGCGGCAACTAAGGCTGAATGCCCCTTATGAGACAATCTATGGAAGAGCACTAAAGAACACAACACCAGGGGAATTGCAGGTGCATTGCCGACCTTTTAGAAAGGAGTAAGCTCTTTTTTTGAAGGTTCCTAAGTCGTATCGATCCGGAAAAATCGGCGGTGGTAAACTATTGCACAGAGAGGTCGTATGAGGAAGAAAACTCCTAGTAAAACGTGCAGTGGTGGACCGCCAAGCATCCAGATGGTGTGGTATCGGGAGTTTTGCCGCGATGTGTGTTCGTGAAATTTGAAATCAAAGTCTACTGCTAGGCGTCCACTATAGATTGTCATAAAAGGGGGATATTTTCGGGTTTCCACGCTTGAAAGGCGCTTGGTATGCTAGCAAAACGAAAAATGTTCAGCAGTAGAAATTCTAGGCTGTGGTGGATGGTTTGATGGATGAGTGGATTGAAAACTATGAGATCTTTCTGGCATTTACCACAGTCGTCTCTTACAACACCCACGGAATGAAATGAGTGATGGATTCTATTAAATAAGTATCGATAGGATGGGTGTAGAGGGGCCTGCCACTAGACGTAGTGACAACATGGTATGTGATGCAGGAAGTCAACGGAGGAAGGAAGGCATATGTCCAGCAGTGAACATGTTGAAAATTTTAGTATACATGTTACTGAAAACTTTTAAAAATATTTTCTTTATATAAGAGTAGGCAAAAGTTCATTATTACAAGTAATGCTATTACGTTAGCGTTACAGCCTATTAAAGTCCATAGATATTAGCCATAGTTGCCACGCTTGGCAAGCGGGTAGGTAACCACAGTTTTTTTTAAATCCTTATTAGGAAGACGCTGCTGCCCATCTCCTGATTTGTTTCCCTCTTTCACCTCTTGCGACACCCACGGGATGATACTATGGGTAAGTGGAAACTCTTAGATCACCACTACACGACAAAGTGTAGTGACGGTGTAGGAATATGCTATAACCACTGCTTATGCGCCCGTCCAAATAAGCTTAAAATGCATTTACTAAGTGTGGCTCACGATAGTCGATATGTTGCAGATGTGATCTTATGACATTTTAGTTTCTTAGACAATGCGATTAATCTTTAGTCTTACACTGTTACACTGTTAGTTTCGGTAACAGAAATAACTCTGTGTTCTAATCAGCGTAACATTTATAGCACCTCCGTTGAATTTAGCTTACCTTGCATGCATTCAAATTTGAATGATATGCAAGAAAATTTGCGCAGCTGTCGAGATATTCTGTTCTCTGTCACATTAATGAATGAAAAATGAAGTGACTTGGCAATAAATACAGTCTCTCTCGTCTAGTCTCGTTTTGCTTATTCGTTATTCCTTGAATTTTTCCAAGCAGTTGAAAATAGACACGTAGTTTATATTTTGACTGCCTCGTTTGTCTATTGGTCGTAAGCGCGACTGTCGATCAAGAGACCCAGGTTCGAATCCTGGGTCAAGACTAAAATCAGTTATTGGGTTTCTGTGTCAAGAAATTCTTCGTAGCTATCCAGATTCTGGAAGTTGGCGGTGTTTCAATGCGTGCCTCGGAAATCATTTAAAGCCGTTGTTTCTGCACCTGAACTCTCTCCAGTTATATCGGATTTTTGTCCCAGAATGAGGGAATAGAGAAGATAGCGTGCTCCTGTGTTTGGGCACACCCTCGTGCAATATAATACTGTCCTGCATAAATGGCTAGTCTCCATTGAAATTAGCCGCCGTAATCCAAATTCGGTCAGGAGGACATTATTACTATTACATTTAATAAATGAAATTACTTTATTTTTCAACAGTAGAAATAAAAATTACATATTATGTCAAAGGTTATTTTTAGTTTTCCTTGCCAAAATCAACCAATCATCTGAATATTTTTTTTTTGAGTTATCCCACGACATACCCCATTCATAATCATTACAGCCCAACACAAAGCTCGGTACTGAGCCACCTGCGTATTTTACCAGTGACTCCATCTAGATTAGACACCCTACACACTAGGAAATTCAATGTTGCAATTTTTTATGCATTTTTAAAACCATTTTTCGAAAAAAAAAATACAGAAATGTTTTAGCGATAAAATAACTAAAATTAGAAAGACATTAAATGAACTGTTCAGACTGCCTGAAAATGCGAAATTAATAACATGGAGTCGTTCAAACTTCGTATCCTAAAAAAATTATTAATGCGAAAAGGTCAACTTTAGTGCAAACGACGTTCGGGGTTGGCGTCTTTTCAACAACGTTTTATATTTCTATAGATCCTACGATCCCAACTGCTATGGAGCTTGTCGTCAATTCAAATCTCAACTCTTTTATGGGCAAATCCGACAACCCCGAACATCGCTTGTACTTGGCCACTTTTCACATTTGTTTTATAGATTGTATATATGGATATCATTTGATTTTTGAAAAATTATTTATCCTTTTGTTAATCTAAATAAATACTTTAAATACAGTTCTTGCGTTTACGCTTCAATAATTTGAACTAAAAATTAAATGTTGACAAAGTTATCGGTGCGATCAGTTTCAAGCACTGTACTTAAATTTATTGGTGCAGCACCGATGACTTGTCAATACTTGACACCGAATATCAATAATTTATACTATAATTATCTACCTTGATGCCAAATTTCAAGCTACGCTTAATAATCTACCTTGATGCCAAATTTCAAGTATCTAGGTAACACAAAAGTAGCCTAAGTTTTTGATGAGTGAGTCAGTGAGTAATAAAATAGCACTTTCCATACCTTAATAATTCAGACCTTATTAGGATTATACTTAAAGAAGGGGTCCTTATGAAATATGCAAAATTAAAAGTATAATAGTATATAGTTATAATAGGTTGAGAGTTATGAGAGGTATGATTGTGACTCGAATTGGTTCGTGTTATACTCACTAATGATACGTCGCCCTTTTCTTTATAGAACTTGACTGACTCGGCTGAATATGTCTCAGTTCCAATTTGAATAAATTTTAAATTATATTAATATTTTATTTTGATTTAAAATTGAACATATTATGCAATTATTTATTACAGTACTTTATTTTTATATTTATTTTTTCTCTTCACCTTTCGTTGTAAACAACAGTTCTTTGCGCAAAAAGGTTGTCTAGAAAATTCACTTCCAGAGCGATAAGACCGCCTATTGTATCTTCTATATCATTTATTTCATTTTGTTTTCGTTTTAATGTGTATTGGTGTACAATAAAGAATATATTGATTAATTGATTGATTGGTTTAATTAATTTAAAAAGGTTATACAATGAAACCTGGATAACTGGGACCTTAAGGTACCTGCAAATTTGTCTCACTTAAAGAGGTATTCCACTTACCTAGTGTCTCAGATATCCAGGTATAAATAAATATCTGTGTCATTTACAGAGGGATCCCTTAATAGATGTGAGAATAGAGGTTATTTTAGTTATAGAGGTGCGATTATTAAATAAAATAACGTATTTTGTAAACATTATACATGAGTTGTAATCTATATTAACAATCAAAAGGCATTTTCAAATAAACATCCGAACGATAGCAAAACCAAACTAAAACTGGAGGTCACTTTTCACAATTAGCCAAGTGCGGAATTTGCGGGTAGAATAAGAATTAGTAAACAAAACTGTACACAAAATATAGTCTCAGTAAAAGAGGTAAAATACACTCGCTGTCTCAATTATAGAGGTAATTATGACGATAAAATCGAAAGAACTAATCCCAGATATAGCGGTTTGTTTTCTCCTAACAGAGGTAATTCAGTGCTAAAGTGTCGGGACCTAAGCATTAGTTCCAGCTATCAAGTCCAGGTTCTCACTTATCCAGGTCCCACTTAACCAAGTTTTACTGTAATATAACTATCAAATATACAAAAAACAATCTTGTCAGCTTTGAGCACAGGCGTAGAGTAGCCACAGCCTCTCGGTATTCTATAGGATGCATTTCGGAGAGTGTGCGCAGGAATTACATAATTTAATTTCTACCGCTCCTTCCCACCATCGGACCACCAGACGGTTGGCAGATCTTCACCCCTTTTTTATTGATATTCCACGCATTAGAACCAAACGGTTTGCTTCATTTTTTGTAATGCGTATAGCAAGGGAGTGGAATAATTTGTCGCTATCTATCTTTCCGTGCGAATACAATCTGGGCGTCTTCAAGGCAAGAGAGAATAGGGTTTGTTGCGATGTGACTGTGCGGTTTACCATCTAGGGCTTCATCACCACTTACCACCAGGTACGATTTTGGTCAAGCACTGGCTTATAACAAGTAATAAAAATATCCAACGAAAAAAAATATAATAATAAATGTTGCAGCATTACTCGCTGCTCTCTGCATTATTATACTCCTACTACTTCTATTATTATTATTAGTGCCCATCACAAGACCACTGCTAAATTTAGACCTCCCCCATAGATTGCCACAGAGTACGGTCCTGAGCCACCTGCATCCATTGACTGCCTGTGTTTCATCATGTCGTCACTCCATCTAGTTGGAGCTCACTCAACACTTCACTTCTCAATACAAGGCTGCCACTCGAGAACCTTTCTTCCTCATCGGTTATCGGTTCTCTGAGCTATATGGCCAGCCCATAGCGATTTTAGCTTACTGATCCGCTGGGCTATGTCAACTTCTTTGTTCTTCTGTAGATATCCTCGATACGGAATTTATCCTGCAGAGAAATTCCGAGCATAGCCCCTTCCATCACACGCTGAATGACTCTGACTTTCCTTATACGGCCGGTAGTGAAGGACCCCGTTTCTGTTTCGTAAGTCATCACTTGCAATACGCACTGGTTGTACACTATTTTACGTTTTTTTATATGCTAAGGATGACAAGCAAGCACACAGTCCACCTGATGATAAGTGGTAGCTGTGGCCCATAGACATCTACTTTTATCCTCGTTTGCGAATTAAAATGCAGATGCGTCGTCAGCCATGAGGACTTAGATGGAATGCCTCTTTTCCAGTGAAAAGGGTCTCCGGTTCTCTACACTCACCATACGAAAGTCAGCAGCATTAAACTGCTATTTTACGCTGGAATTCTGTGAGAGCATGGTTCTTCCCCGGTTGAGCCGACCCATTCGTGCTACAACTATACAATTAATATAGCTGCAGCATGGCTCTACCACGTAAGAAATGTACGTACCAGTACCGGTATAGCATGTATCACATTATGGTACTAAATGGTAAATTACCTTTGATACCACTTTATAACTAATAATTCAATGTTCATTATTTATACCTTAACTATACATATACGTTCTTGTTAACAAATTAAACTGAGCGATTAAATTTGACTATTTCCTGAGCTTTACATTACTTAGCTTTACTTTACTATTAATTAACCCTTAAAGGTCATACTCGATGCGCGTTTTACATTCTAAACTAACCTGATAATTATATAAAAAATTTACGTGTTACTAAAAAAACTAATAAAAAGCTATATAAATACCAAACGATAGACAACTAATATACAAAACCTGGGCTTAATATAAACATAAATATATAAAAAACTAACATTAATTTAACAAAAATACTATTTACAACGCAAAAAACAAGAAACCTAACATTAACATACAATATATTATTTTATCATGGTAATTTAGGTATATCTGAAAGTTAATTAAATAAATGACATAATTGTTACATATTTTTACTAACATCAATAGTATATTAAATAATATAAGAGTTTAAAAGAACTTATCTTATTCATATGTTATAATATAGCAATATATAAAGAAATGTTTAATATTAACCAATTTTTTGTTACTTACACAATTTATAAAATAAAATATATACTAGGATAATGAACCTAAAACTAAAAACCTTAAAAAAATATATTGTAATAACTATCAATAACCCACGGATCAAGGGCCTCGACACCGAATGGGACAAAAACATATTCGGAGCCTAGACCCCTGTATTTGCATGCTTTAGCTTTTTCAGCCGCTTCACAAGTCGCACCAGCTCTGTTGTTGGTTCCATGTAGATGGGAAGGGGCCAGCGTGTCTGAACAGGTTGCATTCCAAACCAGCACCCGGCCCATCTTCCATGGAATTAAACTCATACCGTCCGGTCTCTTGCCATCGTCTCTTGCAATACCAGATGGCTCAAGTAGACTTGGCACGTTGACGGTAGCAAGAGACCGGCGTATGATATCGTTAAGTGCTGCATGTCTCGAGAAGCGGCCTGCACTTTTTTGGCATGTCTCGAGAAGCGGCCTGCACTTTTTTGGCATGACAGTCCGTGATGTCCTAGCTTGTCGACGTCACTGCCACACGGACATTTATGAGGAACGCAGACCGGAACCCCAAGCCGTAGACAGGTTGCGATTCGGAGCGTGTCAGGCTCAAGAAATGTTCCTGTATTTGACGAAGGGATCGCGTGAAGCCAGTAGCCGGCCTCATGCGTACCCACGGCCAAAAGCCTAGCACGCGCCGAACCTGTACTACAACTCAAAAGATTGTCATAATTCAATTTGCAGTTTATGTCGGCCCAGCTCCTCTGTGAATTTGGAGAAACAGGAAAATTTTGACCTGGGCATGCAATTAAGAAAGCGTTTCTGGCTTCTTCCAGGCCAGCAATCTCAAAGTTTGAAGGGGATGCCCTTAAAATTTTACTTATGAGATTTGCTGAACTATGGACAGAAGATAGGAAGGCTGGTAAAGAGACACTGGAAATTTTGCGAATCCCTAAACCACCATAACGGATGGGTAGGGATGCTTGGGTCCAAGATTGCTCGTTCAGGTGCATATTAAGAATCGATTCTAAACTAATTTTGATTAAGTTGTCTACTTGTGTCAAGAGATCTGGGTGATTCCAAAAGGAGCAGCAACGGAGCACATACGTAAATTTTGGGACGAAAAGACAGAATTTTAAGATGCAAAGTGCATAATGTGGACTAATTTCAAGGAGACGGTCAGCGGAATTTTTAATATATTCAGAAATAGATTCATTAAAAATTGGAGAACCTAAAAGGTAAAGGGAATTACTGTTAACTATTTTAATATTTGGAGCCAAAATATAAAATTTTTGTTTTACGTCATTTAAATTTAAGTTGCAGTTATTTATAAAAAGTTCGCATTTGCTAAAATTAAGCTCCATACCAATGGCTTCAAATTTATTTTTGATTAAAAAAAGGTCCGAAAACACAGTATCCATATCACCTCCTAGAGTTCCGTCGTCCAAATACCAAACGTTGAATTTAGAATTTAAATTTTTGATTATCGGATTTATAGCCAAACTAAAAATTGCTGGCCCAAGGGGATCACCTGGTTGACAACCTACTTCCGAGGACAGTTCATTAGAACGATATAACAATTTTGTTGGGTCAGCGTAACTGAGAAAAAGATAATTGTATATTTCCGGTATATGTTGTTTTATTTCCGTCAGCAGGGTATCCCTGTTTACCGAATTGAAAGCATTTTTGACATCAATTTTGAGCAACACGTCAGGATGTCCGTAAGTTACAAAAGAGCGTAGGGCATGGACGGCTGCCTCACACCCTCCTTTTACACCGAAGCCTAACTGTACGGTTTCAAATTCCGAATTTAATTTTGGTAAAATATGTCGAACAGCAATTTTGGAGGCCAGGCGTCGTAGTGTTGATCCAACAGCAATTGGTCTCACCCCTCCGTCCTTTTTGGTGAGGGCAATGAGGTTCGCGCCGAAAATAATGGGAACAAATTCTGGATTGACATTACCGGAATACATAAAGTAGATTAATTTAGTGATCGAATTTACAAGTTGGTCGTCTGCATCACCCACAGAGTGCGATGTTAAGTCTTTCAGATGTTGGGGTGAGATTCCATCCAAACCTGCAGCCGAACCTGGTTTAAAAGATAAAATGGCACCTGTAACATCTTTTTTATGAATTTGAAGGCATGCTTGCCCTGCTGTTGGTCGGTCGAGAAAATATGGGTTTACTGGAGCTGGAGGAGGTTTTGTCCGTAAGGCCTGAAGGGTATCAGGGGTATCTGGTGATAGCACGTCGTTGGAGAACAAAAGGCGAGCGGCACCTTTGAGATCTCCGTCACAGATTTTGTTTTCGATGAGTTTGTTGCGATTACGAGGGGCATCATATTTGATTAGAGGTGCGGGAGAAGGTGAGGAGCTTACAGCACAGGTATTTTTAATCTTTTGAGTCAAGGATAAATTCAGTTCATCAGTTTCTATTATATGTAGTGTGCTGTATGAAAATAAAAATAGGTTCTGCCAGTCTTGAGTACAATTGCTTATGTAACATTTCTGGATTAATTGTTACAAATGTGTAGCAACGGTGATTCGAGCTCCTCGAGGGATTCTTTTAACTATCGGTATACTATTTTTCAAATGGCTATGATATGTGTGGAAAGGAGTTGGATCGTTGGCTACATAAGTAGGCGCACTCGAAATAATGGGATGGATGTCTAAAGGTGAACTATTTTGGCTAATACATTTCCTGTGTGTTTTTGTAGTGTGTATGTTGAGGCCTTTCAAAGATTTGAATGACTTGTTGCACTGTGTACATGAATGGGTCGCGTTCGACGTGCCATCACAAGATTGGGTCACGGACTGCATTCCCAACAGTTAAATACAATCACAAAAAAGAATAACTTTAAACAAATTTAAAAACACAATAAAGTACACTGAAAATATAAAAAAGTCAAAGTCCAAATATCGTTAAGTAGGTGCGTCACAGGATGGTCTTGCAATTCGACGCTGCAGTGGAAGAGATCTAGCGACGCATGTCGTCGCTAGGACAACCGATGGCGGCTTTAGCAATCGTGTCTTGAGATTATCACACGCGGTTTAGAAGTTTTTAAAGACTGAACAGGCACTGAGCCTGCTTGTCACTTTTGTGTCCAGACAGCAATATATAGTTCGGAAATCCTTTTTTGCGAATTGTTTCGTTACATTTGTCATAAGTCAACATCTTGAAATATTTTTATATCTCGTTGTTGATTTGAGATTATAATATCTAAATTCAGATTATAAGCCACTGTTATATTATTTATATGTATGTCAATAATGAACGTTTTCCTTGTACACTAAAATTTTACAATTAAAATATATAGTTATTTTTATTAAAATATTTAGACAAAATAAATACAGTTGTCACCTGTCACCTTTTTTTTCTTTTTCAATAATATATATTTATTTTTATACATATAATTATATTATATGTATAAACATTGATCATGAGCTACGATGATCCTTATAACTATTTTATTTTATCCTGGTGATCCTGATCAGGATACTACGATAAATTTAATAAATTATTGTATTGTCATTGGTTCTTGATACGAGTGCAAATTTTCAAGTCAATCGGTCGGTTACAAATCAATGAAAATTACATTAAAAGATTCCGTTACATAGATTAATAGATAGATAGATACACCCGAAGCTAATTAAAGCGTGTTAAAATATATAATTATGACCTTTATTAATTATTAAAGTGGCAACTAAATACGTTAATTTTATCATGCGTAAGGTTGACCACATGGTGCGATCGAGTAAAAGGCTTTTTATCAGGAAATTAGTTCGTGTAAGGTACAGTAAACAGTGGCGGACGCTTCCATCTTGTCACGTGTCGGTCCGGCACACATAGGTCTAAGTGCCACAGAACTCCCGGGCTATGCTCCTTGCCCCGCAATATTTTCACTTTATACGTAGTGAATAAGCTTACACCGTCGCCACTCGGTCAAAATTGTGAAAGGTATTACGTGGATGGATACATCACCTAGATGTGCTCCCTGCGCTGATGTTGCACGCACCTAATAATTACGTGTATTCTCGTCGTCGTTCTCCGTTACTCCTTGTGCCCGCTGCTAGAACGAACATGCTTCAGCATGCACCATTGTCACGTGCTATACGCTATATTAACATCATCTCACATATAGACAGATAGATATTTACATGCAGTCAGACGAAATTGATACTCGTAATTGCAGCATACAAATGCGTTGAAAATTGTAATTTCAATTATAACTTGGCAGTTGTTATTAGTTATTAGTCAGTAGTACGTACGTGTTGGTTAGTTATAGCATCACATTGGTTAATAGAACTGTAATTATTTTATAACTATGATATAATTCAATATAAATAATAATATATTATTTTAAACGAATTACATCATGTACATCGTCTATATTACGTTTAAGAGAGACGTACGTGGCAGTTGTCCACTCCATCTCCTTTTATTCCTTTTCGCTGATCAGATTTCAAGATAGAGCCTAAAAAAGGCAACCTCGCTTTTTTATTTATTAGGTACAATTTATTGATCATATTGACCTTCTGTAATGAAAAATTATAATCTACATAATTTTAAATACTAATAAAATAAAATGCCCGTGACTACATTATGTACTGAATGTATTTGATCCATCTTTTGTATGTTCGATGTTTATAAGTCGCGTCATTTATTGTGACCGTGCACCAACTTTTATAATATGCGCTTGCCAAGTCCCTTCTCGTTTCCAATTTGTTTAATCCAATCATATCACAAAAAAACATGGTTGGATAAGTTAACGGATATAATGGTTACACACCGTGTAATTTCAAGTAGAAATATCTTTTTTTTGTATGTGCTGCATTATGAGACTATATTGGTTGGCCTCACGAAGAGCCCAAATAGCGGTACTTATTCTTTGAACAAGCGACCCATATACAAGGTGTCCCAGAACTTAACGATCAAACGAAAGGGGGTTGTAAACCATGGAAGGACTGTTCCAAAAAGAAATTAAGTTCTGTACCCAAGTTGCGTGGTTTAAAAGATAAAGGCAGAATTATAAATTTTCCAGAAAATCACCCTTTGCTTCAGTATTTTTGATGCTGCAGCTGCAAATGACAACCGATTTAATTTTTATTCTGTTTTGTATAGCCTAATGATATGCCTACTATACCTACTATTCTATATTTCAGTACCTATTACGGTTTGGTAGAAATAAACACATAAAAATTCGTAAAAGTGTAAAAAGGTAACATTAAAGTTTTATCGAGCAAGTTGGACCCTTCACCTTGTACAAAAAATATACCCACATGGACCTGGCAACTATATTCAAAAGTTGGCGTAATTCATGTAGATTTTAAAATGGTACTTTTATTTTAATTTTTTGTGCTATAATTTTTTTTCTTGTAGAGGGTAGATTTTGTGCAAATAACTCAGAGGCTGTGAGTTATTTGCACAAACTTAAACCAAACTTAAACTTAAAAACAAACACAAACTTAAAAATTTAAACCAATTGCGTGACCGAAATTGGTTTAAATTTAGTAAGTCTTCATTAAGAGTAATAAAATATAAAAAATAGTGTGATGGAATCATTGTACAATATTAAAATAAATTGGCAACAAGATGTTTAGTGCTAATGAATGCTTAAAAAGTACTTGAATATCTTTTTTTTAAATTAGTGGCAAGTTATGATGCAAAAATGTCAATGTTTCGGCGCGATCTGGAAGTAAGCGGTTCTTTTTTGTCTCATATACATTGCCAGCTTCCGAAAAGAGACGCTCGCTATAAACTGTGCTGGCGGGACAACATAGACATACTTTAGCTATACGAGCCATTTCAGGATATCTAGAACTGTTCTCATGCCACCACTTAAATGGATCTTCAGTTCGCTTTAAGACTGGCAATGTGCAGTAAGAATGAAGTTCGTGAGCTGAACTGAATGTTTCGTTGTCAATATTGTGCACTTTTCGCGTAACCATTTCTTGGTAAAGTCCCCAAAAGTTGCGATGAGCTGTCATTTCGGAGTTAGCATTTTGGGTATTGGTCTCGTCATTATTTAGGTCGCTGTCATCATCATCACTCATACTGTTCTTTAAGGCTTCCATCAAAAACTGTGATCTTACTGATACTATATTTTCATTATAAAAAAATTGTAGTTTCTACCTTGGATCGAGCAAAGTTGCAAGTGAATTTTCCAAATTTCTGAATCTAGTTTTCAAGCCCTTTTGCAATACAGTTTTCATTTCCATTAATTGCTCATTTCCGTCTTCATCTGTATAGTTTTCCAGATATTTTTCCAGTATTTTTAGGTGAGGAATAACTTCAGATATCGAGTTATTCCTCACCTAAAAATAATAATATCGTTTTTGCTCTAACAGGCGAAACCACCTGTAATAAGAAGAGTTCCACCTTGTGGAAACATCTTGAACAAGAAGATGTGAAGGTAAATTAAGTTCTTTTTGAATAGCGCTTAGTTTTTTTTGAGCTGGTGCTGAATGATTGAAATGAATAACGATACGCCTCGATTTTTGAAGAATTTGTGCTATATAGTCAATTTTAAGTGAGTCGCGGATTGCCAATGCATAGTATGAATAAAACATGGAACTGCTTTGAAAATCGATTCATCGATAGCCTTTGCAATGTTCCTCCCATTATCTCGCACAACAGCGTGTATTTTGGCTGCACTTATATTCCATGTGGCAGGAATTTCTTCGAGACACACTTTTATATTATGTGCGTGGTGAGACATAAAAAAATGTTTCGTCTGGAGTACTGCGTGACGAAATTGCATATCGTTATCCAACCAGTGTGCTGTAAAGCTTAAAAAACTTTCCTTATTGTTTATATTTATCCACAAATCTATAGTTACGGATAGCGCAGCAGCGCTGAGCACTCCGTATCGTATTTCAGTTTTAGTTTTCTCATAAATATTGAGAATGATATTTTCTGACAAATACTTTCTACTAGGTAGTACATATTTTGGTTTAAGTTTCTTCATTAGACTGATAAAACTACTGTTTGCCACAATTGATAGAGGTTGGTTATCCAAGGCAATCATCTCTCCTATAGCAACACTTATTTCTCTTGATCGGGAGTCCTGAAGCGACCACTGGACCATTACACTATCTTGGATAGTTTGTTGTATGTATACTTCGTCTCTCGCTGAAGTTGATGGAACTGGTTTCGGTGACAAGGGCTCAGGTTGCGATTGAGAAGGTGAAGACAAATGGACTTCATTCGAACTACTTTTAATAGAATCAACTAGGCATCAACTCGTTGTGCTTATATTTCATGTGATTTGTCATACTTGTCGTATTTGTTTTTCTACATTGACCACCGCGTGAAATGATTCCCTAGCACTGGTTACATTTCACTTTTGTCGGTTCTCCTTCAACATCATCGAAGAATGTCCACACTAGCAATTTTTTTTTCGACATTTTACGACCCCACATACATGTTATGTGGCAGAGACAAAAACTCTTTTAAATATAAATTTATTTAATACTTTTAAACTAACTTAAAATATAGTAGTTGATACAGAGAACTTGGGATTGGAATTTTGTTGAGGGATCGAAAGATTTGGTTTAAATAGTATAGGAAGCTAGGAGGTGGGGGTAAAAATAAGGGAACAACATTGTTCTTGGTGTTATCGTTAACTTATTCTAAGATACAATTAGGAATGTTAAACAACAAACATTGGCATATAATATTACAATCGCAATAGTTTGGCTTCTAAGAAAGTAAACAATATGATTTAGATTTTAAGTAAATAAACAATATAAAGTATACAGGTCTTTTAACATAAAGTAAATAGTATCTTATGACATAACATTAGTTTGGCTTTTAAGAAAGTAATTTAGCTTTTAAGTAAATAAACAATATAAAGTATACAGGACTTATAACACACAGTTCTTTCATTTATTTTAACTAGGCGACACCGGCAGAACGAATATACACAAAACGATTAAAAAGTAAACAAAACACGTCACAGCTCACATCACAACACAAGTCACAACACACTCGGCGTGGCCGCACGATGGCTCGTACGTACTACGCATTCGCGAGGGTGCCGAGTGATGATAACATAGCCCGAATACCTCCAAAGGCTAGTATTAAAATGATCGGCATCGCCGATAAGTCGGCCGACAGATCGGCAATTTGAAAACCGATTAGTCGGCTAGTCGGAAAATATCATAGTCGGCCCATCTCTACTTCTAAGGCTTTCTATTTCAACGTTCAATATTTGAATTTAAATTTTGTCAAATTGTTTATGTTTGCATAAATTTTGCTTTTACAATTTAAAGAGGATTGCTTTTATACGCGCCATATTTTTACCTGCATTCAAATTTGGCAGCATACGGTACGTATTCAAACAGTTTTATTTCGAGCAATTTTAATGTAAACGGAATATGGAAATATTTTCTCAGCATTTTCAAGCACAATTTTTTTACATCAGATGTGTTTCAAATTCAGTTACAAATAAAAATTCTTTTTGGATGGTTTTCCGAAAATTTTTTGTGGTGTATACATTAATTTTTATTAGGTTAATTCTTAATGTTTGGGGTAACCTAAGTGTCTTTGTTGTTGGTTGTCGGTCGTATCGTAGTTGATTTTTCTAAATCTACCAGTAACAGTTTATTAGGCACAATTGATTTTAAAGTTTTCAAAGATAAATTATTTCTCGTTGGTAAGACTCCTTTCTTTGCATAACAGTCCGTTTGGCTAGTAATTACCTTCTTACCTATTTCTGCTTAGTGCCTTAGAGCTTGCATCTGTGCTCTAGTTTGAAGGTTATAGAGAGACCAGTATAATTAAAGACTTTGAGGCATTTAATCTTAATCCTCAGAAGTGACAACGCACCTGTAGCCTTCTTTGTTTGAAATTAGCTGCAGATGTCCATAAACTGCAGTTACCACTTAACATAAGTTGGACTGTAAGTTCGATTGTCACTTCATTTAAAAAAAAATGAGATCACCTCGAGCAGCTTATTAGAAACTTAATGATTTCTTATATTTACGCGAAAACTACACATTTAAATAGTTTTTACCATCAGTTAAGTGTAATGTCCCTCTCCAAGATGCAGGAGTGTACAAGCTTGATTGTGAATATGGTCAGAAATCAGAAATCAGAAATTTATTTGCTTTAAACAAAAGTTGTAGCGCGTATACAAATTTATTTATTTTCGTACATAGATTGTCTATATGTGCTTTCCAGTTACAGTGTTTATCTAAAGTAAATCCAAGAAATTTAGCTTCATTAACAATTTCAACAGTATTACCACAATAATCGACTAGCACATCCATTGGCCTTGCTCTGTAAGTAGTAAACTGGATGCCCTTTGTTTTTTGTGTGTTTATTTTGAGATTGTTTAAATGTAGCCAATTGATTAGGTTGTGTAAAGTCTCGTTAATTGGATTTTTCTATTTCGTCACATTTTATTACCATTGTGGTGTCGTCTGCGAACATGTAACATTTATGTTGAGTTGCATTTGGTAAGTCGTTAATGAATATCAAAAACAGTAGGGGCCCCAAGATACTGCCCTGTGGAACTCCACATGGGTTGACACGATATTTTGACCGGAAAGTACACTTTCTGGATTCAACGACTGTTGCTATCTCAATACATTGCTGTCTATTATACAGATAACTTTCCAACCAGTCATAAGCGTTACCTCTAATACCATATCGATATAGTTTATCTAGTAATCTTTTATGTGGAACAAAGTCAAAAGCTTTGGTCATGTCTAGAAATAAAGCAATAAGTGGTATCTTTTGATTAATACATTCTGTGACATAATGTACCAGATTGTAGCAAGCCAACGTAGTAGAGTGACCTTTGCGAAAACCGTACTGTTCTTCTGTCAGTATATTATTTGATGTAATAAAGCTATCAATGCGCTTGAAGATGACTTTTTCATAGATTTTAGATAGTATTGGAATAAGAGTTATCGGTCTATAGTTATTCATATCACCTTTATCACCCTTCTTGTATATTGGCTTAACAATACATAACTTAAGGATATCGGGGAATGATCCCTGTTCCATTGACAAATTAATTACATGGGTAAGAGGTCGGCTTAAATCCCTCGCACATGCCTTTAGTACACGTGTGTTTATGCCATCATGTCCAACTGCATTGCTGTTTTTAAGCGATAAAATAATAGTAGCTATTTCCATTTCATTGGGTGGGGTTAGGAATATTGAATTTTTATTGAATGGAATGTTAATTTTATCAGTATTTAAATTATCCTGTTCTATGTTCGTCATGTCTATAAAATAGTTATTAAAAAATTCACATATTACATTAGTATTACTATATTTTATGTCATTTATACTTATCATGTCAATATAATTATATTCTTTACCATTAATTAAATTATAATTGATAATATTCCATGTCGCTTTACATTTATTAGAAGCATTATTTATAACTCTTTGATTTTGTAATTTTTGAGCCTTATAAATGCACTTTTTGAGTATTTTATCGTATTTTTTGTATGCGTATTTTTTAGATAATCTAAAAATTTTATTGCTTCTTGTATATTGGATATATAGACGCCGTTTATTTTTGCACGCAAGTCTAATGCCTTTACTAAGCCATTTCTGGTATCTGAATTTATTACAGATCTTAACAAGCTTTATTGGAAAACAGAGTTTATTAAATAGATCAATCACGTTATACAATTCGTTGAAAGCTTCATTAGCATTTTTATTATTATATACTTCTGAAAAAGATAGGGCAGACATACAGTTTCTAAACTTGATCAAGTTTTCTTCACTGTAGTCAATTGTCTGTATAGTATACTCCTTTTTAATTAACTTCATTTTAAATGATATAGTTTGGGCTGTTTCATGGTCCGATAGGCAAACAAGATGTGTGCCTGATTTGGCCCTATACACGTTACTGGCGATCTGGTCCAGACATGCCTTTCCACGAGTTGCAGTATTTATGTACATTTTAAGTTAAAGTTTTTTAGAATATCATTTAAGAGTTTTGTTTCTTTTTGTAGAGTTGGTTTTAATATGTCTATATTCCAATCGCCAGTCAGAACTATTTTATGTTTGGGTTTACTTTTAAGTAAGTTATGCAAAAGTTCTTGGAGTTTGATAAAGAACAGATTTACGTCAGAGTCCGGTGTCCGATAAATGTTAACAACTACCAATTTGTACATAGGTATTTCTGTACCGTAGCACTCAAAACTCTTAGATAGTGATAATTCTCTGCAAATGTTGAGTATTCTTGAGTCAAAGTGGCTTTTGACCAAGATGAATGAACCACCCCTCTTTTCGCAATTTCGTGAATAGTAAGCAGCCAATTTGTAATTCAGTATTTTAAGATTTACTTCGTCGCCGCTTTGAATAAACGTTTCACTCAAGCATAACACATGTATGTCTAACTTATTATCCTTGAATTCTTCCAGTGCTGCTTTTAAATAATCTGATTTATTAAGAAGTCCGGCAATATTTTGATGCATTATTGTAAAATTTTTATGAACGAAAAAATTCTTCCCTATTCAAGTCAATGTTGTTAGGGTGAATTTTCTGTGGTGTTATTTGGGGGTCGTTTGTTTCTTTTATTTCTTGGTTTTGTGATGTCTCAGAATGCGAATGAAGTGTCTCATTTGGTACATTATTGAGATTAGCATTAGGCAAGGGATTGTTGGCATTTTCATTTTTAGAATGTGTCTTAATTCCTTTTTTAAAATTAATGAATTCATTCTTATATTTTATGTAATCAATTTCGATATTTATTTTGAATGTCAGCTTTTGTAAATGTGTTCTAAAATTATTATGTTTATATGTGTTCATGTCAATAAATGTACAGTTGTTATATTTCCTACTCAACATATGAAGATCATTATTTAGTTTTTTTACATTTAGATTTCGATTTGTCTTTACATTTATTAGGAGACACTTACAGTTCTTGTATTTAACTAGAAAATTGCATACATTACTATATAAAAGATATGGATCACTATCATTAGAGCCTACAGATAAAATTATTACATCGTCTTCATTCATATTCTCAGGAATTACATTGAAATTCGACATAATGTCCCTACTTTGCGCTTGAGATTTAATTATGCTGGTAACGTTATATACGTCGTTATATTTTTCATAGCGATATTCAAGTATTTTGATCGCCAAACCGCGTATTTGCTGGTCTCCTAGAATAAAGATGTTTCTCTTCTTTGGTTGGTTTGTTTCCGCAAGTTTTTCCTTGTTTTCGGAGTTCCCTGCATTAAGTCCTTCAAAACTTTGATTTACTACCGATGATGATCTTGATTCATAGATTTCCTTCCGTTTCTTGCGTTGTTTAATACTCGAGCTACATATTTGTTTTAATTGGTTAATTTTGGCTTCTCTTGCAGCAATTTTATCTGTTAAGTTGGTATTTTGTTGAAAGGTTTTCTATTTCCTTTATATAACCAATCTCGATTGTAGATTCAATATCTTCTGTTTTAATTCTTCCAAATCATATGCCGTAATAGTTGATAACTCTGGACAGCTTCTATTAAGTCTTGTATCAAAATTGTCTTCATCATCCTCATCTTCCAAGGAATTATCAGCCAATGATTCAAATGAGTTTGACGTTGAGATATTTATAACGCACTTATTTCTAATAGTGACATGCTCACCATATGGACTGGATGCAGCTATTCCAGAACTTGAGGAATGTGGTTTGTGGCTTTTATATTCGTCATTCATATGAAAATCTCTTTTCAGCTCCTGCACAATCGATATCGTAACTGGTATTGCATGAGGTACATATTAAAAATTGCTTTCTTGGAAGTTGCTTTGAGCACTTTCCACATTTTCCAGTCATTTTGCAAAATTGGTTAAAAGATGTACAGAAAAATACAAAAATAAACAAAATATACAAAATATATATAATTCGTTATGCGAGATACGAACTCCGATCCCTAGATAGGTGCGTCTTCCAAGTTCGTTAATATGACCGCTAGGTTACACTTGCTACTAGCACATAGGGTGAAAAATGCATACAGCTTGGTGCATTACAGATTGTCGGAGTAATTTCTTGACCATATAAGGCAATAATGTTCGCACTCGAGCAATCGATGAGTCACACGTTAACACGACACAGTAAAACGACAGTTTATTTTGGTTCTTTATCACCTTTGCACTGTTTTTAAATCACTTATTTACTCAAAGTATCTTCTGAAAATATAACACAGTCTCTTCAATTTTGTAGACGAGTTGGTGGATATAGATTTTAAAAGGAAATTTGCACTTTTTATAACGTAAATAATTATACACATACGGAGCGATACGTGTTTACGTGCGCACGGCTCCTACCTACAAAGACTTTGTTTGGTCTCTCTTATATAGGACAAACTAAAAGATCAATAAAAACCCGCGTTAAAGAACACATAGCTGATGTGAAGAATCGACGCTCCGGATAGTCTGCAGTCTGTGAACATGTACAGGATCGCCCCCGTCACTACATTAGATTTGATAGACCACAAATCCTCGCTAAAGAACACCGATTCCTTCCAAGGATGATTCGCGAGGTTATTGAAATCAAAAAACATCCTAATTTCAATAGAGAAGATGGCTGGGTGCTACCATCTGCTTGGGATCCTATAATTAATAAAATTAAATCCCAACCCAAGCATCCAACTGCAAGACTTCAAGATACTGTAAGTTCTTACTGCGTAGATCGGAACAAAAATTAATAATTTTTAATCTGAAGTTAACCGTGGTTAACTATGACATTGGGACGTCAAATAACTTAGTCTCCCCCGTGACCATGGGTGCTGTAAAGTACTCGAAACGTCGGGAATATAAAATAAGTTAATATACGCGATAAAATCCGTAAAACTAGTTTTATTTAAATTATTAGAAACTTTTCCTTTTCTGAACGTTTCATGTAAATAAGATTGATTTTACATACATAGTTATAAAATGTAGCTGCTTAATTACTCGTTTGAAGTTAAAGACCCGATTTCTCGACTTCAGATTTTAGTTTTAGGGAGTTAAACGGGAAGTTATTTTCAGTTAAAAGACGTATGTGCTGTGTAGTATTTAAGAATCACCATTACTTGAACATTTTAAAATTAAAGGGATTCGTCAATCAAACTTGTTTTTTCTACCCCCATGTTTTAACTACGGATATTACTAACATATTGATAAAGAAATAATTAGTCACCAATGTTCGTTCTTTTCTTACTTCAATGATTAGGGATCCGATTAATCAATTAGTAGATGATAGATTTGGTTTTTATTGTCAAACATAAAAAACACAGCAAACAGAATCTAAAATCTCCATATCTCATCAAAATCTGTATTTAAGACTACTGCTGGACATACGCTTTTCTAAGCTGGCAAACATTTTTCAGATAATGTTCACCCTTTACATGTCCCTGCTTACTTCCATATTTTATTCTTTTTTCTTCATCAGTGCACAATAGTGTTGAAGTTACAATTCTCTGTCACAGTAATGAACATTAGCCAAAGTCATCAAATTTGACATGTGGATTGACGATTGTAGTACGTACTAAAAATCTCGCACATTAAACACAACTATTGATTAAATGGTATTGATAAAACTAAATAGCTATAACGTCATCTAAAGAAAACCATAAAATGATGGAAGGAAGTTGAAGCAACAACAAATTGTCCTAACTGTGGCAATGGTCCATGTTCAAGGTCATGTTAAGGAAGAAGTATTTTAAAATTCTAAATTCAACTAGTTAACCATTAATAACCCGATTAAAATTATTCCTTTGTTGATTTTATATCCATACTGCATTTACATTCAGCTGCTGTTCCTGTTGTTCACGCCGCTGTATAAAGTTCTCGAAATACTTTTGTGGCTGGATTGGAAAGCAGTGAAAGTTTAAATGCTGATTCAATTACTTTGCATTAAAGTTCACGCAATGGCAGATGTCGAAATAGTTACAATTTCTGCGCTCTTTCACACTGGAAGCTCTGAAGTTTGTTATTTTGTCGTTGCTCGGATTGTACTGCAGGATTAAAACTTCTTTTATAAATATTATTGCACCTCCAAAATAGTGTTTTCTGCTTACCTTTAGGATGACTGGTAGAGAACGTCGTAAGGCGTTACGTCCTCCTTTGTACTTTTTGTAAAATATAGCCTAAGTAAACAAACAAAACCAAAAATTAGGGGAAGCACGGAAGCGCACCAAACGAGCACACAGTCCACCTGACGATAAGTGTTTCATCTTATGTGATTGAGTTCATGAAAACTTGCAGCCAATTTCGAACAATGAAGACTACGCTCAAGCTACAGATGCGTCGCCACCTCTGAGGACTAAGATGGAAGGCCTCACAGGCATACTGGCTAGCACTTTAGTCTGGAACACAGCTGTTCAGGAACTGCTATTAGGCAATAGAAATATGTAAAAGAGTGGTACCTACTCAGAAGGATGATAGTATTTCTACCACCTAGTAAAATATAACCGAAAACGTTATCGTTAGCAATTCGTCGCAAATACATGGTACGATTTCCCGTGATGTTTTTCTCAAAAATCCCATAAACAGCAACGGTTGCCACGTTAATAAAAGAAACGACGCTTTGCTACAGTAATACCTTTACTCTCGATCTAGCCAATATTTCAAAGACGTGCCTACACGGTCAATCCTGACATGCGACCGTTTTCGGGCGTGTATCTTCATGAATTCCTGTAACAAACACTATTAATCACCACTTCTTCCGCTCGTCTTTCCTGACATGGATAGGTACACTGTCCCTATATTTAGACATTCGCACACACATACGCAAGGCGATTACGTATGACCTCCTGCAAACTAACACTAGCTAAGGCGTCTTTTTAACTAGCCATCATCTCATATGACAACATGGACCGGACAACAGGCTCTTTCCACTAAGTACACACGAACACACAGCTCTTTGTACAGCTTGCACGGCACTATAAGCATCGATAGAAGATATACGCTTTAACAACACATACCCTCTTGTAAATATACTAACATCCTCAATCATACAAAAATCGAAAGCGTGCGTCCCTTCAAACACGCATGGACTGGACGGCACCTTTCTTTCAAGCCACCACATTCAGCTGTAAGCTAGTATATTCCTACGACTAACCACTCGGGTCTGGCCCGGAAGATACTGTTATCTGTACTCTGTTCGACCAACTTGACTGCACCGGACGGTTGCGTTCCTTCGTCCAGTGTAACTCCACAATTCATCGTAAGCCTGGACCGGACCAATTTGTCCTTTCAACCAGCTTCACAAAAATCTAACGCTCAACATCAAACATCAATTCTGTTGACCATACAATATTCAGAAGAAAACTGCTACACTCATCAACACATTAGAACACAAAAAAGCCACTCATTCTCTCAATTCATAGCATGTTAAAGTTAAAGATTTCCCCGGTACATCGCAAAACATTTCGAACTTTAAAATGTACCCCATGTAAATCATATTTTGCATGAACATAAAACTGAGATAAAAAATCCAGTAATAACGTCATCAGGCATGATTGTTTTAGGAATTTACTCGATGAAGGATCCTAAGCGAAGACCATTTTCAGACGCTGTTCCTTTGACTCTGGTTTCTTTATTAAGGCACATGCCATTTTGTAAACTTAAGGTCGACAAAACAATTGGCTGCACGATCTTTCAAGACGATTGTTAGTTAGTTTACGACGAGCTGTTTTCCGCAACTCCACATATAAGCGCATATTTTGCGTGTGGGCAGGAATATTGTGATTATTTGAGCCATGAAATATCCCCGCGGAAGTTCAACAATCCTTTGATGTTGCGAGCAACTTCGGGGAGTGATCCCGGCATGCCGAGATGTTTAGCCCTGTATGAAGTGACCTCCGAACATCCCAGCAACACGAGGGCCGCCGTTTCCTCCTCCTACATACATGCCCTGAACAGAAGACTATCTATAACACCTATCTAATATATAAAAAATAATCCCTGCCTGCTCGTATTTTATGCGCTGCCACACCGTTCATTAGATTGTGCCAAAACCTTATCAACTTATAGTTTGCACTTGTGATATAACCTACACAATTAACCTACACATAAACACATTCCTATAATAATTACTAAATTTTATGTGAGTGTCTTCTGGAAAGGATGCACAATGCCAACAATAGGTGTCCGCGGAAGACCATCGTCTTGACATGCTCCTTGCGAGCATGTTATGACAAATGCTGAGCAAAAGCCTGTTTTGGCACAGTATTTATGTATATATATAATTTACTGTTAACCGTTTGTAAATGTGCATGCACCGCTGTGTCAATAAAGTTTATTTTCTTTCTTTCCACAGTAGATGGCGCGCGCATCACTCCAACAAATTTATTCGAAAGTTATACATCACTCAAATTCAATGAACGTAATAATACTCCTAATCAAACAACACAACTCTTCCAAACTTAAAACGACACTTCGACAATTACCCCTCTGTGGCAGCAACGCGCCGGGTACCTAGGCTTCTAGCAGTAAATAAACGTTTGTTAAAGGAGCCATGTTCTGCTATCCTGATCTGTGGCTTGTTCATTCTCATTAAGAGCTTAGTTAAACTACTGTTTATTTCTGGCAGCACCTGCCGGGCTTGCTTACAATCCACTAGATTTTACAAAGCTGAGCGTGTTGATTAGTAAAGTTATTACGTACCAGTGAACGACCGTTACCAAAAGGGATCGGTATGATTGGTTCCGGCCCTATAACGGCCATAGTCGATCCTCTCCTGGCCATTTCGTCTGCTGCGTCGTTGCCCCTGGATCCACTGTATTCCTTGATCCATTGCAGAGTTACATTGTTGTGTTTATTCCAGTTTAGTTTAACGTCCAAAAAAAGACCTAAGTATTTTACCTTAGAGGATAACTGGAGTTTTGTGCTGAAAAGACTTGGCAGGTGATAGTTATTCAGCATTCGTTTTTGTGTGAACATTTGTAGAACCGTTTGATTTGGGTTAACGGTTAAGTCGTATTCCTTACACCAACTCTCAACTATACGGAGAGCCACTTGGGTCAGGTTGCACACCATGCTAGCTGTTTTTCCCGAGACCAGTATTGTCAGGTCATTTGCATAACCAATTGTATAGAAGTGATTGGCATTTAATTAGCCGATTAGTTCATTTATGACCATATTCCACAGGAGAGGTGAAAAAACCCCACCCTGTAGGCAGGTTTTCTTTATTTGGACTGCTTGAGAGTCACCAGCAATCTTTATTGTTCGTGAACTGAGCATGTTTATTATCAGTGCCGGTTCAACTCTATGTCTACTTAGTGCAATTTTATGCTGGCGATTGATTGTTATTTTCAGCGAGTGTTAATGCCATTATGTAACAAAACAAACAATTTTCTATTTAAGCGTTTATTTTGTGAAATCCCTCTATATCCGAGTTTGGATCGTCTGATATAATAACAATTGACTAAGAGTGTGAACGCTTGAAAATACCTCCAGCAAATTCTTCAATACTTAATTCTACTTCAACTAGATCAATTAAAAGGAAACTTTACTTATTATCACAAAATTAAATGTCCAAGAGCCATAACTATTTTAATCGTTCGTTACGCAAAAATGTATACCACATTTCATTTAATTTTACGAGCATTCATCTCTATGTTCAGTCATCGCCGTTACATCTCAACAACGACTAAACTAGACCTCTACCAACACCATACGCGTACCGCATCTACTCTTTGAGCTATGGCTACGGTATGGCTGTTGACATACCGTAGCCGTAGCTCAAACACTTAAAATAAAATAAAATGAAATAAGCGACTCTACAATTTAACAGGGTCATTAAACACCCAAAAGAATCAATTGAAATAACCTTGGCGTTCAGGCATTTCTCTCAACCAATTAAAAGTTAACCACTTGTTACTACTAAATATTTTTTTTCAAAGTAATATTTAAGACAAATTTAATGTCGATCAGCAGCAGCGGTAAATAATCCGCCCGTGGCGTCCCACGCCGACAGCATACTTCCATTCAAGAACGATCGGCGCAGCACCACCCCTTCATCACGTTATTTGAAAATTATATGTGGGTGATAACAGGAACTTGATACCACTTCTGATGTAGGCGAAAGAGGATCATCCTCAGATGCACTCATGATGGATGGCGTAAATATGCGTGCGTAAAATAAAAGAAAATATATTAAGCAGATCGTTAGCAATTCGTCGCAAATAGACGTTTGTAGACGTGACGCTTCGCTAGAGTAAAACCTTTACTCTTGATCTAGCCAGTATTTTAAAGATTTTGTTTTTAAAGTTTAATTACATTTTATTATAATATTATTATATAATATGTGCCTTTTTGTTCGATAACTTGTTACCATCTTGTAGTTAGTCACATAATCCTGTTGCTGTAGAAATCTTGGGATTTCGAATCAATAAAATGCGACAAGTAGTTTTGACAGTCCTCTCTTGATGTTAACCTAACAAAACCCAAAGCATTTTGAAGATTTGGAACAGGTGAAAATCTGAGCGTGCAAGTTCAGGACTATATATGGTGGATGCATAAGCACATCCCTACCATGCTTTCTCAATTTTGCTGAGTGGCCAAAGATGTGCGTGGTCGTGCGTTATCATGATGAAAGACCACTCCTATCCTGTTGATCAATTCCAGCCGTTTTTTCTCAATTTCTTGCTTGAGTCTCATTAGTTGTTGGCAGTAGATATCCGAATCGATGGTTTTGTCTGGCGGTAAAAGCTTATAATAAACGATGCCCTTCCAATCGCACCATACACACAGCATCACCTTATTGCGTGTTAATATTGGTTTCGCTACAGTCTGTGGAGCTTAACTTACCTTTGACCATAATCTTTTTCGAACGTTCTTGTCGTAGGTGATCCATTTTTCATCATGAGTGATCAATCTTTTCAAAAATGGTTTGGTTTCACGTTTCAATAGAGAATCGCAAATGAGTACACGATTCATTAGGTTTCTTTCAGTGAGCTCGCGTGGTATACAAATATCGAGATTTTTGTATAGCCAGACTTTTTCAAATGGATCAAAACTGTTTTGTGGTCAATCCTCAATTCCTCGGCTATGTCGTAACTACTAATATGCTGATCTTGCTGCAATTTTTAAAAATGACATCGATTTTATCCATATGAGGGCGACCAGAGCGAGCTGACATCGAAATTCCCGGATTGAAAATGCTTGAACCAACTTTGTGCTACTCTTACTGACACTGCATTAGGTTCACAAACGTTACAAATTTGTTTCGCGGCTTGAGTCGCATTTTTCCGTTTTTTGTGATAAAACTTCGGAATGTATCGAATTTCTTCGGTAGATTCACTCATTTTGGTGGACAGAAAAATAAATGAGAATGGCGGGAAAGTGGTGTTTACTTCTTTTTTTTTCTTAATGTTTTAATATATTGACATTACAATCAGCCAGATACAAAAAATACAACCAAAGAGATTTTTCTTTATTTTTATACAAACAAAATACGAAGAAACTTTTCCCCGGCCTTATATATATACCGGGTGTTTGCGAAACGCTCCCGAAAACGAAGACAGACGATAGAACTAAGGATACCTTTGATGATGGGTCACAAAGAAATTCACGCTCCATCATGTTAGTACAGCTAAATGAAACGATAATTTCATACAAAAAAAACATGAAAATACTTAAACATAAAACCGGCAGTGGAATTACAATCAGCTGAGGGGTCAATGAACGCGTGAAATTTGGAGAATTCCCGAACGCGCCGAATTCGCGCGGCCCGCAGTTAGCGATATACACAAAAGTTGCCGAAAAAATCTGAAAAATAAATGTGGTATGTAGATAATTAAAAAAGGGAGTCATTCGATATTCAAAAGTAACCTAACAAAATATTAAGTTAAGTATTTAGATTTCTTGAAAAAAGGTTCTGACTTGGCTCTGTTTATCGATTTTCAAAATCCCCGCCTTTTTCCCACATAATACCAGTCCCCATAAAATCCCCATCCAACTTTAAATTCCCCGCAATTTGGGGAATTCCCCGCAATTGTTCCGCCCTTCACTAAGCTATTTAATATCTGTCTGGATCAGGGTGTATTTCCAAAAGTCTTCAAAAAATCCATTATAACTCTAGTACGCAAGGGTGGCTCTAAAGATAATATAAATAATTACCGGCCTATATCTGTATTACCTGCTCTCAAACATTTTGGAAAAAGTTTTAAATACTGGTTGATGAATTTCTTAGAAAAGAATAATATTCTGTCACGTCATCAATATGGTTTTAGGTCGGGAAAAAGTACAGAAAATGCTGTTAGTGACTTGGTTGATTACGTTTCCATTAAGCTTGATAATAAACAAAATGTATCGGTGTTTTTCTCGACCTTGCCAAGGCATTTGATACTGTTTCGATTCCCTCTCTTCTTGACAAGCTAGAAAGAGCAGGAATTCGTAGTGTAGCGTATTCCATCTTCAAGGACTTTCTTTGTGATCGTGTACAATGTGTTAAGATCGATCGAATAGTAAGTTCTTATGCTGCAGTTACATATGGTGTTCCACAAGGAAGCATACTTGGCCCAAGTCTCTTCTTGATTTACATTAATGATCTTTGCCAACAGCCATTATATAATGGACAAATATTTACGTATGCAGATGACACGGCGATGGTATTTTATGGAGAGACTTGGGATAAGGCTTGTAAAAATACTGAAGTTGGAATACACAAGGTAAACTGCTGGCTAAGGCTGAATTACTTACTCTAAACCTGTCAAAAACAACTTTTATCCAGTTTAATATCAAGGAAAACCACACGGAAAATATATCAATCAAGCTACATTGCTGTAACTTACTGAAAATCGACATTGCTCATGCCATATGCTCAATAAATCTGATACTGTTAAATACCTAGGCGTCATTTTAGATTGTAAAATAAACTGGCTTAGTCATATAGATCTACAAACCTCTAGAATAAGGAAGCTAATTTGGGCGTTTAAACATCTAAGGTATGTGGCTGATTTTGATACACTTCGCATGCTATATTACGCGCTTGCTCAGTCAGTAATAAATTATTGTATTAGAGTTTGGTGGCACGCAAAACCTACGTTTTGCGACTTGAAAGAGCCCAAGATCGTAGCTAAAACGATGACTTTTAAGCCGTATAGATTCCCAACTAGAACACTTTATAGTAATTGTCAAGTTCTTACTGTTCGGCAGTTATACATTTTACAACTTATAAGCAGACAACATCTTGCTACTGCGTATGAAAAGACAAAGTAGAAGGAAAACGTACAATAGTTAATGTCTTAACTCAACCGCTTTCCGCACGTCCTTTGCCAGTCGCCAACATGGTTATCTTAGTGTACATTTGTATAACAAAATAAACAAAATTCTTAACATTTATCCACTTTCACTTTATAAATTTAAAATAAGTTAGAAAAATGGCTTTTATCATTAAATTATGAAGAAACGGAGGATTTGTTTAATGTTATAATGTAATCCGCTACATGTACATTTATCTAAAGTTTATATATTATTTTAATCAACTCATATAGTGTATCTATGTTTTACAATTATCATAGGAAATGTATGTCGTTATTTTCATATATTTATAAGTACACACAAACGCAAACATACGCTTGCTGACACATACACACACACACACACACTCACACACTCACACACACACACACACACACACACACACACACACACACACACACACACAAACGCGCCTTGCCATATATATGTACTGTTTAAAATAAGTAGTATGTACTGTTTGAAACATTATTGTTATTCTGAACCTTTATTGTTAATTTATTAGATCATAAAATTGGGAGGGCGCTGATTGCTGAGATACAGGTATAATTCTAGTTCAGCAATCAGAGACTTCACATATTCACTGTACAATTATCAATAAAGATTATAATAATAATAATTATTATATCCCTTCATGTTGGCAACGCTGGTATGTGTTAATTCCACAGCGCGAGGCGACAAGAGTCGGCCTAATGGCGCGGCGGCAGCGCGTGTGTGAAAGGGAAGGGTAGAGTGAGTAATATACCTAATGCATTGTTTCGTACCGAGCTAGATAAGAATTCGGCGTCCGCGCGGTTATTAACCTTAGTCAGCTGATTTAAATTACACTGCTGATTTTATGTTTAAGTATTTTCATGATTATTTTTATGAAATTATCGTTTCATTTAGCTTTACTAACATGATGGAGCGTGAATAAAGTTAATAAAACGTTGTGAAAAAATGATATTTTTTTTCCTCGGGATCGAATTTCTTTGTGACCCATCATCAAAGGTATCCTTAGTACTATCGTCTGTCTTCGTTTTCGGGAGCGTTTCACAAACAACCGGTATATATAAACAATGTGGTACCGAAATCGTTTGCAGTGCCTAGAAGACTGCACTGAAGTAGACGATATGAATGGCAAGCTTGTGGAAACTGTCCGTGCGTTGGGAGCTAAGTTCTGTACGACCCGTCGCAGAAGAACAAAAAAACACCCCGATCACCCTCTTAATCTCATAGCTGTTAGAAGGGAGATGAAGCTGCAGTCTTCAACAGATTTGACAGCATACAGGCAGCTGAACAGACATATCTCCAAATACACGCGGAGGGACTTACGCAACTTCAATACAGCTCGTATTGAAGAATTATAATAATATGCTAGAGATCTGTCTGCCAGAAAGAGCCAACTGTGTGAAGCTGAGCACCGAATGTGGCAGCATTGTTCCCGGGATATCTGAGATTTTGAGTGAGATTGAGAGGTTCTATGGGCAGTTGTACACGTCAACGTTGGAGCCACAGGTAATTATGAGTAGCGATCCAAGATCAAGTCTTCTGCGACAATGTTCCGATGATATCCCGGACGTCAGTCAGAGCGAGATAGAATGGCTCTCCAGCACTTTCAAAACGAAAAATCCTCGGACGAGGATATAATTACAGCGGAGCTTCTGAAAGCGGGTGGAAAACCGGTACTTAAAGTCCTTCAGAAGCTATTTAATTCCATCTTACGTGGTAACACTTCTCCGGAGTCATGGAGCAGAAGTGCGGTGGTCTTGTTCTTCAAGAAAGGCGACAACGGCCTCTTGAAGAGACCGGCTTCCCTTCTGAGCCGCGTCTACGTGCTGTTTTCGAGAGGCATTACGAATCGTCTTGCACGCAGACTCGACGATTTCCAGCCTCCAGAACAAGCCCGTTTCCGGAAAAGATTAATCACCATAGACCACATACATACCCTTCGGCAAATTGTACAGAAGATCAAAAAGTACAATCTCCCACTTTGCCTTACGTATATGGACTATTAGAAAGCCTTTGATTCCATTCAAATTTGGGTGGTGCTGCAGTCCCGTCAGCGGTGCCAAGTTGACTGTCGGTATATCGAAGTGCTGAAGTACTTGTACAATAGGGCTACGATGGTTATCCAAGTACAGAACCAGAGTACGAAACCTATCCAACTGCAGAAAGGTGTAAGATAGGGTGACGTAATATCCCCGAAACTCTTCACCGCTGCATTGGAAGATGTTTTCAAGCTACGGGAATGGAAAGGATACGGTATTAAAGTCAATGGCAGTACATCTACATCATTTATCTGCAGATTATGTATATGTTAGTTTAAGAGATAAAAGTATATCAAATTTAGAAAATAAAATTAATAATGTTATAAGCTTGCTAAAAGATTGGTTTAGCGCAAATGATATTATTCTAAATTCTGATAAAAGCATTGTAATGCATTATCAATCGAGGCTAGGCATTTATGGTTACTCGACTACAAAAGAAAATGTATTTTTAGGGTATACAGTAGATAGCACAATCAACCACAAAGCCCACATTGAAAAAATTTGTAAGAAAATAGCTAGTGGTAATTATGCATTATTCAAACTCAAGCCATTACTAATAATGACTATATTTAACTTATTTTACCTTAGTGTGGCTGTTTTAGGGTGGATAAAGGGAATAACCCATTTTGATTATTACTAACCGAGGATAGGTGTAGATGTCTATGGGCCACTTACAATTAGGTGGATTATGTTCTTTTGTCACCTTTATTCTACAAAATAAAAGGAAATAAAAAAATGGTTAAAGCGACAGTAGTCTAATTACCTAAAATGTTGTGGGTTCATATCCGTGTTTTGACTATTCTGTCGCGAACCTCTTCATTTTTATTGGGGCATGCCAACGCATATCAGTCTCATGGGGGCAAGGACCGGTTATGTCAGATTCGCAGCGACTAACACACTCATTGTGTTGCATATTGGCATGGCCGCGGCATCGCCATTTGTATCGTGGTAGCAACTCCTAGAGAACATATCCCGCTATTTCTTCGCACGTAGGCTTCTATCACTTTCCACCAATTATGTTGTGCATAGCCCATGGTACCAGGTAAATCAAGCACCTGGAAAAACCAGGCTTTACTTACTTCTTGCATCCTTCACCACGGACGAGCTATAGATTCCTCTTGATTTACTGACATGTCAAATCGTGGTAATCGTGAAACTGAGGGAGAAATAGGAACAGAAGAATTTATTAACTTATTTAAATAACCGTAGCCAAATTGTATCAGTAAATGACCAAACTTCTTCAGCGAGTTCTGTGTCGATCGGAGTACCACAAGGTTCGATCTTAGGTCCTGTTATGTTTTTGATCTATATTAATGATTTTGGTAATGCAATGCCAGACTATACATATTTAAGTTTATTTGCAGATGATGTACATGTTAGTTTAAGAGATAAAAGTATATCAAATTTAGAAAATAAAATTAATAATATTATAGGCTTGCTAAAAGAATGGTTTAGCGCAAATGGTATTATTCTAAATTCTGATAAAAGCATTGTAATGCATTATCAATCGAGGCTAGGCATTTATGGTTACTCGACTACAAAATAAAATGTATTTTAGGGTATACAGTAGATAGCACAATCAACCACAAAGCCAACATTGAAAAAATTTGTAAGAAAATAGCTAGCGGTAATTATGCATTATTCAAACTCAAGCCATTACTAATAATGACTTGAGTTTGAATGACACAGATATGAGTGTCTTTTTATCTAAATAAAAAGACACTCATATCTGTGTACTATGCATATATTCATTCTATAATAAGGTATGCCATTAATATTTGGGGTAATGCTACAGATACTATAAAAGTTTTAAAATGTCAAAAACAGTCTATAAGAATCATTAATGGTCTGAAAAAAAGTAGCCTGGCAAGAAAACATTTTAAGAACGACAAAATAATGACAGTGGTTTCGCTTTATATATATGTAGGCGAAAGAGGATCATCCCAGATGCACTCATGATGGATTGCGCAAATATGCGTGCGTTACAATATAAAGTACAAGAAAATATAATGAACTGATCGTTAGCAATTCGTCGCAAATATATGGTACGCTTTTCCGATGACGTTAATTTCAAAAATCCTATATAACAACAACGGTTGCCACGTTACCACAGACACGACACTTCGCTAGAGTAAAACCATCTCTGGATCTGGCCAGTATTTTATAGACGCGCCTACATATATAATAGTTTATTAGAGGTACACGAGGATAAAGAAATACCGAAAAAGCAAGACGTAAATCAATACAATCTGCGTAATAATGAAAAACGTATCCTACCAACAAATAGATTAACCAAAGTAAAAAACAAGGGCGTTACTCAAAAATATTGATGTATAATAAATTACCAAAAGTTTAACCAGCCTAAACTATAACATATTTTAAAGGAAACTTAAGTATTTTTTTGAAAATAACCCATTTTACAAATTAAGCGAATACCTGTCAATGCAACTCTTGGAATCATCATTCTTGTGTAACGTGCAAACAAATAACTTACCTAATTCTATGATGTAAAGCGTCAATAAATTTATAAGGTTAAATTACATTATGTAATTACATAATGTAATTTAACCTTATAAATTTAAGAACGTTTGTAACCAATGACTTGCCTGTAACGATTGTTATATTATGGCCAATAAATATTTCTGATATTTCTGATTCTGATTCTGATATTTGGTGAGTGTCGTAAAAGGCGACATATGGGCAGCAGCATTTTTCTAATAATAACTGAAAATAATAAAAAACTGCGCTGTCCAACCCGCATGTTAAGCGTGGACTGGCATCTATGGAAGATCTCCCCCTAGAAGGCAATCTATATATTTTAAATAGTTAAGCTTCCTTTATTATTAGATCTACTCCCTTCTCAGAAACGTGCATAGTTAATTCCAGCCCATTAAACGCGCTACTTATTAGAGTAATTTATGCAGCCTTAAGGAGGATTTGAAGTCGTTATTTGAATGCTTGGTGGAATAACAAATAGCGCGCTTAAGTATTAAGTCCCGTATTCCGCTGTATAGTTTACAACTATCTAGCGAGCCGCCCAGGCTTCGCACGGGTGATTTCTGGATCTCGACAATAGCGTCGCCTACCGGGTCCAATTGTGAATATATACCATTCTCGAATCAACTTAATCATACACAACATTTCATCGAAATTGGTCCAGCTGTTTAGGAGGAGTTCAGTGACATACACACGGACAGAAGAATTATGTATATAAAGATATTTCTTGCAGCACTATCTTCGAAGAACCTTCTTTTCTTAAGCTGGTCAAAAATGTAATTTTTTTGTTTTATTTTTTAATGCTTAGTAAGTATGATATGGTACTTACAATTTTCCATTGCATCCATTAAAGCCTATTAAAATCCACTGCTGAACACAGGCCTCCCCTTAGACTGTCTCATAAGGGGGATATTTGCCATAGTTTACCCGCTTGGCAGGCGAGTTGGCACCCGCAGTTTGTATAATTTTGAGTTGTTAAGTTCTAGAATCACGTTGTGATTCTAGAACTTAAGCAAAATTAAAAAAGAAAGATTCTGCTGCCAATCTTCTGTTTCTGTTTCCGTTTGTTGCCTCTTAGAACCCCCACCAAATAAATTATTCTGTTCCTTGACCTTACCCCGCCACTAAAATTTTAGTCTTAAAATTTTACTAAGGACCGATTTTTCCATCGTCAGACAACTTTTTTCAAATAAATTATAACCTTTTTTTCATACAACTGTAATTTTTAATTTGTTTGGATTGTATTTTATCCTATGAATAACTTATAACTTATGATTGAAAAGTCGGTCCTAAGTTATAATTCCTTTTGAATTCGAGATATCGCACAATAACCTACAAAGGGTTAATTTTACGTTTTAATTAAAATTTTCATGTTAATAATTTCAATTAGACTGATAAAGTATACATGAATCGAACTCTTCAATAAAATTGGGACTTTTACCATTACCCTAGCAAACCTTATACGTACATTGTGGTTTTTGGCATGAGTTTCTACGGTGTTGTCACGCACACATAGCTAAATGTTAACCTCGCAGTGTTGGTTCCATGCGCTCCATCAGCTTTTTTTCTATAATCAGAGCACTAACCAATTGGTCGGCTCGACACCGGAAAGACCAAAATCCCAAAGAATACCATCGTAAAATAACAGCTTAATGCTGCTGTTTTCGTGAGATGAGTGCATAGAAATGGGGACCCTTTTAATTGAAAACGAGACGTTCCATCTTGATCGTCTTATATACTTAATCGAGGATCGAGATTTCTATTGGCCACAGCAGTTATAAGGTGGACTGTGTGGTTTGTCCCCCTTATTCTATAAAAAAAAACTCTTTTATAATTTGATAATTGCATTTGATTATAAGGTAATTTGAAAGATATGCACTAGCAGAAAATTATAGGATTTTAATATTAATTAAATAAATAAAAAATACTTTTGTTTTAAGAGTTAGATAAATTTTGTGATATAAAATGTTTGAAAAAGATCGCTTTAGTGGTCATAATTTATAAGATAAAGCAAGCATGTAAGCATTCCTAAAGTTTCAACAAGTGCAGACTGCACTTGTCGGAACTTTAGGAAAAGCTGCCTTTAATAATTATTGCTATTATTCAGACGACGATAATATTACGATCATAAATTTAGGAAAAAGTAAACAGAAATGTGAACACTGGACAGTAATACAGTAGGATAGTCTCAACTCACATCTCATATTTTCTTTATTTTATAAAACTGAAGGGGCAATCGAACTTACCGTCCACCATGGTATGTGGCTGCTGCAGTCCATGGACAACTGCAGCCAACTTCATACAAAGAAGGCTACAGATGCGTTGTTATCCCTGAGGTAGTCACCTAGTAGTGAGTATATGTGAGAATATGGTAGGGAGGAAGTCCTAAGGGGGAATGCCTAACAGCCTCTAATGATACTAAATTTCTTTACCCTTCAGATTGGAATACAGCAATGCAAGCACTGCTATTTTGCGGCAGAAATAGAGTGTGTAGATTTCGTTAAGTAAACAAAAACTTCTTTCCAAATTTATATTAGACCACTTGTAACGTATAACATATTTATAAAAAAAAATTAAAATCGTTTCAAAATTGACGAAGATATTGCATAACAAAAATATAAAAAAAACATGCTTTAATAAAGTCTGACTAAAAAAGGTAAATTGAAATATAATTCTTCACTTTTTTAAATTACAGAGTTATCGTTTGACGAAAAGCTGTATAATACACAAAATTAAAAAAAAAAAACTTAAAGAATATTTACAAAGTCCACAACGCTTCAAACTTAGGATACGGTACATACTTGATAACGAAGGTGTTCCTGTGGGACCTTGTTATGCAATATGATGCCAATATATAATGTTAGATTTCTCAGAAGGCGGATAAGGATACTCTTATAAGTGTACGTACTTAAGTTTATTTTTTCTTTTAGAATAATTTACGACCCATGTGAAATTCAACTTTGAGAACCAACGTGGTAATTTTAAGAAAACGAAATCTTTAATAGAATGATTTTATTTTAACACGTTCGTACTGCAGAGGCAACGTGCCTCTACCATGTCGAGCAAATTATACAGGGTTATTTTTCAAAGAGTAGCCAAATTTTAAACTTAAGTTGAAATATATAAATAATGATAAGCCGTTATTGCAGTTTTTGAAAATACGAGTAAATAAGGCTTCTACTTTTATTTGAAATAAACCTAAATTGAATGTGATTTATGGGCAACCACGTTTTTGCCTACCGTTAATGCATCACCACACATTTTGAATTTTAAAGATAAAAAGGACAAAATGTTTGAGATTTTTTTAATTAAATTTTCATCAAAATTTGCCTATGTTACTCATTTTGAACCTTCTCTGCAAATTGGGCCGGTTATTGCAAAATAACCCTGTGTATTTCGCACTTCAAAAACGTTTTTATCTGATTTTCCTTACTTACAGTTTGGCAACTTTGAGACTGTAGCCAACGAAAATTAAAGCAATTAATCATTCAATTTCAGATTTCTTCGGGGTTTAAGATTTATGAAACTTGGTAAAAACTTTCTTGGTATCACGTGATGAAGAATTAATGTTCGATCAAAATATCTTTGAATGTTTTAACAAAATAAAAATGTGGTATTTTATTATAAAACTGAAATGATAAACAAATTTAGAAACAGTCCCTCTGATAACCCAATTACAAACAAAGAAGGCTACAGATGCACTGTTACCTGTAAGAATTAAGATTAAATGCATCACAGCATGCCTTTAGACCGGAAAACATCAGTGCAGCCACTGCTTTATGGCTGTAGAACTCACAGTCTGTACTTATACTGGCTCTCTATAATACTTTGAGACCAGAATTTTGGCGGCAAAATTAAGTGAAAGGGTAGTACTTACTAAGACGGACGCTTATTCAGAAAGAAGTCCTACCATCTAGGGGCCGTCCATTAATCACGTGAGGCTCAAAAGGGGGGGGAAGGGGTTTGGCAAAAATCACGCAATATCACAAGGGGGAAGGGGGGTGTAGTAAGATATCACGTGTATTTATTTTTTCGTCAAATTTTTGGTCTTCAACAAAGCACAGTGCAAAGAATTGACTTGCAAGATGCTTATCGAGTTGTTAGTGTTGAAGAAAGTCTTGCTATTCCGTGATCCGAGGACAATGTACATTAAATATGTTCATATACTGGTACTATATATTCCAGTCAAAAACAACCTGCAACCTTTCTGTTTAGACAGTTTTATCATGGTCTTTAATTTCAGAATAAAATTAGATTATACTTTACACCTATATTTAAAGATAATATTCTAAAAATTTTAAGATTCTTTGTAGGTACTGAAAAATACACGTGATTTTGGGTGGGAGGGGAGGGGGTGGTTAGTCTAATCGATTATAAGGATTTACAAATGCTCGCAGTGAATTTTATAGTATGTACCTACGCGAGCAACCCAAGATTGCTCCTCGCCGGCACCATTGAAATTGCCATTTTATAGCTTTCGTTCACCTCAATGTATTCGGCAGTGACGGAAAACATCTTGAGGAAACCTGCATGCCCTAGATATAAATTATTTTGAGTATTATTATTGTTTACTTATTTTTTATTATTTTTTGTTTTAAATCGTTACCTTCACACTAGGATATTCTCCTGTAACGTGCAGGCAGTTTACATACATAAATTTCACAAGGACAAATACTCATACCCGGTACAATTATTTGTAGGCCATACAAGTACTTGTTCCATGTGGGATTCAAGCCCGCGGTTTTCAGCGCCGCAACTGATTGCTAAGCCACTGCGCCACGGAGCCGTCCGGACATGAAGTAAAGTTCGCTAAAACGCGTATATTTATATGCATGGTATGTCAGCATCGAAGAGGTGTTGATAAGCCGAGAGTCTGGTGCTCCGATGATGAGCTTTTCGTGATATTTTATTAATTGTAAAATTGAACCAACACACACTGAAATGGAAAGTATAAAATATTAAGAGACTGTGCTATTTAAACCTACAAAATAGACATAATTGCCCACTTAATCGATCTTATTGACTCAAGTTGCCTTCTTAAATTTCCAAGCATTTGTTGATGGTACATTTAAGAAGGCAACTTGAGTTCTCATTGTATCATTTCTAAAACAAGTACCTACTTCTTGTAAATTAATTTGAAATAGAAACAATTTACTGGCGTCTGCCTCTCCATCCGATTACAATCTGGGCGTGTGGAGGAGAAAAGAGAGAATAGGCTTTTGTTACGCAAAAGCTGTAGCAATTTACCTACTTGGGCTTCATTACCGCTTATCACCAGATGAAATTTATAATAAGTAAAAAATAAAAGATGTCTGAAGTTTCTTTTATTGCGAACATAATATTTTGAAAATGCTATTTAGATTGCTACTGACAACAGAGGAAAGCATTGCCGTACTTATCAAGAGCGCAGTAAGTAAGATTGGCATCGTTTCAAGAAAATGACGCTCTACTTTTTTTATATAAAATAAGGGTGACAAACGAGCACACAGTCCACCTGATGGTAAATTGATGCTGAGGCTCGTGCAGATGCGTTGTCACCCCTTAGGACTAATATGGAATGCCTCGTCTCCAGTAAAAAGGGTCACCGGCTCTCTACACTAACCATACGTTTGGCCGTGGAAGGGAAAGGGGACAACTCCCGCCGGGCAAGGTGTTCAGCCCGGGGAGCGGTCAATGCTCTGTGTATTATTTCGGTGCTGTTCTATATATAGTGTGTTAGTACATATATAGAATATTATGTAAAAAGTCTTTACCGAATAGGTATACTTGAAATTAGCAAATCTGTAGTAGAACCAGAGTAACTAACATAGCACTAAAGTGGCAATAGGCCGGTCATATAGCTCGAAGAACCGAATAATACTGAGTAAAAAAGGTTCTCAAGTGGCAGCTTCGTACCGGTAAGCGAATTGAATTAGATGCTTAGAGGCTGTGAATTAGATGGAGCGACGATCTGGTAAGACATGCAGGAAATCGATGGATACAGGTGGCTCAGGACAGTCCTTGGTAACGTTCGGCAGTGAACTTGTGAGGGTTATAATGATTATGATGACTCTTGATTACACACCCACAACTCGACGTGATAGGGCCAAGCCAAATTGTGTTATGACTGCAGCAAGAAGGGGTATAACGGCTGGGGAAAGACCACACTTACACTAACAGAATACCAACGTGAAGTAGCAGCATAATGCTTCTGTGGACGTGCGCTAAGTGACGGGAGTCACTTATTATTGGAACAAATGACGTTTGCACGTGCTTATAGCACTATTACATGATCTATGTGACAGATAGCTTACAATTTGACATTGGAAATTAATTTTTATCGAATCGAAACTAGTTCTAAGTCAAATTTAAGATATAATTTTGCTTTTTTTTATGTAAGTAAATATATTTAAATATATAAACTTTGAATATAAAAAGGCAACCGACTTCTAAAGCCTAAATAAATAAATTAATTTTATTATTTTTAGTTTTTGAAGCTACCAGCTTCTCAAGTCGGTGTTTTCATTTTCGATACACTATGTGTTAGCCCCGACTTTTCGAAGTCAGTTTTTACTTTTTATTTGCGGCGGCGCTGTCGTCGCGCCACAAGCGAAAATACATCGAAGCCTAAATCACACTATCAAAATTCCGAATTAAAACAGTTATTTGTACGCCATACAAATACTACAGCGCTGCAACTCATTGCTAAGCCAGTGGGCTATGGAGCCGGTAAAAACTGTAGTCAAAGTAAGAGTAGCCAGTTTTTGATAGAGATGCATTTATGCTTTTAATAACAGTAGGTTTTTATTTTCTCTTACGTCACTACCTCATGCGTTTCCTTGACATTTCGCTTATGTATGTCATATTATGTAAAACCAGTGACGAAAAATTAAGGTAAAACATGGAGGACTAAATATGTGTTACGGTTAAAAGCATTTATTTTCTCAAAAGATTACAAAAAATCACTAACAGATAAAATACATTATTATGAAACACATAAACCAATGCGCGTAGTTGTGCGTGATATACAGAGGGTAGAAATTAAAAGTACACAATAGCGTCTATTATTGTAAGATGTGTGTTAATTATTATAATATGCATAAGCCAAACCTCCACTATGTTAAAGGCTGAAAAAGATACGTAACATTTTGCGATTACGTTGTACTTTATAATAGTTTTCTTTTTTTACACTTGCTCGGTATACTATAATAGACCGCAGTTATTCGTTAGTAAAGAATTTAAAATTCTAGAAACGTCTTACCTACGTAAATGACATCATAAAAATAACAATTTCCACAGTAATAGGAACATTGTGGAAATGGATTTTAAGCCTCTTCCAGTGTAATTTCATTCTAGGCTTTAGTATCACATGAAGTAAGAAAAATTTTCTGTGTCGTACTTATTATCTGTTTAGGACTACACTCTTTAATTTTATTTAGTATAGAATGAGTTGGGTGTAACTTGTGATCACATCACACTTATACACACACTTAAAAACTTGATAAAAATGAATTAATAAAACTTGTTTCAAAATTAATCGTGATAGAGCTACGCTCCAGCAATATCATGGTTGTAGCACCAATGAGCCGGCTCGACCGGGGTAGGACCACACTCTCACATAATACCAGCGTAAAATAGCAGCTTTATGCTGATGTGTTTCGTATGGTGCGTTTAGTGTAGTGGGTTAACAATCGTATTACCATGTGTTTCGCGCCTTTAACGCACATTTTGATGCTTAATCGAGGATACAGACGACAATTTTTCTTATATAAATGAAAAAGATGAAGTATTTAAATAAATATCATAAGTAAATACTAAATACTATTTCATAACCCATCAAAACAATGTAGCTTGGCTATTATTTTCAAAAACATCCTCAATTAGAAAAACAACAAAACAAAATAAGCAGCTGCTAACTATTAAGAACGCAAGGTCGGTTAAATTTTTCATTTATTCCACGCTATTTATTATTAATGCGTTTTAGTTGGACAGGTCAACGCTTATGGCGTCCAAATATCCCTTATTTTGCTTTCCTTAAATTAGGAGGAAGAAAATAAAACGAGGGAGATGTTATTTACATTAATGAAATGAAATGAATTGATCGGCCCAATCGGGGTGGGACAGAATACCAGCGTGAAATAGCAGCATAATGCCGCTGTATTTCGTATGATTTTCTTCATTTATTTTGTGAACCGTAGACTTCTTTTACTAGTAAGGAGGCATTTCATTTTAGTCATCAGGAGTGATTTGTACACATGGCCTTAAAGAGATGGTGCGTGATGGTGCCTAGAGATAGGGAATACATTATCAATTATAGTCTATAAAAGTCCACTGCTAAACATAAGGCTCCTCCCCCCTGGATTGCCTCACAGGGGGAATCTTGCCATCGTTGCCACGCTTGAAAGACAGGCCGGCAATTATAATTTTTTATAATTTTGAGTTTTAATCAGGTAGATGCTACTGCCCATCTCCTGTTCCAGTTTCCTCCTGTCGCCTCTAACGAGGCCCACGGGTTTATAGGTGGTAGTGGATATTCTTACATCATCACTACACGGTTTATTAGCAATAGGACATATGACAGGTAATAGGTCAATACTCAGACAGACAACTATGATGCAGAAAAGGAGTCTTATCACCTACCTATTAAATAATCATTCGCTGATGAATTTAAGATCAAACCTAAGTGGTGTTATTGAGGTGGGAATGTGTATGTGTGTGTGTTTTTAAACACAACAGCGTAGTAAATACAATAAAATAGCTATGGTGATAACGTAAAAAAATATATTACTCCGTAATATTATCCTGTGGTTATGGTAAGAGGCGACTATGGGAAAAACCAGAAAGATTTTAATGCCTTACATCGTATGTGGCGATATAACCCACTCGTATACACTAGATGAAAAATACGCAAATAATCGACGGTTAGCGTCAAATGTGTGAAACTTCTGATACTGTTATCGCCAATGCGCCTGATAAGGGTGTCGATCTTGGCGAATTCATGTTCTAGAGTGGTATGTTATGGGTTAGTAAAGAAAAAAGATTGACTGTGTAGTGGGAGTGTGAGAATATCCACTACCTAATATCATGCCGAAAGAGGCGACACAGGGAAACAAACCAGGAGATGTCTTACCAATAATAACTAAAAAATATTAGTTTTAAAAAAATACACGCTTTTGTAGGTCTCTCAAGTAAAAAGTAGAAAATAATTTTCAATATGTTTAAAATAAGAAAATAGTGATTAACATAAAAAATTATTTTTTTTGTAAAAAAGCATTGAGTGCTTTTTCAGATATTTTTATGATGACGCTAATTTTACAAATATCCACAAAAATATTTACAAAAAAAGGCATCAAGCACTTTGCCTTTGCACTTTGGAAACAGTTAGAATTGTTTACTTTAGCTATTTCCATAGCAAAATGTAGTATGGTATTTTGCTATGGGGACACGCGACTGACACTGAAATAATATTTGTTTAACAGAAGAAGGCCATAAGACCAATCTATGATTTAAAACCTAAAGAGTCGCTCCGACAAAAATTAAAGGAAATTAATATATTTAGTTCAGCCTATCAATATATTTATGAAAATGTAATGTACGTACACAAAAATAAAAGTAGTTATACAAAAAAATGTGATATTCCCGTGTAGTGGCGGGTAAGAATACTCACTACCCCATATCTTCCCGTGGGTGTCGTAAGAGGCGACAGAGGGAAACTGAGGCAGAGGATGGGCAGCAGCATCTTTCTGATAACAGCAAAAAACAATAAAAAACTGCGGTTGCGAACCCGCTCGCCAAGCGTGGCAACTATGGCAATATACCCCCATGAGCGACGACACAAAGAAACGGCCCCCAGTCCCCGGCGGCCCCGCTATTCCTGGCTACGGTGGCGACCATGGTAACGGCGGGGCAGGGGGTGCTAAGAATCTCCGGTGGAGGTTCGGTTGCCACCTACGACGACTCGACCTGGCAACTTATAACGCACGTACCCTGAGGACTGACGAGAAGATCCTGGAGCTGGAAGAAGAGATAGACAAGTTACGCTGGAATATTATAAGATTATCCGAGGTCCGAAGAGAGGGGGAGGACACGGTAATCCTCGAATCTGGCAACTTGTTCTATCACCGGGGGAAGGCAACCATCTGTCCCAAGGAGGTGTCGGATTTATCGTCCACAAGTCTCTCTCGTTAACAACGTTGTAAAGATTGGGAGTGTGTCGACGACGGTTGCGTACCTTATACTCAGAATCACGAAACGGTATTCGCTGAAGGTCATACAGGTTTACGCACCAACTTCGGCACACCCCGATGAGGAGGTGGAAGAAATGTATGAGGATATCTCTAGAGCCATGCATTCCTCCAAAACCCACTATACGGTGTTAATGGAGACTTCAACGCAAAACTAGGCACAAGAGAGTACGGTGAGCTGAAAGTAGGAAATTCGAGTAGGGCAACGGAACCCAAGGGCCAGCAGCTGGCCGACTTCATGGAGAAAAGGACTTTTATGATGAACTCTTTCTTCCAGAAGCGGCCCCACAGGAAGTGGACCTGGTCGAGCCCCGACAGTTCGACAAAAAATGAGATTGACTTCATTATGACGACCAGGCGACAATTGTTCAGTGATGTCTCAGTGATCGCGAGGGTGAAAACCGGCAGCGATCACCGAATGGTGAGGGGCACTGAACCTAAACGTAAAGTTGGAGAGGTCACGTCTAATGAAGTCAACGCCCGTCCCCTCGTGCTCTAATCCAAAGTCCTGAAACCTTTCAGCTCGAACTACGAAACCGTTTTCAGTGCCTAGAAGATTGCAATGCAGTGGACGATATGAATGACAAGCTCGTGGAACTGTCCATGCGGTCGGAGCTAAGTTTTGCAAGACCCGCCGCAGAAGAACACAAAACTCTCCGATCACACTCTTAATCTCATGGCTGTTAGACGGGATATGAAGCTGCAGTCTTCAGTAGATATGACAGAATACAGGCAACTGAACAGACAGATCTCCAAATGCATGCGGCGGGACTTGCGCAACTTCAATACAGCTCGTATTGAAGAAGCGATCGAGCGGAACCAGGGCTCCAAAGTCTTGGCTAGAGATCTGTCTGACAGAAAGAGTCAACTTTCGAAGCTGAAGACCGAGTGTGGCAGCGTCGTTTCCGGGACACCTGAGATTTTGAGTGAGATTGAGAGGTTCTATGGGCAGCTGTACACATCATCGTTGGAGCCACACGTAAGTGTGAGTAACGATCCAAGAGCGAGTCTTATCCGACACTATTCCGATGATATCCCGGACGTCAGTCTGAGCGAGATTAGAATGGCTCTCCAGCACCTTAAGAATGGCAAGGCCCCAGGCGAGGATGGAATTACAGCGGAGCTTCTGAAAGCGGGTGGAAAACCAGTACTTGAAGTCCTTCAGAAGCTCTTTAATTCCGTCCTACATGGTGGCATTACACCGGAGGCGTGGAGCAGAAGTGCGGTGGTCTTGTTCTTCAAGAAAGGCGACAACGCCTCTTTGAAGAACTACAGACCGATTCTCTTCTGAGCCGCGTCTACGTGCTGTTTTCGAGAGTCATTACGAATCGTCTCGCACGCAGACTCGACGACTTCCAGCCTCCGAACAAGCCGGTTTCCGAAAAGGCTTTAGCACCATAGACCACATACATACCCTTCGGCAAATTGTACAGAAGTCCGAGGAGTACAATTTGCCACTATGTCTGGCGTATGTGGACTATGAGAAAGCCTTGATTCCGTTGAAATTTGGGCGGTGCTGCAGTCCCTTCAGCGGTGCCAAGTTGACTGTCGGTATATCAGTGCTGAAGTGCTTGTACAGTAGGGCTACGATGGCTATCCGAGTACAGAACAGAGTACGAAACCTATCCAACTGCAGAAAGGTGTAAGACAGGGTGACGTTATATCCCCGAAACTCTTCACCGCTGCATTGGAGGACGTTTTCAAGCTTCTGGGCTGGAAGGGATACGGTATTAACATCAATGGCGAGTACATCACTCACCTTCGATTTGCCGACGATATTGTCCTTATGGCAGAATCGCTGGAGGACCTAAGCACTATGCTCAATGACCTCAATAGTGCCTCCCAACGGATAGGTCTTAAGATGAACATGGACGAAACAAAGATCATGTTTAATGTCCATGTCACACCTATACCGGTAGTTGTTGGGAGCACTAAGCTCGAAGTTGTTGACGAGTATGTTTACCTGGGACAAATAGTCCGACTAGGTAAGTCCAACTTCGACCGAGAGGTCAATCGACGGATTCAACTCGGCTGGGCAGCGTTCGGGAAATTACGGCACATCTTCTCGTCAGGTATACCTCAAAACTTGAAAACGAGGCTGTACAACCAGTGCGTGTTGCCAGTGATGACATACGGAACTGAGACATGGTCCTTCACTGCTGGCCGGATGAGGAAGCTCAAGGTCGCTCAGCGAGCTATGGAGAGGGCTATGCTCGGAGTCTCACTGCGTGATAAACTTAGAAATGAGGTTATCCGCAGTAGAACCAGCGTGACCGACATAGCCCAACGGATTAGTAAGCTGAAGTGGCAATGGGCCGGCCATATAGCTCGAAGAACCGACAACCGATGGGGAAAAAAGGTTCTCGAGTGGCGGCCTCGTACCGGCGGACGAAGTGTAGGGCGTCCTCCCACTAGATGGAGTGACGACCTAGTAAGACATGCAGGAAGTCGATGGATGCAGGTGGCTCAGGACCGTGCTTTGTGGCATTTTTTGGGGGAGGCCTATGTTCAGCAGTGGACTTGTGAAGGGCTGTAATGATGATGATGAAGTGATATTCATTCTGTAAACACTAGGAACAGACACAAGCTAGTAGTACCAGTTCTTCGACTCCACCGAGTCAGTAATTCATTATTGTGGCGATGTATACGCTTTTACAACAAAATCCCAGAAAATATACAAAATTTGACCTGCTCAAAGTTCAAAAACTTTATTAACAAAGTTTGTATAAAAAAGGTTATTATAATATTAAGGAATTTATGGATGATAATAACCCCTGGGAATGAGGTGATCGCTACCAAGCTATTTCTAATTTGTTATGTGTGGTTAATTGTATGTGTGGTTAATTGTGTAACATACATGATTGTAAGCTGTTATTTAAAAAAAAAGTCCCGCTGGGTTTCTAGCTGATTCTTCCCAGGACAGAGTTTTTTTTTCGAACCAGTGGTAATTAAACAAAAGAGTGACTTTCAATAAGTATTCTATATAATCTATATTGAATAAAAAAGTTTCTGTTTCTGTTTCTGTTTCTGTTTCTGTTGGTTTTAATGACACAGGACAGAATAATCCGTTCTATAAGACGCGGTTCACCCAACGAGATACCACAGAGAAGGGCTGGGATATTAAATTCCAAAGTAGATCTTACTTAATATCACATTAATATTCATCGAAGAACCTTTTTAACCGTTTGCATTAAACTTAATCATCGCTCAAATTGATACTTTAAGGTTTACCTTATTCCAAAGTAGTGTTGTTAACTCTAGGCACTACCTGTTTCTGTTTAGTGTTTATTTTTATAGATAAAAAGAAGAAATAAGCACAAAGTTTACCTCGTGGCTACGTAGATGATGTTGCCCACGCATATTAACCAACGTAACTCCTCAGTTAAGAATAACTAGAATGTAGATACGTTCTCATTCGTGAAGATTATCTTTTTTTATAGTGAGGACGGATTGTTCATTATCAGTTAAAAAAGGACTCCAGTTCTCTATTTTTATAGAATTAGGCTGACAAACGAGCACACAGTCCACTTGATAGTAAGTGGATGCTGTAATTATAGACATACACATTTATCTTCAATTAAGAATCAAAATGCAGATGCGATGTCAACCCTAAGGACTAAGTCAGAGTGCTTCATTTCCATTTCTAGTCAAGAGTCATAACATAGCCGAAACAATACAAACAATAAAAAAAAATATAAATCAGTTAATGTATGATAATATGTATATTATTATTTATTCAATTGTTATATGTAGTAAAGCCACGATGTAGCTATATTATGGTTGTAGCACAAATTGGTCGGCTCTCTGTGAGAGCGTGGCAGGACCACCAATACCAGGATAAAATAGCAGCTTAATGCTGCTGTGTTTCGTATGGTAACTGTAGAGAACCGGAGACCCTTTTTACTGGAAAGGAGACATTCCATCTTAGTCCTCAGTGGTGACAACACATCTGCACTTTGATTTTTAATCGAGGATAAATATGGGTGGACTGTGTGATCGTTTGACACCTTTTTTCTATAAAAAAAAATTCAAGGTTATTAACCCGTGTAGTACCCGTAAGAGAAATCACTACTCCATGTTAACTCGTAGGTGTCGCAAGAGATGACAGACGAAAATGAAACAGTAGATGAGTGACATGTTCCTGATAACAAATAATCTAATAATATACTGCGGTTGTAAACCTGCTTGCTATGCGTGGTAATTGCATGGCAAATGTGGCGTGAGGCATTCTATAGGAGAGGCCTATGTTTAGCAGTGGACGTTTAATTGACAATATTGAATGATTGAATGAAATTAATTACTATTTATTACTATATTATAATTAATTACATGTAATCATAATGATATCTTATATTTACGCCAACACTACACATTAAATGAAACTAATTTTACGGATTACTTCAGAGAGACGGCAACCAGTCACGACCACAGAGAGATCAGGCGCAGGACCAATGGTTTTACGTGCTTTTCGGAACATTGGATTGAAACGCCGCCAACTTCCTGAATCTACTACTGAGAATTTCTTGACAGAAACCGCTTTATATTGTCAGCTTGACCTGAATATATCACTAGGTGGTAGGATTCTTTTTCTGCCTAAATTCCGTCTGGGTAAGTACTGCCCTCTTACTTATTTCTACCGCCAAATATCACTGCTGTGCTCCGGTCTGAAAGGGATAGATGGCCAGTATAATTATAGGCTATGAGGCATTCAATCTTAGTTCTTAGAGGTGACAATACATCTGTAGCTTTCCTTGTTTGAAGTTAAATGCAGGTGTATTTGGACTGCAGTGACCACTTGCCATCAGGTGGACCTTAAGCTATTATGTTACTTGTTTTTATATTTAAAAATAAATGTGTGTATGTATACATGTAGTAGAATTTTGTAATTCAGTTTTCAGCCACTTCCAGACGTCTGTCTCGGAGGAAGAGGAGTGATTGTAAGGCGATGCGCCACTCGCCCTTTCCTCCGCGACTCTGACGGGGCCGCACCGTTAATTGATGCGTGTGGTGCGTGGCGTGATGGTGGTGGGGCTGCGGGGGTAGAGGAGTGTTGATATTGCGAGGCGCCGCTCTATCTACCCTCAGCAGCCGAATCTTGGTTGGCGGCGGAGCAATAGACCAGATCCGCCGCTGGGGTCAGGAAGGCTGGTGCTTCTGAGTGCTAGATTCTCCTGGCCCTATGGCCTTCGCGCATTGGACACGGAGACGTCGGTTGCGCAACTGAAGTTGGAGGCTGCGGAGGAGTGCGCGCCATGTGTTCTGGTGCGCCTTACCTGAAAAGGAGATGGGGGAGGAGTAGCCCTCTCCCGAGGAGGGGCCGCCATAGGGCGGCCAGCGCTGGTGGGGCCGGGGATGTGTGCGAAATAGTTCCCGTTGTCCTGCTAATATGCGACGAAAGTGAAACACCATGGGGTTTTAGGCGGTGCGAGTCCGACTTAACCCATCCTTGCCCCCGCGAGGCGGGTATGCGTAGCATTTTTCCCATTAATTGCTAATTAATTAATGCCTAATTAATTCGGATTGAAATATATGTGAATCCTAACGATAAAGTTTACCCCTAGAGTTGTGGGAACATTCGCAAATTAACAAACCTCACATTTGATGCTATTTATTTTTGTGGATTAAGTCAAATATCCAATTAAAATTTAAAGTTTTTACATGTCATGGATATAGTTATTAACGTTCATATAAATTTTAAATTAAACACCACATTAAAATAACAATTATCTTATAACATAACATAAACACTCACGCCTGTCACCCAGAGGGGTAGGCAGAGACTACGGACTTCCATTTGGCACGATCCTGACACACTTCTCTCGCCTCCTTTACATCCATATACGCATACACGCTCGTCGGTTAAGGGTACTCCTATTCTGGCCCATTTTCAATATATAGCCAATTCGTCGATAAACCTTCGTCTAGAGCGTCCCTTCCCGACTCTTCCGTTCACTTCTGCAACATAAATTTGCTTTGTCACTCTTTCCTCGTTCATTCTTTCTACATGACCAAACCACCGAAGCATTCCTTTCTTAATCCTGGTCAAAACATCATCTTGCAAACCACACTTTTCTTATCACACTATTTCTCACCCTGTCATTCAGATTCAGCCTAGCATACCCTTAATGACCGCATTTCTACAGCATTTATTCTACTCTCATGCTTCTTCTGCCAGATCCAACTTTCACTACCATACATTAAAGTAGGACTACAGCATTATGAATTGCCAAACGTGCCTTTTTGACACATTCTCACTTCATAATAGCGTGTAGAGCCCCATTCACTCTATTTCTGCGTTCACTCGTCGTTCTATATCCTTATCATATCTACCATCCTGCTAAATAAACATCCCAAATATACAAACTCATCCACTTGCTCAATCAACTCCTTCTATTCTTATTTCACATAACGTTTTACTTTCTTCTTTCAAAACCATCACTTTCGTCTTACTTGCGATCACTTTCATACCCTTTCTTTTAATGACCAGTTCATTAAAGTAACCATCATTTGCAACTCGGCCGCCGACGATGCAAATATGACTTGATCATCGGCGCACAAAAGACATTTGACGGTTAACTCACCCATTCTCAACCCACATTCTTCAACTTTCAAAGTTTGCAAACAACTGTCCATAAATAGGTTAAGCAGCCACGGGGAAGCTACACAGCCCTGTTTGACACCTTTTTGGATACCAAACCAGTCCGAGTAGACCCCGTTGATCCTGACACAAGCACTAGAGTCCCTATAAAGAGATCTTAATGCCTGTATCAAACCAGCGCTCAACCCAAATGAGTTCAGTGTTTGCCATAACACATTCCTGTCCACTCTTTCATAAGCTTTTTCCAAGTCCATGAACGCACAAAAAACTTTCTGGTTTTTGGCCAAAAACTTCTCCGCAATCATGCGCATGGAAAAGACTTGATCCATACACCCCATCCCCTTTCGAAATCCAGTTTGCACATCCCAAATTTTTCTGTCAGTTTCTTCCATAACTCTTTCAATTAACACCTTAGCATACAGTTTACCCACAATGCTAAGTGTTAATGCCAGTAGTTTTACAGTCCTGTTGTGACCCTTTTCCTTATATATTGGGACTATAACGGCTTTGCACCAGTCCTTCAGCGGTGCCAAGTTGACTGTCGGTATATCAAGTGAAGTGCTTGTACAGTAGGGCTACGATGGCTATCCGAGTACAGAACAGGAGTACGAAACCTATCCAACTGCAGAAAGGTGTAAGACAGGGTGACGTTATATCCCGAAACTCTTCACCGCTGCATTGGAGGACGTTTTCAAGCTTCTGGACTGGAAGGATACGGTATTAACATCAATGGCAGTACATCACTCACCTTCGATTTGCCGACGATATTGTCCTTATGGCAGAATCGCTGGAGGACCTAAGCACTATGCTCAATGACCTCAATAGTGCCTCCCAACGGATAGGTCTTAAGATGAACATGGACGAAACAAAGATCATGTTTAATGTCCATGTCACACCTATACCGGTAGTTGTTGGGAGCACTAAGCTCGAAGTTGTTGACGAGTATGTTTACCTGGGACAAATAGTCCGACTAGGTAAGTCCAACTTTTACCCAGAGGTCAATCGACGGATTCAACTCGTTTGGGCAGCGTTCGGCACATCTTCTCGTTAGGTATACCTCAAAACTTGAAAACGAGGCTGTACAACCAGTGCGTGTTGCCAGTGATGACATACGGAACTGAGACATGGTTCTTCACTGCTGGCCGGATGATGAAGCTCAAGGTCGCTCAGCGAGCTATGGAGAGGGCTATGCTCGAGTCTCACTGCGTGATAAACTTAGAAATGAGGTTATCCGGTAGAACCAGCGTGACCGACATAGCCCAACGGATTAGTAAGCTGAAGTGGCAATGGGCCGGCCATATAGCTCGAAGAACCGACAACCGATGGGGAAAAAGGTTCTCGAGTGGCGGCCTCGTACCGGCGGACGAAGTGTGGGGCGTCCTCCCACTAGATGGGTGACGACCTAGTAAGACATGCAGGAAGTCGATGGATGCAGGTGGCTCAGGACCGTGCTTTGTGGCATTTTTGGGGAGGCCTATGTTCAGCAGTGGACTTGTGAAGGGCTGTAATGATGATGATGAAGTGATATTCATTCTGTAAACACTAGGAACAGACACAAGCTAGTAGTACCAGTTCTTCGACTCACCGAGTCAGTAATTCATTATTGTGGCGATGTATACGCTTTTACAACAAAATCCCAGAAAATATACAAAATTGACCTGCTCAAAGATCAAAACTTTATTAACAAAGTTTGTATAAAAAAGGTTATTATAATATTAAGGAATTTATGGATGATAATAACCCCTTGGAATGAGGTGATCGCTACCAAGCTATTTCTAATTTGTTATGTGTGGTTAATTGTATGTGTGGTTAATTGTGTAACATACATGATTGTAAGCTGTTATTTAAAAAAAAAGTCCCGCTGGGTTTCTAGCTGATTCTTCCCAGGACAGAGTTTTTTTTTCGAACCAGTGGTAATTAAACAAAAGAGTGACTTTCAATAAGTATTCTATATAATCTATATTGAATAAAAAAGTTTCTGTTTCTGTTTCTGTTTCTGTTTCTGTTGGTTTTAATGACACAGGACAGAATAATCCGTTCTATAAGACGCGGTTCACCCAACGAGATACCACAGAGAAGGGCTGGGATATTAAATTCCAAAGTAGATCTTACTTAATATCACATTAATATTCATCGAAGAACCTTTTTAACCGTTTGCATTAAACTTAATCATCGCTCAAATTGATACTTTAAGGTTTACCTTATTCCAAAGTAGTGTTGTTAACTCTAGGCACTACCTGTTTCTGTTTAGTGTTTATTTTTATAGATAAAAAGAAGAAATAAGCACAAAGTTTACCTCGTGGCTACGTAGATGATGTTGCCCACGTATTAACCAACGTAACTCCTCAGTTAAGAATAACTAGAATGTAGATACGTTCTCATTCGTGAAGATTATCTTTTTATAGTGAGGACGGATTGTTCATTATCAGTTAAAGGACTCAGTTCTCTATTTTTATAGAATTAGGCTGACAAACGAGCACACAGTCCACTTGATAGTAAGTGGATGCTGTAATTATAGACATACACATTTATCTTCAATTAAGAATCAAAATGCAGATGCGATGTCAACCCTAAGGACTAAGTCAGAGTGCTTCATTTCCATTTCTAGTCAAGAGTCATAACATAGCCGAAACAATACAAACAATAAAAAAAAATATAAATCAGTTAATGTATGATAATATGTATATTATTATTTATTCAATTGTTATATGTAGTAAAGCCACGATGTAGCTATATTATGGTTGTAGCACAAATTGGTCGGCTCTCTGTGAGAGCGTGGCAGGACCACCAATACCAGGATAAAATAGCAGCTTAATGCTGCTGTGTTTCGTATGGTAACTGTAGAGAACCGGAGACCCTTTTTACTGGAAAGGAGACATTCCATCTTAGTCCTCAGTGGTGACAACACATCTGCACTTTGATTTTTAATCGAGGATAAATATGGGTGGACTGTGTGATCGTTTGACACCTTTTTTCTATAAAAAAAAATTCAAGGTTATTAACCGTGTAGTATACCCGTAAAATCACTACTCCATGTTAACTCGTGGTGTCGCAAGAGGTGACAGACGAAAATGAAACAGTAGATGAGTGACATGTTCCTGATAACAAATAATCTAATAATATACTGCGGTTGTAAACCTGCTTGCTATGCGTGGTAATTGCATGGCAAATGTGGCGTGAGGCATTCTATAGGAGAGGCCTATGTTTAGCAGTGGACGTTTAATTGACAATATTGAATGATTGAATGAAATTAATTACTATTTATTACTATATTATAATTAATTACATGTAATCATAATGATATCTTATATTTACGCCAACACTACACATTAAATGAAACTAATTTTACGGATTACTTCAGAGAGACGGCAACCAGTCACGACCACAGAGAGATCAGGCGCAGGACCAATGGTTTTACGTGCTTTTCGGAACATTGGATTGAAACGCCGCCAACTTCCTGAATCTACTACTGAGAATTTCTTGACAGAAACCGCTTTATATTGTCAGCTTGACCTGAATATATCACTAGGTGGTAGGATTCTTTTCTGCCTAAATTCCGTCTGGGTAAGTACTGCCCTCTTACTTATTTCTACCGCCAAATATCACTGCTGTGCTCGGTCTGAAAGGATAGATGGCCAGTATAATTATAGGCTATGAGGCATTCAATCTTAGTTCTTAGAGGTGACAATACATCTGTAGCTTTCCTTGTTTGAAGTTAAATGCAGGTGTATTGGACTGCAGTGACCACTTGCCATCAGGTGGACCTTAAGCTATTATGTTACTTGTTTTTATATTTAAAAATAAATGTGTGTATGTATACATGTAATAGAATTTTGTAATTCGCCAAACGTTCTAATATCCTTTCATAACCAGACCTCTTCACCCCAACCCTTGCATTAAAATCACCTAACATAATAATATTTTCATTTAACTTACATTTCATCAACACCATCTTTACCATGTCCCAAAACTGCTCTCGAATATAAGTGGGATATATCTGGGCGTACACCCTAGCACAAACAACTTCTTTAAGCCCACTTTCATTCGTATCCACAGCAGCCTTGGGATTACACATTCATACTCTTTCACACATTGACCCATTCTTTCTGAAAGGTTGACACCGACTCCCTGGAATGCCCGCTCGGTCTCGTCTACACCAGACCAGTAAGCGGTATACATGCCATGTGCAGTGGCATCCTTTCCCTTTCGATTCGTCTCATTTACACATAACACATCTATTCCTGTATCATTCATCATTTCGCATACTTCATCCATCTTATCATTCATTGCTCCACATACATTCAGCGTAGCCAGACGGGCCTCCACAATCCACTTTTCGCCCCTCCGGGAGACAGAACGTGACAGGTGACGAACCTCGTCGCCGTCAATTATCTTATGTTGTATTTATATAAAACTGAAGTGACATACTAACTTACAGTTCACCTAATGGTAAAGCCACTGCAGTCGATGGATATTTGTAGCCACTACAGTTTCGTTGTCACCTCTGAGGACTAAGCAATGATGAAGTATACAGAGAAACATTTATTTTATTTTATTTATTATTATTTGGATTAAGAAACTAACAGCTAATTTACAAAAATAATATAATAATAACAAAAATGAAGGTCGTTTACAAGTTTTCACCTACATAATACTTTATATAACAAGAGTGTATCAGAAGAGATATACGAGTATAGGGCAAGTAACAGTACACTTAACTTTAAATAACATTATCAAAAAGACAGTGATAATGAAAGAAAGTGAACATCTACGAACGGTGGAATGAAATAAATCAATGTCTACGTTATGATTATGTGCTGTAGCATTAAAAGATCTGCATGATCGAGTAATAAAAGAGTTTTGCCTGTAATTACTTTTCACGTATGGTACAGATACATAAAATTGTAGGTTCCCGCAAACCAAATGATGAGGTACGTAAAGCTATTTTACTTAGTAGTTCAGGACAACCAACATTACCATTCATAATTTTAAAGAGGAAAGAGAGATCTGCAATATTTCTACACTCATGCTGCAACAAGTCATTTAACGTTTTTCATAACCTTTATACTCTTTTTTTCAAATTTTGTTTTCCCGTAATACTCGTTAAGAAAGTTTAAATTAATAATATGATATTGATAATAAAATATAATTTGAAATTAATATTTCATTATCAATATTTACATCATGCTATAAGCAAACATTTTCACAAGAAAAATTATCTAAATATTCCACAATATTAAAAAATCAAAATCAAAATCAAAATTTCATCGATTAAAATATTTTTTATATATTATAATAATGAGAAATATATTTTAACTCTATAAATAAATGTAAAGCGACATGGGCTATATAAAACTATATATAGATCTATATAAACTATATAAAACATAATTTTGATAGTTCTGTTGAAGAAGTTAGTAGTTTAATTACTTACAAGTTTTCACTAAAAACCTGATAATTATTACTATACTTCCAATTTTCCGATAATTTTATGTCAAATTTCAATTTAAAAAAAAAAGCTTTAAAAATACAAAAAATTGCACGAATCATAAGATCGTGAAAAAATTAATAAAAATTGTAAATTTTAATTCTATTCGTCAAAGAGGTCCAGTAGCGATCACCAAAGTACACCTTCAAATTACTCTATCAAGTCTGGAGGCAAGGTCTCATCGTAACTAACAAAATGAGGCCAAACTCGGCACAACTAGTTTTACTCTTCGAGTAGTTCCTGTAGCATTCATCGAAGTACACCTTCAGGTCACTCTATCAAGTCCAGAGGCAAGGTCTCATCATAACTAACAAAACGAGGCCAAACTCGGCACACCTAGTTCTATTTTTCGAGGAGTTCCAGTAGCATTCACCGAAGTGCACTTTCAGGTCACTCTATTAAGTCCGGAGGTAAGGTCTCATCGTAACTAACAAAACCAGGCCAAACTCGGAACACCTAGTACTACTGGTCGAGGAGTTCCAGTAGCATTCACCGAAGTACACTTTCAGGTCACTCTACTAAGTCCGGAGGTAAGGTTTCATCATAACTAACAAAACGCGGCCAAACTTGGCACACCTAGTCCTACTCTTCGTGTAGTTCCAGTAGCATTCACTGAAGTACACCTTCAGATCACTCCTTCAAGTCTGGAGGTAAGGTCTCGTCATAACTAACATAACGAGCGGCGTCTCGGTACACCTAGTTCTACTCGTCGAGGAGTTCCAGTGGCAGATACCGTAGTACACCTTCAGGTTACTCCATAAAGTCCAAGACGTATCATCATTACAGCCCATCACAAGTCCACTGCTGAACATAGGCCTCCCCCAAGGAATGCCACAAAGAACGGTCCTGAGCCACCTGCATCCATCGACTTCCTGTGGGGGGTCGCCCTACACTTCGTCCACCGGTACGAGGCCGCCACTCGAGAACCTTTTTTCCCCATCGGTTGTCGGTTCTTCGAGCTATTTGGCCGGCCCATTGTCATTTCAGCTTACTAATCCGTTGGGCTATGTCGGTCACTCTGGTTCTACTGCGGATCTCTTCGTTTCAAAGTTTATCACGCAGAGAAACCCCGAGCATAATCCTCTTCATAGCTCGCTGAGCGACCTTGAGCTTCCTCATACGGCCAGCAGTGAAGGACCACGTCTCAGTTCCGTATGTCATCACTGGCAACACGCACTGGTTGTACAGTCTAGTTTTCAAGTTTTGAGGTATACCTGACGAGAAGATGTGCCGTAATTTCCCGAACGCTGCCCAGCCGAGTTGAATCCGTCGATTGACCTCTCGGTCGAAGTTGGACTTACCTAGTCGGACTATTTGTCCCAGGTAAACATACTCGTCAACAACTTCGAGCTTAGTGCTCCCAACAACTTGATCTTTGTTTTGTCCATGTTCATCTTAAGACCTATCCGTTGGGAGACACTATTGAGGTCATTGACATCGACATTGAGGTCAAGACGTATAAGCATATTTATATATAAATCCTACGTACTTTTAGCGAAACAAAATATTGTAATAAAATCTGTGATTATGAAAATAATAACCTTGGTCAAGTAGGTATTTATCAAATTTGGTTTTTGGAATATTTTTTATTTCTACAGCGATCGATATTTTTGCTGCCTATTACCGCTACTGTAAGAAAACGACAGTAATTCACTCACGACGGCGGCTGAGCCCGAAGAGCGAGTAAGCTGTGAGGCAAAGTGTATTTATTAATATAAATAAATTATTACAAGGCTGCTCAAAATACCGAAAATTTCGGAATTTCTTAGCCGACAAAAATTAATTATAACTAAACAAAACAAAATTAAACTGCCATTTACATTCCATGGCTTTCCACATAATAGATGAAGAGATAAAAAATAGATTGAGTTAAACATTTTATATTTTCAAAAGTTATCGTGTTTACTCCTCCATGCGGACTTGATAAATCTACACCATAAGCCACTAAAATCACTTTTTTATGTAAAAATAGCAATTAATCAATTAAATTTTTTTTAAGTTTAACAATCATTTATCTTTCCGTCTTTATTATGTGCTTTTTATATCATTTATATGGTCAATATGATTATTAGATACGATTTCATGCGACAAAACGTTGGAATCTTGATTTTTATGCGCTAGTAAAACATACGTACTCACTTTGCGCTTAAGGACTTTATATGTTAAAATATAAATAATCTTTAACAGTAGGCTAACATGGTGCCAAAAACACAAGGAACATATAATAATAGACGTCATTGCATCCCAATGTAATTCTAAAAACTTTGGATAGTTCGGGAGAGGTTATAATAAGCTTTATATAATATTATGTATATAATTAAATTAATAAGGGCAGATTATTCAACCGTCAGATCAAATGTATCCATTAAATAAATATTAATTATTTACATAACATAATATACAATATTTTATTATATACAATATTAAAATTAAATATATACTAGAACAATGAACCTAAAACTAAAAACCTTAAAAATATATATTATTAAAAAAAATATTATTAAAAAGGAGGCCCTTTAGGCAAGGTTCCGTAGATACTGGCAGCGTTCCCCCTTTGAATAGCTAGACTAATTCTTTGTCCGAGGTAGCTGCCAGCTCTTCGGTCTCCTGTGACGTCGACTAACCTTTTTTCTATTTCCTTAAAAAGCCTTATAGCGCTAGGACTCCACGGACCAAGGGTCTCGACACCGAATGGGACAAAAACATATTCGGAGCCTAGACCCCTGTATTTGTATGCTTTAGCTTTTTCAGCCACTTCACAAGCCGCACCAGCTCTGTTGTTGGTTCCATGTAGATGGGAAGGGGCCAGCGTGTCTGAATAGGTTGCATCCCATACCAGCACCCGGTCCGGTCTCTTGCCATCGTCTTTTGCGATACCAGACGGCTCAAGTAGACTTGGCACGTTGACGGTGGCAAGGGACCGGCGTATGATATCGTTAAGTGCTGCATGTCTCGAGAAGCGGCCTGCACTTTTTTGGCATGATAGTCCGTGATGTCCTGGCTTGTCGACGTCACTGCCACACGGACATTTATAAGGAGCGCAGATCGGAACCCCAAGCTGTAGACAGGTTGCGATTCGGAGCGTGTCAGGCTCAAGAAATGTTCCTGTATTTGACGAAGGGTACGCGTGAAGCCAGTATCCGGCCTCATGCATACCCACGGCCAAAAGCCTAGCACGCACCGGACCTGTACTAAAGCTCAAAATATTGTCATAAGTCAATTTGCAGTTTATGTCGTTCCAGCTCCTTTGTGAATTTGGGGAAACTGGAAAATTTTGACCAGAGCATGCAATTAAGAAAGCGTTTCTAGCTTCTTCCAGGCCAGCAATCTCAAAGTTTGAAGGGGATGCCCTTAAAATTTTACTTATGAGATTTGCTGAACTATGGACAGAAGATAGGAAGGCTGGTAAAGAGACACTGGAAATTTTGCGAATCCCTAAACCACCATAACGGATGGGTAGGGATGCTTGGGTCCAAGATTGCTCGTTCAGGTGCATATTAAGAATCGATTCTAAATTAATTTTGATTAAGTTGTCCACTTGTGTCAAGAGGTCTGGGTGATTCCAAAAGGAGCAGCAACGGAGCACATACGTAATATATATGTTTATAATTTAATGAGTAACTTTTATGTTTTATTTTATTAGCAGTCACTACTTAGGTATTACGTCATTGACCTTTATAAACATCTATTGTATTACTCGCTTGCACTGTGAACATTTACCGAATTTTAGAACAATTGACTCTGTTTGATTGCTTTTAACTTCTTCTCTCTGTATATCACACACAGCTACGCTAATCGATTTAGTGTTTTGCTTCATAATATATTTTTCTGTATTTTCTCTATAAGTGATTTATTGTTATCTTTTGAGAAAATAAATGTCTTTATCTGTAACGGTAATAATAAGCTTTATCACAGGGATGACTAGCACGTGAGCGTTGGTTACGGGAGTGAGCTTCAAGCTATTGTGAACACTTTGTTAAGAATTTCAGTGTCTTGTGTAGGTATAGAATATAATATATTCAAATTTATAGTCACATTATTTTTTTATTGACTCATGTAGCAGCGTTGGACTCAGTGGAGAGACGTGCTAATGAGTGGCTAATTGGTAACCTTGATTTGTTTGAAACTAATCGCGTCAACTTTAAGCAAAGACGCAGAGTAGCCAGCCTCGATATTCTATAGCTTATTTCGGAGAATAAGCGCAGGAATTACATGCCTTATATCTCGATTTGCCATCTAATGCTCCATCATAAGCACTGGCTTCTTATATTAAGTTTAAAAAAATATACTACTACTGTGTGTGCCAAGGTTCTAAAAGGTATCCTGAACTCTATTTTTTACAAGTATCAACATCTACAAGATGCACAGTTCGGTATTTATCACAGAAATTGCTATTCAAGGCTTTGATCTGTATCATAATAAGTGCATTGTAATATTTGACACTAACGTGTTCGTATTGCTGCCGAATAAAATTGTATAGAAATATGAATGGCGTCATCGGCGGAAGTGAATCGAACTATGTTTGTCATCTACTCGTATAGTGATTCGATGGCGATACGAATTCGATACGACATAAAGCTCATGCTAAGAGAGCTGATTACTACCACGTTTTTATTAACTCACTTTCGTGTATATCTGTTCGAACATGAAACATTTTTTGAACATAGCTCAGAACCGGATTACTATTTAAGAATATAAAAAAAACGGTAAATTTAGAATTTTTAATCCATATTTTTTGAAAAATTCACTTCTTGTATCTGAGCTTCTCACAGCTTGCAAAAATGTAAATATTTTTATATGTAGAGACTTTTCTTTTATTTGTGTAGTTGTGTCAGCAATTAATTAAATATTTAAACTTATTTTAAAATAAAATATGAATTTTAGGAGGATTTTACGAAATGGTTATTGTCGCTTGTTAAACGCTTGTTTGGGATTTATTTCAAAATGTATTTTTAAATGAAATATCACCCTAAAGCATTACTTTTCCACCAAACCTTCTCGAGAAATCGAAAACTAAAAACATTTATAAATAGAAAATACTAAAATATTTGGCAGTGCAACACTTGTAAATGTATTTCGTTTTAAATGTATAAACCCAGCTGGACTTTTAAAAAAAGGTCCCGCTGGTTTTCTTGCTGCTTCTTCCCAGGAAAGAGTTTTTTTTCCGAACCAGTGGTTTTTAAACAAAATAGTGACTTTCAATACGTATTATTTTTAATCTATATTGAAAAAAAGTTTCTGTTTCTACTGTGCTCTTACCCATTTCTTCCACCAAATCACATGAGTAAAGAAATCGACCAAATACCATTGTTTGCACTGCTGTTTTCCGGTTTAAAAAGCGCCAGTATATTACAGGTTGTGAGGGATTCCATCTTAGTTCTAAGGTGACAACGCCTCTGGAGCCTTCTTTGTTTGAATTTCACTGCAGATGTCTATGAACTGACAACAAAATAAAAATTGCGGTTGCCAACCCACTTGCCAAGCGAGGCAACCATGGCAAATATCCCCTCTATGAGGCAATCTATGACCGACGCCTATGTTCAGCAGTGGGCTTTAATAGGCTGTAACGGTAGCGGTCTATGGACTGCAGTAAAACCACTTACCATCAGGTGGACTGTAAATTAGTTTAAGGTTAAAAAAAGGTACTGCACATGCTGTTTTGTGCAACCAACTAATGACTTATATACTTAGATTATATAAAGGCTCGATGGAGAACTCGCGGGCACATATACGTAGAAAAAATATCAGCTACATGGCTGATATTTATCGGACGTCCTCTTTGGCATTTATTGCCGATTTTCAGGTGTATATTATAGTACTCTGTGTAGCAATTGTGACCGCGTTAAGTGCACGTGATAACTAAAAACACAAACCCGTGATTTCTTGCCCATATTATTTTTAAACGTAATTATAGCTCCATCGACTTCCTGGTATACAGCAATATATTTATTGTGTATATATAGTAGAGTACCTTTCTAATGATTTTAGTTTCATTCCTTTCTTCTAATAATGAATACTAAATGAACATAAGTATATTAATTATAGTCATTTTCGAACTCGCCAACAAAGGGGATTTCGTTTTTTCTAAAAGGCCGGAAACGCACTTGCAATTCTCCTGGTGTTGCAGTTGTTCAAAGTTGGCATAATAAACCTTTTCTAGAATGTACCAGCCTGCAAATACGACGGGTAGGCAGATTGAAAAACGCAAAGCTGAATTGGGTTTTCGTTTCAAACGTGGTTAAATCAGTAGAAGTTTCATACAAGGAGATGTAAAAAGGAATCTTTAATTTTGTTTAAAAATGCGACGCCTATTTGTTAATGAACGTGTTTTATGTGTATAGAATAGAATAATTTTTAACATACATAAAAATAATATTGTCATAATCTCAGACATTTATTGGAAGATAGACGGAGTACTGCGTACATTTTAAGTGACACTGAAACCATGCTATACTGCTTGACAGACACTCCCGCACACATCTTTCTACTTTTCGTCTTTAACAGTCTATAAAAGTTCACTGCTAGACGCACACATATCAATCAATCTCTTTATTCATTAACAATAAATTGTGTACGAATATTACACATATGCACGTAAATATATGTTGATAACTGCAAATGATTTTAGATGCATATTTGTGCATGAATGTGTGTTCTTATGGAGTTAAAAAAACTGTTCTTAAAAATTTTAAGAGTTAAAGTTAAAGAGTTCATAGATGCATGCTGCGGTTAAACTAAGGTTGCACAAGGAATGGGTCTGCTTAACCGTGGATGGACTTACGCTCTTATAAAATACTTGCGTGAAATAGCAGCCAATTCCGCTGTGTTTCGTATGTTGGTGTAGAGGACTGGAGACCCTTTTTTAGGAAAAGAGGCATTCCATCTTAGTTCTCAGGGGTGGCAACGCATATGTATTTTGACTCTTAATCAAGGATATTTAAATAATTGATAGATGTTTATGGGCCACAGCATACGTTTACCATCAGGTAGACCGTATGTTCTTTTCTCACCCTAATTCTCTAAAAAGGTTAAGTATGGCATTGACTTGATTTCGGCATCATTTGAAATGTACACAGCGCTCCGTCTATCTTTCTTTGTTAGTCCTTTTACCGTTACTGTTACCGTTACAGCCTATTAAAGCGCACTGCTGGACATAGGCCTCCCCCATAGATTCCTTCATAGTGGGCATATTTGCTATAGTTGCCAGGATAGTTATTAGGAATACTCTGCTGCTCATCTCCTGATTTGTTTCAATATGTCGCCTCTTACGACACCCACGGGATGATGTAGTAAATAGCATTACACCGCCATTACACGGTCCTTTTATCACTGATTCCAAAAAGTTTCGTTCTAGAAAAAACCATAGGCTGACGCTCACAGTACCAGACGTCTCGCTTTAACGCTACTGTCTGTCGCTGGTCTGAGTGTTTTCATCTGACATAAGCTAGATGGTGATACCATCACTTTTCGGGAGCTATCACGTCAATCTCTTAGAATCATGTTTGACTTTATTTCGACGTTTAATTTCAAACCGCCGCGAGCAATGACTCACTGCTGGCGGAGTGCAAATCAAATACAAAGTTAATCCCGTGTAAAAGTACCTAATAAGCTATTTAAACTTTGCAAACTGTAGTAAACCGAGTCTCAAGTTTTAAATTATTGTTGATAGTTTGCACTTAATAGTTTAACATGGTTACTTGCTGTCGAATATATTACTCGTATATATGTATTTCGCTATTATGTTTATTTGCATATTAGTTTGGTGGACCTAAAATCTTTGTCGGATTAAGATTACTGTGTAAATTCACTATTAGTATTTTATTTATATATTTATTTATTAATCTTTATTACACATCTTATAATAAGGGACATAAAGAACGAACTTAATGCCTTATGGCATTCTCTACCAGTCAACCCTGGATGATTTGAGAAACTGTGGCAGGTGTTTTATATAATTATTTTTTGTCTGAACAAATTTATTTATCATCATGATCATCATTACATCCCTGCTTTTTATAGGTGGTAGAGCCACACTGCATAGCTGCAGAACGAATGGATCGACTCGACTAGGGTAGGACCTATCACAGAATACCAACATTTCATCTTTGTCCTCAGGTTTGTTAACGCATCTGCATTTTGATTTTTAATCTATGATAGATTTATAAGCCTATGGGTAAAAAGTATCCACTTACCATCAGGTGGACTGTGTGCCCGTTTGTTACCCTAATCGTATAAAATAAATCTAGATCCTTAGCAGCGTTACCAGTTTTTTTTCAGGCAACGCAGGATTTTGAATCCTTTTAAATAAAATAGGGGAAAGGATGATAGAAGTAAGTGATATACAAGCACACTGTCTAAAATATTTTTTTTTAAATTAGTTCACTAAATTATTATTTTTTTAAATTAGTTTTATTCAATATCGAGTATTTGTGAAAATATAAGAAATTATTACACATTTATCTGATGGTAAGTGGATGCAGTATCCCATTGGCACCTACAGGTTTCCTCAGTTAAGAATCAATATGCAGATGCATTTCCACCTCTGAGGTCGAAGATGGAACGACCCCGGTTCTTGTTACTTACCATACGAAACGGCAGCATTATGCTGTTTATAGCAACGCTGTCGTCGGTCCACAAGCGAAACGCCTCGAAACCTACATCACGCTATCAAAGTTCCAAAGTACTGCGCCATATATAGAACAACTCTGCAGTAACAACATACGGAGCGTTCTCCGCTCATCAGGCAGAACAACTTGCCCGGCGGGATATCTCCCCTTTTCGTTCCACGGCCAAGCTGCTATTTCACGATGGTATTCTATACGAGCGTGGTCCTTTTCCGGTTCAGCCGACTATTCATTTTGCAACCATAAAACGTTACATCCCGACTCTACCACGTAAAAGGGTGTAATTTGTACACGAAATTATTATTTACACATTAGCTGTGCCATCCATTGCAATGTTTTTTTTTTTCAGAAAAATTCGCTACAAATACTCGCCAAACTTATATCGCCATCAGATGAAAGGTATAGAAATGCATACGAAATGCATACGAGACAGATATCGATTAATTAGATCACTACCGTTGGGGTCTTGGTCTTTGATACTTGTATAAGTAAATTATTATCAAAGTAAATAACATATGTTTTTTTGGTGTTCTATGGCGAGTTTGAGCTTCATCATAGGAAGCTCAAGGTCGCTCAGCGAGCTGGAAGTTTCTCTGCGTGATAGACTTAGGAATGTGGATATCTGCAGTAGAAACCGAGAGACCATCATACTCGTAGCGCAAGAGGCCGACAACCGATGGGGAGGAAAGATTCTCGAGTGGTAGCCTCACATCGTTAAGCGAAGAGTTTGGAGGTTTCCCACTCAATGGAGGTACGACCTGTTAAGGGATGCAGGAAGTTGGGAGATGGGCTGTAAGGAAGATTATATTTTTTGTCGTATCATCATCATCATCATCATCATCATTGCGGCCCTTCACAAGTCCACTGCTGATCATAGGCCTCACACTAGGAATGCCACAAACTTAACTTGTAAATATTTCTGACATTTCCCTGTTTCTGAAAAACGGCCAGGAAAATAAAATATCGAAGAATTGTGTTAGAGCTAACATAATAAATTAATTAAAATAAATCTTAGCTAGCGATACTGTGGTCTCGACCATAAATAATAGTCACTAATTAGGGCGCAAAGAAAAGCTCTTCAATTATTTTCTCAGTGTTTGTCTGATGAAATCGAGTACTGGCGTTACATTTTTAAGTACTCGTACAATGTAGAATGTCACTTGTTTTTTGCCAGTGATATTTTTTATGGAATAAGGGTGACACACGAGCACACAGTCCAAATCATGGTAAGTAGATGCTGTGGCCAATAGACATCTAAATTGAATTGAATGCAGATGCGTTGTCACCCCTGAGGACTAAGATGGAATGTCTCACTTCCAGTAAAAAGGGTCTTCGTTTCTCTACATTCATCATACGAAACACAGCAGCATCATTCTGCTGTTTCACGCTGGTATTCTGTAAGAGTATGGTCCTACCCCGGTCGAGCCAATCCATTCGGGCGCAGCCATTTTTTTTTTATAGAATAAGCGTGACAAACGAGCACACAGTCCACCTGATGGTAAGTGGTTGCTGTGGCACATAGACATCTACATCTATCTTCGTTTGCGAATTGAAATGCAGATGCATTGTCAGCCGTGAGGTAGTCCTTATCTTAGTTATCTTAGTAGATAGAATGCCTCTTTTCCAGTAAAAAGGGTATCCGGTTCTCTACACTCACCATACGAAACACAGCAGCATTAAGCTGCTATTTTATTATAGCTGTAGCGTGTTCTACCACGTAAATATCCTTATCCCTTAATCGTCAAGTTTTTTGGCCGCTTAAAAAATCTACGTGGGTATCAAATGAGTCCAGAAAGATCTCTTAGGTTTCGATAAATGGCGGTAACGCAATCATCAATCTCACTAACGCAATCTCAGATGAATTGACGATCGCAGTACCAGAAGTTCGTCGCACGTTCGACGCTACTCCCCGTCGCCGGTCTGAGTATATTACACCCGGCGTAAACAAAATGGTTTTAATGCCATCTATTGGAAGCCAACTTCTTAGATTATCTATCAAAAAGTTTAAAAATTTTATTTAGTAAAAACATTGTTTAGTAAGGGTTATTATACAACTAAAGAGTACATGATTGATAATAACTCCTGAGAATTAGGTGATCGCTACCATGCTGTTTCTAAATATTTTCATACTAATTGTATTATATTAATTTATTTAACTTCATATACACTTTAATGTATATAGGCGGACTTAGTACCGCAGGCATTATCTACCAGTCTACCTTAGAGTAGTGCAGAGATAAAAGAGGTAGGCTACTAAGAAGTACAGAAATTCAATATACATATTGTTTATTAATTGTATAATAAATATAAAATAAATATATATAATTAACTGCAGGTCATCAGCATACAAAATACGCACACTGAAGGTTTGGGGTAATGAGATTTATAAATATTGAAATTAACAACCGCGAGAGAATACCGCTTTGAAGAACACCAGCATGCAAGTCACACCATTTGATGAAAACTCGTCAATGCGAACTGACTGTTGGCGGCCTCGAATATAAGATGAGAACCACTCCAAAGCCTCAGACGAGATCATAGAAAGGGAAAGTATAGATAGTAGGATGTCGTGACTGATGGCATTAAAGGCGTTAGAGAAATCAACCAAAGCCAGCACAGTGACTTTAGTTTCATCCATGTCTACCCTATGTCACCAGTAACTTTGAGGAGCGCGGAAACAGTGCTATGACCTGACCTGAAACCAGACTGTAAAGGTCTTAACAGGTTATTCGAGAAGATAAACTGTGATATCTGTTTGTGTACAAAGGCCTCTAGTACCTTGGATAAAAAGGGCAGAATGGATATATGTCAGAAGTGATGCGGTAAAGAAGGATTAGAAATTTTTGGCAGAGGAATAACGTAGGCTTTACGCCACAGCGACGGGAAAACTCCAGAATCCAGAGAGAAGTTAATTATATGGGAAATAGCAGGAAGGAGATGGTCTATGATATTAATAATCATACGGCGACTGATATTGCACAAGACTTAATGGAGAGTATTACCTTCCTGATATCATCCGTCGCTATTGGAGAGAATCAAAAAGGAGCGATATTTGAACGAGGTAAACCCATTTACTGACTAACAATTTGACACTTGGTTTGGTGATCCAAAGGTGTATGTGAAGAGAAGTGACGATTGATATCATCCAAACCAATTGTCCTCTGAAACTCAAAATGGTACTTTTTGCCAATATCCATGGTTCCAAGGAACTTGTAGATATCGTCGGGGGAAGAGGATATGATGTTTCTAAGAATATATCGGTATATAATATATTGTAAATTACTTTTATTTACAAAAAAGTATCGCTGGGTTTCTTGCTGTTAATTCTTCCCAGGATAGTGTTTTTTTTCCAAACTAGTGGTAAATCTTAAATGACTTTCAATAAGTATTCTTGTAATCTATATTGAATAACAAGTGGCAAAATTAAAAATTGTGTACAACCGACTTCAATATAAATTATTAAGGATAACTCAAAAACTGCCGGTCAAATCTTGATTAAGTTTATTTGGGACTACATGAAAAGCACCAGCTTTCAAATATAAAAGGAATCATCGAAATCGGTCCACCGGGAAGAAAGTTATGGGCTAACACATATAAAAAAAGAACATACAGTCGAATTGAGTATCTCCTCCTCTTTGAAGTCGATTGAAAATTATTCTATTCTATTCTATTCTATTGGCATATCTCATTGTCTATAAATCCAATACTTATTACTAAAATTCACTATTAAACTAATTATCGTTCAAAGTATCTTTAATGAGACGCATATAAATCAGATTCAATTACGAAAGTTTTAATTTAGTTTATAAATCTGAAACCACAAGGAAAGAAGTGTGAAATGATTTATCACTTTAATTTCCGCAGTCGTCTCAAGATTACTCAAAAATTAAATAAAAAACGGCTCTTGAACTTTGAGGGAAAAAAAATTTTTCATACTGATTATCGTTTTGAGACTTCGTCTGTCATAGAAACTACTATTTGTTATTGACCGAATAAAAAAAGTTCACTCTTCCCAACAATTAAGCTAAATCTGCGAAATATCCAGCTTTAAATTATTTTGTAACGTGTATGTGTAATTCCATAAAACAACTCAAAATAATAAAAAAGTTTTTGCCAACAGTTGCCAATTCGCCTACCAAGCACGAGAACTATGGGGAAATTTCCACACGAGGCAATCTGTGGGAGAGGGCTATGTTCAGCAGTGGAATTTATAGGCTGTAATGGAGGGATGGATGGATGTTAAACAAGCTAAGATCTGCATTTTCAAATCCCTGACTTAAACTTATTAAATATAACATTTCAAAAATATTAATATACATTTTTGACAGTGTTAATTATTAAACAATAAATGTTAACAAATTTAAAACAAATCTTCAAAAAGCCCCAGTTTCTTGCCGGTTCTTCTCCGAGGAGGTCTTGTTTTCCGAACAGGTGTCAATTTTGACGTTCTTAAGTGCTATAAAAAGGCTAAAAAATATAAAGTTCTGATTTCAGAATTTTTGAAAAATTATTAGTTTCTTAAAACTTTCACATAATTATTTTAATAGGCTTGAGCAAAAAGTAATGGATGAAGCAAAAAATAAAGTGACCGTGCAGTGGCAGTGTAAGAATATGCACTACCCATTTTGTCACGTGGGTGACTTATTAGGCGACAGTGGAAAACTGAAACAAGAAATGCGCAGCGGCATCTTCCTGACAATATCTATAAATAATAAAAAAATGCGATTTCCCGATGGTGATCTTTGTTCAGTAGTGGATTTTTATAGATTGTAATGGTAATGGAAATATTAGATTAAGCGAAAGTAAAATGGGACTTGAATTTTAGGTGCACACAACAAAGGGGTGTTATGTCTCGCAAGAAGGTCGATGAGGATAAGAGAAATCGAACGTTATATTGGCATCATATTGCATAGCATGGTCCCACAGGACCACGTTCGTTGTCAGAAATATTGCGTGTTATAAGCAGAAGCGTTTTGGGTTTCAAATATTTATATTGACATACTTTTCACATCGTACCAAATGTTTCTTTTTAAATTAGATTAAGGGTGACAAACGAGGGTAAGCACGGTGGTAAGTGGATGCTGTAGCCCATAGACGTCACCCTCCTCGAGAGGCAAAATGCAGATGCGTTCTCATTTCTAAGGAATGACATATAATCCCTCGTTTCCAGCAAAAGGGGTCTCTGTGAGAGTTAGAGCCGACCCATTTATGCAACAACCATAATATAGCTGCAGCATAACTCTACCACGTAAAATTTAACAGATTGTTGTAGAATTATTTGTAGTTTCGTGTGGAATTCGAACACGCGGTCTGCAGTGGTAAAACCAAATGCTTAACCACTGTGCCACTAAATCAAGCACAGCTGAAATCAAATATATATAATTATAGATAGTAATAATTTTAGTTTTTTAGCGGCTAAGCTCAACGTAGTCTCCATTGACTTACGAGGCAATCTATTCGAACAGCGAGAGAGAAGTATTACTAAAATACGTCAACTGGAAAGTATTACTTAGAAATTACATCACAGTGATGACTTTTAAGTCGTGATAGTGACGCGTACAACCCTACTTTGATCAACACCCACACCAGTATAATTGATAATTACAATTTTACAAGATTGTGCAACCAGTGCATGTTGCCAGTGATTACATATGGATCTGAGACGTGGTCCTTCACTACTGGCCGTATGAAGAAGTCCAAGGTCGCTCAGCAAGTTATGGAGAGGTCTATGCTAGTGGTTTATCTGCGTGATAGACTAAGAAATTAGGATATCCGCAGTAGAATCAGAGTAATCGACATACCCCAACGGATTAGTAAGTTGAAGTGGCAATGGGCCGACCATATAATTCTAAGAACCGACAACCGATGGGAAAAAAGGTATACTGGTAGCAATCTCGTACTGGTAAGCAAAGTTTAGGGCGGCCCTTCGATCAGGCTCAGGACTTGTGAAGGGCTGTAATGATGATGACTTTTTTAATTAGTGTTTTTAAAACTAATCAACGGTGAAGTTTTCTCTAGTTATTCTTAATCGTTTTCTAAGACTTTCGCTTATCACTTCTAACCCACACAGCATCTTCAACAATATGATTTACAGCATCAATCCTCCCATAAAATGAACTAAGGCTTAACCACTCGAATAAAACTGCCGCCTGGTAGAAATTTAATATCTGTCTGGGTTATTTTTCGACGGAAGTTATGACTGAAATAAAAACTGTAGATCCTTGTTTTTGTTCAATATAACAATTTCAAAAAAAATCTTATATTACAATAGTGTATCTGGGTTCAAAGTTTACAAGAGATGGAAAGTGTGAGAGTGATATCGAAAGAAGAGTGAATGCAGGAAACATGGTGAATGGAGCTTTGCACTCCTTTATGTGCAGTCGGAAGTTGTCTAACAAGGCTCGTTTGGCTGTGCATGAGGGGGTGTTGGTTCCGACACTCATGTACGGAAGTGAAAGTTGGGTATGGCAGAAGAAACTTGAAAGCAGAATAAATGCAGTTGAGATGAGAGCGTTAAGAAGTATGATAGGAGTTAAATTGAGTGACAGGATAAGAAATAGTGAGATAAGGAAACGTTGTGATTTGAAAGAAGATGTAGTGACAAAAATTGAGAAAGGTATGCTGAGATGGTTTGGCCATGTCGAGAGAATGAATGAAGAACGATTGACGAAAAAAGTGTATAAGGCGAGTGTGAATGAAAGTGTTGGAAGGGGTAGACCTAGGAGGACGTTTCTCGACCAAATCAGGGACGTCTTGAAAAAAGACCAGGTCAAGAGTACCCTAAACCGAAGAGCATGTATGAAGGTAATAATGAAAGTGGACGAAGCGAAACAAATATGTAAGGATCGTAGCAAGTGGAAAGAAGTGGTCTCTGCCTACCCCTACGGGAAAGAGGCGTGATTATATGTATGTATGTATGTATGTATATTACAATATAAACGAAACAGTAAGATAATAGGCCATAAACACTATACCCGTGTATACGGAGGGCATACAACGATCTGCGCGTCCAATACACTAATGCGTTCAGGATTGTAATGGAGTTAACACTATATAAATAATTAGATACAAGTATTTTTTTAACTATACCACGCTTTTTTCTTATTTTTTTACATTGTTATTCGATTCTGAGCTATTTTTAAAATTTCAAGTCTCTAGCTCATCGGGAAGTCCGTTTAAAATAAATTACTAAATTCCATGCAAACAGAGTTACACGAAAGCGAATTAATAATACTTTTATATTGGTTTTATACATATAAAATATTAAATCGTGATAACAACAAAAACGTGGTAATAATAAAATACAAAACATAAAAACGAATTTTAGGTCTTGCCTTGTTTCTAAGAGCCTAAAATAATATTAGTATTTCTTCCTCATAATCCGATATCCGGAGCGCTGCGACGGGAAATCGAACGCTTGGCAGGACGTCCTTATTAAAGTGTAGGTAATTATTGTTTGTACAGGCTATGCGCATTTAATTTTAGTCCTCAGAGGTAACAACGCATCTGCAGCCTTCCTTGCTTGATGTTGTCTGCAGATGTCCATTTATTGCTGCAGTAATCAAACTATCTTCCTTTAACGGGAAGCTGCTATTTCAAGCTTGTATTCTGTGAGAGTGTGTTTTTTTCCGACCAATGGGTCGGCTCAACCGGGAAAAAACACACACAATGAATGCACGAACCAGCAAGAAACCCAGCGGGACTTTTTTTAAACATATTTCACTTTACAATAATTTTGTTTGTACAAATTTTAAATGAATTTTAGTAGAACCAGTATGGTGGCGATCATCTCATTCCCAGGGTTTTTTTTTCATTTATGTTTTCTTTGATATTACGAGTATAATAACACTTTTTGTAAAAAAAAATCTTTAATATCACATTTGAACTTGCAAATTTTCTAGGATTTGTTGTAAAAGCGTATACATTGCCAAAAAATGAATTACTAATTCTGTGGAGTCTAGTAACTGGTATTACAAGCGTATATTTGTTCCTAGTGTTTAAAGTATGAACATCTCTATTCTTGTCTAAGCTATTTATATTTTAATGTACATACATTACATTTTCATAAATATATTGTGATTCCAAAGTTAATATGTTCATTTCTTTAAATTTTTCTCCAAGGAACTCATTACAATTTAAGTTATAAACCGCCCGTACGTCTCTCTTTTGCAAAACAAATATGGTTTCGATGTCAGTCGCATTACCCCATAGCAAAATTCTATAAGACATCACGCTATGAAAGTAACTAAAATAAACTAATCTAGCTGTCTCAACATTGGTGAGACTTCTAATCTTTCTTACAGCATATGCTGCAGAACTAAGTATGCCTGCTAATTTAGATATATGGGGGCCTCATTGAAGCTTCGCGTCAATAGTAATACCAAGAAAAACAGTGTTATCCATGAAACTCAACTCTTCTCCATTTAAGAGCACATTGTTATTTGAATGTTTGTAAATTTAATACATTTTGTCTTATTGCCGTTTAAGAGCAAATTTTTGACGTTAAAACAATGTACTAATTTCGATAGAGCATTATTTACATTGTCAAAATTAATAAACTGTCGTTTTAGTTTGAAAATTAAAGAGGTGTCATCAGCAAATAACACTATATCGTGATTGTTTCCTACAAGATAAGGTAAGTCATTAATATAGACTAAGAACAGGAATGGCAAGATGACGACTTTTTGAGTTCTATTATTTAAATATGAAATAATAAGTCTAAGCGCAATATTTTTGACACCGTAATGTTGTAGTTTCCTGATTAATATCTCATGATGAACACAATAGAAAGCCCTGGAAAGATCACAAAAAATACGTAAAGCATCTTGTGAACTCTCCCAGGCATTAAAAATATATTTCATGAGCTCAACACCCGCGTCAGTCGTCAAGCAATTCCTTGTGAAACCAAATTGGTTTTTAAGGAGTAACTTAAATTTATTAAAAAAAATAACAAATGATCTAAAATTAACATGCACTTTATTACTAAATCCAAATATAAAATATAAATAAAATAAAAAAAAAAGATAAATACGTCAGGACAGTGCGTCAAATGCATCGTGATGGACTCTTCCCCGCCCCAAGAAAACCCCCTCAACAATCTGAGAATGCTTAAACTCAGCCGTGGGCCATATTTGGGCTGTTATTTTAGTTTTTAATTGAACTCTTTACCTTTACTGTGTTTGCATTTTTAAGAGATAGGCGCTATTAAATAAACTCTATATCAAAACACATTCACAGTAAATATATCATAAGAAAGTCAACATTGGTTTTTATTAGTTATTTCGCCTAAGAGTAATATAAACATGAAGAGCAAGAAACAACCCGCTTCTTTGCATCGCTTTTGTCGGATAAAAGTAAGAAAATTACATTTACTGGTCAACAGATAACGTTGCGTTGAAAGCACTATCTATTACAGATGTGCCATACATCATAACCTGGGTATAATAAAACCATACCTTGCTTTAAAATACCTAGGTAAAATTAAAATTAATTAGTTGCTTATTACACAAACATAAAAACTACGATATTTAGATAATAAAGGATAGAAATAATATAAAAACAACTCTAAATCGGATAACGTAATTTGTCAATCTCACGATAATGTAAATTTTAACCCTTTTTGTAGCTGCAAAAGGGAGATATATGCCAACTGCCAAACTCCTATGAAAGATAGCGTAACGAATTATAATTATTCCAACGATTCGATCCTTATGTAACATGATAGTGAAAGTCCCAATCAAATCGGTTATGGCATATGTATCGATTCGAAAATTGAATATTATCTATAATATAAATATTATGGGATAATATATATAAATATTATGGGATAATATAGTATATTATCCCAATTCAAATTTCAAAAAAATATTCAATGTATAGTTAACCCTCGTGTTACAGTTTTATTATAGTTTAGATAGACAGATAGAATATGGATAGATAGATAGATAAAACATAGATAGATGTATATATTATAATCCCACATTACCTATTCACCTTCGTCCTGTCTCTATATTGCCCTTTCTATCCAAAGTTCTGGAAGGCTGCGTACATAAGCAAGTCTCTAATTTTGTACTTAAACATAATCTACTCAGCGATTATCTGTCTGGGTTTCGTTTCGGTCACAGCACCACTACAGCATTACTCAAAGATACACCATGATATCCTTTTATCTATCTTGTCCTATTTAAGATTTGCACCCTCAGTCTTGGATTGGTTCTCTTCATATCTTCGCGGGCGTCAACAGTCCATCCATTTGGGACAGAAGAGTTCCAAGTGGGCTAGTCTCGATGCTGGCGTCCCGCAAGGCGGTATACTTTCTCCATAAATTTTCTCAGTTTTTATAAACTTGATCACATCTATTCTTAACTGTTCGTACCATCTGTATGCTGACTACCTCCAAATTTACTTGCACTCATCTATTGAAGAGCTCCATGACGCTATTAGAATGTTAAATCTGAACTTGGAAGCTGTAAAAGGTCTAAGCGTTTTGGAATATCAGTTAATCCAATGAAGTGTCAAGCTATAATCGTAGGTAGCTCGAGAATGTTGTCTAAAATTGATGTGGCAAGCCTACCTGCTGTCTATTACAGTGATATACTGATACAGTTCTATTCCTCTTTAAAAAATCTTGGCTTGTGTATGGATAACACAATGAACTGGTGTACGCATGTCACTGAAATTAGCCGCAAAGTCGTTGCCACCTTACGATCCCTCTATCGTCTGAAGAGCTTTCTTCCAACCAAGACTAAGCTAACACTTGCGCAAACACTTATAATGCCCATTATTGATTATGCAAATGTGTGCTACCCACATTTGAACCAAAATCTTCTTAACAAGCTAGAGCGTCTTCTCAATAACTGTATTAGATATATATTTGGTCTCCAAAAATATGATCACATCTCTCATTATCGTGAACGCCTGAAATGGCTTACTATCCGACAAAGACGAAACTCTAGAATTCTGCTTGTTCTTTTCTCAATTTGAATAATCCAACATCTCCAACATATCTCAAGGACAAGTTCCAATATATCTTTCCAACTCATGATAAGGTTCTTCGCTCCTCATCTAACCATAAGATCAGTATTCCATCTCATTTCACTGGATTCACCAACAATTCCTTTACTATTCAGGCAACACTACTCTGGAACTCCTTGCCCGAAAACATAAGAAGAGCGCTAAGTAAGGACTGTTTTAAATGAAACGAAGCGATGTTGGATTTTAAGAGTGATGATGATATATTTCGATGTTTTATTATTAGCAATTTCAATATATGTATTTTATTATTATATGTAACGTATATATTATATCTATGTATGATACATATATTATTCATATATAGTTTTTATAATAATATGTATATCTTAGTGTGTATATATATATATATATATATATATATATATATATATATATATATGTATATATATATATATATATACATATACGCATACAGGCATTACACAAAACCTAAACCGATTTGATTGGGACTTTCACTATCATGTTACATAAAGATCGAATCGTTGGAATAATTATAATTCATCACGGTAACTTTCATAGGAGTTTGGCAGTTGGCTTATATCTCCCTTTTGCAGCTACAAAAAGGGTTAAAATTTACATTGTCTTGAGATTGAAAAATTACGTTATCCGATTTAGAGTTGTTTTTATATTATTTGTATCCTTTATTATCTAAATATCGTAGTTTTTATGTTAGTGTAATAAGCAACTAATTACTTTAATTTTACCTAGGTATTTTAAAGCAAGGTATGGTTTTATTATACCCAGGTTATGATATATGGCACATCTGTAATAGATAGTGCTTTCAACGCAACGTTATCTGTTGAAATATATCAAATTATCCCTTACCTTATTGTGGGTTTCACGGGATGTAAACATGTTACCAAGTACCCCAATGAAAATTGTATTTATTTATGTTTATTTTATCGACACCTGGCCTGCTACATGGAACGTACCTTAGACTTACACTGCTACGATAGAATAATAACCGTGGCATGGCTGCGATCTGCCTCCTCTTTTCTCGCTCCACCGTTACACGGCATGCCGTTAAACAGCATTTTGAAGATACTGCCATTACTTCATGATTTTGATATATTTTCATCTTAGCAGATACAGCATTCTTGATGGTTTTTTTCCCACAGCAAGTGGTAAATCAGAATATAAAGTTGGGATTACAAATTGCATCCAACCTCGATTGTACCGTGTGACTGGCAAGACTTAGTATTCATACTTACCTCACTAACTACTGCGAATATATGCAATATAATATAATCATAAGTCTAGTCCTATTTTCTTGATATTTTTAGACATATAATAAAGCATAAAAAATAAAAATAAGAACAAAAAAGACTATATCGATGTCGATTGTCGCTAACATTGCGAACGAAATCACTATAGATTAAAGAAGTCATGTCTTGTGAAATAACGTCACACTTAATAAATACTACAATAGGGATGTAGTTTTTCTAGTAAATCAGAAGATAATATGAGAGTACGTACTCTCATATTTGGCATAATATAAAGAGACCAAAAATGACCACTTTTCATTAAAGTTCGACGCATAAATGACACGCAATATCTTTCAATGCGTTTCTCTTTTTGCCTTATTTTAAAATTAAATTAGGAAAAGCGAGACAAGTATATTGAGTCAATTTATGTAAAAATGTATGTACCTTTTATGCATACGTTTTTATGTAATTATTATAAGCATACATATTATGATTGTACTTTGTGATATTTGTAGTATGAACGTCAACAAATGACATAATTTTTCCAAGCGACAGTAATTAAGTTTTTGACATTGGCAGTATGAACGTAAATTATGTATGTTCTTCTTCATTTACAACATATATTATACCATACTAATGCTCCATATAAACTTTAACTATGCCAAATCAAATACTCCTCAGTTTACACTTTAAGCTTAAAAAGAGGTACGAAGTTGTCCCCTCACGTCTTAGTATATAGATTTGTTGAATAAACTCTAGTAACAACGGATACGGAAAGCATTACCGGATATACGACAAACATATTTATTGGCGAGTCACTTCCTCTTCCGGTCGCCGCGTGATTTAAAAGCGTTTTACCGTAATACCGCTCCACTGGCTCCGAGCGGAAGGTAATATCATTTATCGTGGTCGTATATATGTGTTTCATGCAACGTGAATTCAATCAAGAGGCTCTACGAATAACCAAATAGTGCAATTTATATAAAAGCTTTTTTATTTGAGCCGTGGTAGCGCTCGCTGTAAATTCAAAAGCATGCGAGCAACCCGGGTTCGATCTCCGAGGACTGAAATTGTAAATTGCAATTTTATTTGCTGATTGACATATTGCTCGGCGGTGAAAAAATCTCGTGAGGAAACCTATATGTCTGAGGAATTGAAAAGAGATGGAAGTTTAGTATAGTGCGTCAATACGTATTGAGTCCGCGTGGGAGACACTTGCTTGCTAGTAACAAATTGACGACTCCTTAGTGCAGTCGCTTAGCAATGAGTTGTAGCGCTGGGGGCCGCGGGTTCGAATCCCGCACGGAACAAGTATTTGTATGGTATACAAATAATTTTCTTAAGTCGGGGTGTTTGTTCTTGTGCATTTTAAGTTTATAAACTGCCTTCACGATACAGGAAAACATCTTAGTGTGGGGGTGACGTTTTTAAATCAAAGAAAGAAAAAAAAGAAATGAAAGAAAAAAAGTAATGAAGTGTCCTATCAGACCATCTTTGATGAGAGTATGCCTGAGCCTACTCGTTAGCGCTCCCACGTAACCTATATTGTGGTCTATTTCTTTTGCAAATAAGAGTTGAAAGACATCAGTCTTGATACACTACTATAACGCGGGAGATTGAATATAAAAAAATGATAAAGAAATATAAATTTACTTAACATAAGGTGTATAAAAACGGTACAGTCCGTAGAGGACAAGTACACAGACCAATCACAGGTTAGGGTTCGTAGAGGTCTGAGTAAGGTACTATGTCTGTCAGTGAGGTACGCAGTAATATCAGCCACCTCCGAAGCCATAGGTCTGTGCCTGAAAGTCACGAGGGAGTGACCTCAGCAGGTCACTTCTAAAGTCCGCTTCTTCACAGCGTTCACTCAAAATATAATGTGAATGAATTTAGACTATGGTGTCGAAAACACAGCGCTTAAACTTATTTTATCATATTTAAGAAATAGAATGCAGAAAGATATTATCAATGGTAAAAGTTCTTCCGGGTCGACCATAAAAATGGGTGTCCCTCAAGGCTCGATTCTTGGACCATTCCTATTTTAGTGTATATTAATGACTTACCTTCCCTTGTAGGGGATAATCATGATATAGTATTATTGGCTGATGATACTTCCTTGATTTTTAAACTTAAACGTCAATCATTTAAATGTGACGAAGTGAACAATGCTATATCAAAATTAGTGCATTGTTTTAAGGTTAATAATCTACATTTAAACGGCAATAAAAATAAATGTATTAAATTAACAACAACAAATGTGTCGAAGCTTTTGTTAAATAGTGAAAGATTGTGGGCGCTTCGAAGTGAAATTCATCGGTGACAGGACAATATCCGACAATACAATTAAAACTCTTTTGTAACGTGGCATACTAGCAGTAACAGTGTTGTCAATGTAAAATATTAGAATAATTAGTTTAATACATCTTTTATTTGCTACCAAATGTTAACTATAGACAAAATGTTAAAAGTCTGAATACCAATGTGTTTTTAAACGGGGAAGAACTGAGCCCTGTTGAATCCTCATTTTTTCTTGGCATTACTCTCGACACAAAACTTCAGTGGGGCCCCCATATATCCAAACTAGCAAGCAGACTAAGCTCTGCAGCTTATGCTGTAAAAAAGATTAGAGATCTCACTAGTGTCGAGACAGCTAGATTAGTTTATTAATAATTCATAACATAACGTCTTATGGGATTTTGCTGTAGAAATGCAACTGATTAAAACTGTTTTGTTTTGCAGAAGAGGGCCATAAGAGCTTTTTACAACCTTACACCGAGAGTCTCTTAGAGAAAAATATAAAGAAATAAATATACTAACTTTGGCCTCTCAGTATATTTACGAAAATTTAATGTATGTTCACAAAAACAAAGAAAGTTTTAGTAAAATAAGTGATATACACTCGGTAAACACTAGGAACAAACACAAGCTAGTTATACCAGTCTCTCGACTCAGGGGTCAATAATATTCTTGGAGCAATGTATACATTGCTCCAATCTATATAACTATTACAACAAAGTCCCAGAAAATATACAAGGTCTCTCTATTACGAAGTTTAAATATTTAATTAAACAAAAACTGTATATAAAGGGTAATTATAATATAAATGAATACGTGGTTGATAATAATCCTGGAAATGAGGTGGTCGCTTCCAAGCTGTTTCTAAAATAAATTTTGTAAATAGTTTGTAACCAATTATATTAAAGTTTTTCTGGTTTTTCCCAGGACAGAGGTTTCTTTTTCCGAACCAGTGGTAAAGTAAAAAAATGACTTTCAATAAGAATAACTTGTAATTAATATTGAATAACAATTATTCTGTTCTATTCCATTCTAGAAATTTATCAAAGGTCATATAATCAGTATACTTAAGAATTTACTTCCGCAGAAATATTATATCCGGATATAATAACTGCATAAATTGAAATCTATTATATATATTAGCTATCGATATTACTTAGACCTTAAATAATTTTTCATTTATATCTTATTACAATATTATAGTTATATAATGACAATAAATGTGTTATATACGAGTATGGACAAATTTTTGGTCTTTTAATTTGACTTTGAAAAAATAATTAAAAAAATTAAATATCCCAAAATAACGAGATATTTAAAGAGACATTATTTCTCTCTACCTCTTTATCACATACAAACACATACATAAAGTCTCACACCTGTTACCCAGAGGGTTAGGTAGCGACTACGGTCTTCCATTAGTCACAATCCTGATACATCTCTCTCGCTTCTTCCACATGCTCGTCGGATAAGGTTATTCTTATTTTGGCCTATCTTCAATAAATCACCAATTTGGTTGATAAATTTTCTTCTAGAACGTCCCTTAACGACTCTACCACTCAATTCTGCAGCAAAAATTTCTGTCTGTCTGTAACTGCGATCGTCAACCCTTCTGCATAGCGTGATGAAAGTTGCAAGTCTTGTGTTGCAAAAAGTGTAAAAATTCTTCATAAACTCTTAATACGTCAATATCGTATTGAAATTAGGATGTTTTTTTTTATGTCAATAGTCTCGCGAATCATCCTAATTGCAAATGTAATGTGATGGAGGGGACGATCTTGAACATATTCACAGAAGTCGGCAAAAAAAAGCTCACTGCTTAACATAGGCCTCCACGCTTGGCAGACGGGTGGGCAACAGTTTTTATAATTTTAAAATGTGATCAGGAAAGCCCCGTGTAGTGGCGTGTAAGAATACCCACTACCCCATATCTTCCCATGGGTGTCGTAAGAGGCGACAGAGGGAAACTGATGCAGAAGACGGGCAGCAGCATCTTTCTGATAACAGCAAAAAGCAATAAAAACCAACCAATTCGCTCGCCAAGCATGGCAACAATGGCAATATACCCCCCATGAATGAATAAAGTTACGAAGAGACGGCCCCCAGTGCCCGGCGGCCCCACTATACCTGGCTACGGTGGCGACCATGGTGCTAAGAATCTCCAGTGGAGGTTCGGTTGCCACCTACGACGACTCGAACTGGCAACATATAACGCACGCACCCTGAGGACTGACGAGAAGATCCTGGAGCTGGAAGAAGAGATAGACAAGTTACGATAATCCTCGAATAAGGCAACTTGTTCTATCACCGGGAGGGCGACCATCTCTCCCAAGGGGGAGTCAGATTTATCATCCACAAGTCGCTCGTTAACAACATTATGAAGATTGTGAGTGTGTCAACGAGGGTTGCGTACCTTATACTCAGAATCACCAAACGGTATTCGCTGAAGGTCATACAGGTTTACGCACCAACCTCGGCACATCCCGATGAGGAGATGTAGGAAATGTATGAGGATATATCTAGACCTATACATTCCTCCAAAACCCACTATACGGTGTTAATGGGAGACTTCAACGCAAATCTAGGCACAAGAGAGAACGGTGAGCTGAAAGTAGAGAAATTTGTAATAGGGCAACGGAACCCAAGGGACAGCAGGTGGCCGAATTTATAGAGAAAGAGGGACTCTTTATGATGAACTCTTTCTTCCAAAAGCGGCCCTACAGAAAGTGGACCTGGTCGAGCCCCGATGGTTCGACAAATAAAGAGCCAATTATCGAAGCTGAAGACCGAATGTGGCAGCATCGTTTCTGGGACACATGAGATTTTGAGTGAGATTGAGAGGTTCTATGGGCAGCTTTACACGTCATCGTTGGAGCCATACGCAAGTGTGAGTAATGATCCAATAGCAAGTCTTATTCGACACTATTCCGTTGATATCCCGGACGTCAGTCAGAGCGAGATTAGAATGGCTCTCCAGCAGCTTAAGAACAGCAAGTCCCCGGGCGAGGATGGAATTACAGCGGAGCTTCCGGATAAAGGTGGAAAACCGATACTTGAAGTCCTTCAGGAACTATTTAATTCCGTTCTCCATGGTGGCACTACTCCGGAGGCGTGGAGTAGAAGTGCAGTGGTCTTGTTCTTCAAGAAAGGCTACAACGCTCTCTTGAAGAACTATAGACAGATTTTTCTTCTGAACCGCGTTTCTTCTGAACCGCGTCTACGTGCTGATTTCGAGAGTCATTAATAATCGTCTCAAACGCGTACTCGACGACTTCCAGCCTCCCGAACAAGCCGGTTTCCGAAATGGCTTTAACACTATTGATCACATACATATTCTTCGGCAAATTGTACAGAAGACCGAAGAGTACAATCTGACACTTTGTCTTGCATATGTGGCCTATGAGAAAGCCTTTGATTCCGTCGAAATTTGGCGGTGCTGCAGTACCTTCAGCGGTGCCAAGTGGACTGTCGGTATATCGAAGTGCTAAAGAGTTTGTACAGTAGGGCTACGATGGCTATCCGAATACAAAACCAGAGTACGAAACCTATCCAACTGCAGAGAGGTGTAAGACAGGGTGACGTAATATCCCCGAAACTCTTCACCTCTTCATTGGAAGACGTTTTCAAATTTCTGGACTGGAAAGGATACTGTATTAATGTCAATGGCGAGTACATCACTCTCACATCAGTTCTTATTGTTGCAGAATCACTGGAGGACCTATGCACCTCAATAGTGTCTCCCAATGAATAGGTCTTAAGATGAACATGGACAAAACAAACATCATGTTTAACGTCCATGTCACACCCACGTTGTTGTTGGGAGCACTAAGCTCGAAATTGTTGCCGAATATGTTTACCTGGGACAAATAGTCCGACTAGGTAAGTCCAACTTTGACCGAGAGGTCAATGGACGGATTCAACTCGGCTGGGTTTGGAAGATTACAACACATCTTCTCGTCAGGCATACCTTAAAACTAGATTGTACAACCAGTGCGTGTTGCCAGTGATGACCTATGGATCTAAGACGTGGTCCTTTACTGCTGGCCGTATGAGGAAGCTCAAAGTTGCTCAGCGAGCTATGGAGAGGTCTATTCTCGGCGTTTCTCTGCGTGATAGACTTAAAAACAAGGATATCCGCAGTAGAACCAGAGTGACTGACATAGCCCAAAGGATTAGTAAGCTAAAGTGGAAATGGGCCCGCCATATAGCTCGAAGAAACGACAACCGATGGGGAAATAAGGTTATTGAGTGGCAACCTCGTACGGGCAGGCGAAGTGTAGCGCGTCAAACCACTAGATGGAGTGACGACCTAGTAAGACATGCAGGAAATCAATGGATGTAGGTGGCTCGGGACCGTGCTTTGTGGCATTCATTGGGGAAGGCCTATGTTCAACAGTGGACTTGTGAAGGACTGTAATGATGATCAGGAAAGTGCTGCTATGGAAAGCATCTTCCTGTTTAAGTTTCCCTTTTCACGAAACCCACGGGACGATATGGGGTTGTGGATAATTTTATAACGCCACACAGTATTAATTATTTTGTATTGATTTTTATTATTAATATTCCAATTTAATTTATTTAAAAGTTATTTATAATATTTATTTTTACTGTTAACGAGGCATTCCATTTTACTCGTAGTTCTCAGGGGAGACAACGCATCTGCAATTTTATTCTTTATTGAGTATAGATGCAAATATTACGAAGCACAGCGTCCACTTACCATCAGGTGGATTGTGTGCTCGTTTGTTACCTTGATTATTTAAAAAAAATGAGTTCGTTTCAACGAATTTAATAATTTATTTTTTTCAACATAAACTAATAACATTAATCGATTCAAAAAAAAATCATTCGTTATGTCGTTAGGAATAAAATAAAAAATACCCACAGTCCCACAGCAGTAAATTCCATTATTTGATTGTTACTTTCTTCTGCTTCCTTATTATTTTAATTTACTTTAAAATATTCCTCAATATGGCTAGAATAATATGTTCTTTGGATATCAATAATTTCAATTTCACGTTGTATATTTAGTTCAATAAAGCATTGTGCGAGTTTTTAAAGAGAAATGCTAAGTTAGAAGTATAATACCGAATGTTACGTGCGCCGCCGTTCTTAAAGACAACACGACAGGTTGTTTCACCAGCGCTTTGCCTGAAGAGGACGTCCTGATTTCAGTTCGATTTCCCGTCGGGATGCCAACAAGAACGGATATTGTGAAACAGTCTTATCTATTTTATATAATATACCTCATTCAATTAAATCACAAGTTGTGGTAGCTTTTCATGTAGTGTCATGTAGATTCATTGTATCATTTTACGGATAACAAATCAAAATAATAAAATACTCCGGTTTTTTACCCGCCAACTAAGCATGAACTACGTTCAGCAGTGGACTCTGATAAGCTGTAATGATTATGATGAACGTAACTTAATATAGGCTATTATATTTGATTATAAATATTTTTTATGTCCTTTATTCAGCGCTGGTGGGATTGATATGGACCTAAAATCTAGATCTCTATTTTTTTAATATTTAAAGATTAGCATAACCGCATTTAATTAATATTAAGGTAATGCACCTACAGAAATTACCCACTTCATCAATCATCATCAACAATTCGTAAAAGTCCCCTGCTGGACATGGACCTCCTCCATTTTAGAGAGGAACTACCTTAGTCATGACATTTGGCAGGTGGATTGTTGATCGCAGTACCAGATGTCTCGCACGTGTGGCGCCGGTCCCCATCACTTTTCTGAGTATTCAAGATATTCATTGGATGCTGTGAAATATTTTCGGCATAATAAGGTGATGAATTCCCTTACACTGCCACCATACTGTCTTCCTCAGCACAGCACATCACATTCCTACGGCGCAACGCGTTTTTACACAGCTAAAGCGTTTTTAAGAATGCGTTGAATCATCGCCAATAATCTAGCTTGACATAGAAGATTTGCCAATACTCATCACGCTGGGCAGACTGGCTATTAATCCCAGAGCCGATATGATATTATTGCGTTAAGATTTTGTTGTAATTATTGACACTCTAGTTGTTACTTTAAGATAATGATATTTCTTAGTCCACTCGAAAGGGTCGATAAATTAAAATTTTATTGTATCGATGATACATGTATATGCCATGCCCATGAGTCACAGCATTCAAATATTGGTAGATGATATGGTCGTTTTTCACCCTTAGTTAGTTAGTTAGCTATATACGTCTCACTGATGGGCACAGGCTTCCTCTCACATCTGAGAGGGTTTTAGGACAAGAAAATGTCCGCCGCTGCCCCAATGCGTGTTAGCGAACTTTACATGTCTTCGAAATATTTTTTTTTCTAATTTCTCAGACATGCCGGTTTCCTCACGATGTTTACCTTCACCGCCTAGCATGTGGTAAATCAACACATAAAATTGCAATTAACAATTTTATTGGTGCCGGCGGGGATTGAATCCAGGTTGCTCGCGTACTGAAAATTTACAGCGAGCGCTGGGCCCCTGAGCTACCCTACCCTTATATTTTAGAAAAAAATCAGTCTGTGTAATTCAATTTTAATCTTCTTGTCATCGTTTTGTCCCCAGACATACGGCCCAGTCTATGTTAAAGGCAAAGAGGTCTTCGCTTTGTCAGTACTGGTTGGCGGGCTTCAGTTTTTTATTTGCGATTTTTTTCACAAGCGAGGAATTGTTTTTCTAGAACCGGGCCCCGAAGGGATTGATCAGGAGGTTTGTACCTTTTTATTGTGTAGAATACGTTTTTTCTTTTACTTATTATAAGCCAGCGCCTGACCACAATCCAATTGATCAATTGTTAGTAATATATTTGACTAAGCAATCAAAAGCATCATTCGTAAATTTTTTATAATAAATTTTTTATAAAAGCGTAAATTATATAGCATTAAGTAAAAATTACTAATTTAAATGCAATTTTAGGTCCAATGTTAAGATAATAATAGAGTATTAAATTAAAATTTTATAATAATTAAAGTTAAAAAATTAGTGTAATAATGAGTCCTAGATACTTAAATTAAAAAATAAATAACTCAAAATAAGGCGAATAGCTGCAGCTTAGCTCTACCATGTTAATTATAGGTATCACATTATGTTCCTTAATATACGATTTACTTCTACACTATACGGTCGGGGAAAAAGTTTCTTCGTATTTTATATACAAATTCAAGACATTTCTTTCAAAGTTCTATTACATTTAATTATTATATATATATATATGCCATTTTGTTCGATAACTTGTTGCCATCTTGTAGGTAGTGACATAATCGCGTTGCTGTAGAAATCTTGGGATTTTGTTAAGAAAATGCGACAAGTAGTTTTGACAGTCCTCTCTTGATGTTAACCTAACACTACTGAAATAATTCTGAAGAGACCGAAACAGGTAAGAATCTGAGATTGCAAGGTCAGGACTTTATGGTGGATGCATTAACATTTCGCAACCAAGCTTTCTCAATTTTTGCTGAGTGACCAAATATGTGTAATCTGGCGTTATTATGATGAAAGACCACTCCTTTTCTGTTGATCAATGCCGGCCGTTTTTCTCAATCTATTGCTTTAGTCTCATTAGTTGTTTGCAGTAGAGATCCAAATCGATGGTTTTGCCCGGCGGTAAAAGCTTATAATAAACTATGCCCTTCCATTCCCACCATACACACATCATCACCTTATTGCGTATTAATCCGGGTTTTGCTATAGTCTGTGGAGATTGACTACCCTTTGACCATGATCTATTTCGCACGTTCTTCTCTTAGGTGATCTACTTTTTATTACCGGTGATCAATCTATTCAAAATGGTTCGGTTTCATTGCGTTTCAATAGAGAATCGCAAATGAGTACACGATTCATTAGGTTTCTTTCAGTGAGCTCGAGCCAGTGAACCAAATATCGAGCTTTTTGTACACTCAAACTTTTCAAATGGTTCAAAACTGTTTTGTGGTCAATTCTGAGTTCTTTTATTTCTAAACGTATTATTCAACTACTAATATGCTGATCTTCTCCCCTTTTCAAAAATAACATCGATTTAATTCGTATGAGGGCAACCAGAGCAAGCTGCATCTTTGACATTAAAATCCTGGACTGAAAACGTTTGAACCACTTTTGTGCTATTTTACTGACACTGCATTAGTCCATATACGTCACAATTTTTTCACGACTTGAGTCGCATTTTTCTTTTTGTAATACAATTTCAGACTGTATCGAATCTATTCGTTAGATTCACTTATTTTGGTGGACAGAAAAACAATTGAAAAATGTCGGAAAGTGTTTTTACTTTTATTTTTCTTTTTCTATATATTCTATATGTACTCGTATTGATATTAAAACGATGCAGATACAAACAGTACAACCAAATAGATTTTCTTCAATTTTATACAAACAAAATAAGAAGAAACTTTTCCCGACCTATTATACGGAATGGCGATAAGGTTATCACATTAAATGAAAAGGATTATCCTACATAACGTTTTTGAACATACACAACTAACAATATAAAAAAATATATAACAATTAACATTCTAGTCGCGTTGGCTCTTTTTAGTATTTTCCTAATTACCTATGAATGGGAAAGTGTAGGTAAATAATTACCTATGTCGATGCCGCGTGAGAACTGCGCACCTGCCGCACTGTTGCCGCTTTACAGGTCACTGCAGGTCAGTAAACTAATAATATTGTCAAGGTGATTTATTTCGTGTAAATTTTACGCTATTTATTTTTTGAAAGATTCATTTTGTAGAATTGTTTATTTTATTATATTAACAGACATATATGAACTTGTATTTGCCGCTGTGCTATTAAATGTGATAACTTAATCGTCACCCAGTATAATACTGACGTGTTTTGTACGGTGAGTGTAGGGAACCAGAGACCTTTTACTGGATACTAGGCATTCCATTCTAGTCCTCAGGTTTTGCCCTCTGAATTTTGATTCGTAATCGAGGATAGATGTAGATGTCTATGGGCCACAGTACCCACTTACCATCAGGTGGACTGTGTGCTCGTTTGTCACCCTTATTCTATTAAAAAACAACTCCAGCAGCTGACTTTCACTGGCTGAATAAATAACTGACCAAGTCCGAGTTGGACTCACGCATGAAGGGTTCCGTAATTCGTAATACACGTTTCTAGTAAGGGAACCCTTTTAATTTTTTATTTCATTTAATTTTTATTATTTTTTTGTTATAGCAGCCGCAGAAATACACATTCTGTGAAAATTTCAACTATCTACCTATTACGGATCATGAGATACAGCCCGCTGACAGACTGACAGACGGATGGACGGACGTACTGACGGACAACGGAAGCTTAGTAATAGGGTCCCGTTGGTTACCCTTTGGGTACGGAACCCTAAAAAGAACCAGACTCCAGTGATCTATTGTAGACACTGGGAAAACTAGCTGTTGATGTAAGATGTAAGATTTAATAACACTAACTTTGGAGAATGGGAAGTGTAGAACTTCTAGTCCACTTTGAGCTTAACTTGTATGTATCGTATGTATGTATGTTTGTATGTGTGTATGTATGTAATACAATAATTTTTGAATATGACCTAATATTCTCAATAGGTACATCAGTATATGCGTGTTGTTAGTTTACTTTAATTTAATTTTTATATAATTAATTTTTTATTTAATTTAATATTAAGCCATTCAGCGAGGAAACGCACTCAACGTTCTTGGCACTATACAATGGGGAGTAAGACTGTGTGATAATTTAAGTTTTTAGTTTTAGTTTTTATTATAACTATAAATATCATAGGTAAATTTTATCTAACATAAATCACTTAAATTATATTTAGTTCAAAGTTAATAAGAAAAAAATCGAATAAAAGAATCTGATATAGTTAACTCCATTGCTGCAATTCTAAGTTTTAACTACAAACTTGCAGAACGCGGTCTGCACGGTTAACTCCGCAAAACAACCAATAAAATAAAAATCTACAGTTGCAAAGTGAAATAAAATACAAAAACTTTCCCCGGCTGTTGACGAGTGGTTAGCAATTCACCTGTTAATTATGAAACTGAAAGTTTATCACTTAGACGATCTTCCAGTTTTATGCTTAGCTTGCTTGATTTTTTTAATCAACGGTTGAACGTCACGTTCTTCTATTGTATTCGCTGGTATTTGCCATGACCACAACCGTGTGTAGGAGGATTAGCGATGTCATTAGTCTTGCAACTTCAATGTTGATCTGCGTCACTGGTCTGGGAAAATAGTCAATAGGAAAAATAGCCATCATCATAACACCTCATCACAGGTCAACTGCTGTACATAGGCCTCCCGTAGGGAATGCTACAAAGCACGTACCTGAGCCACCTGTATCCATCGACTTTCTGCATCTCTTACCGAGTCGTCACTCCATCATAATTTACCTTAACCTTGTAGTAATGTTTTAAGAATATCTACTAACCTATGTCGTTCCGTGGATATCTTAAGAGGCGACAGAGGTAAATAAACAATACTTACTTGTTTGATTACCTCTGTAGCCTCTTCTTCCTTTTCTGTTGGAAATAACGTTCTCTGTGTAATATAATATTTATATGCGAATACATTTTAATAGCTATGTAGATTTACAATTTTCCAATAAGTGAAATGTATGAAAGCTGTTGGTGTTCCGAAACAAAAAAATATAAATAACATCTTTATCTATCTATCTATATACGATATACGACATGTATAATACCACTGACTCACTCACTCATCACAAGATCTCTAAAACTATACAATTTTTGAAATTTGGCATAATATACTCCTTTTTCGACGTAGACGCCACTTAAGAAATGATTTTGGAAACGTCAACCCTTAAGGGGGTGAAATAGGGTGTTACAGCTTGTTTAATATAACTGCGGTTGCCAACTCTCCTGTCAAGCGGAAAAACGTCCCTATATAAGCAACGACAGAAAATTGCCTTGAGCGAAAAAATTATATGAAATGAAATGAAATCCGTTGTACAATTTTTTTAATTTTACCAATTATTCAAATCTACTACCAATAAGCAAAATTAACTATCACCTTTTTACTCTATCCATGCTTCGGAAGTCGAAAGCTTTAAGATTTCTCTTCCAGTTCCCATAGCCGCCTCTTACGACTTCCACGGGTCGAAATTGGGTGATGCTTACGATATGCGTTATTACGACGCCACTTTATTGCACTTTAGTGCATTTTATTAACAAATATAAAGTAAAAGGATATTTTATTTATCATACTTTTGCTGAGGACACTTCTTTAGAGCTGCCATATTCAATACTATTATTGGTTTAGGGCTTTCACAACATTAAGGATGAGATCCTTGGTTTATTTTTTTAGTTTTTGCGATTTTTTTATTTACTTATCAAGTACACTTACAATACAAATGTGACATTATCACAAAGACATGCACATTTTTACACTTACTAGGCAAAATATCATTTTAATGAGGAGCTCGACGATAAATTATCGGTAAGTTTTATTTTAAAAGCAATATTAGAGTCGTGAAGTATGTGGATGCTAGGTTAGACATTACCCAAACAGCACACATGCGTTATGAACATCAATATACCATAGAACTTAGAGTTCTTTTAAAAGCGTAAAGAGTGTTGAACACAGGTTGTATCCTTGTAAGAGTTGTTTATAAGTTAGTATACAGCTCAAGCTGCATTAATTCTGTATTATGGGATCTAAGTAAGCTTAGGTTTTTGTAACACTTCACTCTGATTTTATCATTAAAGTTGTACAGAAGCTGCTTTTTGCATGCTGTCCCTTGCTTATACAGCTCTAAGTGTTATTATAGTATCACTAAAATCTTATGTCGGAACAATAGTGTATGCAATGTCTCTTCTTAAAGTTATTCTTATGGTGTCATTGTACACTTTTGTAAATACAGTAGTTTTATGACTTCTGTCTATGAGAGTGATATAAAACTAAAAAAATAAATAACATTGAATAAAACTATTTTTGGTTCGATCTACGCAGAATGAGCTTACAGTATCTATACTAGATATAATAGATAACAGTATCTATCTATACTAGATACTGTAAGCTCATTCGGCGTAAATCGAACCAAAAATTAATATTCAAAAACTATAGAATAGAATAGAATAGAATAGAATAGAATAGAATAGAATAGAATAGAATAGAATAGAATAGAATAGAATAATTTTTTATTCAATATAGATTACATGTGTAATTCTTATTGAAAGTCATTTTTTACTTTACCACTGGTTCGAAAAAAAAACCTCTGTCCTGGGAAGAACCAGCAAGAAACCCAGCGGGACTTTTTTTTTAAAGTAAGTTTTACATTAATGGTTGTACAAACTATTTAAGTACAAAATTTATTTTAGAAACTGCTTGGTAGCGGCCACCTCATTCCCAGGGGTTATTATCAATCATATATTCATTTATACTATAATAACCCTTTTATACAGTTTCAGCTAACAAAACATTTAAACTTGGTAATAGAGAGAGCCTGTACACTTTCCGGGACCTTGTTGTAATAGCGTATACATTGCCCCAAGAATGAATTACTGACTCTGTGGAGTCGAGAAACTGGTATCACTAGCTTGTGTTTGTTCCTAGTGTTTACAGAATGTATATCACTTTTTTTACTAAAACTACCTTTGTTTTTGTGAACACATTAAATTTTCGTAATATACTGAGAGGCCAAAGTTAATATATTTATTTTTAAATTTATCTCTAAGAGACTCTCTCGGTTTTAGGTTGTAAATAGCTCTAATGGCCCCTTCTGTAAAACAAAAATAGTTTCTGAATCAGTTGCATTTCATAGCAAAATCCCATAAGACATTATGCTATGGAAATAACTGAAATAAACTTGTCTAGCTGTCTCGACACTAGTGAGACCTCTAATCTTTTACAGCATAGGCTGCAGAACTTAGTCTGCTTGCTAGTTTGGATATATGGGGCCCCACTGAAGCTTTTGTCGAGAGTGATGCCAAGAAAACAGTGGATTCAACAGGCTCAGTTCTTCCCATTTAAAAACACATTGGTACCCAGATTTTTAACATTCGTTGTTGTAAATTTAATACATTTAGTTTTATTTCCGTTTAAATGTAGATTATTAACGTTAAACCAATGCACTAATTTTGATATAGCATTATTCACTTCGTCACATTTAAATGATTGACGTTTAAGTTTAAAAATCAAGGAAGTATCATCAGCAAATAATACTATATCATGATTATCCTCACAAGGAAGGTAAGTCATTAATATATACCAGAAATAGAAATGGGCCGAGAATCGAGTCCCACCCATTAGTACAGGTGACCCGGAAGAACTTTTACCATTGATAATAACTTTCTGCATTCTATTACTTAAATATGAAATAATAAGTTTAAGCGCTGTGTTCTTGACACCATAGTACTGTAGCTTCCTGATTAATGTCTCATGGTGAACACAGTCGAAGGCCTTGGAAAGGTCACAAAATATACCCAAAGCATCCTCCGAATTCTCATGCACAAAAATATGTTTAATAAGCTCAACTCCAGCGTCAGTTGTCGAGCGACCCTTGTAAAACCGAATTGATTTTATGTAGCAATTTATTAATATTAAAGAAACTTAAGATCTGATCTAAAATTATTTTTTCAAAATTTTACTAAATGTTGGTAGTACAGAAATCGGTCTAAAGTTGGGGTCTAATGTACTACCAGATTTAAATAAAGGTATGACTTTACTATGTTTCATTAAATCAGGAAACACACCAGATTCGACGCTTGTATTAAATATAGTGGCTAGATAAGGTGCTATTATGTCTATTATAGATAAAATAACTTTAACGGAAATCCCCCATAAGTCTGCCGTTTTCTTAACATCAATTGTTTTAAAATATTTAACGATATCTTTTGGCAATACTCTATGGAATTTAAAAGTATTTGAACAAGCCTTTACATTTTGTTTAAGCAATGATTCGGCGACAGTAGGAGAAGAATTTAATGATTTTGTTGTCAAAAAAGGAACATCAGTAAAATGTTTCTCAAAAGCCATAGCAACTTCTTGATCAGATCGAGTTAAACTGTTGTTAATATTCAATTGAAAATACGAGTTGCGCGGTTTGACCTTTCCTGTTTCACTATTTATTATTCTCCAGGTCATTTTAATTTTGTTGGATGCAGTTTTAATTTTGTTACTTAAATGTAAAGCCTTAGCTGTGTAGCACACTTTTTAAATATTTTAGAATATGTTTTACATAATCTCTAAATATAACACTAGTATTATATGATCTTTCATTATAAAGCTCATATAACTTTCGCCTACTTTTATAATTCCTACTGTCGCCCATTCATTAAATGATTTGCGACTGTTAAAAGAGAAAGTTTTAGAAGTAAATATTCTACTAAATTCACAAGTTATAATTTTAAATAACATACTATACAAATAATTAGCACTATTTTTAAATGAAAGTGATGAAGTCTTTTATTATATTACTTCTAAACCTCTCAAGCGATGGTCATTTATTGAACAAACACAACTTCCTTATTTTTCTGTTTTTGTATGTAAGGCAATGATACCAACTGTCCACAGTGATCTGAACTTAAATTTTGAATAATTGATTTATGCAAGGGCTTAATATCTGTAAAAATATTATCTATACAGGTTGCACTAGGCCCAGCAATACGTGTTGGTTCTAAAAATAAATTAAAACTGAAGGAAGCCGGGCTAATTGTGACATCGGGACGTCAAATATCTCAGTCCCCCCCGTGACTATGGGTTGCTGTAGAGCACCCGAAGCATCGGGAATTAAAATAAGTTAATTAAATGCGATAAAATCCGTAAAAATAGTTATATATATTCAGTGTGTAGTGTTCGCGTAAATATAAGAAATCATTAAATAAATAACAGCCATAGTACAACTTAAATCTGTATAAGTGACAGAAAATCGCCATTTTGCATGCGTTGCGTGTTTGTATTGTGCTAGTGAACAAAATTAATGTGTTATCAATATGTGGAAAAAAAGAAAAAGATTTGGTGCAGTTAAAAGCTCATGTTAAATCTAAATTAAATTGATCCAACACTTCCGAAGACAAGATTTTTCATCTTTTATACGTATCTCTAAAGAGATTTATATGTTATGTTGCAAAAACTGCTATACAGGGTAAATAATAAAAATATCCTATTATAGAAGTGATTAAAAACCAATGGCTGCATGATATAAACCATAACATACATAGTACAGCTTTTATACAGCCAGAAAATACAGCCTCTAGTATAAAAACGAACTTCAATGCAGCTCGTATACAGTTCGCATGCTACTTGGGTAGATTTTTCACATAAACTTACGATAGGAGCATGATTCCCGAGATAATTTTCAGGAAAAAAATATGAAACGTTTTCAACATACGACAACGGGGATATAAATATACGCGGAACAGCTAACTATATGTCATCAATAATGTGACTTATCTTTATTTATTGCATACAATTTTATGTAGAAAATGCAGATCAAGAATGTCTCGTCTATTTCGGAGAGATATCAATTTAAAATTATCCAGTCGCTAATGATTTCTTATATTTACGCGAACACTACACATTTAAATAAAACTAGTTTTACGGATTTAATCGCGTATGTTAAGTTATTTTATATTCCCGACGTTTCGAGTACTTTACAGCACAATTCTACCTTTAGATAAAATAACTGCATTTTTAGACCATCTTAACTCCATAAATTCTAAAATTCAGTTCACAATGGAGTTAGAGGCAAACAACTTTTTAGCTTTTCTAGATGTGTTAGTAATTCTGAATCCTGATAACACCTTGAGCCACACTGTGTATAAAAAAGACCCATACAGATAGATATTTAAACGGTGACTCTTATCATCACCATCCTTCACAGTTAGCTACCGTGGGTAAATCTTTGTTTCAGAGAGCACGAGGGATCTGTGACAGTAGACACCTGGCTGCCGAGCTCCAACACGTCAAGCAAGTTTTGCACGACAATAAGCTTCGGGTCCCGCGCCTACGTCACAGTGAACGAGTGAAGCCGGCCACAGTCGAGCGAGTGCCTGCTGTACTGCCATTAGTCAGAGGTGTCACTGACAAGATTGGCTACATCCTGAAGCGTGCTTCCATTAAAACATACTTCAAGCCGAAGAAGATTAGTCAGTTTTACCATCAGTCAGTGTAATGTCCATCTGCAAGATGCAGGTGTACAAGCTTGATTGTGAATGTGGTCTCTCTTATATAGGACAAACTAAAAGATCAATAAAAACCCGCGTTAAAGAACATATAGCTGATGTGAAGAATCGACGCTCCGGGAAGTCTGCAGTCTGTGTACATGTACAGGATCACCCCCGTCACTACATTAGATTTGATAGACCACAAATCCTCGCTAAAGAACACTGATTCCTTCCAAGGATGATTCGTGAGGCTATTGAAATCAAAAAACATCCTAATTTCAATAGAGAAGATGGCTGGGACACTTCTTTGATAAATTAAATCCCAACCCAAGCATACAACTGCTAGACCTCAAGATACTGTAAGTTCATACTGCGTAGATTGGAACAAAAATTAATAATTTTTAATCTGGAGGTAACCGTGGTTAACTATGACATTGGCGTCAAATACCTCAGTCCCCCCCGTGACCATGGGTGCTGTAAAGTACTCGAAACGTCGGGAATATAAAATAACTTAATATACGCGATGAAATCCGTAAAGCTAGTTTTATTTAAATTATCCAATCGCTGATTGTAAACCTGCCTATATGAGATACCACTGGCATGAAAGGCAAGATGCCGAGTAAAGTCACACTGTACACTTTCAACGCGTTGGGAGTGCACACTAAAAGATAGATTCCAGATGACACTAGCGAATTCAAGGCAATTTCCTAATAAAGATTTATATATAAGAATTTTAATTCTATAAAAAAAAACCTTAGTATTGCGTTAAGATCTCTTGCCGGTTAATTTTGTGTTATCCTGTGTATTCAATTTGTAGAACTTTGAGAAACTTTACTAAGAGCTACATTCGCTTGATCAGCAGTAAAAAGTTTTGAACCCGAATATACCACGCCACGGTCAACATTACTCCCCTGCATATTATGCACTATTGAAGATCTATAATAAATATAATTTCTGTAATACATCCGATATTCACCATACCTTTTAAGAAATCTATATTCGAATTCAACATATCCTTGAATACACAGAATATTTAAATAATTATTTTGGTAGTCTACCTGTTTTGTTGATATCGGATGGTATAACAGTAGTGATTAGTTTCGTTGCATCTATTAGTTTATCCTGTGCTCGTATAGCATGTTTTGTTAATCCGTGAGTTTTAAAATGTTCAAGGTTTGATTTTGCAGAACAATGTTGTCGACGCCAATTTTGCCGAACTATATATTCAAGAAATAAAATTAACAAGTTGATGATGAGAATTTACGCTGATTCATAGTCTTATCAAACGCAGTTTTTGTATCGATACTTACACAATTTCGTCGAACTACAAATTCAACAATTTACTTTTAAATTTACATGTTGATCATGAGAATTTACGCTGAGTCAGAGTCTAATCAAACGCAGTTTTTGTTATCGATACTTACACAATTTACTAATCATTATAATTTATTTTAATTTAGAATTTTTGAACACTTTTTAAATTAAAAATGATAAAAATTCATACAGTTGAAAACTTTCCAAGCAAAACTTTATCTATTATTTTTCTTTATAAATGTAACCTCAATGTAGGATTTTTTTCATAAATTGCACGTAGAGGAATACTTAGATTTGGGCCAATTATTTGTTTGTCATCTGCAGTGCGGTAATTGTACCAACGACTAACATTTAGCCATTCCGTTACCGAGTTTTCAAAAGTTATTTATATATTAATACGTAAAGAGAAGACTGCATTCCTTTTTAAGCATATTGCGCGTACGGAGGAGTGTGACATCAGGCATAGTTAAAGTTTATAAGGAAAAGGAGTGCAAAAAGCTAAAATTTATATATATCTATAATTATAATGTATATAAACTAAATATCATTGTGTTTAATGGCATCATTAAAAATGGAAACCAATTGACGATAATAGCTAATATCATCGAATCTGCTCAAAATTTATATGTGGCCATTGAGAAAGCATACTCCTTTGGTTTATAAAAATCAGCAAAATTGATAATCTACTTTCTGAGATACCGTGTTACATGTATTAAAAATAACAATGGAAAGAAAGAAATTTTGATGTGCGCCTATTTATATTTATTATAAATCTAACAGTGTGTATTAAGCGTTATAAATGAATTAATTGGTTATTAAACTAATCTGCGCTCACTTTCTCACAACTTATCCTATAATTATACTCAATATTTGAAAATATTTTTATACCACCTAATATAATAATAATTATATTTTATATTAGGTGGTATAAAAATGTCCAGCTGGCTTAATAATCTTAGTGAACTTGAAAAGATGTTCGAGTTCCGAATGCGGGATTATGAAGAGAAGCTACTAAAAGTCAATACTGAGAGCAGTTCATCAAATCCTGACATATCTTCATTGTCTCGTGAGTTCTCTGAGCTGAAATCATTTGTTTGGCAAACTCTTTCTACAATTAAAACACAAATAAATTTACTATGCCTTGGCCTTGATAGATATGAAACGGCAATGCGAAATAAAGTTCTGTTGTTCCATGGCATTGTCGAAAAGCAAAATGAAAATCTCCGTGACGTTATTTTTAATATAATATCTAATCAATTAAAGCTGACAGATATAGAAACGGATTGTGTTAAGGTTTGCCATCGGCTTGGATCATCTCAAAGTAAGACACGACCAGTTTTGGTTCGATTTTTTGATACTGAGCATAGGTGGCTTATTTGGGATAACAAAGCCAATCTCAAAGGCTCCGGTATCATCATCTAAGAGTTTTGAACGAAAACCAGGCATCACATATTTACTACAGCACGTAAACACTTTGGAATTAAGCACTGTTGGTCATCTGAAGGAAAAAATGTTATAATGCTCCCCGATAAAATTCGACAAAAAATTGAAACGCTGGCTAAATGGAACTACTCATCGTGAAATATTCTTCTAGCTCCGCTACTAAAGATAACGCATCACAGTCCGTTAATAGAACATCGATAACCGTTAATGCCCCGAAGAAATCACGCCGACGCATAAATAACTAAAATACAGTAGTATTGTTTTCTTTAAAAATTGCATTACTAAAATGGCAACATTCAACTTTTTAACTAATTATTGTTACATAATAATGAAGTTAACTAACATAGGCGGAATGCATATACGTCACAAATAATGCACTTTTAATTTTAAGGTTAATAAAGATTGTTGCAATGCAATGAACGCAAATAAAACAAACTTTTGAAATTTTTACTACCTACTTACCTACTTTTGAATTTTATTTCTAATGTTTACTACTTTACATTACTTTGTCTTATTGTATACTCTAAGGTTTAAAATAACGTTCCGTTTTCACATTGTTAATTTTGTTTTGCAATTAGTTTTTTTTTCTTCTTCTAGTATTAATATAATATGTATTCATAGATTAATTTTAAAAAAATCGTTACGCAAGTGAGTGGCACTGAGTTAATTTGTTTTTATTCTTATTTAGTTTCGTTTTTTGTTTATCATAAGTAAGATAGTATATTTTCTTTTAACATGTGTATATTTTATTATAGAACATTGCTTTTTATTATTAAGTTATTTTTATTATTATTTTATAGTATTTTTTTTTACTGTCATAATTATGGAAAGTCCAACTGATTTTAATGCTAGTTTTTTCTCGTGTAATTCATCTTCTACCAGTTTCAGTTTCAGTTTCAGATCATATTTCGCCATATTTTCTCCTCACCCCAATAATTTTAACGTTGCACGTATCAACGCTCAAAGTGTTCCTGCCCACAATCCTGACCTTCTTGCATCCATTAGGAGTAATCTAATCGACGCACTTCTTATATCTCAAACTTTTTTCAAGTCTTATCTTCCTTCTTTTCAGTTTTCACTTCCTGGTTACGTTTTGATACGTAATGATAGGATCGATAAGGGTGGAGGTGGTGTAGCCATTTACTTGCGTTCTGAAATCCCTTACAAAAATCTCTGCTTCCCGTCAACTTATTCTTTATTCTTTATTGTACACACTGTAAGTGGATAACAATTATTAAATATTCAAATAAGATGTACAAAGGCGAGCTTAACCCTAATAAGAGTTCTCTTCAGCAAAACCTTTGGGGAAGGAGAAATAATTTTATATAAAGCAAGTAGGTAGCAGCGTGCGTACTTAATAATTAACATAACACATTTATAGAATTAACATTAATAGAAATTGGCTATAAGTTACAGTTAGCAATTAACATATAAGTGTATAAAATATAAGTATAATTTATTTTCCTATGTCAGTTAATTATTCATACATATATAAATAAAGTTAAAGTTATATATATAATATATATATATATATATATATACACATACATAATTATATACATATATATATAATTATACATATAAATACATAACATATATGAATATTTATAATTTTAAGTTGATAGAAAATGTTTCTTTACTCTATTCCGAAATATATCTAGAGAAGAGCTAGCACGTATGTCATGTGGAAGTGAGTTCCATAGCTTGACCGCCCTTACAGTAAAGGATCCACCACATCGTCTTGTGAAATGAGAAGGGGTTTTGAGAAGCAGCTGTTTAGTGGTCCGGCACTGAGTTTCACGAGGTACAAGATACTCAAAACGCTCGCGGAGATATGGAGGTGATAATACATGTAAGTCTCGACGTCTACGGTTAGAAGCCATTTTAATTGAGCCCTGTTCTCTGAAACATGATCAAATTTACGAAGACCGAAAATAAAACGTATACACAAATTTTGAAGACGTTCCAGTTTGTTCAACAGCTCCTCTGAAGCATCCAAAAAACTAACATCAGCGTAGTCAATGAGAGGAAGAAGAAGTGCTTGAGCTAAGGTTATCTTAGTTTTTAACGGTAAAAACGTCTGGAGGCGCTTGAGAGATTGAAAAGTGTAGTTCACTTTTCTGCTTATCATATTAATGTGAGCAACCCAAGACAAATTATTATCAAAGACAACACCTAAGTTTTTAGCAGTCTCTGTATATGGAATTTGAGTATTATCATATGTTACTGCAGGATCTTCGAACGATCTAATAAGTAAAGCATATGTGAGCTGCCGATAATCATTACTTGGGATTTAGCAGGTTAACAAGAAGACCAAACGATTTTTCCAACTGCTTATGCTACTTAAGTCAGCATTCAGCTTATTAATAGCCTGTCTATATCTTTGATTTTAAATGACGGTATAGAGGTGATAATGAGAGGAGAGAACAGTAGTGAGAGCATTTATAAAATTAGAGAAGAGAAGTGGGACAGAACACCACCCTGAGGAACACCTGTCAAGATCACACCACTGGAGAAATCCTCCTCATGGCGGACACACTGCGATCGACCCTAAGGTACGAATTAAACCAAGAGATTACTGATGGTGAAATGTTTAAGGAGGAAAGAATACCAAGAAGTATGTCATAATCAACGGAATTAAATGCACTGCTGAAATCCAATAATGTTAGAACAGTGAGAAGTTTTTATCCATGGCCCAGCGAATATCATCAGACACTTTAATCAGAGCGCTGACTGTGTTATGGCCTGGACGAAAACCAGATTGAAAAGGACTCAGCAGGCTGTGAACAGTTAGGAATTGAGATAATTGCCTCTGAACTATATTTTCTAGTACTTTAGATAAAATCGGAAGAAAAGAAATAGGGCGGAATTGGGATAAAGATTTGAAGTTTTGGAAGGGAATGACGAATGCCTTTTTCCAGCAAGTCAGAAAGGAGCACGTCTCAAGCGAAGAAGAGATAATGAGTGATAATAGGGACAAGTTGATTAGTGATAGGTTTAATCATTTGCATACAAAGATTGTCATAGCCAATAGCTTTAGTGGAAATAGATAAAAGGCATTTTTTTATGTCACCATCAGTAACTTTACTGAAATTAAAAGGAGAACACAGCGGCTTGGGATTATTGGAGAGAAGATTAAGTGTAGTAGACTCAATAGAGTCATCAATAGAAAGCGGAGGCTCAGAAAAGTGACGGTTGAGTGCAGTCAAATCAAACGAGATATTAGAATCATTATATGATTTGCCTATACCCAGAGTTCTAAGAAATTTCCACATCTGAGCGGAATGAGAATTTTTATTATCTTACTACAGCGATTACGTAGTTTTTTATATGTGCACAAATTGTCATTAGTAGGGTACTTCTTATATCGCCTCTTAGCTTTATCTCTTTTGGACATTACTGCTTTTATAGACTCTGAAAGCCAGGGGGCTGGAAAGTGTTTAACCCTGACTCGCTTAAGTGGTGCATGTGTATCGAAAAGTTTTAAAATTAGGTGATTAAAAGCATATACCTTATCATTAACATCTTCGGAATTTAGAACAGGGGACCAGTCAATATTATTTACATCATCTCTCAAACGCTCCAGGTACATTAATTTAAAGCTTCTTAGGAATAAGAATTTAGATTTGCGCCTAGGACGTTGGATTTTATAGAGAGGAAGATAAGATCGTGGTAAGAAAAGACGCAGAAAGTTGACCTTACGAAGCAACCCGGTCAGCATCAGAAACAAGAATAAGGTCCAAAAGAGAAGGGGTACTATTAGGCGAATGGTGAGTAGCAGAAAAAGGAAGAATATGTAAATTAACAGATGACACCAGGAGAGAAATTATTTTTAACAGGCATGTGTTAAAATCACCTAAAATAATGGTTATTATCATAAAGCGGAGTTAGATTTACAAGTTTTTCTTCTAAAGAAAAAATAATTTATATTATGCGAGAGGGGGATAATAGACCCCAAGCAAAGTCCTAGAATGATTAATAGTAATTTCAATAAATAAATGTTCAGCAAAATTTGTGTATATATTGGGTGAATGATCAACTATTTTATAAGGAATGTCAGCTCTCAAATAGATTGCCACTCCACCATAACCTTTGCCGACCCTGTCATTACGTATAAGTTGAAAACCAGGGAGACAATACTGTACCGACGGAAGTGCAGGCTTTAGAAAAGTTTCAGAAACAAGTATGGCATCAACATATTTAGAATCAAAGGTTGATAAAAGATCAGCATAGTGAGCATGAATGCTTTGAGCATTAATATGGACTATATTAAGATTATTACTATAATTGCAGAACACGGCTACTAGTTGATCATGTAAATGAGTGGAATCATCGCTTAAGGCGCTTTATATATCTTATCGGAAGGGCTAGAAGAAGAGCAAGAAAAGTAACTATCATCAAATTCTAAAATACCACATGCTAATCAAAACTATAACGGAACCTAAGCTATAACAGTATCAATAAAGATAAAATATATACTTGTATAATGTATAATAAATAAATATTATAAAAGTCTGGATATAATACCAACAAAATAAATAATAATATAATATATGTTATGAAATATTATGAAACAGTAAGTATATTAAAATTAAAATTGCTAACAATTATGCACTTAACAAAACATTTCTTTCATACCTGCCGGCAGTGGCATCGGTAGAAATTTATAATTACATAACTTACTTAAGACTAATTAATATAATAAAAATATAGGAAAAGTACAGTCTTACCATCAATAATAAGACATAGACAAATAATATCTACGGATCCTGTCTGGCAAAAAGACTGGTAGTATGAGCAATCAAATGACAGACAGCATGACAGAAATTAATAGCTGTCATTATAATTTATTTAATCACTAATGTCATTGTCTCGCACATAATAAACAAAATTATGAAGGTAAATTATTATAATGTTAGAGATAACTACGAACTACGACGTTTAAGTTAACACAAAATTTAAGAGATGCAACACTATGCAGATGGAGACTACACAAAATACAAATGAGTTGTGGTAATTAAACACTAAGTTTAAACACACGCGTTGACACTATCTCTTGCCTGCGGTGCCAGTACGTCGACTTTGGAAGCTCCAGCTGGTTCCCTGACCGCGGCTGTTGTCTTCGACTTCGACACAGGAGGCTCAACGATTTTATCGAGTTCGATCACAGAGCTAATGCGATGTCGAACGCCACCGCTTCAGGATAAAACAAAGCCTTCACGTGTCCAGCAATTCGATATTCCATATTTCCGTCGAGCTGTCGAGTCTTTGTTAAAACTCCGATAGAGTGATACCAGTCCTCTTCAAGGACGTCTTAGCTTGCCAGATCTTGTTTTTCACTTCTAACTCACACAACTTAAACAAGATTGGTCTCGGTTTGTCAGAAGAAGAAGTATGGCCCATGCGATGGCAGCGAGATATATCTTTGTCCGAGAAACCAGACAACTTGAAACGGTCAACAAAAGTCTTCACTAATACCTGTACAGTGTCCTCGTTCTTTTCCTCTGGAAGTCCATGAAGTAATAGAATCTTCCGCCGGCTCCGCATCTCAGCAGGCCTACCTGGTCTTGAAGATTGCGTAGAGCTGTCATGATAAATAATCTGAATGATGAGAACTCGGATGTCAAATTGGCAATGGAGGCTGAAGGTGCTGCAGCTTGGAGCTCACTTTGATAGATATCCATGCGCTGAGTAAACATCTTCTGGAGCTGTGTTATTGACTCTTGAATGGCATCCATTTTGAAAAAATCTTGTGCAGTGATAATGCAAGAAAATTGTGAGACTGATTTTTATTGATTAAGTTTGTAAACAGCAAGGATTTTACTGCCTGGCAGGTATACTGGTTAGTACTTTAGTTTCCCATATAGTATCAACACTATTGTAATGTTTTATATATTAAATATTTAATTAAACTGGGAGACTTTACAAAAGCGATGTATTTATTGCACCTACCCACACTATCAATGAATTCTGAATCTGTTGCGTACCTTTTTCTTGAGGTTACACTTCACCATACAAAATCCTTCTTGGTACAGCCCTAATATGCAAATTAATTATTTTGATGTATTTGAAAATCTACTTAGAGACTTCGGTCCTATATATAGTCATGTGATCGTGATGGGAGATTTCAACACTTGCTTACTCAAAAACGATTCACGTGCATATAAGGTGAAGTCTATTGTGTTCTCACATAATCAACAAATTTTACCTCTCTCTGCCACCCATCATTTTCCCAACTGTTCTCCATCTTTACTTGACCTTATCATAGTTACATCTTTAAATAACATCGCGAATCATGGACAAATAACAGCTTCTTTTTCGTACCATGAACTCATTTTCATTACGTACCGTGTTCTTCCACCAAAGCGTAAATCACATTTTCGATTTCTTCGTAGCTATAAGGGTATTGACTTGGAAGCCATAAGACGTGATGCAAGTAAAATGGATTGGTCTTCCGTAATGGACTGTCAAAATATTGATAATATGGTGAATAACTTTACTGCTTTAATTCTTAGATTGTATGATTGCCATGCACCTCTCAAACGTATAAAAATAAAACATTGTCCTGCGCCCTGGATTACAACAGAGATAAAAAAGCTTATGGCGCGTAGGGATAAAGCCAGAAGTAGATATAAACATTGTCCCTTGGAAAGAAATCTATTCAAGTTTAAGATTTTGCGTAACCGCTGCAATCGTCATTCTCCAACTTCCATCTTTATGCAGACGATTTGCAACTTTACCGTCACTTTGAGGCATGTATTTGGATATAATTAGCCGTTTGTCCAGATCCCATGGTTTAACTATAAATCCAAGTAAGTATCAAGCGTTAATAGTAAGTAGCAGATATACTAATAGTATTATTGATAAATGGACCCTGCCAGATGTGATTATCAATGGCACATCAATTGCTTATTCGGAATCTGCGAAGAACTTGGGCCTAATTATTGACAATAGGTTATCATGGGGTACTCATATAACGGACTTAAGCAGAAAAGTTCATTATGCTTTTCACTCGTTAAAACGACTTCAAAGTTTTTTACCCTTATCAACTAAAATCTATCTTGTTCAAACTCTTATTTTGCCAATCTTAGATTACGCTGATGTCTGTTGTTTGGATGCTACAGAGGAGCAATTAAACGAACTTGAGCGATTGCAAAAGCTTTGAATTAGGTATATTTTTGGACTCAAGAAGTTTGACCACGTTTCTAAATACAAAAAGCAGCTCAAGTGGCTCCCAATCCGATTTCGCAGGAACACTCGTATCCTTTGTCTTCTATTTAACATTTTACACAGTCCAAATTTCCCTTCATACCTCCGTAATCGATTTACTTTTTTTGAATCCCCAGATGCAGTTTGTAGATATATATAATACATAAAGTGTTAAATAAATAAATAAATAAATGGAATTGATAACCTACTCATTTCTTAGGGCGGTTAAACACGGTAATTTTACTACGTAATGATGTTAGTTTAAGCTTGAAAGATAAACGATGATTGGACAATAACTGGTTGCAGAGAATCGACAACCATTTCGTAGAAACACAGAATTGTTAATGGCTTGGAAAACTAGCCTTGTAACATGAAACTCTCTTACTTCGGCGCGTTTTGTATTAAAACTGAACATTAATTAATAAATAAAAAATAAAACACTAAAGCGCTGAATAAGATTTTATTATTTAGAATTAATGTGCAGGTATTCAATTAAAATATTAAGACAATATTTTATAGAATTCGATAACATATACAAAAATTAACTACTAATGTTGTTAACTACCTACATAAAAAAACATTATTGCATGCTTTCCAGTAGTATTTGCGTGAATGATTATATAGATCATTATGATTATACAAATTGATAGATGTACAGATAGATAAATGAAATTAAAAAAAAAATACTGATTTGGCTTTACACAATTCTTTGGAAACGTTTTTTTTAAATTTGAATTACGGACGCAAGTTTTCTGGAGGTTAATAAAATGCATAGATTAATAAACGTATATTGCAAAATTCAGAAAGAAGCAATATTGGAACGTGAAACAATTTTGAATTCAGTTTACATACGTGGAACGTGTGAGAAAGGAGTTTATATATACACACGTATCTAATAATATATTTTCATCTACAAACAGTACAGAATGCGGCGTAAACAGTTGGATGATTTTTGTGATATTTTTTGTAGCAAATTGAAGTGACAAACAAACTTCCAGTCCACCTAATGGTAAGTGGCTACTGTAGCCCAATAAATAGATTACATATTATGCGTTGTCACCGCTGAAAACTAAGATGGATTGCCTCACATCCCGTAATTATGATGGCTCTGTATAAATACCCTTTAAACCGGAAAACAGAAGTAAAAGCACTGTTGTTTGGCTGCAGATATAAGTAAGAGGGTAACTACACAGATGGTCTCGTAGGCTGATAAGAACTCTAGTAAAAATTAAGGGTGTAAGCTTATAGAAGTAAGTCCATTAGTCCTCTTGATGGTAAGAGTAAATGTAAAATGCACAATATGTTTGTCACACCTGAAGACTAAGACTAAGTTAAACATAATCTAAACCGCTAACCGTAATTAAAGTTTTATTTGATACCAGGAATGTTAAATTATAAAAAATTGTACATATTATGGAAATATCAGAAATTTGTTTACAAGCCTGATGTAATAAATTACCCAGATCGGCAGTGGGGAGAAATCAAATGTTCGAGGTATCTGGTAGGTACTACATTCAATAAATTAAATATAATGGGAAAGGCTCATGTTCAGGAGTAACGCAGAGCCCGAAATGGTCCTATTTTCTTGCCCACCAGCTAAAAAATATTGATACATAAAAGACTACATAGTATTAAAATTGTTTAATAAGGGTTATTATACTACTAAAGAGTTATTAGAGTTACTAGTGAGATATTATTGACTCCCGCTGGTTTTCTTGCTGGTACGTTCCAAGATAGAGGTTTTTTTCCGTACCAATTGTTAAAGTAAGAAAATGACTTTAATAAGAATTACATGTAATCTATATTTAATAAAAATTATTCCACTCTATTCTACTACTACTACACACTAATAGTATTTATTTTACAAGTATAAGTTTAAAATTTTATTTTTTGTTCACTGATGATTTTATTAATGCGTCATAACATTCTTAGAGTGACTGTTTTTTTTTTATTGGACGCAGAAGATATTTTACTGCTAATGGAAATGAAAGGATATTTAATTTAATTTGATCGGCCTTTAATATTCCTTGAACACATATCACATCACACGGATATCATATAACCTACGTTAAACGGTTTAATAACATAATAATTTCTTATATTTACGCGAACACTACACATTTAAATAAAACTAGTTTTACGGATTTTATTGCGTATATTAACTTATTTTATATTCCCGACGTTTTGACTACTTTACAGCACCCCATTGTCACGGGGGACTGAGGTGTATGACGTCCCAATGTCATAGTTAACCACAGCTCCTTTCCACGGTAGAGGCAAACAATTCTTTAGCTTTTCTAGATGTGTTAATAATTCGGAATCCTGATAACACCTTGAGCCACACTGTGTATAGAACAAAGACCCATACATATAGATATTTAAACGGTGGTTCTCACCACCATCTTTCACAGTTAGCTACCGTAAGTAAATCTTTGTTTCAGAGAGCACGAGGGATTTGTGACAGTAAACTGGCCGCCGAGCTCCAACACTTCAAGCAAGATTTGCACGACAGTAAGCTTGGTCCCGCGCCTACGTCACAGTGAACGAGTGAAGCCGGCCACAGTCGTGCGAGTGCCTGCTGTACTGCCATATGTCAGAGGTGTCACTGACAAGATTGGCTACATCCTGAAGCGTGCTTCCACTAAAACATACTTCAAGCCGCCGAAGAAAATTAGTCAGTTTTACCATCAGTCAAGTGTAATGTCCCTCTGCAAGATGCAGGAGTGTACAAGCTTGATTGTGAATGTGGTCTCTTATATAGGACAAACTAAAAGATCCATAAAACCCGCGTTAAAGAACACATAGCTGATGTGAAGAATCGACGCTCCTTGAAATCTGCAGTCTGCGAACATGTACAGGATCGCCCCAGTCACTACATTAGATTTGATAGACCATCCTCGCTAAAGAACACCGATTCCTTCCAAGGATGACTCATGAGGCTCCTCCTCATTTCAATAGAGAAAAGATCCTCATTTCAATAGAGAAGACGACTGGTGTTACCATCTGCTTGGGATCCCATAATTAATAAAATTAAATCCCAACCCAAGCATACAACTGCAAGACTTCAAGATACTGTAAGTTCATACTGCGTAGATCGGAACAAAATTAATAATTTTAATCTGAGGTAGCCGTGGTTAACTATGACATTGGGACGTCATACACCTCAGTCCCCCGTGACAATGGGGTGCTGTAAAGTACCAAAACGTCGGGAATATAAAATAAGTTAATATACGCGATTAAATCCGTAAAACTGGTTTAGTAACAGCAAAGCAATTAAGTCAATACTTCGAGACGTTTGGCGCAGTCATCGCAATCTGCCTGCGAAGCGTTGAGATTACGGCAAACTCACCACTATTAGTTTATCAATTAATTGTTAAGTAAAAGTGACCTATGTACTGTATGAAATCAGAGAGGCGCCTTCTACCCCGTACGCAAGTACCGGATGTCTATAGTTGTACCATTTTCAGAAGAAGACCTGAATTTTGGATCTGCTTTGTTCTGAATAACGACTTTATTTTTGTTAGGGCGCCTTGTCATTGCCTATACTTCCAGCACCTAATTAACACTTAATTCCTTGCTATTAATATTTATCGTATATCTATTAACTTCATTGCGTTGCTAGCGATACGTTTTGCCAGCAACGCAAATTTCAACAGTTAGTTGCGGTAAAATTTTTAGAGCACCTAGTTTCTAAACTTGGCACCTAATTAGCACCTAAAAGCCTTAGGGCTTTTAGGTGCTAATTTTTGGTTTTCTAAATGCAAATTTCTGATTTTACGTTGCTGGCGAGACACAGCTGTGGTATATTTTAAAAGTCTAATAACATATGAACGCATATGTGATACGATTACACATATAGGTGTACCTCACGCATCTCTTTCAATATTCTATTTTTCTTTTTGCAACGTGTCGTCAAATACAAAGTTGACAAATATTTTAGAATCACTAAATATGACATCACATGCTGCAAATCAGGTATTATTACAGGTGTTTGCATGTTTTCATAATATTAAGGTAAGAAAAATACTTAACACATTCTTCCCAATATAACAACTCTATAACAAAATTATATAAGCATAATTATATCACCATTTAACTTGGGGTGGAATCTTTGTCAAACGTTGAGCTATTGTAAAAAAGTTTCGAAGCTTGAATGCCTATATCACGAGGTCAAACAGCAACAGCATAGATAAAAACCAACTGATGCGAAGCGTCCTTTGAATTTTACCCGTGAGCTTTACGCTTTTGATATTATTTGCATCAGCTTATGAACATTGATGTTCAATTTCTGAAAGTGCTCATTTTTAATGTATGGTACAATAAAAGCAAGTAAGGTACATGTTTACCGTGTAGGTACCGTGTAAGCCTAGAAGTGTCGGTGTAAGAATATCTACTAGACCTACGTCCCATCGGTGTCGTAAGAAGCGCCTCTTTCTGATAACAGCAAAGTCATAATTTAAAAAAAAAACTGCTGTTGCCAACCCGTTTGCCAATCGAAGCAACAACGACAAATATCCTCTCTATGAGGCAGTGAGGAGGCCTTTTCAGCAGTGGATTTTTATAGGATGTAATGGAAAGGATGTATTTTTAAATATTTTAATAAACATTTTTTAATCTTAATAAGAAAATTCACTTTTCGATAGCATGGTCCTGCTTATTTACTGGAATTTTGTTGTAAAAGCGTATAAACTGCCTCATGAATTAATTACTGTCTCTGTGGAGTAGAGTATCTGGTATTTCTAGCGTGTGTTTAATGCTTTTTCCTATTTTTAACAGAATGTACATCGCAACTTTTAATTAAACCATTTTGTTTTTGTGTACATAGGTATAGGTACACAAAATTTTTGTGAGTGTGATACTAAGAGGCAAAACTAAATATTTATATTTATATGTTTTACGTTATGTTAAAAGTTGCATTATTTTAAACTTGATGGTTCCGTGGCGTAGTGGCTTAGCAATGAGTTGCAGTGCTAAGGAACGCGAAATCAAATCCTGCATGGAATAAATATTTGTATGGCCTACAAATAATTGTTCCGGGTCTGGATGTTTCTAGTTGCAAAATTTGTGTATAAACTAAATATAATATAATAATAAACTGCCCCCGCGATACAGGAAAAAACCCTAGTGTGAAGGAAAAGTTTAAAAAAAAGATATTACATCAAAATTAAATTATATACATACATTTATATTTGATAAAAGTTCTTCCATATTAGTCCTATCCGTGGCAACTCGTTTATTGCAATTAAAACGTTAGTGAACGCATGTAGCGTAAAATAGTATTTACAGGAAAAAAGTCGTTCCAAACGATAAAGCGACAGGAACATATATATATATATATACCAGTAAATTGCTACTCGTTACTATTATTATTTGGGGTTTCTAGTCCTTTAATTAGAATTTATATTTTAGTGAGTTAGAGCTACATGATTTAAAATGTTTAAAAGTATAATATTTAATCATATAGACTAGAATTTTGCGATCCAGAAACACTGATATAACTACAACACAATTAAACCCAAAAACTTGTTATTTATGTTTTCAAATGTTGGTCCGGATACGATTCGAACCCAAGACCCGTCGTATGGTCGAGGTAATGTCGTTACTTCTATAATTCATATAGTTAAAGAGCTGGCCCTGGTAAGGTTTCCTTTTACGGTAGATGGTGCGATGAGTTTTCTTTTCAATTCACGATGGACTTTTCACAGTGTAAATATAAAGCGCAACCTTTCTGGTCGAGATTTTGTGATTTTCGTTTTTGTCACCAAGCCAACATATTTATAACCGGAATATATTATTTAGGTTCATAAGAATAGAATTTGTTAGTTACTTAGCTAAACGCCACGTAACGGAGTCTAACATAGCCATGAATCATCATAACGACAAAACAATTATAATATTGTGTGAAGATTACCTCAATCAGTTTAGTCTTTCTGAGGTAAATACGAGGATATGGATGGCAATCCGAAACAACTGGAGAAAAATCTGGCTTAAGACCAAACGTTTTCCGAGCTTTCCAAGACACGGTGGTGGAAAACCGCCAACACTCTGATTCCGGGCTTCTTCTGAGAATTTCTTAAAAGTGATACCTTCAGATAACTTTAACTTTTTGTTACCAAGTTTAAAAATATTTACATATAATGTAAAATATTTTTTAGAATATATTCTATATATTCTACATGTCTCTGTAGATGTAGAATATATAGAATATTTTCTACATGTACAGAGACATTTATTACATAATTACATGTTATACAGACTCCAAGTTTCCAATTTCCTCATCGTAAGTACATATTTTTTTTTTAATAAACAAATTTAGTCCTTAATCCATAGATTACATGCATAATCTGCATACATAATAGGAAACACTGTATACGGTATTCCATCTCATTATCTCGTAGGTTAAATTCTATAGACGTGTATGGTTCCTAAAAAAGAGATTCTAAAAAGTTTTTACTTCAAAAAAGAAAGTTCAAACAGTGTGTATGTACAAAACGCGATGGTTAAACTGCTAATTAACGAAGGGCCCAAGATGTGGCATTTCACTAAGTTTCTTCTTGTGATTACCGCTCGCAGGGTAAAGTTGATTAATTTAGTATAAGTGAACGATGTTTGGATGTTTACTGTCTTGCAAATATAATTATTTCTTTATAATTAATATAACTTGCTTTACACAAAAACATTTCAAAATCATAATCGTCATCATCACCATTGTTGTCAGCTTTATATACTGCTATGATTATAACCTGTATATACCTTAATGCATCCCTTTGCAAGATTTGCTTTTACTAACTACGAAGGATAGGTGGGTTGAGGGAGCAAATTGAATCACCAGTGACGTCGACACGTGTTAAAAATTTATGGCAAAAGTGTGTCTTAGACCTTCGATAATAATTAGCAGTTGAACCATCACGTACGTGTTTTTACGCAAGTACGGGCTAAGGCTAACTAGTTAAATTATTACCGCGAATTGAGTCCTCTGTTCTAAAACTTTAACACTAACACACTTACATCTGATTACATTTTCCTTTCATATTTGCTTTATTGTCATAATTCTAAAATTTTAATTTTTACTTGTTTTCGTACTAACTTGAATGTTAGTCAGTGTTCGAGTTTTAAACAAAAACAAGGGTAATATTTGCTTCCAAATGAAATTTAATTAATATCATTCAATTCCGTCAATGTGCTCATACTTTACCTTGGCAATAACTCTTTTGAAGGACCTGGAGGCGAAGTTATACTTCTTTTTAAGCATGCTGGTATTTACATCCCAAGCCGCCAAAGCATCAGCCCAGGCCTAATAACACTCCTGATTACTGCGTAATGCAGTCTTACAGGTCTGGTCTGGTCTCTCACTAAGGCAAAAGAATTTCTGTAAGCCATCACTAGCATCTCTGCAAAGGGAAGACGACTCACTGGGCCACGCCACAAAAGAGAAAGCCGACCTTTTAGGCTCCCTTTTTGCGTCCAACTCGACTCTCAATGACCATCCCGCAGTGTGAGTGGTCTATGTCTAATGTGGAATTTACACAGTGCTCAGTGCGCAAAGCACTCCTCTCCCTGGACATCCACAAGTCGATTGGGCCTGACGGAATCCCGCCAATTGTGATGTGGACGTGCGATCCAGAGTTGGCACCAGTTCTAACGCGTCTTTTCCGGTACTCCCACTCCCTAGACGTTGTCAAGAATTCATGGAAGACAGCTTTCGTGTACCCGATCCCTAAAAAAGGTAACCGCTCTGATTCGTCCAACTCCATTTCGAAATTCCATTATTAACTGCCAGTGACCGCCAGTATGATTTCCGAGGGGGTCGCTCAGCTGGTGATTTTCTTGTTTACCTAACACACAGATGGGCGCAGGCGATCGAATCCAAGGGGGAGGCTTTGGCAGTTAGTTTGGACATAGTGAAGGTCTTCGATCGGGTTTGGCACAAAGCGCTTCTTTCGAAGCTTCCTTCCTATGGACTTCCCGAAAAATTGTGCAATTGGATCACCAGTTTTCTGGCTGATCGGAGCATCAAGGTCGTAGTAGACGGTGCATGCTCCGGTTACAAGCCTATTAACGCTGGTGTTCCACAAGGTTGCATGCTATCACCAATGCTGTTTCTTCTGCATATCAATTATATGTAAAAGAAACAGCGACATATATATATACAAACAGCGATATAGATGACAGCACTGGTGATGCTTTATACACTTGTGTCTGAAGTCGAGACTTTGTTGAACAAAGTCTAAGATTGGGGGCGACTAAATCTATTCCCGTTCAATCCTCAGAAGACACAAGTTTGCGCGTTCACCGCTAAAAAGAACCCCTTTGTCGTGTCTCCTTAGTTTCAGGGCACTCCTCTTGTTGCCTCAGCCAGTATCGGAATCCTTGGCGTCGACATATTGAATAACGTGCAGTTTCGTGGTCACTTGGAAGAGAAGGCCAAATTGACCTCTAAATAGCTTGGCGTGCTCAGCAGAGCGGGACAGTATTTCATGCCGGCACACCGTCTGCAATTTTACAAGGCGCAGGTTTGGCCGCACATGAAATACTGTTTCCATCTCTCGGCCGGGGCTTTTCAGTGCCAGCTCCTTCCATTTGATCGCATCCAGCGCAGAGCGGTTCGAATCGTCATCGACCGAGTTCTTTCTGATCGGCTTGACTCACTAGCGCTGCGAAGAGATGTTGCATCCCTTTGCGTATTCTATCGTATGTACCACGGGGAGTGCTGAGAGGAATTGTTTGGACTAATTCCAGCCGCTCAATTTCACCATCGCACATCGCGACAGAACTCGAAATACCATCTGTACCACGTACCGTACCGTGGTGTTGCAGTTGTTCATGGGCGGCGGTAGTCACTTACCATCAGGTGAGCCGTATGCTCGTTTGCCCCCTCTCATATATAAAAAATCATGGGATTAGTACCTAAGTAAGTAAATTATAATGTTGTTACTTTTAATCAACGATCTTTAATAACTCACTTTACATAATTTGTTTATTGTGATAACATATCACATCTCTTGATTTGTTTCTCCCTGTCGCCTCTTACGAGACCCATGGTATGATATGGGATAGAAGGTAACATATCAATCGCGGGTGAGCGTTGAGCGTACGGACGTGTATGATACATATTTTAAAACAAATAAAAAGTTTTTTTTTAATAGAAATAGGGTGACAAACGAGCAAACAGTCCACCTGATGGTAAGTGGTTGCTGTGGCACATAGACATCTACATCTATCCTTGTTTGCGAATCAAAATGCAGATGCGTTGTCAGCCTTGAGGACTAAGATGGACCTCTTTTCAGTAAAAGGGTCTCCGGTTCTCTACACTCACCATACGAAACACAGCAGCATTAAGCTGCTATTTAACGCTGGTATTCTGTGAGAGCGTGGTTCTTCCCCGGTCGAGCCGACCCATTCGAGCTACAACTATATTATAAATATAGCTGCAGCTTGGCTCTACCACTTCGCTAGGAATTGTCAAATGGGGACTAAATGTAATGGGTGTGATTCTGAAATATTTGAAATATCATATATGGAGTGTTCGCAAGAAACATGCAAACAATTATTTCACTTAAAGTGTGTGGCAATTTCGGAGAAAATATTTGAGACTTTCACTCAGGAGGAAGGTCTCAAATATGTAAAAGCATTATATTGAAAGAAATGGGATTCGAAAAGATTATTATAGTGGCGTGTAGATTGCTTCACAGCGTCCGAGACCGAGGTAAACTTGGACTCGCTAACCGATGTGTCCTAGACATATCATCTTAGTGCCGGTGGTAAGCGGGTTTTTTGTAGTATTATGACTTGCCAGTGGACATCGCACACTCCTATCGTTTGTAAGCGGCGTCTTAGCGCATAGCGTTATGATACGTCAGCTATCTTTTGGATTAGGGTGAGTGTGTTTGGTAGTACTTTTAAGTGCTCAACTCCATGTCTTAGTCCAATAGCGTTATGATACGTGCAGTTTTGCCTACTGACGTCTTAGTAGCGTGCTACTATGATACGTTGGTGGTGTTTTTAGTTAACAACATTATCAATTTTGTTACCAAAGTTGGTAGGGATCAAGTGGGTGCGTTGTGAGGGGGCGCAATCCGTATGATAGTTGCATTAATGCTTACTGCTGCTTGCGGTATTGCGTCTTGTGATGGATCTGCGGGTGTGCTGCGCCTGATTTTACGCATCTTGTGGTTCTGGTCGGTGGAGGTATGTTGGTGGTGATGTCTACTGGGATTGTATGGGGGACCTTGGGATGGTGTAAGCCCGATGATAGTCTTATTGATGCTTGTTGCGTTCTGCAGCATTGCGTCTCTGCGATGGTTGTTTGGAGGGTCGCTATTCTCAATGGCACTCTCTGCGTCTTGGTTTGACTCGCAACCTAAGTAGCTTTGCCCAAGTCGGGTCCCTTCATTACGACATGCGCGACGTCGGTCGATGTTTGTGCTTACGCACTACCAAGGGGCCAAGCCCTCTTTTTACTGGTACGCCAGCTATTTTGCTGTGGACTACGGTCCAGTTCCCAACTTAACGTCCCCTTCGGGGGAGCGCGTTGGTTGGATGACGCTCACCGCACTCGGCGTGTGTGGAGCCGTGTGACTCCCCCACATTTTTTTTAAATGTGGGAGAGCGAAGCCCTTGTATCTGGTATTATTGATATATTGATATAAATATTGTGAGCCTTTTCCAAGCGGGAAGGGATTATTTAAAAAGGAATTGATTGATGTGAACCTGATACAAGAGGAATAGGGACGATTTAATATTCTTAACTTATTTTGAGCTCTGTCTTCATGACCGGGGTTCTTTAGCTTATAAGGCACTACCAACAGCTTTCGGCTGCTCTGATGAATATTAATTATTCCGAAAGACACCTAAAAGAACTAAGTTACTAAACAAACACAAAGTAAATAAGGGTCGTAACTTAGACGATCACGCCGTAAATTTATTAATATAGGCCATATTTAAACCTTTAGAAAGATCAATATATGGTTTAATATACTGGTTACGTAAATTTGATACATTTTTATATCTTATAGATATAGATATAAATTCTAAAGAAAAATATAAAGAGGGGGGTGGGAGTGTTACAAGTTACAAGATGCACTATTGCATTCATTTATACAGTCAGAATATAAGCTTTTCTTGATCGCGACCGGAACCCCATCAGCATCTTTGCCATCGTGAATCCCTCACGATGCTCTATCCCTTATGTATACTATGTAACGGTTATCAAATAGTTCGAAGTTCAATACACTGCTGTTTAACCACGTCTCTGTTAAGACTATTATATCTATCTCACCCAAACAAATTTAAACCCTTTTTTTCTTTTGCAATTTTTCTCGCCGCCAAATGCAATGCTTTATTTGCAGCTGACAAGTGCTCTGTAATGTATACTGGAGTCCTCTTTGATTTACCTCCGCGATTTCCTCTCTTTTAATAAAATAATTTTATTGAAACGATTTAATATTTTATTTTCAACTTACCTTAACTAGGGGTGTTTTTCTACCAGAGATGTGCGAGGTAGCTAGACGATGCGGGAGAAAAATTCTATAAACGGGATCGCTTAAGTTTTTGTCATGATTTTGGATGTTTAAGTGTAGAAATTATTTATTACAGTTAGCAACACTCTTCTTCTGAAGTTCATGCGGAAATTAAGTAATATAATCATGTATATGACTTAAAAGAAATTGTTGCCGTAAACATAATTTCATCAAAATTATGTGATTAAACTAAAGAATAACAATCCCTTTCAATAAAATTTTTATTCATTTTTAGTATAATTTTAGTTGTACTTGTCGTGTTAAATAAATTATATCTTAGCACAGCAATAAATGTCCGGAGCAAAACGCACATTAATGAAGTCCCTGCAAATGCAAAAGTTTTTTTTTTACATTCGACACGGAAAAGATTCACTACCATCGCGTCGGGCACAATAATAAAATTATAAGTCACAGTGTATAATGGCGGTAGGTTAGTTATTCGTAAACAAATACTTGCAATTATTCAAATTTATAGTTATTTTAAAATTAAAACACAATACTTTACACAAGGTTAAATTTGAAAGTCATTTGATTATCACTAGTTTTAGTATTTTTAAACGTTCGTAACATAAATAACAGAAAACATTAAATTCGCGGAGCAAAATGACACCTCTGTGTTCACAAGGGACTTAAGTGTATGAGTTCACAACGGACATAATTAGTAGATGTATGAAGCATAAGCCGCTCCCCAGGGTGAACTACATCGGGAGATCCAAAATGGGGATTGTAATAATTGGTGTCGAACGCCTGTTAATGTAATTGCTGTTAAGAAAAATTATTTCAAATAAAGAAATTTCTTATGAAAAGCTATGGACTTCACAATGTGTCTTCGAAGTTTTTTTTTTTTTCTTATTTCTCAGACATACAGGTTTTCTCACGATGTTTTTTATCACCGCCGAACACGTGGTAAATATGCACTTAAAATTGCAATAAACAAAGTCATTGGTGCCGGCGGGGACCGAACCCGGGATGCTCGCGTACTGTGAAATATACAGCGAGAGCTTAGCCGTTGAAGCTAAAATTAAATAAAATAAAAAAACTGTGACGTAGCCACATAATTATGTCAAAAATTAAAAATATAGTTTTGAAATGTCACCTGCCCTGTGCGTTATTCAGGATGCTTTCCTTATATGAATCTAGTTGCTAAATTAGTATTAAAATCTAAATTCTTATAAAAATTGTATTAGCCTTCTGCTTATATATATTGTGTGTTATAAACTATATTGTGGTAGTAAATGTACTGTTAGTGTGAACTAATAAAGTGTTTGTATTTTGTCAGAAATCTGTGTCTTTTTATTGTGTTATTTTCAATCCTCTGAACATTTATTATTATAAACAGTAAACTATAATCTGTGTATATTGTGAATTGTGGAGCTGTCTTATAAAGGGAATTAACATTGTAACAGTGAGTTATTTTTTGTCACCAATTTCACTACAAAAACTAATATAAAAATTTTACGAAGACAACACGTTCTCGTAATTTTCAAAAATAGTATAGTATATCAAAAACTAATTTTTTTACACACTGCAACTCTATGCGCAGGCTATAATAATGCGTGACTGTAAAATGAAACGTACGTTTAAATTTAAATCGTATTTTTTTTCCTGCTCAAAAAAAAATTGCTTCCATTTAAACTACTCTATATCGCAGTCACTTTTATATTGCGTGTAGTTGCAGCGTAAGGAAATCTAATTCCCCTCATCCCATGAGTATCGTAAGAGGCGACAGAGGGAAACGAAGTAGGAAATGGTAGCAGCATCTTCCTGGTCACAATTGAAAATTATGAAACACAGCGATTGCCAACTCGCCTGCTAAGTGTGGCAGTTCGGCGATACGGCAAAATACTTTCGTATGAGGCAGTGAACGGTGAAGCTTGTATTCAGCGGTAGGCTCTTGATAAAATTTTATGATTAAATGATGGATGGTGGTATAATCATCTCGGTTACGTCAGACGCAAAATACCTACCCAGTGACAAGCAATTCTAAAGGTTTTGAACGTGTGGCACTGCGATCGTCACAGAATCCATTACTCCTTTTCGTCCCGTAAGTGATTTTAGTGGTGAATATGGAAAATTACAATAAAACTTATAAGTATCGTAGGCTGGCGGTATCATCATCTCGTTTACGTCACACAAAATACCCAGCCAGTGACCAGCAGCTCCAAAGCTACCACGGCCTTAGTCATCAGTAAATAATTCCACTGCACTGTGGAGTGATTACTAATAACTTTATATATATTCTACACGTTTAAAATTATTAGAAAACCTTCATGTTTGTAAATAGCCTTGAAATTTAATTAAACCTAAAGTTTATCGACTATATTTAATGAAACTTAATACTGTTCTATTTAAGTGCTCTCAAAAGTCACCAATAACGGCAAACACAATTAATTAAATTCAACCAAAAGCCCTTTTCAAAGATCTTGTTAACATTTTCTTACCTTAATAATTGTTTCATTGTGTCTAAGCTGAAATTCTTTGTTTAAATGAGAATTTACAAAATAATTGCTCTTACGCGGTCCTTTCACATCTATGTGACAGATTTTTTTATCATCGGGTGAAATTTAAAATTTATTCACAGAATAAAATACAACATAAACAAAATAAAAAGTACAGTTGTATGAATAATATAAAATGGAATAATTTTTATTCAACAATATATTACAAATAATACTTATTGAAAGTCGTATAAGCTTTACCATTGCTTCGGAAGAAACCTTTACCCTGGGAAGAATCATAAAAAAATTAAGCGGGACTCTTTCTTGATATAATTATATATAATATTTTTACGATGTAGTTTAATAGAATTATACATTACAAACAGCGTAGTAGCGATCACCTAAATATTTCCCAGTGGTTATTACTTTTTATGCAGCTTTTGTTTATAGATATGGCCTGAATATTACTAAGAATACCAGCGTAAAATAGCAGCAGATCGCAGTCCTTCCCCGGTTGAGCCGACGCATTCGAGCTGCAACCATAATATATCTTCAACATGGCTCTACCATGTATTATCTCCTTAGTAGCCGTTACTTTCATGCACAAAATCGATCAAATGCTATGTTACGCTATGCTTCTATGTGGGGGCAGTTTAAGAGAATCTATCATCACATTTTTTCTCGTCGTTATCGTAAGAAATGACTATAGGATATGTTAAATAGATGTTATGGCTTCCAGTATATAGCGATAAAACGATCTCGCTTATGCCAAGCTAAAATACCCAGACCAGCGACGGCAAGCAACAACAAGGGTGCGATACGTCTTGTACTACGATTGTCAAACTGCTGCCAAGTGTGACGATTAAGGCAAAATATTCTCTACAACGGGAGAAGCCCTTGTCCACTAGTGAACTAATGACTGAACTTATTCATAAGGATAGAATAGAATAGAATGATTTTTTTATTCAACATTGATTATTACATAATACTTATTGAAAGTATTTTTTTTATTCACCACTGGTTCGGAAAACACCTCTGCCCTGGGAAGAACCAACAAGAAACCCAGCGGGACCTTTTTTTAAACATATTTCACTTTTCAATAATTTTGTTTGTACAATTTTTAATGAATTTTCATAAAATCAGCATGGTGGCGGTCACCTTATTCCCAGGGGTTACTTTCATTCATGAATTATTTGATGAATTAAAAATGACCAAGAGTTGAGATAAAAATATTTATTGACATTTAATTTTAAAATAAATGTGTGTATTATTTAGTTTGATATTTAATTAATTAATAATAATGTATAGATTATGTACTGTAAATATTGTAATTTAATTTAATTCTATATTAATTAACATTTAAACTCCGTCTAAATATGCTACGCCCGTACAGGGTGTCACATGCTCTGTAAATATATTGTAACAACTTTATACTTTGTGACATGCAATAAATGAATTATGAATTATGATATTATAATAACCCTTTTTGTATTTTTTTTTTAATAAAACATTTAAATTTATTTATTGACAACCTTTGAACATGTTCTGGGATTTTGTTGTAAAAGCGTATACATTGCCCTATAAATGAATTACTCACTCTGTGGAGTGTAGTAACTGGCATTACAAGCTTATGTTTGTTCCTAATGTTTAAAGTATGAACATCCTCATTTTTATCAAAGCTATTTATGTTTTATGTACGTACATTACAATTCCATAAATATATTTCGTTGCCAAAGTTAATATGTTTATTTCTTTTAGTTTTTCTCTGAAGGACTCTTTAGTTTGCGTTATAAATCGCTCGTAGTCTCTCTTTTGCAAAAAAAATATGGCTTTAATATCAGTCACATTACCCCATAGCAAAATAAACTAATGTAGCTGTCACAACATCTGTGAGACTTCAAATCTTTCTTACAGCATATGCTGCAATACTAAGTATGCTTGCTAATTTAGATATATGGAGGTCCCATTGAAGCTTCGCGTATTGACGCGAAGCTTCAGTGGGACCTCCAATACTATTGAGTAATACCAAGGAAAACAGTGGTATCCATCAGACTCAACTCTTCCGCATTTAGGAGCACATTGGTATTCGAATGTTTAACATTAGGTATTGTAAATTTAATGCATTTTGATTTATTGCCGTTTAAGGGAAAATTGTTGACGTTAAACCAATGTCCTAATTTCGATAGAGCATTATTTACACCGACTTAATTAATTTAATGCCGTTTGAGTTTGAAAATTAAAGAGGTATCATCAGCAAATAATACTATATCGACGGGTCCTACGTAAACTGGTGCAACTCGCAAATTGGCGAAAACCAGTTTTTCGCATCAAACACCATAGAAGAATCTATATTTTGCATGCTGTATTTTTTTGTAAAATATCAAATAGTCTTAAAGATACAAACTTGTTAACTGATGCATGTGACATTAAGTCTAGCGACTGTCTACACTGCTGCAAGTTACTTATACCACTATAGACAGTCGCGTTCCACAGGCTGTATTAATACAAGTGACCCTTTCACAAATATTCGTGACGCGGTGATGCAATTTGGACGTCCCTAGACTGTTATAACAACGATTAATTTAAGCTTACGTATTTAATTTCTTAAATTTATCTATGTTTACAAGTATTTTCTTATCTTAATTAAAAGTGATAAAAATTAAAAATAATGAAGCGTTCGCGAGGTCTACTAACTATACATTTATTAGAAAAAAGTGCAGTTAAACAAACACTTCAGAAAATTACCAAGGTAAGACATTTTTTACTTTAACATTTTGAATACTGCAATGAAACACGTTATTTAGTCCCATTAATTTTCATTATTATAACAGTTGAATTTTGTACCGTTTGTTTATATTTTCACTTGCTCTAGTAGAAACAATTCCTGTTGTTTACTTCAGTACCTTGTAGAGTGGTGTAAATGAATTTGAACAAATATTTTTATGTGAAATTTTCCATTATTCGTTACGCGTTTTATAAATCAACCTAACTTTGGAACTGAGAGCTGCAGTGCAATTAAGGAAATGTTAGACCTAACCAATGATACTATGAACGGTTTGAAAAATTTAGGCATTAACGTTGATACATAGGATATAATCAAAATTTATATTATTAGTACGAAGTAGACAGCGAGTTCACATTTGTAAACACAAGCATCACTCATTGCTTCATCCTAACCCTAAACCAGCCTCAAGCCCGTGCAATTCGTGTTTTCAGAAATCTGAATTGGCGTCAGAAGTCAATGCAATGGTGTCTAACGTAAACGCATAATTAGATAGTTCTGAATCAGCTTCCAATTTTATATCACATTTTTCGAAGGAAACAGCACCTAATCAGATTCTGCTAGCAAACACTCTTGTTGAATCAAAGGCAAGAAATGACTCACTTGTTCAGAGCTCTCTTAAACCAGGGATCCCAGGCGTCTTTCGTGACAGAATCAGCGGTACAATTTCTTGGTTTAAAGAAGATACCAAATAAGAGTATCATATCAGGTCTTGACGGTGATAATAAGAGTAGATAGATATAGATGTAGCCTCGAAGTACATCTTTATGATGGATATTCAATCACGTGACGATCCAAGTTTTCAAGAAACTATGTGTGTGCATGTTTTCGGTGAAATTACGAGTCTCCTTCCGTCAGAGAAGGTATTAAATTTTGATTCGCCAGAATTAACTAATATAACTCTGGCTGATTCACAGTTCCACATCCCTAGCGAAATTGATATTTTGCTTGGTGCTGATGTTTATGGTGAATTACTAAGAGAAGGAAAGATAAAAGGCTCCAGAGGTATGCCAACTGCTCAGTACACAGCTTTAGGGTGGATACTATCAGGTCCAACCCATCAAGCATTCAATCTCAACCAATACATTGTCATCATAATATTATTGTAAGTTCTCATTGTCATAATGATGACAATGCATTGCTCAAAAAATTTTGGGAAATTGAAAATGATTTTTTGATACAAAAATAACTCTGTGAAGATTTCTATGACCAGACGACCAGACGAGATGCATACGGTCGGTATATTGTTCGACAACCGTTTCGTGAGGATGATCCAAGGTGTAAGTATGGCAATTCAAGAGAAATTTCCTTATAGAGATTTCGACTTCTATAAAAGCGAAATTCAATTCAGAGGTAATTCATAAATATTTGGACCTTGGCCATATGGCACGTATATTGGACGATGACAAAAGGAAACACTTCTCTGTGTATCTTGTACATCATGCCGTTATGCGTGAAGACAAAATCACAAATAATTTTTATTTTATTTTAATTTATTTTTTATTTTAACTAAGGTCAGAGGTGTGTTCGAAGCTTCATGCAAGGGTAACAACGGCATTTCCCTCAACGACACTTTGATGATTAGTCCTAAGCTTCAACAAGATTTACGACACATTATACTGAAGTGGTGTATGCACCCTATATGCTTGAGCGTGGATATAGTCAAAATGTATCGCCAGAAAATAGTCGCAAAAGAAAATATTGACTTTCAGAGGCTTGTGTGGAGACAGCCCGGAGAGACAGCCCGAATCCGAAATGGAAGAATATAGATTAGAAAGACTTACCTTTGGCACAGCATCGGCTCCATGCCTCGCTGTGAAGACGTTGCAGCGACTTGCGATCGATTAAGGCAGTGCATATCCTCTTGTGGCTGAAAAGGTTAAAAAGAATTATTATGTAGGTGATCTCTTGACAAGATGTCAAACTGTTGAAGAAAGAAAGCAAATCTACAAGGAAAGGAAAGAACTATTAAGGAAAGGTGAGTTTGAGCTACAGAAATGGATAACGAATAATACGGAATTAGCAGAAGTGATTATGGAAGAATATGGAAATAAAGAAGGAAGGATTAACATAAGGATAGATAAGATAGTGAAAGTGCTAGTATTTACCTGGGATGAAGAAACTGATTCGTTTCATTACCCGGTGCAACTAACCATGCAAGAAAATCCCATCACAAAGAGAAAAGTAATTTCTGACATTTCATGTCTTTCAGACCTTTTAGGATGGGTGGCTCATTGTGTCGTTACAGCCAAGGTGATGATACAGAAGTTGTGGTTGGCTGGAATTGACTGGGATGAAGAGTCGCGAGATGATGTTCTCTTACTTGTCGGTCAGAATTGGTTTACATCCGAAAGTTATGGATTCCTCGATGGGTCGAAACGAAAGTGGATGATGCTTGCACGTAATTACATGGTTTTAGCGATGCATCCAATGTTGCATACGCTGCATACGAAATATTGACATAGCTGGTAACATTCATGTCAATATAGTTGCTGCTAAAACCAAGGTAGCTCTAACTATGCAGGTGTCTATTCCTCGCCTCGAGCTAATGGGAGCCGTTTTATTGGCCAGGTTAGTTAGTGACGTGGGAAACATGTTGCATATTAGTCGAGTTAAAATACACGGTTGGACTGATTCCACGGTGGTGTTAGCATGGCTTAGTAGTCATCTCAGCCACTGAACAACATTCATTGGCAATAGAACGTCCGATATTCTATCAAGGCTCGATAGCAACCAGTGGTCTCATGTATTATCGGGCCAAAATCCTGCAGACCTTGCATCTAGAGAATGTACACTTCTAGAACTTTCACAAAATAGTATGTGGCTGCACGGTCCACCTTGGCTCAGCGAGGCAGAAATTAAATATAAGCCATCCAAACGGCCCTCCTATATCTTCAAAGCAAAAAAAAATTAAAGTCCATCTGTCTATGAAATCAACAACTGATGATTTCATCCGGAATCGATTTTCTTTACTTTCATGGCTTGTTCGCGAAGTAGCTCATTGCAGAAGATTTCTTAAGCTTAAAACACATAAATCAGATCGAAATATTGTTCCTTTTCTAGAAAGCCTTGAGTTAAACGAATATCTAAACGTCTGTATCGGACAATGTCATCATCATCATCTCTTAAGATTCGGCGAAAAAATCTCAAATGCTTACTTTTTTTTAAACTTATTATAAGCCAGTGCTTGACCAAACTCCCACCTGGTGGTAAGTGGTGATGCAGCCTTAGATGGTAAATCGCACTGTCTTAGCGTAACAAAAGCTTAAGCTTATTCACTCTTGCCTTGAAGATGTCCAGATTATATTCGGACGCGAAGATAGATGCCGCCAAATTATTCCACTATTTTGCTGTATGCATTACAAAAGATGAAGCAAAAGCTGTTTGGTTCTAATGCGTGGAATATCGACAACAAAGGGGTGAAGACCCACCGACCACAGAATTAAAGCGTGTAATTCCTGCGCACACTCACCGAAATACATCCTATAGAATACCGAAAGTCTGGCTACTCTGCGCCTGTGCTCGAGGCTGACAAAATTGGTTTCACCCAAATCAAGGTAATCAATGAGCCTCTTAGCACGTCTCTCTACTGAGTCCAACGCTGCCAGGTGGCATTTTGCAGCACTAACCCATATGTGACAGCAGTACTCCATGCACGACCGGACTTGCACTTTATATAAGGTAAGAAGCTGCCCCGGTGTGAAGTACCACTGCACCCTTGCAAGGAAACCAAGTTTTCTTGCTGCTGCTTTGGCCTTGGACTCAATGAACCGCCCATAGTTGTGGTTCGGGGAAAATTCAACCCCTAACAACTGAAGGCGGTCAGTGTATTCCAAGGATACATTCCGGAATTACCTAAACAATCTTCCACATAAAAGTCATTTTACAGATCTTGTCATTGACGAAGCTCACAAAAGAACAATGCATGGCGGTCCATCTCTTGTCATAAATTATTTCCGTTAATTTTACTGGATTATTTCGGCTAAGTGTCGTGTTAAATTGCATGTGCGTAAATGTGTTACCTTCGCGAAACATGCAGCGATTACAGCAACGCAACTTATGGGTCAGTTACCAGCGTGTCGAATTACCCCAGGAAGACCATTCGTACGTAGTGGAGTAGATTTTGCCGGACCCATTAAAATACGTGTATCCAAAGGACGAGGCAAGAAATCGTACAAGGGCTATATATGTGTATTTGTGTGCATGGTCACAAACTTGGAAGCCATCAGTGACTTTTGACTAGCAATAACAATTATACAGTGGAGTCAGCGTCTTTTGTAACGTTACGCTTGATAACATGTTTTGAGCAATCCAATATCAAAAGCTTAATCGGCAAAATTCGTGATCAACATGTTATTGCAAAATTATGGCTACTTGCAATTATTATGCTTACGAGTAACATGATATCAAAAGCTTAGTCAGGACAATTTGGGATCAACAAATATTGCTTACTTCCAAACTGGATAACTATCTCGCTACTTGATTTGTATTTTTAATAATTAAGAAAATTACTGATCAGTTCATAAATAAAACAAAAGATAAAAATTATTAATTTACTGCTCTTCTGATACGTTTAAAAACAGTTTATAGACAGTAAAACTTAAGGTGTAGCGACAACAAGGTGGTCTTACAGCTAAAGTGCGATTTCTTCGAATTTCATAATAAGAAAGAAATTCATAATATTATAAGATTTAATACTATGAAAAAAAAAGGTTTATGTAATACTTTTTACTTATTATAAGCCAGTACTTAACCTTAACCACAATCCCACCAAATCCAACATGCTTATACTTTTGTAAAAGAATCCAATATTTACTTTTTTAAGATTTACTGGCAACCAAAGCTAGTAATTCTAGCGGTATGATTGATGAGATTGAAAGAAAAAAGGCAGAATTTAGGTGTATAAATAAGAGAGTAAAAGAAGTTGTTGAAAGGAAAAAGCTAGAAATAACGGATAAGAATGATAGAAGGATATCTGATAACTTCCAGGCAAATATTAAAATGTTCTGGAAACTCGTAAGAACTGCCAGGGGAAATTCAATACAGCCTAGAATGAATGCTATACGAGACGAGAATGGCTGTATGCTGAATGATGAAGTTTCTAATTTGAAGAGATGGAAGAATGGACTTTTCACTCATAAATACTTTGAAAGCGTGTTTATGAGTGAAGAGTCGTCTGAATTAAGTGAAATAGAAATTCCGAAACAAGTAGAGAGAGGTAGGGAGGTAAGTGTAGATGAAATAATGAAAGCAATGAAAAGCATGAAAGCACGTAAGGCAGCCGGATATGATAGAGTATCACTCGAATTGCTAAGGACTGGAGAGGGAGTGGTGGCAGGCCTGCTGTACACCTTGTTTAATTTATGTTGGGAACTGAAGCGGGTACCGGAAGACTGTTGCAAAGCCGTTATAGTCCCAATATATAAGGAAAAGGTCAAAGCAGGACTGTAAAACTACTGTGGATTAGCTTGCTTAGCATTGTGGGTAAACTGTATGCTAAGGTGTTAATTGAAAGAGTTATGGAAGAAACTGATGGAAAATTTGGGATGTGCAAGGATTTAGAAAGGGGATGATGTACCAAAACTTTTCCATGCATGATTATGAGAAGTTTTTGGCCAAAACCAGAAAGTTTTTGTGCGTTCATGGACTTGGGAAAGGCTTATTACAGTGGACAGGAATGTTATGGCAAACACTTAACTCATTTAGTTTGAGCGCTGGTTTGATACAGGCATTTAGGTCTTTATAGGGACTCTAGTGCTTGTGTCAGGATTAATGGGGTCTACTCGGACTGATTTGGCATTCAAAAGGTGTCAGACAGAGCTGTAGCTTCCCGTGGCTGTTTAACCAATTTATGGACAGTTGTTTGCAAACTTTGAAAGTTGAAGAATGTGGGTTGAGAATGGGTGAGTTAACCGTCAAATGCCTTTTGTACGCCGATGATCAAGTCATATTTGCATTGTCGCGGCCGAGTTTAATGATGGTTACTTTAATGAACTGGTCATTAAAAGAAAGGGGTATGTGAACGCAAGACGAAAGTGATGGTTTTTGAAAGAGAAGTAAGAAACGTTATGTAAAATAAGAATAGAAGGGGAGATGATTGAGCAAGTGGATGAGTTTGTATATTTGGGACGTTTATTTAGCAGGGATGTTAGATATGATAAAGATATAGAACGACGAGTGAACGCAGGAAATAGAGTGAATGGGGCTCTACACGCTATTATGAAAAGTCAGAATGTGTTTAAAAAGGCACGTATGGCAATTCATAATGCTGTGTTAGTCGCTAATTTAATGTATGGTAGTGAAAGTTGGGTCTGGCAGAAGAAGCATGAGAGTAGAATAAATGCTGTAGAAATGCGGTCATTAAGGAGTATGCTAGGGCTGAATCTGAATGACAGGGTGAGAAAAGTGTAATAAAAGAAAAGTGTGGTTTGCAAGATGACGTTGTGACCAGGATTAAGAAAGGAATGCTTCGGTGGTTTGGTCATGTAGAAAGAATGAACGAGAAAAGAGTGACAAAGCAAATTTATGTTGCAGAAGTGAACGGAAGAGTCGGGAAGGGACGCCCTAGACGAAGGTTTATCGACCAAATTGGCGATATATTGAAAATGGACCAGATTAGGAGTACCTTTAACCGACGAGCGTGTATGCGTAGATATGTATATGTATATGGATGTAAAGGAGGCGAGAGAAGAGTTTCAGGATCGTGCCAAATGGAAGTCCGTAGTCTCTGCCTACCTCTCTGGGTGACAGGCGTGAATGTTTATGTATGTAATCCAATATTTATTGATTTCACAAAATATAATTTCACATTAAAACCACTTCACTTTAAAATTTTAAAATTTTCTGCGAGCAATTTTGTGCCATATGTTATGCCATATTTTTCAACACCCATTTTTTACATTTTCATTAAAAACAAGTGTCCGTAAACACGGTTGAGTAAGTATAGTATTTTTATAATTTTTAATAGGCATTTCACAATCCTGATCAAAAATTGTGATATCAATATCAATTTTATAATGCAGGTGCATTGTAACAATAAATATTCAGAGAAAATTAAAACCTCGTCTGAGTAGACTGATTTTAGAAGAGGACGATTGAATCCAAATTGACTAAATATAGTTTATTTTTTGAATACCATGTATTTGTTATTTTTCTAACTTTACCCTTTGAATTTTGTATAATCATCATTAAAAAATACAACTTTTAACTTTTTACATTTTATATAATTTTAAATATATACAAGATCTATTATATATATATCTAGCTCAAGGTCCCTCAGCAAACTATGAAGAGCTAGTGGTTTCTCTGCGTGTTAGACTTTTAAATTAATTAGGATATCCGTAGTAGGACCAGAGTAACTGACAAAGCGCGACGGATTAGTAAGCTTGGCAATGGGCCGGCCATAAAGCTCGAAGATCGACAACCGATGTGGAAAAATAATCTTGACCGGTTATCTAACTACTGTCTAATCAATAAATTGAATCAATAAATTGCAGTTAAGCATCCCTAAATGTAAATCTATTTCTTTCACCAAAAACGTAAAAACCTACACATATTCCCTTCTTAACAGTCCCTTAAAAAAGTATCATTAATAAAAGATTTAGGCATCCTTTACGATTCAAATCTGACCTTTAATGCTCATATCAGCCATGTAACAAACAAAGTGTATCAAATGTACGGAATTGTTGCACAAACATATATTATTTTTAAAAGATCCTCATCTTACTTACAACGTTTTAAATTATTTATCAGACCAAAAATTGAATATGCAACGCAAGTATGGAACCTCTATTATAATAAATACGGTAACTTCTAGAATCATAACAAGCAAAGTCTCTTCGTTTTATAATTTTTTTTATATGATAAGGGGACAAGCGAGCATACAGTCCACCTGATGGTAAGTGGTTACTGTGGCCCATAGAAATCTAGATCTATCTTCGATTACGAATCAAAATGCAGATGCGTTGTCACCCGTGAGGACTAAGATGGAATGCCTCGTTTCCAGTAAAAAGGGTCTCCGGTTCTCTACACTCACCATACTGCTATTTTACGCTGGTATTCTGTGAGAGTGTGGTCCTTCCCCGGACGAGCCGACCCATTCGTGCTACAACTATACTACTAACATACTTGTAAATAAAGCTTATGTAAGTATTTATTACAAGTTGATGATACAGTAATGTTATGTTATCCCGTCGAGTTTTAAATATCCTTAAAGGCCAAAGTAATCACCGGATATGCTCAAGGGGAAATCGTATTCATACCACGAATACTTAATACCATAAGAATACCCCTTTGAGTTTCACATTATACGCTAATTCCATTCGGATCCACAAAATAGTGTGCATCTTTTGGCGAAATTTTTATTGCTTCCTTGTTTTTGACATACCTATATAGGCTGCAAATTTAATTTACTTTACTCAATTAGTCAGAACTAGTAAGGACTCCTTTTCTGCATAGGGGTCCTTCTCGGCTGTAGGCACCACCTTATTAACTAATCCTGGCGCCAAGCAGTAGTATGTGCACTGCTCTGTTCCGGTTTGAAATCTATGGAACGCCATTGTAATTACAGGTTGTGAGGCTGTATTACAGATTGTGTTTTATCTCAGTCCTTAGAGGTGACAACGAAAAAAAAATAAAAAAGGCTACAGGTGCCTTTTTATTTGAAATTGGCTGCACGTGACCACTATGCACTAGTCACTTTATTTTTTAATTTTATTATTATTATTATTACATAATTGGTTTAAATAGACATACTAATCCTTTCTTACTTTATATGTTATATTTTATTGTTACATTTACATTATCATCAGGTGGACTGTAAGTTCGTTTAACACATATATTTTATAAAAAAACATAGTGCATAGTTTATTCACATAACGTATGTCATACGTTATGTAAATAAATTAATAAGTCACAAATACTATTTTTACTCTCTTAAATATTACAAGTTATATAAATAATCCAATCTATTTTCATAACTTGCAACATATAGTAGAGAACTTAAGTGCAGAGATATTAATAACAATTCACGATTGATTAAAAATAATTTTATGGATTTATATATTTCAATTATTTTAACGTTCCGAAGTTTTGATGTAATATAGCGAGTTAATTGAATGCGATGATAAAATTATACGTAAATCTAAGCTCTCATTAATATTTATGATGTATATTTTATTTAATTTTAGCCCTTATTTGCTCACTAAGTGAAAAATAGGGTTTTAATATATCCATTAAGTGTTTATATTTTAGGAAGATATCGCTTCGCTTCTAAAGGCTTTGCCATATAATATATTAATCTGCAATCTGAAATTCATAAAAATCATATTACTTTTTATTTTTGCCCCCGACTTCGCACGCGTTAGTTTAGTTGCAGCACTTACTACTATACTAGTGTAGTGGAAGTGTGAATTTCCACTACCCCATATTGTCCCACGGGTGTTGTAATAGGCAACAGTAGACAACAAACCAGGAGCTGGGCAGCAGCGTCTTCCTAATAACAACTAAAACCAACGTGTGGTTGCCAACGCGCTCGCTGAGCGTAGGAATTACGGCAAATATCTCCTCTATGAGGTAATCTATGGGGGAGGCCTATGTTCAGTGGACTTTTAATAAACTGTACGGTAACAGTAATTTACTACTGTAACACCTTGCACCTTGTAACACAATGCTGTTGCAGTACAATTATCTTATCAATAGAGTACGTTTCATATAACCAAGATTTTTGGCGACCTATCAAGCTAGAAACTTCCCCAATGACATCCTGTATTTAATTATGTAAGTTTTTGTGAGGAAATGGAAACAATTAGTAAATTAAGAAAAAAAACATTGTGCCTTAATACTTTAGGAAATTCCCCCTTTTTCGTGAGGATTCTAGCCTGAAGTCAAGCCTCCCCTTGACAAAAACCCTCGCCTCGTCGCCTAAGATACCCACGGAATGAAAAGGGATGGTAGGATGAGTTATAAATCTTTGATACACTCTGTCTTAGCACCGATTTTAAAAAATAAAAATAAAAATTTTCGCATAATAATGCGAAAATTTTATTTTTATTTTTTGAAGTCGGTTTTTCTTTTAATTAAAAGTTTATTAGGGCTCCGTACTCAAAGAGGAACCAATGGGACCCTATTACTAAGCCTCCGATGCCTGTCCGTCTGTCCGTCCGTCTGTCTGTCAGCGGGCTGTATCTCATGATCCGTAATAGGTAGACAGTTGAAATTTTCACAGAATGTGTATTTCTGTTGCCGCTCAAACATCAAAAAATAAAAATAAATTAAAAATTAAAGGGGGTTCTCCTACTAGAAACGTGTTTTACGATGTTACGGAACCTTTATGCGCGAGTCCGACTCGCATTTGGCCGGTTTTTTATTTTTATTTCTACGCTATGAAAATATCATTTTTACAATCATCTAATATAGCAATAATTAGCTTTAATTAACCTTAAATAGGTTTCACCGATAATTATAAACTCTTATATTAGAATCATGCTTTGAATATTATTTTTAGTAGATAGGTTATTTGTCAATCTTTGAAGTTAATTAATTAACTAATAAAAAGTCGTGAGAATTTTAAAAGGCGCCCCAGGGTAAGACTTAAAATATAATTGATTAATATTTTGCTGTTCATTCAATTACTTTGTCTACATCTATGCAAAAAAAAAGGTGTTTATACTCTTTTAAGTATAAATTTTACCACCTGATTAGATCACCTACATCAACTTCCAACGAACTATATTGTAGGAAGTTGATGTAGGTGGTTCAGACCATGTCCGACGCAGTCATTCACTATTGGCCGTATAAGGAATATCAAGGTCGCTCAGTAAGCTATGGATAAGACTCTGCTTGACGTTTTTCTGCATGATGGAATTAGTAATGAGGATATCCGTAGGAAGCAGAGTAGCCGACAGTGTGATTTACGACCATCCACTAGATAGAGTGATGACCTATTTAGATATACACTCTCGAGTGGGTTACCTTGTAACGATAAGCGAACTGCAAGGTAGTGTCTCCTCCTAGATGGAGTGTCAAACTGGAGGAGATACAGAAGATACGACAGATGCGGTTGGCTCAGAACCGTGCTTTGTGGCATTACTCGTCGGATGTCTTTTTTATAGAAGAGGGGAAAAGCGAGCAAATGTCGACCGCCGCCAATGAATTATTTTATACGCTTTATTATACGTGGTAGAGACACGCTGCAGCTATATTATGGTTGTAGCACGAATGGGTCAGCTCAACCGGGGTAGAACCCCGCTCTCAAAGAATGCCAGCGTGAAATAGCAGCTTAATGCTGCTGTGTTTCGTATAGTGAGTGTAGAGAACCGGAGACTCTTTACAATGGAAACGAGGCATTCCTCACATTCCACGCGGTGGTATTATCGCATTTACGTCGATATTTAATTTTGCGCCTATTTTTGCTTTATTCACTTGTTGAGTAAGTCAATTTCGTATACCCTGAAGCCCTTCTTTTCATGATGATGGAATCGCGGCTTGGTCATAAGCATTTAAATATTATATAAAATATAATATTTTCAGCAAAAAGGTTGTGTGTAATTTCAATAGTAATGAGTGTAATTGCAAAACTTATTCTTTTTTAGTTTTAGAATAAGGGTGACAATGAAAACCGAGCACAAAGTCTGATCGTAAGTGGATGCTGTAGCCCATGGACACATATAATAAAGAATTACTCCGAAAAATTAAATATATTAAAAATTATAAAAATATATAAACACTCACGCCTGTCACCCAGAGGGGTAGGCAGAGACTACGGACTTCCATTTGGCACGATCCTGACACACTTCTCTCGCCTCCTTTACATCCATATATCTACGCATACACGCTCGTCGGTTAAGGGTACTCCTAATCTGGTCCATTTTCAATATATCGCCAATTTGGTTGATAAACCTTCGTCTAGGGCGTCCCTTCCCGACTCTTCCGTTCACTTCTGCAACATAAATTTGCTTTGTTACTCTTTCCTCGTTCATTCTTTCTACATGACCAAACCACCGAAGCATTCCTTTCTTAATCCTGATCAAAACGTCATCTTGCAAACCACACTTTTCTCTTATCACACTATTTCTCACCCTGTCATTCACATTCAGCCCTAGCATACTCCTTAATGACCGCATTTCTACAGCATTTATTCTACTCTCATGCTTCTTCTGCCAGATCCAACTTTCACTACCATACATTAAAGTAGGGACTAACACAGCATTATGAATTGCCATACGTGCCTTTTTTGACACATTCTGAATTTTCATAATAGCGTGTAGAGCCCCATTCACACTATTTCCTGCGTTCACTCGTCGTTCTATATCCTTATCATATCTACCATCCCTGCTAAATAAACATCCCAAATATACAAACTCATCCACTTGCTCAATCAACTCCCCTTCTATTCTTATTTGACATAACGTTTTACTTACTTCTCTTTCAAAAACCATCACTTTCGTCTTACTTGCGTTCACTTTCATGCCCCTTTCTTTTAATGACCAGTTCATTAAAGTAACCATCATTTGCAACTCGGCCGCCGCCGATGCAAATATGACTTGATTATCGGCGTACAAAAGGCATTTGACGTTTAACTCACCCATTCTCAACCCACATTCTTCAACTTTCAAAGTTTGCAAACAACTGTCCATAAATAGGCTAAACAGCCACGGGGAAGCTACACAGCCCTGTCTGAAACCTTTTTGAATGCCAAACCAGTCCGAGTAGACCCCATTAATTCTGACACAAGCACTAGAGTCCCTATAAAGAGATCTTATGCCTGTATCAAACCAGCGCTCAACCCAAATGAGTTCAGTGTTTGCCATAACACATTCCTGTCCACTCTGTAATAAGCCTTTCCCAAGTCCATGAACGCACAAAAAACTTTCTGGTTTTTGGCCAAAAACTTCTCCGCAATCATGCGCATGGAAAAGTTTTGGTACGTACATCCCATCCCCTTTCTAAATCCAGCTTGCACATCCCAAATTTTTCCATCAGTTTCTTCCATAACTCTTTCAATTAACACCTTAGCATACAGTTTACCCACAATGCTAAGCAAGCTAATGCCACGGTAGTTTTTACAGTCCTGCTTTGACCCTTTTCCCTTATATATTGGGACTATAACGGCTTTGCACCAGTCTTCCGGTACCCGCTTCAGTTTCCAACATAAATTAAACAAGGTGTACAGTAGGCCCGCCACCAGTCCCTCTCCAGCCCTTAGCATTTCGAGTGATACTCTATCATATCGGGCTACCTTACATGCTTTCATGCTTTTCATTGCTTTCATTATTTCACCTACACTTAACTCCCTACCTCTCTCCACTTCTTTCGGAATTTATATTTCACTTAATTCAGACGACTCTTCCCTCATAAACACGCTTTCAAAGTATTCCTTCCATCTCTTTAAATAAGAGACTTCATCATTCAGCATACAGCCATTCTCGTCTCGTATAGCATTCATTCTAGGCTGTATTGAATTTCCCCTGGCAGTTCTTACGAGTTTCCAGAATATTTTAATATTTGCCTGGAAGTTATCAGATATCCTTCTATCATTCTTGTCCGTTCTTTCTTGCTTTTTCCTTTCAACAACTTCTTTTACTTTCTTATTTATACGTCTAAAGTCTGCCTTTTTTCTTTCAATCTCATCAATCATACCGCTAGAATTACCAGCTTTGGTTGCTAGTAAATCTAGCCATGTTCTCTTCTTTGCTTCAACTTCCATCCGTACCTCATCATCCCACCACAACGTATTATTTTTCCTTTCATTCGTTCTCTTAGTTACACCACATACTTCGGTGACTGCATCCACCAAACCTTTCTTGACATTATACCACACAGTCTCCAAGCCTAAATCATTCATACACAATTCATCCATACCACTTATATTTTCTCTCAGTCTACATTTGTACTGCTCTTTCGCACCTAAATCTTGTAACCTCTCTGTTCTTATACGCTGTAACGCAGTGGTAGACACAGATGTCCGATGCCGCCAACGTCTGAATAGAAAACTGACAGCTGTAAATCACCCGAAATGTTTGGAATTAAAATAAGTAAATTAAACGCTATAAAATCCGTAAATATAGTTTTATTCAATGTGTAGTTGTTCGCGTAAATATAAGAAATCATTAGATTTGTTTTGATCAAAGTCCTAACTTGAGTTATACATCCGACTACTGAATTGATTACATTCTTCAATTCTTAACAAAATTCTATACTCTCTTATAATAAAAAATATTAATCCTAAAGGAAATTACGAAAGCTTTTGTACTGTTGCTATAACCGGTACTAGAATGCAGTAGTGTATATAACAAATAGCTGCCATTTTAAAATAATATTCATCTCGACCAAGCGTGCTTTAAAACTATATTTCACGTCTAAAAGTTGTTCGTTTTGTTGAGGTTAGTTTTACTTGTCTAATATATTTTGTATGAACCTACTGTACGGATATTTTTTCAGTACATGACACTCATTACATATAATATATTACAGTAGATTACAGTAAGCATTTTGTTCACGTTACGCAAACATCCCGGATTTCATTGCCGTCAATACCAATTAAACTGTTTTGTTTTACCAATTAAATTATAATTTTAAGTGCTAATTTAAAAATTACACGGCTGTGAAGGAAAAACATCTTGAAAAAACCTAATATTATATAATAGGAATATAATATTGCGAAGACAAAAGAAATCCGCCAACACACACTATAGCAACGCGGTGGAATAGTTGCTCAATAGCTCTCTCAAAAATGAGCGAAGGTCAGTGCCCAGTAGTGAAACACATTTAAAAAGGAAATTCTTTATCAATAATCTTTTTTTATATGGAATAAAGGTGGCAAACGAGCACACAGTCCACCTGATTGTAAGTGGTTGCTGCAGCCCATAGACATCTACATATATCCTCGATTACGAATGCAGATGCGTTGTCACCCATGAGGACTAAGATGGAATGCCTCGTTTCCAGTAAAAAGGGTCTCCGGGTTCTCTACACTCACCATACGAAGCACAGCAGCGTTAAGCTGCTATTTTACGTTGGCATTCTGTGAGAGCGTGATCCTTCCCCGGTCGAGCCGACCCATTCGTGCTACAACTATACTACTAAATATAGCTGGAGCATGGCTCTACCACGTATAAAATATATATAAAATATTTTTTTAAACTATTCTATGAAATTTTAACAATATTTTTATTTTAATAATTATAATACACTCTACTATAATATTTTTTTATAATAGAGAGTATTATAATTAAAGAACAAATTTAATTTTAGTTCAATTCGCTTATGCATTTACAAAGTTGCCAAACGTCCTTAAACTCAAAATTCACCAAAGCTACTTCTTTTTCAAGCTTTACCTTTAAGCTATAGCATATATTATTTATTAATTAATACAGATCTTCCTTCATTCCTTTCTAATATTACTGAGATATCTTTTCAAATTCTGAAAAGCACGCCTAGAAAAGGAGTTAAACCACAAACAATATTGCATTTAAATTCATAACAGTTCTTTAGCGGCATCTGTCACGTACGCTCGTGCCGTTCCGCAAGTGTTGCAAACGCTCCTCGCTGAAGTTCGATAATTTAAAAAGAAACAAACGAAAAGTTTTATTTTTTTAAATATAAAACATTCTTTAAATTATTTACATTACATACACAGATATACATACATTGAACGGCAGAGTCGGAATGGGACGCCCTAGACGAAAGTATATCGACCAAATTGGTGATATAATGAATATGGGCCAGATTAAAAGTACCCTTAACCGACGAGCATGTATGCGTAGGTAGGTAGGTAGGATGTAAAGGAGGTGTATTAGGATCGTGATAAATGGAAGTCCGTAATCTCTGCCTACCCCTCTGGGTGACAGGCGTGAGTGTTTATGTTAGTTTGTATATACGTACATACACAGATATCATAACACATGCAGATATTGCCATTATTATTACCATTCCAAGATTATTGGGCATATACATAGAAAAAGTTATCTCGAATCTACAAATATGTCGGTGTCGACAGGTGTTGACCAAATTTATTGGAACATAATTTATATAAATTAGTTCCAAGAACAGTTTAGATCTTGAAACTAATCGCACCAATAAATTTGTGGACATTTAATTCTTATAGTTAAAATTAAAATTAGAAAACAGTGAAGTGTAAACGAAAGAAACGTTGAAAGTTATTTAGATTAATAACTTTGTATTAATTCAAAAAAATATAATGATGTCCCAGATGAAATACTTAATATGTAAACGGGTGTCAAGCTAAAATATAACAAAGCGAGAGAGGGGCTCCGGTTGCGTTCTGAACGGAGATTTTGGGACCATTCGTATACTCTGATAGTAACCAACGTTACCGTTTTAGCCGGTAGAAGTCCAATGGCGCCGCAGCGGAAGGTATCTATGCAGATTTCCTCATGATAAAAAACGTTAGGTAAGAGATATCGTGATAGTACTACGAGAGAGAAGGTGGGGGGTACATAAAACCTTAGTACGGTCTCCGGGACGTGCTTATGGTCAAGCAAAGCGATTCATTTCGAACGGAAATCCTGAGACTTCTCTTGCCCGCTGATGGTGGACACCGTGGGTTTTAGAGGAGTCCATGAAAATTCTCACAATAAAAATATTAGGTTACGCACGAGTGTCAAACACGGCCTTGACTCTGCGACGCATTATAATATGCGTAGGCATTTCCTTTTGGATAAAAGATCCTTGGAATTGCCGGTCCTCCAATGAGACGCTAACGCAGACGATGATGACTCGAAAGTGATCTCAACGGTATCGTGATAGCACTGCGAGGGTGCTGTGGGCAGTAAATGCTGCCCCCGGGACGTGCTTCTAGTCGAGCACAGCTATAGAGAGACTTCGGTTGCACTCCAAATGGAGATCCCGGAAGCCTTCATAAGCGCTGATTGTTACCACTGTGGATTTTTAGCTGAAAGGCGTCCGGAATAACCTTACAGCGTCCTCGAAGATTTCTCCACGATAAAATCAACATATATCAGTTTAGGTTAAGTTCAAATCCCGCACGAAATAAATATTTGTATGGCCTAAAAATAACTATTCTGGGTCTGGATGTATGATAGGGGAGAAAATCCATCAGCCACCATCAACACCTCCACCTTTTTGAAGTCGGTAGAAAAGAAGAAGGATAGGGAGATATGGTAAAATATAATAGAAAAGAGTAGAATAAAATAGAATGTAATGAAATAAACAGGACAAATATTCATATTCAATACAGATACTATGTAAGTTGTAGAGCCATGCTGCAGCAATACTATGGTGGTAGCAAGATTGGGTTGGCTCGACCGAGAATTGAACACACCCTCACAGAATACCATCGTGAAATAGCAGCTTGATGGTGCTGTGTTTCGTATGGTGAGAGTAGAGAACCAGAGACCCTTTTTACTGGAAACGAGGCATTCGATCTTAATCCTCAGGGGTGAGAACGCATCTACCTTTTGATTCTTAATCAAGGATAGATGTAAATATCTATGGGCCACAGCATCCACTTACCTTCAGGTGGACTGTGTGCTTGTTTGTTAGCCTTATTTATTGAGTTTTTGAAGTCAATTTCTATTTTACCACTGCATCGGGAAATTTTTATTTCTGTCAAAAAAGTGTCTTTGAAGAACCAGAAAGAAACCAGCCAGTTGATATAAATATTACAAAAGTTTAGTAAGATGGCTTTTTAAAATAATAACACGAATATCATCCAATAATATACCCAAATTGTACAATTAATTTAGAAACGGCAACGGTAGCAATCACCTCATTTCCAGGGGTTATTTCCATTCATGTATACCATATTATTATAATAACCCTTCAATATAGTGTTCATAGGTACAATGAATCCTATAAACTTGTTATTAGACTAGGATTGATCTAGTACTTTTACTAGTACTATTATTTATTCTGTGCTTTTACTGAGATTTTGTTCGAGTTTTCGGGGCCGAGTAAAAGCATGACACGCCTAAGCTTGTTCCTAATATATATTGATGGACAAAGGAAAGACACACCAAAGGAAAGATACACCACCGTCGATAATACTCGTACATGTTCGACTGTTTCGGGATCACACATCATATTATTTTATTACGCGGATCTTAGCAAATTTTTAACATCTTTGCAATTGCAAGCTTAAAATGTCTAGCTAAGTTATTTTGGGTCGGCATTGCACCCCCCCCCCCCCCTCTTCTATAAGCCGTCAACTATTTATATATATTATTACTTTCTTATGCATATCATCCCTAACGAAATTCATACATCTTTTCTTAGACCTCCTTCTACTCTTATCCACTTTCATACCTCACCACACACCACATTCTTGTGACCCTCCTTTTCAAAACTAATATAATTTCAATGTCAGCCCTATTTCTTTATAGCAAAATAACGTATTATGAAAATACACACTAGAAATAGCTCAACTAAACAATCGGATGGAATTTGTATAGTAAGTGTAACAACCGGTGACCCTTTCTACTGGTAATGAAGCATTCCATCTTAGACTTCAGAATGACAACGCATCTGCATTTTAATTTTTGATTGATGATAGATGCAGGTGGCAAAGTTATAATTTTCTTTTTGTTTATTTTTTTATTTGTTATTATGAAGACGCTGTTGCCCATCTTCTACTAGCGCGACTAAGGGTTCATCACTAGTGACACAACTGGTTTAAATATTTTATTTCCAAAATTTGAGAAACGATAAAAGAGTAATTATGCCGTTATTGCCCAAAACCTGCAACCAACACACACACACACACACACACACACACACACACACACACACACACACACACACACACACACACAGAGAGACATTTATTTTTATTTAAATTTTGCGTAGGTATTTAATTACTTAATTATTGTTATGTGCTTGAAGCCCTTGTACTATTAGGTAAGGTATTATTAGTATTCTCCTGACGTCGTTCAATTAGCAGCTTTCGCAAACTAATCTAGGTCCCGTTTTCTTTAGACTAATAATTAAAGGTTGATATTTGACTTTTGTTCTCGATGATATTCTCTTTAAGTATACTTCGATCATGCAATTATAATACAATTATCACATATTCTATCAGATTTCACATCTTTTGTAACATATATATCTTATTTCTCTTTTTACACAACATGCTTTGATAATTTTTATTATTTCACTTTGATTTTGTCGATATACCTATTAATATTACGGTTTTCTTTAATGACAAGTCTTCTTGCCTTGCATTATAAATTTATATATATTATATTGTAATAAAACAGTAACTAACGTGACCATTGCCGAGTGAAATCGAAAACGTAGAAAAAACAAAAATCTAATTAAAATTATATTTAATTTTTTATTCAAAAACAATGCATGTAGTCGATGTATGTAGACAAACCCACGATATACCGAGTTTGCAGTCCGCAGATTCCATACTTTAAATGAGAATTTTTGCGCATAGTTTGCAAGAATAGCGCAGCATTTGTAAATTAATCCTCAGAAACGACTCTAATGATTTGAATGAAATTTTGTATTCAGATAATGTTTTATTTTTCAAGATTATCTAGATAGATGTCACCCATCCATGAAAAATAATTTCCATCGCTGAGCAAAGCCGGTTCTCCCAGGTACTTTTTATACGTGGTAGGGCCATGTTATATGAGGGCTGGTAAAAATTTCGCGGAATGGAGGGTTAGAGAGGGAAGAGGGGATTTTTTATCTGTCACTACTTGGTGACTCAATACTACTATAAATACCAAGTTTCAGCCCGATCGGTTCATTAGAGTGAGTAGTAATTCTGCGCTTGGGCTCTGTAGACTCCGGACGTGTCGGTGGAGTTCACTCCCGTCACTCCACTCTCTTAGCTCATGCGCAAAATTAAAACTGTTTTTCCTTATACACCGCCTTACTTGGTGCTCGGTGATTGGTTTATGCCTTGGTGTTCTCACTATGGTGCGCAAAACACGCTGACATCGGGAGACAGCAGTCTCACTGTGTTGTTGTGAAGTGTAACGGAAGCTTGGTGTGGTGCAAAGAGTGTTTTGTGCGTAGCTCTCCTTCCTGGCTTCCTGGTATTGGTATCGGCAACCGTAAGTAGAGTGAATAACATCCGCCGCCTCAGAGGCGGCTATCGTTTTAATTCTTGTGTTGCATGTTGCACTCGGACATGGTTCGTTTTAGGCACACACCTCCCCGAAAGATGGGGGAGCTTGGTATACATCTGTGCTTGTGTCAACATAGGCGACAAAATGGCGTCGTTTACTACAGACGAACTTGCCGACTTTTTAGTCGAGCCTGCCCCGACATTTGGGCTGTGTTTATTGCATAGCGCAATGAGCCTGCACCTCTAGCCGGCCCCTCTACCCAGCATGTCTGGCCCCCCACCGACCGTCCGATTGTGCGATTTGACGACCCTATGTCGCCATGCACCGGACCCACGACCCCGCGTCCAGTGACACCCTCTACGACGCCGCGTCCCCCGCACCTTCAGCGATGTCCACCCGCGGCCCGTCTCCGGTCTTCTCGGATGCCGAATCAGGCTCCGACATGGAGACCGACACGCGAGTCCCGCCTAAGCCCGAAGACGAAGGTTTCGCCCTCGTTCAGGGCAAAAAGCGCAAACTCGCCGCCCCTAAAAAGGCTCTCCGGCAAAAAAGCCAGCCCTCGCAGCGCGCGTTTAAATAATTAAACCCCTAACCCTGCGGCCAATACAGCAGCGAAAGGATCCCCTGCTGAACGTAGGGAAAAGCCGCCGCCACCCATTATTGTTCAAGACAAAACCAAATGGAATAATCTTTCCAATTGGTTGAACTCAAAGAAAATATACTGCCTTGCTAAGGTGCAAAACGCCGGTCAGGGCATCAGAATCTTCGTAGATACGACTGAAGATTTCCGCAGTGTGACAAACCACCTGCGCACCCAACAAGTCAGCTTTCATATGTACGCTCTCCCTGAGGAACGTAACCTACGCGTGGTCATCCGTGGACTCCCGAACATTTTTGATAAATTTTCCGGTCCGGGAGGTGCATATAATACACCACCAGACCGACAAGAAACGATTTTTAGATCTGTGCCTTGTCATTCTGGACCTGTCTCCGGAAGGCAAGGCGATTTTTAACGTTCGGCGCATCTGCAACCTAACGGGATTGCAGTTGTAGTCCCCCAAAATAGGGGCATCGTTGGCCAGTGCCACTGATGCCAACTGTACGGCCACTTGGCCAGAAATTGTTACGCCAGGCGCGCCAAGTGCCTAGATGACCACGGCACCACTGACTGCTCCCAGCGCGGAGGTAGAAGCCGTCCCGGACGCGCGGATCAAGCCAGTGTGTCTCGCTGTCAACAGCCTGCCCCCAAACCCACTCCATCCCCGGTGCCCACTTCCTCACCTCAAATCGCAAATTACACCTTAGTTAGAAATTATAGGTTGACCAGCCCTAGAGGCGGCACCTTGATCTACTACAGAAGTTCATTGCACTGCGACGACAATCGACAAAGCAATTTGACTTCAAATTGCAATCGACGCCCTCCATTAACCAATATAGAAATTTCTATATGTAAGGTAGCTCTCTCAGGCCATCCGCCACTTAACATCGTATCGGCGTATCTACCGCCACTCAAACGCATAGTTGAATCAGACTTTGCAGAATTATTTAACCTAGACTCCAGTGTCATAATAGCTCGAGACCTCAGTAAGCATTCCTCCAGAAACTCACTTACAAGCAATCCCAATGGTAATGCATTGTTCGATTTCACGGAGCGACTAAATTTCGATGTTATTGCGCCTGAGATTCCAACCCTCTACCCTTTCGCTACCAGTCACCAACCGGACGTCCTTGATTTAGTATAGTACTATAGCTAACAAATTCCAACTGCGCAACCTCCAAAACGAGGTGAAACAGCGCATTAAAGAGTTTCGACAGGATAAGTGGGATAATCTGCTGACGGACATCGAGCCATCATAAACTGCCTTCAAGCAGTTAATGCAAGCTCTGAAAGCAGAACAATCCTTACCTATGCCACCTCTTATTAGGCCAGGAAACCCCGATCTCGCCTTTGACGACTCTGAAAAGGCGGAATGCATCTCTGACAGTTTAGAGAGCCAATGTACTCTCTTTAGCGAACCTACGGATCCCGCTCACCTTGCAGAGGTCGAAGCGGAGGTCGAGCGTAAGTCTGCACTACCACCTGCGGGCGACCCCCTACAACATGTGACTGTCGACGAAGTCACAGAAGTAATTAAAAGCCTTCAAAAGAAATCAGCAGCCGGCCCCAATGGAATTAGCAACAGGGTACTGAAATCTCTCTCCTCGCCGCTAGTATGCCTCCTAGTAGGCATATTCAACACTCTTCTTTCCAGCTGCTCTTTCCCGGATGCATGGAAAGAGGCAGACGTAATAGAAATCCCGAAACCGGGGAAACTGCGGAACTTAGCCACTAGTTACAGACCAATTAGTCTCCTCAGCACATTGGGGAAAGTTTACAAGCGACTCATATTGAATCGCCTTCGTAAAAACGTCTTCACCAACAAACTTCTTCCAGACGAGCAGTTCGGCTTCAGACCCGAACACTCGTGCACCGACCAGTTACATCACCTTACAGAAAACATTCTGAAAGGATTCAATGTCTCACAAAGGAGTCACAAAACCACCATGACCGGTGCCCTCTTCTTCGATGTCGCAAAAGCGTTTAACGAAGTCTGGCACGACAGCTTGCTTTACAAGCTGAATAAACTCAACGAGCTTGATAGGCTCATTCACATCATCAGAGCCTTACTTACCAATCGCCACTTTCGCTATCGAATAGAGGGTACTCGCACCCCTCAAGGCTGGTGTCCCACAAGGCTCCGTCTTCTCCCCACTACTCTTCACACTCTTCACGAGTGACATCCCGAAGGACCCAGTAGTGAATACCGCTCTTTTCGCAGATGACACGGCACTTTTCGTTGCCCATTCAAATAAAAGATTCCTCACCAAAATGCTCCAAACAGCCGTCAAGCGCCTAGGCGATTGGTTTTGCTTATGGAGAATCGAAGTTAATCCTGATAAAAGTGTAACAATACACTTTCAAAGAATCTCCACTTTTAATCGTCAAATCAGAAACTCCAAGAATTCGTTAGGTACGATCTTTCTGCACGGCCGCCCGATCCCCTGGCAACCAACGGCCAAATATCTAAGGGTAACATTCGACCAAGGTATGACATTCGCGATGTCCGCAACCGTGCTAAATTCGGCTCTGTTCGCCTCCATCCGCTAGTTAACAGCAAGAGCAAACTGTCCTTAAGACACAAGCTCCACCTTTATAAAGCGTGCGTAAGACCTATCATGTCTTACGCAAGCGTAGTTTTCGCGCACGCAAACCATAGTCATTTGTACGACCTCGAAGTCCTCCAAAATAGATTCATTCGCATAGCAACCGGAGCTCGGTACTACCAGCGAAACTCCGACCTACACAGAGACTGTCAACTTCCGACCTTCTCTGAATATTTCAAGAATATGTCTCGGCGCTATTTCGAGAGGGCCGAAACACATCCCAACCAGCTAGTGGTAAACGCCTACGCTCCGACTCCGAACGTTACGCAAGCCCTCCGGAGGCCCCGCACCGTTCTAATCGAACCCCCTGTTCCGCTACATTCCGACGACCGAAATGTCGCCGGCCAGTAACACACAAACACAACACATTCACTTAAGCGTAGCGAGTCCGCAGACGGGCGCACCGCACCCCCCCCCCACACCGCGTACACAACGTACACCCGCGTCCCTGGGCGGTTCTCACCGCCCAGAACATCGAACGATACGTCTTAGCCGTCAGAACCGGGGCCCGCCACCCCCTGGTCGGACGGCGGTTAGATAACTCATCCATGTTATGTTAATGTGAACACAGAACAATATTATCCCCAATATAATCGATTTTAGATTTTAGTCGCTTTCGCAACATTGCACTAAAATAAGTAATCTCCACCCCTTTTATATTCATCGATGAAGTTCGATGACGCTCTAAGAGCCGCATAGGCTAACAGCATTAACATCACAGAAACTAGATTTGGTTTATTAACTTTTCAGATGTCACAGGATAAACAAGTCAAAATTGAGTTTCGTGCCGTGTTTAAGTTCCTCATTAAGCAAGGAAAAACGCCACATACCATTATTGAAGATAGTCATCTGTTTACGGGGACTCTTGCCCTGGAAAAACAATGATTTATAAGTAGCATAGCCTTTTCAAGCATGGCAGACACTCAATTGAAGACGATCAGCCCTCAGGCCGACTGATTGAGGCAACTTCCTCAGAAATTGTCCAAAAAGTTCTTGAAGATGCTCGTCTGAAGAAAAACTAGATCGCAAAAATGACTGGAGTATTATCTACGACTGTTTTAAATATTCTCCATGACCATCTTGGCATGTCCAAGGTCAGTGCAATATGTGTGCAAAGAATGCTCACACCGCTTCAGAGACAGCAGCGTGTCTCGACTTCTGTTCTCGAACAGGGACGAAATTATGAACCAAATTGTGACTGACGGTAAAACATGGGATCATCACTATGAACCAGAGTAAGAGCAGGAGTCTATGCAGTGGCATAAAAAAGACACAGCACCGCCTAGAAAGTTCAAGGTGTCACAAACGGTTGGAAATATTTTATTGATCTATTATAAAGATAAAGTTGTCAATATCACAGGACAGTATTACGATACGCTAGTAGAAAAATGAAAAAATGCGATTAAAGATACTTGTAATAAAGCGTAATAAACTGCAACGATACAAAATTCATACTATAGTAGGTACTCGTAGTAAAGATAAAATTTTCACTATATCATTTTGTTCTCTCAGTCAGAGGAAAGTAAGATGTTTCAGCACTTAGGAAAACACTTCCGCTGCGCTTTGAAATGTGTGTTAAGTCGAACACTTTTTCCTACACCGTTTTTCAGTAAATGATGAAAGGTTTTAAATATTAAAAATATACAAGATGACGAGCTTATTAACTCTTACTGCTCAAAATGGCCTCTATTTTAGCCGACTTCAGAAAAGGAGAAGGTTTATGTTATATCTTCATCAATTGTGAACCGATTTTGATGGCTATTTTTTATCAAATATGTTATGCTTGTGGTAGTGATACTGGTGGTGACCCATATAAATTTGGAGAAAAAATTCCACCACAACTCTATCTGTTCGTAAAGTTTCACATAATCGGTTCAGCCATTCCGAAGGTTAGCCCGGATAGACACACAGACAGGCGGACAGATATTTGTTTCCCAAAAATGGTTATTTATGTCTTAATCAAATGTTCAAATTCAAAATTCAAATTCAAAATGGTTATTTATGTCCAAATAACCCCTGAACTAAATATTTAGTAATAGTTATTTTAATATTCGCAGCCACTTAAATTTTATTCACGGATAAGCGTCACTATTAGAAAAACTTGATTACGTAACGTAAAAATGTCCATATTTCAAAACGAACAATGATAATGAGTAATGACAAATAACCAATGGTAAAAAGTAAAGAAATAAAAACGAAATCTGATTATAATTACACGAAATAATGTTTATATTTATCTATGCATTGTACAAATTATACAGATAAATAAATTATTTAAATATTAGATAACCATACATACATACAAATACTCCCTACTAATATTATAAATGCGAAAGTGTGGTTGTTAGTTTATCCTTCTTTCACACAGGAAACTTTTATTTATTTTGTATTGCATTCTATAAAACAAAATAATACAAAGGGCGGACTTAATGCCTTGAGGTGTTCTCTGCCAGTCAACCCATGGAGTGGTGAGAATTTGACGTTCGTGTAGCAATACAGAATAAAAAACAAAATAAAGGCTACATCAACATATGAATGATTCCACATTTATTAATTTTATAAAAATTTCTTCGATAAGCTTTATAATTTTTAGACGTATATCCGTATTGGACTAAATGAGTGATAAATAATATCGCGGTGAAAAAGTCATGCTGCAGCTGTATTAGTAGTATAGTTGTAGCACGAATGAGTCGGCTCGACCGTGGAAGGACCACGCTCTCACAGAATACCAGCGCCAAATAGCAGATTAACACTGCTGTGTTTCGTATGGTGAGTGTAGAGAACCGGAGACCTGCATTTTGATACTTTATTGACGATATATGTAGATATCTATGGGTCACAGCAACCACTTAATATCAGGTGGAGTGTGTGCTCGTTTGTCACCCTATCCTATAAAAAAAAGAAATATAGTTAAATATATAGATAAAACGACCGAGGATTAGGGGGAAAGGGAAAAGAATCGGCGGACAATGCGGGCGGTATCGAGGAGCACCGCCTTCTGCATTTGAGCCTGGAGCGGTCTGTAACGGAGTCCCAGTCACCTCAGATGACCCGAGAGGCTGAGTGGGATTAGCCTGTTCGGTCTAGATATTTTGTTTTCTTATCTGTTTCAGCTTTTTCTAGGTTCACGTCATACGGAATGGTAATGTCGACCAAAATTATCCTTGACTCTGCCCGGTCCATCAATATCAGGCTTATTCGAAACAATAGTCCTGTCTGTGATGACGGTTTGGTCCCAGTAGAACCGGGCGCGGTAATTTTCGAGCACGGCATACGGAAAATACTTGTAATAAGACAGTTTCCGATCCACGCGACCGTATTTCAGAGCAAGCGCCTGGTGTATCCTAGCTACTAGGATGGTAGCTAGGATTCCACACCAGGAGCTTGGGTTACTTACGGTTATTTAGCTTGAAAAATAAATATGTAGATAATCATTTTTTCGGGAGTATTAATAACTAGGGTCTTGCCCGGCTTTGCCTGGAATTAATCTATCCATGTGACGTAATTTAAAAATTTGTAAAAATGTTTATTTATGTCTTAATGACACACAAATAACCCCCTGAACTAAATAGAAGCCAGTTATTTCAATATTACAGACAGACACTTTAATTTTATCTATGGGTATAGAAATGCGTTAGCTCACGGCTCATAAGTATCGCTATTAGAAAAACTTGATAACACTTGTAAACAAGGCTACATCAAAATATAAATGTTTTCACACGTATCAACTTTATAAAAGATTCTTCGATAAGCTTTATATTTTTTGACGTATCTCCGTAGGACTTTCAAAACTGTGAAAAATACGGAAAAACTATCTATACAGTAACACTGGTCACGCTTGATGGATGCACGCACGACAGTATATATGCTACATCTAGCATTGCGTCCTTGGTGGTATTTACAGCAAGATGGACCGTGTGCTATTCTTCAGGGGTATCTAAATGCCAAAATTTCGCACAATTTGACACGTGTCAACAGGTGGACAGTATATAAGTAATCGCAATTGCCTAACATTATAGTTTCTCTGGTTCCTGTGTTTGTTCTGTAAGAGCAACATAAGTGATTCTTATGTACATCCATTAGAAATTGCAATAACGATATTAGAACATTATTTACTAAATAGCACGACGTTATTTAGCCATGAGATTTAGTATCTAACAATAAGTACAATAGATAGGATTTCAATATTAAGATGCATATTAGCTGGTGTAATTTTGGTCTGGAGTTTCGTTGGGAAAACACTCCAAAATTTTTACAAAATGAATATGGGTGAGAAAAGACTACATAGATGGTGTGTGAATACTGTGACCTTTGGACATCTTCATCTCTCCTCTATTAAGAATCAAAATGCAAATGCGTTGTCACACCTCATTCTCTCACTTACCATAACAAAACATAGCAACGATAAGTTGCTATTTTACGCTGGTATTCTGTAAGAACTTGGCCCTTCCTTTCAAGCCGACGCATTTTTTTTAAATTTTTTTTTGTTTAATTTTTTCATGTTTGGCAATTTACCCAGACAGTATTTTATTTCATAAATTGAAAAACTAACTACATTCTTGAGGTTTCATAAATTTAAGTGTTTTACTACGATAGAATATTATAATAAAGAATTGTTACAGGTAATATTAATGAAAATATATTTTTTAGATATTGATAAAAATACAACAGTCTTTTTTTAATATATGTTATTTAAAAAAAAACATTAAACCTAATTTTTATTTACGATAATACAATATATTTCATAATATATTTATTAAGCAGCCACATAACAACTGTGGGAATAATGTGATTACTACCAAGTTAGAGAAGAGGCGCATATCCACCGTCCATTTCCTATCAGTGAACTAAAGAGTATCTCAAGCCTAAGGTAACAAACAGAATGTCGTCTAAATAGTAACATTAAAAATTTCATCCCTTATTTTCGCACCCTCACGGGTGGATTTTTGTCTTAATTCATTCCTATTAATAAAAATAAAACATCAAATCCAGTTTACAATTGACAACATAGATCGAATAAAGGACATTCTCTTTTTTTTAAGTAAAAAGCATTAAATATAGAAAAAATACACAAAATTAAGAAGAAACATTTTTCAACTTTTTGAATTTACTCGTCCCATGTTTATAATTTTGTCGGTTCTTCAAGCTATATGGCCGGCCCATTGCCACTTCAGCTTACCAATCCGTAAACAGACAACCGATGGGGAAAAAAGGTTCTTGAGTGGCAGCCTCGTACCGGTAGGCGAAGTGTAGGGCGACCCCCACTAGACGAAGTGACGACCTGGTAAGACATGCAGAAAGTCAATGGATGCAGGTGGCTTGGGACCGTTGTTTGTGGCATTCCTTGGGAGATGCCTATGTTCAACAGTGGACTTTTGAAGGGCTGTTATGATGATGATGATGAAATAAAGCCAAATAAACGCCTTCGAATTTATTTCTGACTGAATTACAGTCACGGCCAGTCTTCTGCGTAAGACAGGATTATTGTGTCACACGAGCCGACGTGATGATGACAACGAATAGTGATGTCAGGCGCAGCATTTTAAATTGAGTATTTATTCTTACTTATGTTAAATTTTTCAGTATTTCCTCGCTCATTTACGAAGGGTGCAAATTTTTTTGCCCGGGGCGACCGAATGTCTAACGTCAACTCTGCCGTCAGTGGAGAGAAAAAGTAGTAAAGAAAACAGTTCTTAGTACTTTCCAAATACAAGAGAAAAGGAAATTTGGTTTAAGCATTTTTGCTACGTGAAGCTTAAAGCCAGTCAGCCACTTCTGTTCAACCTGTTGTCAAAAGAAAAGGTGGCTTTGCGGGAAATAAAACGAAGGTGTACAAAAACATTGTTTTTACTCACTGAGAATTTTCGTATTTATGTTTAAGTTGTCGTGTTTTAATTAGAACCTGAATGAGTTTAATAAATAGCGTGTCTGGAAAAGCATTCTTTATAGTTTGAAACGTGATGAATTTGAGTTCAGAACATAAGTTGAACTCAAAATAATTACAAAATTATTTTCTTGTGTCCAATAAAAATTGCATATTACCGTATGAATAATATAGAGAATATAAATAATATTTTAAAGCTGATGAGGAATAAAAGTTCTCGAGTGGCTGCCCATTAGATAAAGTTACGATATGCGTAGGGAGTATTAAACGAAATAATCAAATACGAATATTCATTCATACATCATTTAATACAGGCATCCACCATAGAAACAAGCTTGGTATGCTCAGTATCTCGAGACGGTATTTTATGCCGGCCCACCGCTTACAGCTATACAAAGCGCATATTCGGCCTCGTATGGAATACTGTTCTCATCTCTGGGCCGGGCACCCCAGTATCAGCTCCTTCCACTTGACCGTATTCAACGGAGCGCGGCCCGAATCATCAACGACCAAGTTCTTTTCGATCGGCTTGATCCACTGGCCTTGCGAAGAGACGTGTTATCTCTTTGCATCTTCTACCGCATAAACCGTTTTTACAAGGAAGATGATGCTGCCCATCTTCTGTTCCATTTCCTTCTATCGCATCTTACGACACCCACAGGTGGAAATTACTCGTTTTTTACGGCTCCACTACACGGTGTCTTAAAATTAAATAATGGGGTTTTTCTAATCCGAATTCGGTCAAATTTACTTTTAGTTAAACTTACCTTCAAAAATGTATGTTATCTTGTCATTTATACGGGCTATTTTGTAAAAATAAGAATATATAACACCGAAACTTTATTAATCAAAGAATAGTTTACATTTTTATGACTGTTGCAAAATTTGTTTTATTTTGGTGGCTATGGCTTTAAATGATTAATTCTTCTCTTACTCCTTCATCAGCTCATAAAACATAACTGTTGGACATTGGCTTCTTCCGTTGTAGGCAGTATTTGTCTTAACCATCACGAATTGACAAATTGATGATTTCGGTACCAGATGTCTTGCAACTTTGACGCAGCTGCTCCCATTGTGATGTTCCGTTCCCATGGTGTGTCATCGTTGTTAGTATTTAACGTCTGACCTAAAAGATATAATATAACGCTATCTATTGGAAAAAAATTCTAGCAATTTCTATATTCGCTTCTAACAATATCCATGAATCAGGGAGTCTAAGAACATACCAAAAATGTCTTTGAGATAAAATAATTTAACTGAAAAAGGTTTAGGTGCGTACTAAATATTGCTTATCTATATTAAAACATAAAATAGAAAACTGTTTTAAAATTACATTACTTACTTATTTATTTAGTACTAGCTGGCCTGGCGCACGTTTTCCTGCTCTTTAAATAAAAACATTTGAAAATAAAATAATTTAAAAACCCTTCTATCCGGCAAAATTAAGGAATTTTATTTTTTGTCATTAAACCGACATAAAGGTACTATACACATAGACGGACGCCTAGGCAGAAAAGGAGTACAATAAGAGAAAAAATACATTTTTTGATTATTTACAATTATTTGTATCTTTTATTGTCTTATATTATTTTATCATTACTTAAATCAAAATCCTTTAATTTAAATTGCTTGTAAGTAGCAATAAATGCCACCACAAATTATTTATTGTATGGAGTATTGCCAGTAGTTTTTTAACACTCTCTTGTTTATTTACTGTTAAAACTGTTAACTATTTTTCATTAAACATTAAAGTTGTCGACTGTAAAGACTGACACTAATAGGGCGTAATAAAAATAACAACCGTTACGACCCCATTTTCTTCGGCTTAATAGACTTTATTGCGTTAACCCAGTTCCGTTTGATTATAACCTTTTCCACTTCGTTTTATAACTACAGACAACAATAATTCTTTATATGTGTGGTGAATGCAGTTAGTTATGCAAATTGAAGCATTATTTTTTATAGGGTGAAAAACAAGAACGCAGTCCATCTGATGGTTAGGAGATGCTATGGCCCTATGGCTAGATGGAGCTACGGACTGCGCAAGGCGGCTGGCAGCAACTGGATGAATGAAACCGAAGATTGAATTAAGTGGCGCGCCTTGGAAGAGGCCTATGTCCAGCTGTGGACTGCTGCAGGCTGGTGATGATGATGATGGTGATTGTAATGGTTCAAATGAAATCTACTTACCTATGATATTTAATTAAGTCAATAATAGTCGAGTCGATTATTTAAATGGTAGAGCCATGATGAAAGTAGTTTCATTCCTCACCTTTCTGATGGTGAAATCTAAAGGTGGGTATAGGATCTCAGTGGCGGCACTAGATAGAACGATCGTGTTTGAACTCATTTGAAAGGGCTTATAAAGACCTAGGTCAATGTGATGATATTACCCTCATGATGGTGGACTTAGAAGGTGGGGTTAAAGATCTCAGTTATGCCACTACGAAGCACCATCGTGTTTGGGCTCATTTGAAAGGGCTCAAGAAGTAACTATTTGAAATACCCTTTCAGATGTATTGTGGTTGTAGCACGAATGGGTCGGCTCAACCGGGTAAAGACCGCGCTCTCACAGGATACAGCGTGAAATAGCAGTTTACTGCTGCTATGTTTCGTATGGTGAGTGTAGAGAACCGGAAATCCTTTTTACTAGAAATGAGGCATTCCATCGCAGTTCTCAAGGGTGACAACGCATTTGGATTTTGATTTTTTTATCCAAAATTGTTGTAGATGTCTACGAGCCGCAGTATCAACTTACCAGCAGATGGACTGTGTACTCGTTTGTTATTCTTATCCAATAAAAAAATGCATCGTTACTAGTAAAAATGTTCTTCAGTTATCTACACTTATCAAAGTAAGCACAGCAGCATTATTCTGCTCCTTTACTCTGGTATTCTGTGATCCATGCACATACTGGTAAGTGTGTGATTATTCATTCATTTATATATTTATGGATGACACTAGTACATAATATGACTGAATAAGTACCTTAAACTCAGGAGCGTGCTTTGTGGCGTTCCTTGGGGGAGGCCTATGTATGTTCAGCAGTGGACTTGAAGGGCTGTAATGATGATGATCGTGATTATGAATTCCTTAAAGCATTCTATCCCAGTCTACTATTAGATTCAGGCATGCAGAGATAAACTAATTAGAAGGCGGTGGTGGTGAATAATAATGTGTGGCCGGTGAAAGGAAAAGAGGAGATCTCCCACCGGGCAAGGTGTTCTGCCCGGGGAGCGGCCAACGCTCCTAGTGGAAGTTCGGAGGTATTGTTTTTAATTCGGAACTTTGATAGCGCGATTTAGGCTTCGATGTATTTCGCTTGTGACGCGACGACAGCGCCGCCACATCACCTGCTCAGACCAGGGGTCGATAGTGCAGTCTAGATGTCGATGAATGTGCAAGTGCCAGGGAATTGCCTTGTAGTCTGCGGTGAGTCGAGAAGAAGGCAAGTAATCTGCGAGAGTGCCGTGAAGCAGAGGCGAGCAGTAAGGCTCAGAGCCGTGCCGAACACTGTAGCGCAGATAGTAGCTTGAAGGAACAGGAAGCATTATTCCAGTGCTGCGATGAACCTTTGTAAAGCTAGATGGCTTTGCAGGATGTGAAAGACTGCAGACAATATCTGCTCGGGAGCGAATGAATGGGGTACTTGAGGACGATGACGAAGGTTTGAAGTTGTAGTTTCCGAAGGTTGTTGGTTGCGTGTTCATATCACGTCGGGGTCACCACTGTGGCGGGTGAAAGGAAAAGAGGAGATCTCCCGCCGGGCAAGGTGTTCTGCCCGGGGAGCGGCCAACGCTCCTAGTGGAAGTTCGGAGGTATTGTATATATACTGTTTTTAATTCGGAACTTTGATAGCGCGATTTAGGCTTCAATGTATTTCGCTTGTGGCGCGACGACAGCGTCGCCACAAATGTAATAATTAAATTGAAGATAAAAAATGCGGTTGCCAATCCTGCTGCCAAGCGTGGCAACTGTGGCAAGCGTCCCCCTATAAGACAATCTATATATCATCAAATTTTGATACTTTGTCTTTTAATACTTGTTTTGTTATTACTCCATATGTATGAAAAACTACAATCGTTATTCAAGGCCCTAATATTGTAATCATTTTAAGACCAACTTTTTTTTTTACTATAATTCATCATTTTTCAAATTATAAAGAATGTTTAATGATTCTTTAATCAATGTAAAAAAATGCTTTTACAGACACTCTATTCATTAAACTCATTCAGGTTCTAATTAAAACTCGACAACTTAAACATAAATACGAAAATGTTCTTTTAGTTTCAAATGTAACAGCTAAGGGGAAAAAACTGTGTTTTTGTGCACCTTCGTTTTTATTCCCCGCAGAGACCTCTTTTCTTTCGACAACAAGTTGAACAGAAGCAAACTTGCTGTAAGCTTTACACATTCAATGTTTAAAAGGAATGGCTTTTTCTCTTGTATTTAGAACGCACTTGGAACGTACTAAATTAGTTCTATTTTTAGCCTCACAATGGCAGAGTTGGTCTTTGCCATACGGTCGCCCCTGACGGGAAAATATTCACAACTCGAAAAGGGTGTACTGGTAAGTATCCCCTTTCCAAGGTGTATATATTAAAGTCATTGACATTATTATTATTTCCCACATGATTGTAGACCTGATTGTAGATGGCGATTACATGGGTTAGCTATTACTTCCGATTAATTCGTGGTCCAAGATGCTATACAGGCTCGACAATTTGATACTGATGCCCATGCCGAATGCCCGGGTCAGTCCGAGCTTATTGACCAAATTGGCGATATGTTGAAGATGGCCCAAATTAATGGTAACATACCATAACCGACAAGCACGTATGCGTAGATATTATACAGGTTTTGCAATAACCGGCCAAATTCACAGAGAAGGAATGGAAAAAAAATGGTGAAGAAAACTTTATTAAAAAAATTCCCAAACATTCTGTCCTTTTTATCTTTTAAATTCAAAATGTAAATTTGAATTTATAAAAATGTAAATGTAATTTTTATTCATAAATATCTAACGCCTACTATATTACTATGTGTCCGTGCACATTCGTAAGGGTCGATCGGTCGGCAAAAACGATGTGAATTGAATCGCGCGTAGTCGTGTTCTCTGTCTTTTCATCTAAAAGGCGTGAGAGAAAATAATGGTGAAAATGGTGTGAAAATAAGATGGTCGTCATACCAATTTTAAGGAATTATAACGCGGCAAGGGTTAGGGATAGTTTGGTGGTGCTCGAACAAATGTTGTAAGGACTGACAAGGGTCAACTGCTGGTGATAAGAAATTCGAGATGACGGATCTAATATGGCGATCAAAAACAATAATGATACATTAAATAAAATGAACAGACTTAGAAACATGTCCGGCGGAAATAAAAAAAAAACAAAAAATAAATGTATAGTAAAAAACATTTTTAAAAACAAGCTATTTGGTATTTAAATGCTCTAAAAATAAGTAAATAAACTTTAAATTGAATCAAACCCATTCATTAATTACAATACACAATTTTTATGATACAAAAGTTTGTCGCGAGATTTACTTGTGTACATAAACAAGAATATAATATGTAACTTGATATTGACATAAGTAGGCAGTTCTAAGAAAAATATTATTTTTTATAAAACAGGTAAATCTTGCGACAAGCTATTATATCATAAAAATTGTGTAATATAATAAATTGATGGGTTTGATTTAATTTAATGTTTATTTTCTTCTTTTTAGAGCATTTAAATAAAAGTATGTTCTTAAAATGTGTTTTTACTAATAATTTATTTTATGTAATGTTTTCCATATTTAAGCTCATGTTAAAGATTTAAGACTTCTTTTTTCAAAACCATAACTAAATATTGAATTTTGGCGTTTGGAAGAAAAGTAATCCGAAGAGCTCACGAAGAGGAAAACGACTCTAATTTAATTTAATTTAATTTAATTAAACAGTGTACATGCTGGCTTACAGTATGCCCAAAACGCCAGCATGCTAATTTACAAATTACAGTTTTAAATAATTAATAATAATACAAGATACATGTCAAAAAGGTCAAATAAATTAAAGAATACATGTCCAATAGATCAAATTAAATAAAAAAAAAAAAAAAAAAAAAATAAAAAAAAACATGCCAAATAGATTACATGTCAAATAGATTACATGCAAATAGATTAACCAAAATGTCATTGTCAAATTAACTATCTATGATTAAATTAATATATTACAATATGTCAAAATTGGATGTCAAAAATAGAAGGGCTTTGTTACATAGTTGCCCAAAGCTATCAGCAAATAAGTCAGTCTCGTAATCATGTGCGAGCATATCTCCAATAAGCCGTATAGCGCGAGTAGTGGGCGCGTGAGCGCCGCACCTGGTGCGTGCCGGCGGCCGCCACAGAAGACGCGGCAGCCGCCGCGGTGCCACCGTCCCCTCCACATCACAGCCCAGCCGCTTCGGAGCCAATAACCCCACTCTACTTAATATCGTCGGGCTATCTATTCTATTATGGATGATTGCTAGGTAGTATGTTACCAACTGCATAATCCGCCTAAGTTTCTAACTCTAAGATGAGGTTGTTGTTTAAACCAATACTGCCAGCCTAGAGCACGGGAGCAGGGTAGCCAGATTTTTTTTTATAGGAGAAAGGGCAAACGAGCATACGATGGCTCATCTGATGGTAAGTGACTACCGCCGCCCATGAACAACTGCAACACCAGGGGAATTGCAGGTACGTTGCCAGCCTTTTAGAAAGGAGTAAGCTCTTTTCTTGAAGGTCCCGAAGTCGTATCGGGCCGGAAAAATTGCTGTTGCTAAACTATTCCACAGAGAGGTCGTACGATGAAGAAAACTCCTAGTAAAACGTACAGTGGTGGACCGCCAAGCATCCAGATGGTGTGGATGGTATCGCTAGTTTTGCCGCGATATGCGTTCGTAAAGGTTGTTAGTATTCTAATCACAATGTCTTCTAAATAGTTACATTAAAGATTTCATCGCCTAGTTTGCAACCCTCAGGGGTTTAATTTTTGCTCCAAACCTGTGCTGTTGAAAGTCGTAAGGTGAGTTTAGAGAACCGAAGACCCTATCTACTGGAAACAAGGCATTCCGTCTTAGTCATCACGGGTGACAACGCATGTCTATTTTGATACTTAATCGATAACAAATAAATAAATTGTACCGTAACATACATACAACAAAAACATCATTTAATCGAATTTAAACTAACTCATTTTCTGAAGTCAGCTAAAAATCAGCCACAAAATGAATATATCCTGAAGGTGACACTGTGCCGCTAACTTTCATGATGTACGAACGTAATAGTTCTTTATAATGAGACAGCACTTTATGACATAAACACAGAAGATTGATCGTTATCTTGGGCGAGCTAACAGTATAAAGGCCGTTGCACACTGTAACTCTCTATTACTAACTCAACTTTAGGCATTGAAATGAAAAATTTAGGAGCAGTCATTAGAATAAGAATTGATTTACGATGAACGGATTTAAAGTAGACTTTACTTGTAATTTAAGCTCGAAAGATTTTTGTCGTGTCTTTTTTGAAATTAAAATAAAATTAGTGTGCGACGTGGTGACTGCAGGTTGCCCTCGCGTCATACACTTAAGATCATCAATAATTTGCTGGCTTCCATCCTCGTTGCCAACTCGCGTTCTGATGCCAACGAAGGTTTACGGTGGACTGGGAGAACTAATCTAATGAATGCAGAAAAGGTGAATTATTGTCACTGGGCCCAAAGTTAGAGTTAAGAAAATGTTAATGTGGTATCGAATCGATGTAATGTGTGACGGTCTTAATAGAGCTTGGTTGACGAAATGACTATAATCTGAAGTATGGCGCCGTTATAGTTGTTGTATTTCATTCCTTTACAGAGACAGTCATTACCCTCTTTCAGACTTCTAAGTTATTACATGGGGCTGTAAGGTATTGTTAAAATAATATTTTTCAAACCCATAATAATTTATTCATTCATTCATTCGATACGGCCTATCCAAGTCCAATATGCACATAAGCTACCTCATGGATAGCTTCATATGAACCATAGTTGCCACGCTCGACGGGTGGTTATGGTAACAGGCATAATATCATTGACAATCATGAATAATGGAGAGAAACGAAACAGAAATAATTGGCAGCAGCATTTTCCTGATAGCAACTTAAAATAGTATTATCTGTGATTGACAACCCGCCTGCAAATATTAACTGTGCTTTTCTAAAATTAAAGAGGATAAAATAATTTTAACAAAAAAATTGCATAAAATACTTTTAATCTGGTGATTTTCGGCGGTAGGTGTAGAATAAGTTAACACATACCTAAAATTTTAATTTATATTTTATGGTTTAAGCCTGGTTAAAGAGGTAAGAATGGTTTAAGATTCCTCAAAAAGAATACAATTATCTTATCATGAGAAATAGCAAGTTAATCTTTGATACTAAATACATGAACCTATGAAGAACGGCAGGTTATAAATGATCTATTATTTACCCGGATATGCACAATATTCTTGCAATGTTGAGGGTAACAAGAAAAATTAGTGTACAATTACATATAGTTATTGAAAGCAAGTTTGTAAATGTTTACAAATGGTATAATATTTTAGTTGAATATATTTCATACCTATATATTTCTATTAGTTAAAAGTTTAATGTGGTAAAATCAAATTAATTAAAGAAATTACATTTATTACAAGAAATTACAAGTTAATATTGGTTTAAAATCGAAAAAAATCTTTTAACATGTGGTTCTTTAAGGTTTTTTATATAAAGTTAAGGATTGGATCTGTTTTATGTTACTAAGCAATTTATTATATAACTCTGCTCCTTCGTATAGTATGTTTTTCTTTCCATAGTTAGTTCGTGGTTGTCTTAAGCAAATGTTATTTTTTCATCTAGTGATACGTTTTTGTATTTGTTCTTTCTTTGTAAGAGTTATTTTAGAGTGTATATCTTTATTTAATAGCTTATGTACTAATATGTATGTATAATATTTATAAATCTGGGCTAGTGTCATTAGTTTAGTTTCTTTGCAAATTTTTTCGGTAGGAGTTAGATAGTGATAATGGAATAGTAGTTTAATTACTTTGTTTTGACATGTTTCGATTTGCTTTAAATTTTTTTTAGCTGCAGTACCCTAAACCTCTATAAGGTAGTCTAGATGAGGTTTTAACATGGAGTTGTATATAATATATCTCACTGATTTCGGCAGACAAGAATATTACCTCGAAGCGCACCCATGATTGAAGATAGCTTAGATCTTAATTTTTCTAGGTGCGGCTGCCACGTTAGATGTTTATATATGTGGAGTCCAAGCTACTTTTCTGAACTAGCTTTGGTCAATGGTTTGTTATTTATGCGTAGAGTTAAGAGATTTTAGTTTTTTTTTTATTCCTAGCATTGAAAATAATGTAATTAGTTTTAGATATATTAACAGTAAGCAAATTGTCTTGGAACCATCTAGAGAGAGTGTCCAAATCTTGCTGTGCTTGTTTAATGATCTGCTCAATGTCATTGCCAAATAAAAATAAACTAGTGTCGTCAGCATATAGTATTATATAACCTGTCAGGTTAAGGTTATGCATATCGTTTACGTATATTATGAACAGTAAGGGGCCAAGAATAGAGCCTTGTAGTACGCCGTAGGTTAAAGATTCGTGATTACTTTGTATGTTTGCTGTCTGTTAGAGAGATACGACCGAAAAAAATCGTGGGCAGTTTCGCTGACGCCGATATCATATAGTTTTTGGAGAAGCAGGCTATGACTAATTGTATCAAATGCCTTTTTCAGATCGATACATATACCGAGTGCTGCGCGTTTTTCATCATTATTATTTTTCAGCTTTGTCACAAGGTCGATTTTTGCAGAGAGTGTATTCGATTTTGTGCGGAACCCATATTGATTATTTGAAAAGAAGTTAATAGTTTTAAGATAATTATCTAAGCGGTTATATATGTATTTTCTCATACATTTTAGAAATTATTGGTAGGACTGAGATAGGGTGATAATTTCCTGGGTCAGTCTTTTTCCTTCACTTTAAAATTGGACTTACTTTTGCTACTTTAAGAGAATCGGGGAGGGAACCGTTTTGTAAACAATAATTGATATCCATTGTTAATTTTTTTTAATATTAAGTTTTTAATGCATTTTATGGTTTTGCAACTAATTCCGTCTAAGCCCGTGCTAGTGTTTGCATTAAGGTTATCTATGATTTTACGTACTTCCTCTTCCGTAGTTGGAGTTAGATAGAGTAGTTCGTATGTACTAGACTTAGCCGTTTGAGAGCTAGACTGTGTATGTAATTTTTCCTTATGCGTTTTTATTTTATTTGCTAAAATACAGCCTATAGTAGCAAAGAATGTATTGAAATAATAACATATTTCTTTAACGTCTGTAATTGAACCCATTTGTGTATCTAGTTTTGTAAGAACAGAGCACGATTTTGTTTTGTTTCCAGCAATGTTCCTGATTAACTTCCACATTTTTAAAGGTTTTCTTTCACAGTTTTTAAAAGCTTTGAAATAATAGTTATTTTTAATACTCCGGATTCGATCAGACACGGTATTTTGTAGGGCAATAAAGTATTTTCTTATTGATTCGTTGATGGGATTTTTCTTGTATAAATAGACCACAGCTGATTTCTTTTGATTATCATTTTAATTAATTCTTTATTAATCCAGTCTGATTTTAATGCATTTTGAATTTTGGTATTCTATATTTATTTATTTCTTCCTTTATTATATATTCTAGGCTTTCGTAGTCATAATTAGATATATTCATAAGTGTGCTTTCTACTGTGTAGTATAGAGCTGTGTAATCTAAGGTATGAAACTTTCTAATTTTAAATTAGGATGTTTTAAATCAAAAAACATCCTAATTTCAATAGAGAAGATGGCTGGGTGCTACCATCTGCTTGGAATCCTATAATTAATAAAATTAAATCCCAACCGAAGCATATAACTGCAAGACTTCAAGATACTGTAAGTTCATACTGCGTAGATCGGAACAAAAATTAATAATTTTTTAATCTGGAGGTAACCGTGGTTAACTATGACATTGGGACGTCAAATACCTCGCGATAAAATCCGTAAAACTAATTTTATTAAAATGACACTTTATTTTATTTTTCGTTTTCGGTGTATAAATGCCAACTTCTAAATATATTTACTTTTGGTCTGACATTGGCTATTCCACTATAGTCATATAGAATTTATGATTTTTCAAATTGAATGAGAGATGGTCAAGAATTAATTTTTCTGTCGGTGTATCACGGGTACTAAATTTTGTGTCAATTTTATTTAGGATTGTGTGTCCATTTTCTAGTAGTACCCTTGTGTAGTTAATTGATTAGTAAGGATTAAGCAGATCGTAGTTGAAGTCACTGAACACTAAAGCTCTTTGCCTCCTCATTAGCTGCTGTGAATATTCTTCCAGAAAGCCATTATTGTTTGATTTTGGAGTTTTATATATGGCTCCAATGTCCAATGAGTATTTATCTAAATGAACTCATAGGTAGTGATTGTCCTCTTTACAAAGATCTTCTAAATAGTTGCGTTTTAAGCAGTCGTGAACAAATATGGATACTTTACCTCCTCTGGCCTTTTCTCTTATATTATAATAATGGGTGTACTTTAGTAATTTCAAACTTTTAGCTTTAGATTCTGACTTGATCCAGGTTTCTGATAGTATAATTACACGTACAGGACTGGATGTATTATATTGTATAATGCAGTTTAATTCATCGAGTTTTCCTGGCTTCACTATGCTTCGTGCGTTAGCGTTAAGAAATTTTAAGGATTTAAGGCATTTTATTAAGTTAGTGTATGAATCAGTTTCTTCATGAGTCGTGTTAGTTTTTTGGCTGATTTTTTTAATTTTAGGCATACCTTCGACATATTTTATAGTAAGATCCTTTTCACCTCCATCTAGTCGCCGTTTCAGTTTGTCTCTTAAATTACTCCGATACTTTTGTTGGTAGGGTCTCTCATCAGAGTACACTTTTATATTTTCAGATTTTATGTTCGATTTCTTGCGTAGAATTGATTTCACTACCTCAGATGTCCAGAATATAACCCTTATAGGTCTGGATTAATCAGGATTATATTTTCCTAAACGAATGGTTTTCGTCGGTTGCATGTAGTCTGGAACAGTCATTTTTATTATTTTCTTTGCTTCTTCGCTGTCATGGATGTGCCTCTCTTCATAGTTTGAGAATTTGATCTCTTTTATACCTCGTATGATAACATTTTTCTCCCTCTGAGATCGTTCGTAGGTCTCCGATATTAAATCTTCATAACCGACCTTCGACCGAATTTCGACCCAGATTTTAGTGATGCTTTTTCAATTTCAATAGTCTCCACTTTTTTCTGAATGTCAGCTCTGAAACCTGTAATGCAAGCTAACTCCGATTTTATTTTGACCTGTTCCGAGGACAAAAGATCAGTTGTAATCTTTATCAGACTGATCTCTTCCTTTATTGCTGAGACATCTTGAGCAATTTTGTTAAGATTTTCAGGTTATTATAATTCATCAGGCGGGTATGCGTTGGAATTCCCCGTGTATAAAAGGTAGGTAGATGAAAATATACGAGTAGATTAACCACTAAGATTTCGCCAGACTGTACTACGTCTGGTACTACGATCGTCAATCTACCTGCCAAGCGTGGCGCTCATGACAAATCCTCCTAAATAGACCAATGTTCAGACTTTTACAAGCTGTTGATGAAGAATATATTTTATTTGAATGCTGACTAGCACAATATGTTCTCTATAAAGCTATTTGACGTAAATAAAATGTTCTATGGTTATTCGCGCGGCAGGTGTCTGTTACGTTGCCTTTATTTATCAAATAAAGATTCGAGTTCAACCTTGTTTCATAGGATTATTCAACAACTTTATTTATCAAACAAGTGTAATACGAAGATAAGGGTTTCGGAAATGGCATCATACATATTATTTAGATTTACACAGTGAGGTAGATTTTGTTTACATTATTTCAATGCCTTCCGAAATCACAAAGGCGAGTGACTCGGCTTAATATACTTAAATGCTTGCTAGGGTTAGGGATTTCAGCGAAACTATTCAGAAAATAGATTTAAGAAAACTTACATTCAACATGTTAAATGAACTGGAAAAATCTGTAAAAACTAAATAAAACGCACGAATGAAACAGGGTTTTCTAAAAATAAACATGTAAAATGTTATATAGTTTAAAGATCCCAAACCATTCAATCAATCAGCCCCTCCGTCCACTCTTAATTCTGTTCACATTCATTTTTAAAAATAGTTAAAATATCAGTAATTGTGTAATTTAATAAACTGATGAGTTTGATTTAATTTAAAGTTTATTTTCTTCTTTTCAGAGCATTTAAATAAATCCTTGTTTTAAAAATGTTTTTACTATTAATTTTTTTTTAGTTATCGCTGATCAAGTTTCTAAGTCTGTTCATTTCATTTAACGCGTCATTGTGTTTTTGATCGCCATTTTAGATCCATCATCTCGATTTTTTTTACCGCGAGCAGTTGACCTATGTCGCTCCCTACAACATTTGTTCGAGCTCTACTGAACTATCCCTAACATTTGCTGAGTTATAACTATGGGTCGGATAATCGGGCGCTTATTTACCTAAAGTTTAGCATTAAATATTAATATGGACATGAGCTTCTAAATCAAATTTATTTAATTGAATCCCGCGACAGCGGTATTGACTAATATTTCGTAAATAAACTAAACTAAAAATTAATTACAAGACTAAGAATATTACTTGAATTCATGGATGTCCTGCAAGAGAGTGAGTGATCTTCTTCTTATTCGTGTGCTTCATTACTGAAGGTCGTGCTTGTCCTGAAATGCTTTCACCAATGTGTCGACTAGCTTCCTCCATACCACTCTGTCCTCAGCTTGTCTCAGGGCAGTCGGAATATTAAGTCCCGTTATATTTTGAGTCTGGTCGGACCAACGGGTAGGTAATCGCCCACGTGATCTTTTTTCTTCGATCTTACAACCAATTTATCCAGATTGTCTGGTTGTCTCCGGGAAATATGAACAATTTTTTTTTATAGAATTAACGTGACAAACGAGCACACTGTCCACCTGATGGTAAGTGGTTGCTGTGGCCTATAGACATCTACATCTATCTTCGTTTGCGAATTTAAATGCAGATGCATTGTCAGCCGTGAGGACTAAGATAGAATGCCTCTTTTCCAGTAAAAAGGGTCTCCGGTTCTCTACACTCACCATACGAAACACAGCAGATGCTATTTTACGCTGCTATTCTGTGAGAGCGTGGTCCTTCCCCGGTCGAGCCGACCCATTCGTGCTACAACTATACTATTAATATAGCTGCATCATGGCTCTACCACGTAAAAAAAAATAACTTAGGACTCGTTGGTAGCATTTAGTGTAGTAGTAATCTTTAGATAGTCTAGTAGTAAATCTTTAGTTGGTCGAGAATAGACTTGTTGGTTCTTTTTGCTGTCCACGGTATAGGCATCACTCTTCTATAACACCACATTTCGAAAGTCTCGATCTTCTTTCGGTCAGCTGCTCGGATTGACCATGATTCGGCATCGTACAGAAATATTGAGAATACCAAAGCTCGCACGAGTCAAGTCTTGGTGGTATTCGACACTTTCCTGTTTTGCCAGATTCTGGTTAACTTACTCATAGCTTTGGCCATCTGCATACGTCTCCGAATTTCTTTGTCACAGCCTCCCTGATTGCTTATAAGTGATCCCAGGTACACAAATTCATTTACGAACTCCAGGTCTGCGAGTTCTCCGGTTCGTGCAAAAGTTCCAGCTCGATCTACTACCATGACTTTAGTCTTCGTCCTATTAATGGAAAGACCTACCATGTCACTTGCGCGCTCGACTCTTTTAAGCAGTTCAGCCATTTCTTGTTCTGAGGAAGCCAATAGCGTGGTGTCATCGGCGTATCGGAGGTTACTGATTTTGTTGCCTCCAACGGAAATGCCTCCATCCCACTCTTCTAGCGCTGTCCTCATGATATACTTGCCGAAGATGTTAAAAAGAAGAGGGGATATGATGCATCCCTGTCGTACTCCTTTTTGTGGTTTGAAAGGAGTTGATACCACGTCATTCACTCTTACCATTGACTTTCTATTCTTATATAGGGTTGCGATCAGTGCTATTAAATGGCAAGGAACACCCATTTCTATGAGGATTTTCCATAGAAAATCCCACCTTACACAGTCAAACGCCTTGGAGTAGTCAACAAAACACATCATTATCGGAACATTAAATTCCCGGCTCTTGTCTATGAGTTGTCTAATGTTAACAATTTGCTCCTGAGTCCCGCGGCCTAGACGAAGCCAGTCTGTTCATTAGGTATTTGCCGCTGTAGGTAAGGTTGTAATCGTCCCTTAATTATGTGGAGCATGATCTTACTACCATGTGATATGAGGGCCACTGATCGGTAGTTTTCGCATATCTTTGTCGAGCCTTTCTTGTTCAGTGGTATCAAAAGAGACTCCGTCCAGTCCTTAGGCCATTTTCCCGAGCTCCAGATCTGATTACACAGGTCCTTCAAGATCTTGACACCTGTTTCTCCAAGGCTTTTCAGTTCTTCAGCGAATATACTGTCTCTTCCGGCTGATTTATTTATTTTAACATTTCTAAGAGCTTCCTGACTTCAGATTCCAGTATTTCAGGCTCTAGGGTTTCACTCAGGCTCAATGGCTCCGAAGATCTCCCGCCGACCTTGTACAGGCTTTGGCAATATAACCGCCATATTTCTGTGACCTGGTCAATCTCCGTCAGTAATGTACCCTTGCCATCTTGGATCGCCCAGGTTTTGGGTCTAAACTCTCTTGTGATGCTTTTCACTCGTAGAAACAGATCTTTGGTGTGCATTGTCTTAGCATAGTACTCAATATCTTCACATATCGAGTTCAGATATTGGTTGTAGCCTCTACGGCATAAGCGATGAACCTTCGCTGACATGGTGTTATACTGAGCTTTCTCAGAGTTCCTTCTGGTTAGGAGGTTCTTTCTTTCATTAATCGCCTTCCACGTTTCTTCAGATATCCACGCCTTTCTTGGAATACAATAGTTTTGCTGTTGGATGTCTTTTCGTGTATCGAGAATAATGTTCTTTATTGTAGTCCACTTTGTATCTATGTCGATGCTGTTATCTAACTTATAAGACTTCTTTGAAGGTATTAAGTGTTTCTGGAGAGGGTCGACCATGATGTTTGACTAAGGATCTCAAGCATTTCTTGAGCTTTATACTCATGACTGCCACCAATAATTTGTGATCGCTTCCGCAGCTCCGGGGAACGTCTTTGTATTAATTATACTGGACCTCCATCGCTTTGCAATAGCAATATAATCAATTTGGTTTCTGGCACAATCACCTGGCATAACCCAAGTATAGCCGTCGTGGGTGGTTCTGGAAACATGTATTCATGATGGTAAGAGAGTTTTCCGCGCAGAATTGCAACCACATCTCACCTCTGTTGTATCTCTCTCCGAGACCATATTGAGTGAGTGGTATAGCAATAATATTACCATACACTACAACAACATAACTAGACAAACCGACAGAAATAACATCATTTTGAGCGGGGGATGAAGTAGGCAGCGGGCCGGGGGGATGTAGAGTGAGCGGGGCGTTCGAATCCCACGCATGCTCATTGTTTTTTTACCTGCTTAACCTTCATTTGTCGCTTTTTGTCTATTCATGCGTTCGGGTGTTGTATTTTGCGGCTCTTCATTTTCTAACGACTTGGTTTTCTAACGGTTCTTGACTTGCATAGTAATCAGGATATCTGTATTGCTTGGAACGACAAGCTTAGCTACGACTCACGGACTCCGTCACTGCCTGCGACCTGTCTTATTTTTTATGATATAACGGCAATAACGCTGATATGGCTGGCTTCCCTTTAAAAGTGTACACACACTGTCCTATCTCAAATATAGAAATATGTATGGCATAATTGATTTATAGTTATTGTTTTATTATATTATGGCTTAGAGCTACATTTACAAAATAGTTTTATAAAAAAATGTCATTCACAAGCTTCCACACATAAAAAAGAACTCATTATGTTGTCAAACTTATATAAGTTATATAACTTATTTATTAGGTGAACATTTAAAAACTAGTTAAAGCATGTTTTGTCAGTCTACTTCGAAATGTTATATTTGTGTATGTATGTGTAGGTCTATTTAAAATATTCCTAAAACTGATATAAAACACGACCCCGCTAAGTTGTTTCCATTTAGCAGGGCAGTAGTACACAATCTCCACGAAGAACTAAACGCGATCGTTATTTTATTGGTATTCTTCTCAGCAAACACTTTCATTTGATATCCATATCATAGGGTGCATAAAAAACATAGTGCGCCATCTTTGGGTGTCCACCATATTGGATTGAGAGTGACGTAATTTTATTTTCGTATTCTCCTCAGCTAACTCTTTCATTTGATACCCATATCATGAGAGTGCATAAAAATATCTAGTCCGCCATCTTGGGTGATCCGCCATATTGGATTTAGAGTGACGTGACTTAGTTAACCATGCATTGTCATCCAAATTAAACATGTATGCAAAATTTCAGCTCAATCGGTTGAGGATACCTGCTTTAAAATTCAGTCACAAGATTTGACCCTAACATACATACAAAAATTGCAAGTTAAATAAAAGCTTTTAATGAACAAGTGTTATGTGTAATATTTTACTACTTAGTATAAAAAATTCAGAAGTCGGTGCCAAGGCCTTTCCCATGGCAGGCTCCCTTCGGGAGGACATCTCCTTCCCCCCCCCCTCCCTTCCTTCTCAGGTAAGGCGCAACAGGAACACAAGGCGAGCCTTCCTCCACGGCCTCTTACTCCAACTGCGAAACGGACTCCCCCGAGTCCGATACGCGGAGTCCATGGGGCCAGGAAAACTGAGAATAGCTGTCTTTCCTAACCTCAACGGTGGATCTGGTCTATGTCTCCGCCGCCAACCAAGATTCGGCTGTGGAGGGGCGGAGGGTAGAAAGAGCGGCGCCTCGCAACACCGACACTCCTCTGCCCCACCACCCCGCAGCCCCACCACCACCGTATCAACGGTGCGGCCCCGTCAAAGTCGCGGAGGATAGGCCGAGTGGCGCATCTCCATACCAACACTCTTCTTCCTCCACGACTCTACCTCGGCTGCAGCGGTAGGGGGCCTCTCTCGCCGCAGCCCACCAACACACATCCGAAGTGGGCTTTAGTCGGCTTTAACTTTTTCTATTAAAAGCTTAATTATTTCACCCTTTTGAGTGGACTATGGAACATCACAAGCTCAAGGTAACTACTTAAATGTCGTTTAAATAGTTACATTATTTTTTTATCAAATTAATTCTATTCAAAATTAATGAAAACGTTGTGCAACATACATACAAGACCAAGAGCATACAGTCGAATTAAGAACTTCATTCTTTTTTTGAAGTCAGCTAAAAATTAAGGCTGAATCTACTTCCGACTATACGTCTAAGTGAACGAATATTTTTGTTCTATTTATGCCGCTATATGTTTTCTTTTTAAATAAATAAAATTATACTGAGTTTAGTCGGCTACAACTAAGTGTAGCTGATTGCGATTAGTTCAACTAAAGTGTACTCGCATTATTCGCTTCGATTAACATCAGAAAATACTTCCTTGTGGAATCAATGATTTTTTTCGCACCGATATGACTTAGGGACCTTCGAGAAAAGAGCCAACTCTTTTTTAAAAGGTTGGCAATGCATCTGCAATTTCCCTGGTGTTGCAGTTGTTTATGGGCGTCGGTAATCATTTACTATCAGGTGAGTCGGATGCTCGTTTTCCCTCTCTTTTATAAAAAAAATAAAATAAATATAATATAGCCAGTTTTGCCTAGTGATAGCCATCACAATCCTAATAATCGAATGAGTAAAATAAAATAATTTGTCCGATTACCGGATCATTCCTTTGAAAAAAAACTGCCACAAATCTAATTCTTTCCCTTTTGAATTTTATTGCATGATTATATATTAAGAGAATAAACCTTGTGATTAAACAATAAGAAAAGACCCGTATGTTTTCGGGATCCCGCTTCGGAAACTTTGTTTAGTTTCACAACAGTCACTTAGAAGCGAGCAAAGTTGTTTTCAAAACGTTTTAACATTAATTTTTCAGTAATGACTAATAAATTGTTTTTATATAAATAAAATATACTTTTAAACGGAAGTTGGGTAGCACCATCTTATGATATATATATATATATATATATACATACTTATACCTATGATAACAACAAAAAAACTGCGGTTGCCAACCCACCTGCCAAACAGTTATGGCAAAATCCTCCTTTGAGGCGATCTATGCCTGCAGCCTATGTTAAGCAGTGGACTTTTATAAGCTGTAATGGAAGTATGAATGGATACTTTTGATCGCGATGTCAATATAATATAAACAAAATGGTATTTTAGCTTTTTATATTATTTATTTTCATAAAATAATAAATCTCGATACATTAAACGAGTACTTTGGATGAAATATATGTAGATAATGTTTTATTTTCCAAGTTTATCCAGATATTGTCGTCTCTGAGAGATTTTTTCTAACGCCGAGTGAAACTCGGTAGCCCAGGTAGGTACTAAAATATTTGGACTTACCATCACAAGATTCGTTGGTGGATCATCGCAAGGTTGTGATTTTGTGAGCTGATGAGCCGGATCCCGTCACGCCAATGCTGTATGAAATTTGGCACGTGCCTTCAACAAACTCTAAAGAATATCTGTTTGGCTCGCCAGTATATCAAAATACGTTCCGCGAGAAAATGGACGTAATCTTTATCGCAAGGTTTTGTCTTGCTCGTCGATCAGGGCCTTTATAAATTTAAAGTAGACTTTATTGTGTAAATAAACATGTATACAAATGTAAACATCAAAAAACATTAATATTTAATTTTATAATTGCTGATTTTCCTGATTTAGATTGAGGCGTCAGAGATGCTAACATAACAGTATAATGTTTCTGATATAAAGTCATTCGCTATCTGACGGCTCCGTGGCGCAGTAGCTTAACGAAGAGTTACAGCGCTGAGATCCGCGGGTTCAAATCCCGCACGGAAAAAGTAATTCTATTGGCCTACAAATATTTGTTCCGGATCTGGATGTCTTTGTCAAATTTATGTAAACTGCCCCCACGATACAGGAGAAAATCCTAGTGTGGACGTTTTAAAAAAAACTCTATTGTAAGTTTTTTTCCTGAATGATCTTGCAACCCAGTATACTATTTTAATATTAATTGGTAATAACCTTAGTAGTTCAGGGGCTAACCGCTCGCTGTAAAATTCACAGTACGCGAGTACCCCGGGTTCGATCGAAAAAATAAATATTTCAAAGACATGTAATGTACGCTAACACGCATTGGATATAATAGAATACATTAGAATCGTTTTCATTCAATATAGATTACGAGAATACTTATTGAGTCATTAATAGAAGAAGATTAGAAGAAAACTCATTGAGGCAATTTTTTTTTTACATCATTTCATTGGAGACCTGTGCCTAGCAGTGGTACCTATAAAGGCTATACCTTACTTTAATTTTACATATTTGCCACGCAGGATTCATATTTTTTTATAAAAGTAATTTTATGTCATGCATTGATACTTAAAATAATTTGAATTATATTTTGTTCTTTAATTTTAAGATTAGAAAAAAATACATATAATTTTGTATAGACACAATTGTAAGATGCTTTTCAGACTTTTCTCTAGCTGTCACAATATTGTGACTGCAACACTATTGTGACAGCCTGGATAAAGTCTGAAAAGCAGCATTAAATGCAGACACCTTAATCATTTCGCTCATCATCATTATCATTATCATCATTACAGCCCTTCACAAGTCTTCTCTGCATTGCTGAACATAGACCCAAGAATCAGACCCAAGAAACATGCCCCAAAGAATGCCATTAAGCACAGTTCTGAGCTACATGAATCCATCGACTTCCTGCATGTCTTAACAGGTCGTTACTCCATCTAGTGTGGGGCCACCCACACTTCGCCTACCGTTACGAAGCTGCCACTCGAGAACCTTTCTTTCCCATCGGTTTGTTGGTTCTTCAATGACTACTACATGTTATGCCATACTTAATATGTTGTAAGCATCATCATCACCATCATCATTACAGTCTATCACAAGTCCAATGCTGAACATAGGTCTCCCACAAGGGATGCCACAAAGTACGATCCTGAGCCACAAGCGACTTTAGACTTCCTACTTCTCTTTCTATGTAGGTCGTCCAGTATGTTGTAATAAAATATTTTACTCGTATACTTGTAACCAGTGTAGCGAAAAAAATGCCTTAGTATTAATTCTACGACGCGTTTCTCTTTTAATTAAAAATCGCATTACAGGAATAAACGTAGTTAAAAACGATGTGAAAAGTTTTGTTTTCATCGCTGTGAAAACAGCGTGCCTCTGTTTGAGTTCCCTCTAAAACTTTGTTTTTATTCAAAACAGATATTTCAAAGAGGCATGTAAAAGTGTCCACAAAAAGTTTGGACACATTTTGAAACATTTCGATTGTTTCGTTGGGCAGGAGATTATTATTTATTTAGGTTTTTGTATATCCAGGACAAAATATTAAACGGTGGTTTTTGAAGCGATAATTTAACTTTGTGGCATGTGACATATATCTGTGAAAGAAATGAATCTGTACCGAAATAATAATGTTGAAGGTATAGTTCATATTATGATCATGTGGTAGGAGATATGGAACTGAGACGTTCCCTTTAACTGCTGGCTGTATAAAGAAGCTCAAGGTCACTCAGGGATCTGGGAATAGGGCCATGTTCAAAGTTTCTCTGTGTGGCAGATATCGCAATGAATATATTCGCAAGTAGAACCAGGGTAACCGACATAGACAAATGGATCAGTAAGTTCAAGTGACAATGGTTCCGCGATATGGCCCGCCATAATGGTGCAGTGTTTCGTATGGCTCACCATGTAGAGAACCGGAGACACTTTTTACTGTAAATATGGCATTCCATCTTAGTCCTCATGTATGACAACGAATCTGCACTTTGATTGTTAATTGAAAATAGATGAAAATGTCTTTGGGCGATAATATCCATTTACTATCACACTACTGTGTGCTCATTTGTCACCCTTATTCTCTATTTATTCTATATTATTTCTCTATTCCATAAAAAATATTTACTACATTTCTGCAAAAGGAAATTTTAACATGATTTTAAATGATGCTTGTCTCAAACTAAGCAGATTTGCCTATGCCCTTAGAAAGCTTCGGACCGTATCAGATGAAAAGACTGCAGGTATAGCATATAAAGGCTATGTAGAATCAATCCTGAGATATGGGTTAATAAAATGGGGAATTCGACTGATGTTGGTCAAGCATTCATTGCACAAAAGAAATGTTTAAGAGCTATTTGTGGAGCAAGTCCACTTGACTCCTGTAAACCTCTATTTAAAAAACTTAATTTACTGACATTGACCTGCATGTATGTTCTTGAGGTATCAGTCTTTGTAAGGAAGTATAACGATTTTTTTAAATTTAAAGGGGATCATGTTACTAAATACAGACCAAGAGATCCTACTAAAATAATAATTCCATCTTGTAGAACAACTTTAAATAAACGGAATGTATATCATATGTGCATATCAGTTTTTAATAAACTGCTAAGAGTCTACAGGAACTTCCATTTAAATATTTTAAAATTAAGTAAGAAAATGGCTAGTGGATAAGTGTTTTATACGATACAAGAATTTATGCAACATAAAACTAATGTACATGATTATTTGTAAAATTAAATATAATGTTATATAATAATAATAATAATAAATATGCTAAATAATAACATAACTTGACATTTTTGTATGTAATATAATTGTATTTTAATTGCTTTATATAATTATAAATATTTGCATGCCTATTAAAGGCAGAATATAGCTTGAACTATGCACCACTGTTAAATCTGGTACCACCTGTATTCTGTGCAAATAAATGTTTCTTTCTTTCTTTCTTTCTTTCAGATATTCGCTCGATAACGGCTTAATATGTCGAGTATATTGCATCGCTATCGTAACGACCACTCAAGAAACGGTTTTACCTGCATAAAAAACTGCCCGTTTAGAGATTTCATTGAAGACATTCATTAATTTTTTGTTCATTCTAGCTCATCAGAAATTCAATACTGATCATAAGTCTCCAGCAGAGTTTGCTTTGTATGGAGAACATTTACCTTAGCAGGGGTATTGGTTTAGTAATTATTCAAAATATGCTGCTGCCCATCCTCTGTTTCAGGTTCCCTCAGTCACCAATTACGACATCCACGGGATTAATGGATTCCCTCACACTACTACATGTCAAGCATATGAGGTCATTTAGCAAAACACCAAAGTAAATATAATAAGAAAGCAGATAATTAATATAATCAGGCGTTACTTTGCAATTTGTTATATAAAAAAATTTAAACTAAAATCCATTATATTAAAGATGTTAAAAATTAATCTGCTAAGATCCGCGTAATAAAAAAAAAATGATTTACCTACTTTGACGAGCACCTCTCGCCTCCCTCAATTGCGTGCACTATACCCGTCACCACTAATCCTAGCACCACTACTCCCAACAGCACTACACTAAGAAAGACACACCACCGTTGATAATACGACACATGTTACGAGGCATCCTCAGCTGAAGTAGACTCTGCGGTGGCTGACCGCTTAGCGGTGCTGGGATTGGTGGTGACCGGAATAGTGCACGCAATTGAGGAAGGGTGGGAGATGGTCTTTAAAGTAGGGAAGACACATCATTATATTTTATTACGCGGATGTTAGCATATTAATTATGAACATCTTTTAGAAAACTGATTCTAAAAATTTACATAATATTTCCAAAAAAATAAAAAACAGTTTTCCTAGAAAATGAATCGTAACAGCTATATTATCTTTTACGCCGACACTACTTCTGAAGCATATGAGGTTAATTAACAAATCTCTAAATACGTAAGCTGTTTTCGAAAAAAAAATTTTTAATACTTATCTATCTCTAAACTCCGACGTCAGAAACCACGATGCGGAAATTATTTTAATGTTTTTAGTTCCTTGATGTCAGTATTTACTTTTTATTAAAACTATTTTTGACCCTCTTCTGTGAGCTAAATAGTATCACAAGCTCAAGGTAACTAGAACAAGAATGTCTCTAAATAGTTTAATTAAATGCTTAGCCCTAAATTTTTACCCTTACAGGTGAAATTTTTTCGCCAAATTGATAAGTGGAAAGAAATCATTACAATCGGTTTACAATTGAAGAAGGTAATAATATTTTTGAAGTCGGATAAAATAAACAATCTCTTTATAATAAAAATAAAATAAAATCGTATCAAAATAGATTACTGCTTCGATGTTTGATCGGATTACACGGACCACCGCATGTATTGAATTATCAATACGAGGAGTATAATTGTAAGATTTAGGAATAGACCTTTATACTTTTCGTAAATATAATAACACAGAATTGAAATATATTTTTGTACACTACTTTAGCAACAAATCTGTATTGTTGATTACTGTGTGATTGTTTCGATATTTTGGAATGGACTCCACGGAATCATTTGATGTGGTGAGCTTCGTCTGCTTATCAGTAGGATGCCCAACATTAGGTTAATTAGGGTAAAATTAGGTTTTCTACTTTCTTATATGTTTTCACTATACACAAAAGTGTTTTCAATAACTTCATTGTTTTGAAGATATAAGTGGATTTTTGACATCCAACATCAAGATTTACTTTTCATTGTTCAAAAGTTATGACAGTTTTGGAAGGAATGTTTTAAAGTTAATTAATACAAATCTGTTGTTGCAGGCTTCCTATTCAATGTTCTTTTGTTTACGTACTGCTATCAATACTTAATCACTTGTCCCACCGCCAACGATGAACGCGAAGCGTAGAACGACTAGAAACTAGATACTCGTAAGAGTTGGCGAGCAGCGAGAAGCGAGTGAACTCAGATCCGCACTGTAGAGTAAAATAATCGCTGGTTGCTCTCTCTGCGTGAGTTCTGGCCGCCAAGCAAGCATCGCTGAACGACTTTTATGTTTGTCAGCTTTAGTCTTGAGAATTCTCGCCGGGAATGTGAACAGCCAGCGATCAACTATTAATATATGTATCTATTTTTTGACACGGGTTCTAAATTTATTGTTCATTTCTTGAGCGAGAAAATAGTTGATAGATAATCGCTTCCTCGTCGGTAGTGGGAAAAGTGCTTTATTGAATTTAACAGTCAATTCAATTTTCCTTTCTTTGTGTTATATTTGCTGATTAGTTTTTACCTCTGAACATATAATATAGCTCTAAAGTTTTCAAAATTGTGAGGAATTTTTAAGCAATCTATAAACCCTCCCTATTCTAGAGAAAGAATTGAATTCAATTTTGAGTATAGATTTGTTGTACCAGTTTTGATTTAGATATATTTAGATGTTCCATGACGAAGCTGACGAATAGTTTTTGAAGTAGGTGCTTTACACGGACTATTTGAGGAGTTATAAAGTTATGAGATTTTTTTTTAGGTTGACAAAGCCGGGTTTTTCTTTTTTTTTTTAAAGTTTAATTATTTCTTCATAATTATTGTATCACTTGAGGAAAGTTAGTTAGTTGGTTGGCTCGTTGAATTGACAGTAAGTACTAAACGTCGTTTTGAACGTGGTAGAGCCATACTGCAGCTATATTATGGTTAGTTAGTTATGGCCAAGGCAGGACCACGCTCTCACAGAATACCAGCGTAAAATAGCAGCTTAACGATGGTGTGTTTCGTATGGTGAGTGTAGTAGGTGTAGAGAACCGGAGAACCTTTTTACTGGAAGCGAGGCATTCCATCTTAGTCCTCACGGGTGACAACGCATTTGCATTTTGATTCGTAATCGAAGATAGATGTAGATGTCTATGGGCCACAGAAACTATTTACCATCAAGTGGACTGTGTGCTCGTTTGTCACCTTTGTCCTATAACAAAAAGTCCTTTTCAAATATTGTATTTATTACACAAGTTAAGATCTTTCTTAAAACTAAATTTATCTAACCATAGTTCTTTCCGCATCAACAAAATCATCGTCGAGATGCATTATAGCCCATCACATATAAAAAAATGTTCTTGAGCAGTTTGGTTCTCGATAAAAAAAATTTATTAGTGGTGTAAACGAGCATGCGGCTCAACCAATTGTAAGTGAGTGCAGTCGCACTTGAACAACTGTAACAACACAGGAATGACAAGTGGATTGCCAGCCTTTTGAAAGTGAGTAGGTGAGCCAGATCGGTCTTAAAAATATAGTAATATATTTTGCGTATTTTAATATAATTAGCAAATGTTAGTTACAATATCTTAATCCTTTTCTTATTAAAATTATCGATTTTAAGTGGTAGGACTCCTTTTCTTCCGAAGAACCAGTCTTGGTAGGTACCGCTGTGTTTCTATCTGAAGGGTACCTATAGATAGTCAGCCAGTGCAATCACAGGCTGTGAGGCACTCCATCTTAGTCATTGGGGGTGACAACGAACTGTAGCCTTCATTGTTTGAAGTCAGTTGTAGATGTCCATGGACTGCAGTAGCCACTTACCATGAGGTTGACTGAAAGTTCGTTTATCATTTATATTTTATTAAAAAAGAGAAACTGAGAAACAAAAAAGACCGTAACTTTTTCAAATTTTATCCATTCATCCATTACAGCCTGTAAAAGTCCACTGCTGGACATAGGCTTTCCTCAAAGTTTGCCTCATAGGTTTTGCAATCGCAGTTTTTTATAATTTTGAGTTATCAGAAAGACGCTGCTGCTCATCTCCTGATTTGTTTCCCTCTGTCGGCTCTTACGACATTCACGAGACGATATGGGGTAGTGGATTTTCTTACACCGCCACTACACGGAATGCACTGCACGCGGATGGGAAGCGAATATGGAGTTTCAAACTTATTTTGGAATAATATCTGATATACAATCTTTGCATTTTCAACTTAAGGATTGAGGATAGTTATGCAGATAAAATATTACATGCTACATATTATATTATAGACATATTGCAAACAGTACATTTAGGTGAAAAAACGGTAAATTAAGATATCCGAAATGAAGTGTTTATGATATTTATTGTCATCATTTTTATAGCTCATCACATGCTGAACATAATCCTCCACCAAGGAACGCCATAAATCACGGTCCCGAGCCACCTGCATCCATTGACTTTCTGCATGATTTACTCAAGTCCTTACTCCTATTGGGTTTTACCTTGCTAACCCATACGAGACTGCCATCGTTACTTTATGCGGTTACTATAAAACAGAAGAATTAACAGTATTATGTAAAAAGTTGTCCATTTAATTTTGGTGGGGCCACATTTCAGCGACTATGAAGTTTTAAACAACACGTGCGCGTCGACCTGTTAACGAAACATCTTTGAGCAATTTTGTACAGATTTTCATTTCAAAAATCAAAGTAAATATTAAGGACTTTTCGTTTTCCTTTTTTCATTTTATTTAGGAAAACAAAAAATTACAATAATAGCTAACTTCGGAAATGAGAAATTGTCAAATTTGTTATAGTGTAACCAGCTCCGTTATTCATAAATGGATTAACATATTAAAAATATGTAAAAAAGCTCACTGTCAGATCCAAAATGGGCACAGCATTACCATAAAAAAATTGAAATGGCGGCAAACAAAATTACCGCAATACCAACTTTAAAGAGTTATAACTCGGAATAGGTTAGGGATAATTCAGTGGAGCTCGAATAAATGCTCTAGGGACCGTGTGACGGGGGAGAACACCGCCGACAATCCCACGGTATGAGTGCTTCATGCCGGATGTGCGGTTCACACAGCGCTCGGTTCGCAAAGCACTCCTCTCCCTGGACATCCACAAGTCGAGTGTGCCTGACGGAATTCCCTCAATTGTGCTGAGGACGTGTGCTCGAGATTTGGAAACGATTCTAACGCGTCTTTTCCGGTACTCTTATTCCCTAGGCGTACTCCCGAATTCATGGAAGACGGCTTTCATTCACCCGATCCCTAAAAAAGGCGACCGCTCATACCCGTCTAACTATAGGCCTATCACCATCACCTCCTTGTTCTCCAAAATAATGGAGTCCATTATAAACTGCCAGCTCATGCGGTACCTTGAGGAGCACCAGCTGATTAGTGACCGCCAATATTGTTTTCGTCGGGGTCGATCAGCTGGTGATCTTCTGGTCTACCTGACTCATAGATGGGCGAAGGCAGTATAGTCCAAGTGGGAGGCATTGGCCGTTAATTTGGACATTGCGAAGGCCTTCGATCGGGATTGGCACAAAGCGCTTCTTTCGAAGCTCCCTTCCCATGGGCTTCCCGAGAAATTGTACAATTGGATTACCAGCTTTCTTGCGGATCGGAGCATCAAGGTCGTAGTAGACGATGCATGCTCCGACTACTAGTCTTATACCAACGCTGTTTCTTCTGCATATCAATGATATGTTCATTGCAAGCCGGTAACATTCATTGCTATATGGATGACAGCACTGTTGATGCTCTATACACCGGCCGTGCCAATATTTCACAGGGAAATATCACCGAGTACCGGAACAAACATGTGCCTGAAGTCGAGTCTTTGCTGAACAAAGTCTCGGATTGGGGGGAATAAATCTAGTCCAGTTTAATCCCCAAAAGACAGAAGTTTGCGCGTTTACCGCTAAAAGTAACCCCTTTGTCGTATCTCCTCAGTTTCAAGGCACTCTTCTTGTTGCCTCAGCCAGTATCGGAATCCTCGGCGTCGACATATCGAAAGAGGTGTAGTTTCATGGTCACTTGGAAGAGAAGGCCAAATTGGCCTCTAAAAAGCTTGGTGTGCTTAGCAGAGCGGGACAGTATTTCATGACGATACACCACCTGCAACTTTACAAGGCGCAGGTTCGGCCTCACATGGAATACTGTTCCCATCTCTGGGCTGGGGTTCCCCAGTGCCAGCTCCTTCCACTTGTCCGCATCCAGCGCAGAGCGGCTTGAATCGTCAACGACCGAGTCCTTTCTGATCGGCTCGATTCAATGGCGCTGCGGAGAGATGTTGCATCACTTTGGATTTTCTTTCACATCTACCACGGGGAGTGCACCGAGGAATTGTTCGGATTAATCCCAGCCGATAAATTTCACGAACGCACATCGCGGCAAAACTCCCGATACCATCCACAACATCTGAATGCTTGGCGGTCCACGACTGTATGTTTTACTAGGAGTTTTCTTCCTCGTGCGACCTCTGTGGAATAGCTTACTATCAGCGATTTTCCTGGACCGATACGACTTAGACACCTTAAAGAAAAGAGCTTACTCTTTCTATAAGGCGGGTAACGCACCTTCAATTCCCCTGGTGTTGCAGTTGTTCATGGGCAGCGGTAGTCACTTACCATCAGGTGAGCCGTATGCTCGTTTGCCCCATCTCCTATAAAAAAAGCCCGGTCCCTACGCCCCATGGCTATGCGAACACCTCTCGTCATCCATGGAGCAGGTGGTCGTTTGACCTTCACCCTCTTGACTGGAGCATGTACATCATTAAGCTTGAGAACCGTGTCATTAAACGCAGCGACTTTCTCGTCCACAGTGGGGGCGGCCACCACTCTGTTCCATTTTAATTTAGACATATCTAAACACAACTTTTCTAAATCCATACGACCAAAATATCGCATGTGCAGGGTTTTAGGCAGAAATTTAGGAGGATTTAGAACATAAGAAAGCAAAACAAGGTCATGATGGGAGAAGCCAGAAGCAAGGTGTTGACCATGGGAGGACACGAGGGTAGAAGAAGATGTAAGGATTAAGTCGAGCTAAGTGTCATTCCCGTCAATGTTGTGATGAGAGACCAACTGACAGGACAATATGAAGGAGTTTAGAAGAACAGTGTGAGGTGGGAACCAAGAGGTTAGTTTTGAAGTCGCCCATGATGATGTGATGTGTGTATTCCGAACCTAAAGATTCCAGAGTCGTTTCGAGACTGGACAAGTAATCAAGGGAGGGGGGACAGTAGACAAGCCGAGACAACCGAGAACCAGTTTTGTTACCTTCACACATACCTCGAGAAAAAGAAACTCTGCAGAGGCGGAATAGGAGGGTGAAGAGGAGGCTAGGATTTTATAAGAAAAGTCACAGTGCGTATCAGAGTAAAGCCAGAGAGAGTATAAGTGGTCGATAAAAGATGAGGTTTGAACCAACTCTCAGAAATCAAAACGGCATGAACGGTTAGCTTTCGAGAAAGTTTCAATTAGGTCGCTGTAATAATTGGGTACGCTTTGTGCATTGACATGACACACGTTCAACGAAGAGTGAGCAAAATGCCAAACGTACCAGTTGCAGAACAAAAACTATTATTATTAGACGATGTGACATATTCATTAGCAGAAACAAAAATAATCTTTATCAGAAGTTATTAATATAACAATAACACAGTAAATATAATATAATATAAAATGTTTGCAATAATTAATAAATTATAAAAATATATCGGATTAACAAAACAGTTTACTTACACTTTATACTCGTAGCATTAAAAATTATGTTTTTATGTAACAGATTCTGCTAAGGGAATCTTAAAATATTTTATTTGGCTAAATACTGTAGTGGATATTCTTACGCCGCTACTATACAGTACTGTCATGAATTTATTCCATTACAATAAACTAAAGGTGGTAGCGCTTATTGACCTTTCAAACGCTTTCAACACAGTAGATCATGGTATCCTACTATCTATCCTCAAACACCTTAAATTTTCATCCCCAGCCTTTGAGTGGTTCTTTTCTTATATTCGCGGCCGCCAGTTATCGGTTCGCTCCGGTCAGCGTTTATCTACATGGGCTGAAATTGAATCTGGTGTGCCGCAAGGCGGAATATTTTCTACTATTATGTTTCCCATATTTATAAACTCTATCTCCTCAGTTACAGATTGTTCGTACCATCTGTATGCGGATGATCTTCAGCTCAATGTGCAGTCAGGCTTAAATAATCTTAACTTTGTAATACATAAACTAAATAATAACCTGGAAGCCATAAGAGAATGGTCGTGTAAATATGGCGTATCAGTTAATCCAGCCAAATGCAAAGTCATAATCTTCGAAAGTTCGCAATTATTGGCTAAGATTGATTATGGAAATCTCTCTCCTATAATTTATAATGGAACTTTGATACCATATTGTGATTCCATAAAAAACCTTGGCTTGTACATGGACAAAACTATGACCTGGAAATTGCAGATCTCTGAAGTAAGTCGTAAAGTTGTTGTCACCTTGCGTTCCCTTTATCGTCTTAAAAATTTTCTACCTTTCAAAACCAAGCTTACGCTTGTTAATTCCCTCATTCTACCTATCATCGATTATGCAGATGTATGTTACCCAGATCTGACACAAAATCTTCTAAACAAGTTGGAGCGCCTTCTTAATAACTCCATAAGGTTTATTTTCGGTTTACGTAAGTATGACCACATATCTTCCTATCGTTAAAAGCTTAAATGGCTACCTATACGTCAAAGGCGATGCTCTAGAATCTTACTTATACTTTATTCAATTTTAAACGATCCAAGTTCGCCTTCTTATCTAAAGCATAACTTTCATTTTCTTCATTCGATTGACGGTCGAACACCACGACAATCAAACCGTCTGAGGATAAGGTTTCCACAGCATAGGTCTAATTTTTTCAGTTCCTCTTTCTATACATCTTTGGAACACCCTCCCCAATGATATTAAGAATGAAAACTCATTTAAATTACTTCCACGACAACATTACCCGAGGGCACTTACAAATTGACATTATTATTTTTTATTTTTTTATTTTTCTCTTCAAGTATTTATTCATTTATATATTAAGTCCGCCTTATGTACCTTTTACCTAATGGTGTTACATGTAAGTTTTTAAAAAATAAATAAAATAATCATTTGATAGCCTAACAAAAATATATGAAAATGTATCGATTGCCTTGTGTTCCAACTGAATATAATTAAAAACTAACAAAACTGGTTTTTTAAATACTTGAAAATGTACATATTTTTTTTAGCTTAGATATCTGTATCTAAGTTTACACATTTTTATAGAATTTATTTTTATTTTATTTATTTCCTATTTATTAATGTAATCTCTTGGTGCGCAAAATAATAAGGTTACATTGAAAAATCCACATGCAACGTGAACAATATATATTTAATAGTCGTAGCATCTAGAAAACGACTGCGAAATCTTTAAACTAAGTCTTTCTTTTTTTTTTGCATATATTAAATACCAGTGCTTGCCTACAATTCTATCTGAGTATTTGGTGACGAATCCCTAGAAAATTCACTCTTGGCTTGAAGACATTCACATTGCTATCGGATGGAAAGACAGATGCTGACAAATTATTCCACTAAATTTCTATACCCATTATGAAAGACGAAGCAAACCGTTAGGTCTGAATGCGTGGAATATCGACAACAAAGGGCAGTGTGCCGGACGGGCGAAAGTCGGGAGTAAATATTGTCGAAGATACTCCGCGAGTCGCTCACGTCCTACACCTACAGGTTCCGGTGGTCGTCTACTGCCGTTTTTTATGGGTGCAACTGAGGAACTATGGGCGGACGTCCAATCAAAATGCACGAACTGTAGAATACGAGTGGCAAGGCAGTGGCCAGCAGTTCAACTGCTCAACTGTTCGGCGAAAATCTTCTGACAATCGGTTGTCGACTACGGTTGTTGACTACGGTTGGTCAACTACGGTTGTTCACTATCGGTTGATCACTATCGGTTGTTCCCTAAGTTGTTCACCGTTATTTGTTCACTATATTCTTCAGAGGATTTCTTTAGTTGACTATTTCTTCCAGTTGTTCGTAGTAACTTTCTACAATTTAACCGGGCCCTGAGGCGCTTAAGTAGACCGAACTTTACCGTAAAGTGAGCCGCATGCCGTTGCCTGTATTTGCCTCTTTATTTTTTACTATTTTCACTACACAATTATTCTAATTTACAATTTTTCTATATACGAATAACATTTATGCTAATGTATGGTTAAACAAAAAACAATAATTATTACCATTGAACATAAAACAACATTATAAAGGTTTATCAAAATATTTATAGTCTAAAAAGTTATTAATGAAAAAATCTCAAATTTTAGCAATATTTGGGTACATTGATTCTTTAATTTGACTATAGGTGGGAAATAAGATACATCACGCGAAATATTCTTTTATTTCCTTAATCTACAGACCTTAATCTAATTAAATACTATTTTTACAATTATTTTAGAGCATAAAAATATTTTCATTATTTTCGGGTCTTAACGTTACACAATGCCCGATTGTCCTATAATGTACCGTGCTCTGATTGGCCGGCTTTGTGTTGTACAATAAGGGTTGTTGTCTTAACTATTACACACGATGCTCTATACTATAATACTAAGGGTTTTAAACATGTTGTAAAATTACACTATTGCACCTTTCACTTAGGTTTGCACCAATACTGTTTCTAATTATAATTTTAATATAATTTTTAATCACTATGCGTTAATCACTTTTTGTTGTCGCGAACAGGTCGTCCGACAGTGGGAATTAAAATTGATTATTAGTTTCTGCTTTCACACAACAATTGCATGTATGTTAGATTTTATGAAATATTTTTTTCGCAATAATTACATTTCGGCAAACTCAAACATATTCAAATTTTAAATTAAATTTTAAATAAAAAAAGGAAAGTACTGCAATATCACCTCAATCTATTTTTAACGGTAAAATAAGAACTGCTACAACTTAATCAGCAGGGTTTTATTTACAAAGGACAGTAAAAAAACTTTAGGGGCTTTAGTAAAGAAGATTAAAATAAGTAGAAACTTTTGTAGGAAGCACGTAGAAAATGGTTTGTTTATTTCATTCATTGATATACAGCGTTTTTAGTGTATCGCTTATAATTTGTTTTCGACATTGCTATATTGGTTCATAACATGATTTTCGTAGCTCGGCTAAATTACCATATTTTTGTATTTAAAATATTATTCAAGATAATCAATATGCAAAATAATATTTCTGAAACAGTAAATAAGATAAAATGTAAAAAGAAGTAATTAATGTGCAATGAACCAAAATAATGTGTGCTCTTTACTTGACTTCTTCTGTTCTTAAAAAAAAAAAAATACAACATTAAACTATGGTGTTATACATAGAAATATAAATATTTTTTAAGCACACCAAAATGAAAATAAAGTGCGAAAAAAACAGAAATCAAAAAGGTACAATGAGCGTTTATATAGCGGTTAGAGAATTTTTGGATGTACCGAATTGCAATATTGATATGCAAAATTTGCTTAAAGAATTAACTGTATAAAATAAAATAAAATGACCTTACCAAAAAACTGCAAACATTCGGCATATTGCAGATATTTACGAAACCAATTATTTGCAGGCAACAGTATCACTTAGCGTTATCTGTCAACGTGGATCTGTCTAGTGTCAAAGTCTAGCTGTGGGCTCGTTTGAATTTCGTTGTGAAAGCGTTTGAGCGTCTATTTTCGATCATGCAATCAATTTTCAAAACAATGATTGTGGATTATAACACTTAAGTCATCATGTATCAATTTCATATTATAATTAAAGTGAAGAATTCAAACTTATGCGACAATGACTTTTAGTACGTTAACTGAAATAACAGTACAAAGGAATATTTTTCTTTAAATACCACTTTACACATCACAAATTTCATATTAGTCAAAATTAAAGTAGTGGTAGTTCCTCTATTATAAGTATTGAAATTTGGATTTATTAAATATTCAAAGTTCAAAAGAGAAGATGGCTGGGTGCAGTCATCTGCTTGGGGTCCTATAATAAATAAAATTAAATCAAACCCAAGCATACCACTTCAAAATACAAGCTCGTTCTACGTAGATCAGACCAAAAATTAATATCCAAAAGCTGATCGTAACTAGGGTTAACTATGACAGCAAGACGTCAAACATCTCAGTCCCCCGTGACCACGGGTGCTTTAAAGTACACGAAGTGTCAGGAAATAAAGATAATTTTAATTAAACGTAATACACTATTTATTATTATATATTAAACTAGCTGTGCCCGCGACTTCGTTCGCGTTGAATAAGTATTTCCCGACGTTAAAATCCGTAAAAATATTTTTATTCAATATGTAGTGTTTGCGTAAATATAACAAATTACTATCGGTGAACGACCAACTAAAAAAGAAACATACTGTTGCCTATCTACTTTCGATTATGAATCACAATGTGGGTTCGTTTGCACACCTTTTGCGGGTAGAGCCATGCTGCAGCTATATTAGTAGTATAGTTGTAGCACGAATGTGTCGGCTCGACCGAGGAAGGAACACGCTCTCACAGAATACCAGCGTAAAATAGCAGCTTAACGCTGCTGTGTTTCGTATGGTGAGTTTAGAGAACCGGAGACCTTTTTTACTGGAAATCAGACATTCCATCTTAGTCCTCACGGGTGACAACGCATCTCCATTTTGATTTGTAATCGAGGACAGATGTAGATGTCTATTGGCCGCAGCAACCACTTACCATCAGCTGGACTGTGTGCTCGTTTGTCACCCTTATCCTATTAAAAAAAACCTAAGAAAAGTAGGCGTGATGATTATGGAAAATTCTTTCTTCAACGAGAGAAGCCCATGTTTTGCAGACTGATGAAGAAGGCGGTGAAGATTATCATCATCTGACGGCTCTGCGACGCAGGTTTTTAGCAATGAGTTGCAGCACCAAGCTCCGCGGATTCGAATCTCGCACGTAAATAGTACTTGTATGGCCTATAAATAATTGTTCCAGGTCTGGATGTTTGTCCTTGTGAAATTTGTGTATGTAAACTGCCCCCACGATACAGGAGAAAATCCTAGTATGGAGGTAACGTTTATTTAAAGAAAAGAAATTAATTAAAAATATTTAAAACTTTATTTACTTAATCTAATAAATTATACATTTTTGTAGTCGTGTGGTGCACTGGTTTTTTATTGGTTAATGGGGAAGGAAAAGAAGCAACAGTGGTGTTCGACTAAGGTACAACGATAATGAGTATATTATAGTACCAAGTGACAACTGCAGTATATAATATAAAATGTGTGAAACAACTGCAGTATAAAATGTAGATTTGAAATCCATTGTAAGCAATGAAACAGACTAAGTATGTGCGAAACATTCAGTTGTACGATAGAGATCTGAATAAATAACTGCACGGTCTTTAAAGAAGAAATTAAGGTTCATTCGTATCACGCGAAGCGTTGGATATATAGCGTTCCGGATCCCGGTCAGCGAGTAGAGGAGAGACGTTTGAAAAACAAGTTTTGTTTTTGTTTTTGGTCCAAATGCTAAGCGTTAACTATAAAAAATATGGGAGTGCCATTAGTATTTTTTCAATTCTCCCTTGCTAAATAACGATGTTAATTGTGCTCAAATATTTAAGAGTATATTTAAATGATATATTATGATATATATATAAAAAGAAAACATGTTTAGCTTTCTCTACATTTCAATGTTTAGATAGTTTAAGTAATGACAGTATAAATCAAACAGCGATATATCAATATGTAATGTAAATATTTAAAAATATCGCGGGCTTTTTAAATAGATACACACACATACATAAACTCTCACGCATGATTATTGATTCTAGGTGGTAGAAATCTCTTTCTGCCCAGGAGCAAGTCTAGGTTGGTAACACCTTCTTACCTATTTCTGCCGTTAAGAGCAGTGAATGCAATGGTGACTGCATTCAAACTGCTGTTTTCCGCTTTTAAGGTTAGGGAGTCAATAAAGTTGTGACTGTGGCGTGCTATCTTAGTTCTCATAGATTATAATGCATCTGTAGTAGCCACTTGATTGCCACCAAATGGACTGGGATTTTGTTTTTTTATTTCAGTTTTCAATAAAAATTTCATTAACACGTATAGGCTATAAAATTTAAATATGCAAATCAAGAAAGTGGAAAGGAATCAAAAAAATTGTTTAATATTTTTTAAGTTTTAAAGAAAACAAAGCGTTCAATCTCCCCTACTCGTTTAAGTAGTATAAAATATTGCGGAGGCAACTAGCTACTAGCTTAACTCATTCCGCGAGCCTTAATCGTTGTCGTTATTTTGTCCATCGTGGTAATTGTTTTGGTACAAGCAGAGGTGATGTTGCAACGAGGCTACCCTATGTCGCATCGTGGTGTAGCTATTGGATTGCATACTTGATTTATTTTGGTAATAATTCAAGGCTTCAAAATAAAATTGAATAGAATTTTGTTACGCTAAGACAGTGCGATTTACCATCTAGGGCTTTATCTCCACTTCAAGGTCAACCACTGGCTTATAATAAGTAAAGAAAATGTATTTGCTGCTAATGTTTTTTTTTTTTTTTTTCTGAATGTGAACGCTGTTGGCCCTGCGGCCTTTACAGCTTCGAATTGGGCTCGTAAGCGAGGACTTACGAGCTATTGAGTACAACGATTGTACGAGTCCCGAGGCACCCCGGCCCCTGCTTTCGGAGTGAGGCTCCTCTAGCTAGGGGGGGGCTCGATGTGGTTCAAGGGTCCCTCAGAAGGAGGTACGAACCTCGGCTTGAACCACTGTCGCAATGAGGAGACGGCTCGCAAAGCTAAAAACGCCCCGTGACACGGGACGTTTTTAGTTAGCGGGTATTGAACCTCGTGTACGGGGTATATTTGTGACCTCGCGTTCGCCGGCGAACGCGGTGTGCCCTAGTGTTCTGTACTAGTGTAGTGTCTGTACGTGTGTGTGTGTTAGATATATGAATTCCCTCTCCTGTGGAAGGGGTGGGCGGCTTATTTATGGAAGTGATCTCGTCGTCGGGATCAAGAAGAACGTTCTTGGGACGTCTCCTGCGGGAGGAAGCATCCCTCTGTGGGGAATACGAACCCGCTTCAGTCACCAACGGATTTTTGTATTCTTTAATCGAATCGAAGTATCTTAAGGATAATTCCTTAAGATACGACTCGATGGTGGGCATGTCTAGGTCGCGGTGGAGATCCGTGTTCCTCACATAGTAAGGAGCTCCTGTGATTCGTCGCAGGAATTTATTCTGAACGACTTGAAGTTGTCGAAGACTCTTTTTGGAGACGTTGGCAAAGGACACACCCGCAGTTTGTGTCTCAGGGACAGCTTACTGCTTTTATTGGTTAAGGCGAAAAGACGATACAATACGAATTTTGCCTTATTCCTAACCGTTTGAATGTGCTGAGAGAAGCACATTGCACTATCTAACAGTACCCCCAGGTATTTCACCTCACGAACCCATGGGATTGGGCTACCGTAGAGGGAGATCGTACCTTTTTTGTGTCTTTTAATTTTCAGGATTAATTTATTATATAAATTTCTCCTGTTAAATATGATGGCTTTACTCTTATCGGGGTTCAATTCGATTCTCCATTTTCTGCACCAATCGCCTAATGCGTTTGCTGCAGCTTGGAGCCGAATGCAGATTCTGATAGGGTGGTTATCAGAAGAAAAGATAGTTGTATCATCTGCGTATAGTGCAAGATGAGTACTTGGAAGCGAAGGGATATCACTTACGTAGAGTGAGTATAGGGTCGGAGAGAGCACAGAGCCCTGGGGAACTCCTGCTCTGATGGGTCTGGAAGAGGAGAGAGTACCCTCAACTCGAAAACGGAAGGATCTATTAGCAAGGAAGTCTTGTATGATTTTGACAAGTCTTATAGGCACACCTATATGGATAAGTTTGAAGGCTAGTCCATTGTGCTACACTTTGTCGAAAGCCTTGTCCACATCGAAGAACAGGGCTCCTGTATAGATAGTGCGCGTGCCTGACTTTGTGGCCTGATCTAAAATGTGCTCCGTGAGGCGGTGCACCTGTTGATCACATGATTGTCTGGCTCGAAAGCCAAACTGCTCGTTTGGAATTAGATTTTTGTCTAACACGACATCCTTCAGGCGGCTGAGGATAATGCGCTCATAGATTTTCCCCATTACACTGAGGAGACTAATAGGTCTGTAACTAGATGCCTTTTCTCAGGGTTTATTCAGTTTGGGAATACCGATAACTTCTGCTTCTTTTCACACTTCTGGGAAAGTGCAGGTGGACAGTAAGACATTGAAAATTGCCACTAGGAGGCAAATTAACTTTGAGGGAAGGGCTTTAAGTACCTTGTTATTGCGCCTGGCGCTTTTAGAGGCTTGAGATTTTTGATGATGGTTTTCACCTCATCTAAAGTAACGGGAGGGAGTGGATCATCCGTTGGTGATGTGGCGGATAGATTAGCCGCTTCTTCGTTCACCTTATTCAGGTGGACTAGGTCGACTGGCAGAGTGCTAGGAGTGCATTGGCTCTCGATGCTTTCCGCCATGCATTCGGCCTTTTCCGAGTCGTCGAACGCAAACTGACCATCAGATCTAACTAGTGGGGGAATTGACGCGATTTTATTTGACTTCAGAGCTCTCGCCAACTGCCAGAATGCAGTGTGTGAAGGCGTGATGTCTTCCATCAGTCTATCCCATCGTATATCCCTCAACTGGGCCATGCGCTCCTTGACCTCTCTACAAAGGCGGCGCAAATTGGACCTATTATTGACTGTTCTAAAACGGTCATAGGCCTGACCGCAGAGTTTTTCTCTCTCAGTAGCCATCGGACATCTCCGGGGAGTTCAAAGCAACGATCGCTCGTCGCCCTGACTTGCCTCTAGGACTCTCCGGCGACCACCTTAATATGAGAGGAGAGCAGGGAGATGGCTTCTAACGCCGTCTCCTTGGTATCAATAGCATCTGGTTCCTGTCCTAAGTGTTCAGAGTTCATAGTTTCGAGCTTAGTCTCGAACCTATGCCAGTCCGTCACAGTTTTGGTTAGAGGAACCTCACTGCTGGGCTGTTCCAACGTTATGAGGACCGGGCGATGGTCCGATCTTAACTCATGCACCACTTCTATAGAGCGCAACGGTAAGGTTGCGTTCTTAAGAGAGCCAAGTCGATTCTAGTCTAGCTATGAGAATCATTCAATGAGTATCTTGTGTCCTCGGGAGGAGCTATTATGTCAAAGTTGATACAGTCACTGAGGGCTAGTAAGTCTAACCCTCGAGTGTTATTATAAGCATTATACCAGACTCTATGTTTACTATTTAGATCACCTGCTAAAATTACTGAATTACTAAGATGAAAAAGTGCCTCAAAGTCGTCCTTAAGCACGCTTTTAGTGGGTGAAAGCGTGCTTAAGGACAAATTTAGAGGCCTCTGTTTGCAGAATAGCCGGTCATGGCTACTCTGCAAACAGAGGCCTCTAAATTTGTCAATTGAGTCGTGTCAATGGGGACTAGGTGTAGGGATGACTTATAATATATAAGAGTCCCTCCTAACTGTGCCCCTTTACGATCGTTTAATCTCTAATGCTAGGCTTAAGAAAAGTCTCTTAAACTAGTAGTATATCAATCTGATGATCAGTGAGGAAGGTTCAGACTTCGTCAATTTGATCTTTAAGGCCGCACGCATTAAAGAAGGCGATAGCTATCGACCTAGGTTTTATGCCACATGTTGTTGTATTATCCATTACGATAGAATAAAAAAGAGCCAAGTTAACAGTAACCAAGTACTTCAGGCTTAATTAGCTCTGAAGTTCTTGATTGCTTCGATCACTTCCATGTGATCCAGGGAAGCCTGGAGGCGCTCTTTAGCAGAGCGCGCGGTCCTAATTTTGTGCGCCAAAGTGCGCAACTCGTTAACATCGAAACTGTCTACGAAATCGCAGACCAGGTTGAAGTCCTCGGCTAAATCCTCCAAGGCCGGGGAAGAGGTCAGCGTTACAGCAGGTTTGGGGTGGGTCTCTCTACGCGGGGCGCGGGCGACCACTGGTGTCGGTGTGCGCGTAGGAGCTGGAATAGGAGTGGGCACTTTATTAGGTGCTCCACTGACCAAGCTCAGCGGCTTCGCCCAAGCACTTTGCTTGGGGGCCGGAGCCGGGACAAAGGCAGAGGGAGGGGGGTTGTCCTTCTTTAGAGGGCCCTGTGCTCCCTTCTGATTGGGCTGATTGCGACCCCTGGCGCTCCTTCCCCTCTGCTTTTGTGCTATGGGGGATTTTGAGCACCTGCGGAAGTTCGCAGTATACCCTCCGCCCCGCATAGCACACAGCTCGGGGGGTCGAAGCTTCACGGGTGCACTACCTTGTACCATGGTCCCCGGTGCACTTGACGCACCTGAGACGGACGAAGCAGTTACGGGCTGAGTGTGCATAGAGCTGGCATCTATGGCACTGCCCGGGAACCTTTTTCTTATGTGAGGGTTCTATTGAGACCCCCGAGAGGTGACACTCAGTTCGTATGTCAAAGACTTTCTTGCCCTCTTCTGAGAGGTTAACCAACACCAGATTATAGGGAGTGTTGGATATCTTGTTGACCATTTGGGACCTTTTTGTCCCGAAGCAGCCTTATCGGCTCCACCCCTGGGGGCTGGGGCCGCCTTTTTAGCCGGCCTGGAAGAACTCACCTTCTTTGAGGACCGCCGCCTCTTTCTTCCTTCGATGAGGGTGAAGCCCTCGTCGCCGGAGGAGGATGCTCCCTCTGGGCGCCTTTCAACCTCGGTGTCCTCTCCCGAGGAAGCCGCCGAGTCAAAGGCACCCACGCTCGAGGCCCTAGAGGGCGCGCGGGAGGAAGCCCTAGAAGAGGGCTGGCATGGGGTCTGAGAGGGAGAGGGGGTAGGGGACTTAGCCACCTTGCGCGCGCCGCTTCCAGCGCGGCCGACCGGCTTGGTCGCCTTTGCCCCCGAGTTTTCAGGCGCAACCGCGCCGGAGTGCTCCATGTCGGAGTTTGCTGCTAATGTGTTCCATAACTTTTTTTATAACGGAAAGTCGTTACTAAGAAGTGTCGATTTATTTAAATACATAGTTAAGAGAGTATTTTCTAACAATAAATAATTTATTATTGATGGTTGACCTTTTATTAGGTGTTAAAACTACTAAAAAGTTTAAGTATTTAACCTGGGGCAGTTAAACTGTGATTTTGAGTTTATCTATTGTGCTAAATCAAAATTGCCGCTATTAACAGCAATTTAACGTTAGATTTTAACATAATAATATGTTTTGAATAAAACTATTTTTACGGATTTTATCGCGTTTAATTTTACTAATTTTTATTCCCGACGTTTCGAGTGCTTTACAGCACCCATGGTCACGGGGGAGACTGAGGTGTTTGACGTCCTAATCTCATAGTTAGCCCGGCTACCTTCAGTTTTTTGAATATAAATTTTTGGTCCGATCTACGCAGAATGAGCTTACAGTATCCTGAAGTCTTGCAGTGGTATGCTTGGGTTTGGATTTAATTTTGTTAATTATAGGATCCCAAGCAGATGGCAGCACCCATCCATCTTCTCTATTGAAATTAGGATGTTTTTTAATTTCAATAGCCTCGCGTATCTTCCTTGGTAGGAATCGATGTTCTTTTGCGAAGATTTGTGGTCTATCAAATCTGATGTAATGGCGGGGACGATTTTGAACATGTTTACAGACTGCAGACTTCCCAGAGCGTCAGTGCCTCACGTCAGCTATATGTTCTTTCACGCGGGTTTTAATGGATCTTTTTGTTTGTCCTATGTAAGAGAGACCACATTCACAATCAAGCTTGTACACCCTGCATCTTGTAGAGGATATTACACTTGACGGATGGTAAAATTGACTAATCTTCTTCGGCGGCTTAAAGTATGTTTTAATAGAAGCTCGCTTCAAAATATAGCCAACCTTGTCTGTGACCTCTGACATACGGTAGTACAGCAGGCACACGCTCGACTGTGGCCGGCTTTACTCGGTCACTGTGACGTCGGCGCGGGACCCGAAGCTTGTTGTTTTGCAATACTTGCTCGACGTGCTGAAGCTCGGCGGCCAGATGTTTTGTCACAGATCCCTCGTGCTCTCTGAAACAAAGATTTTCCACGGTAGCTAACTGTGATGGATGATGGTGCGATTCACCATTTAAATATCGGTTGGTATGGGTCTTTTTCCTATACACAGTGTGACCAATAGTGTTATCAGGATTTCGGATGACTAAAACATCTAGGAAAGCTAAAGAATTGTTTGCCTCTAACTCCATTGTTAATTGTATTTTAGAATTTATGGAATTAAGGTGGTTTAAAAATGCAGTTACTTTGTCAGATGGTAAAATTGTGAAAGTGTCGTCTACGTACCGCTTGTAGAATCTTGGATATACAGGAGCAGTAAGAAGGGCTTTCTCCTCAAAGTCCTCCATGAATATGTCGGCGACTATGGGAGATACGGGTGAACCCATTGCTACGCCATCTACTTGCTTGTAGAACTCCTCCTTCCACAATAGATAGCCAGATGTAAGGCAGTGTTTTAACAGTAATGCATATTCTGTAGGCATGTTGTATTCTTCTAGCTTCCTGGTTACAATTGAGATCAGTCTTCAATGGGTAAGCATGTAAATAGCGACTGAACATCAAACTGACCATAGTTTCATTGTCAGCGAGATGTAGGTCTTTTATCTCACTAACAAAATGGTACGAATCCTTCGTGTGCTCTGGTTTGTCCTCTCAGCGGTGACCTTTTTGCCAAGTGTTGAGCCAATTTATAAGTTGGTGAGTCGATCTGGCTCACTATAGGACGTAGTGGAGCGTTTGGTTTGTGTATTTTTGGTAACCCACAACCTCGGTGGTTTGGTACATGGTGGTATTATCAATTTACGTCGGATCTAATTTTTCAGGTTATTCTTTAACAGATCGCTTGTTGTTTTAAGCACATTGGTTGTAGGGTCTGTTTGACCTTTTTGTACTTTCGTCCGATAAAAGTTGTTGTATTTTAAATTATAATATGACGTCATTACTACCGTAGCATTTCCTTTATCTGCACGGAGAATCGTGAGTTGGTCTGTTGCGTAAGTTTTACAACGCTTTAATCTCGTCTTTGGGTAGTTGGTTTCGGCACTGAACTTCGACGTAACAAGGACGAAATGTCTTGACGTATGGACTAAATCTTCCTTTTCCACATTGTTTTAAACAGACAATCCTCAACGTTACAGATAATTTCCTCATGCAGGATTTTCGCGGTGTTATTGCGAAATTCAGGCCCTAAATAATACTTTTTGTAGGTTCGTCCAGTGTTTGTTTTGACAGATTATAGACCGTGCGTTGTTTATTGTTGGTGTCTGTGGTCAACGGTTGTTGTGTTTCGTTTCTACGTTGCCATGGATGTTTGGCATTTGATTTGATAGTTAATTTTTGATATTTTTCTATTTGTTTATTTTTGCATTCATTATATTTCGATGTTTCGCGTTTGTTTAAAGTAATACGAGTAATATGTTTTTCTTAATTTATAGATGTGCTCAGTGTCAGTGTCATTATAAATTGTGACTCAGATTTCGATATTAAAATTTTGGAAATTGACAATGAATTTAATACTTATTAATTATGCAGGCTGGCGTGTTGTCTTCTCTCCTTTTTTCTGTGTTTATTAATTCTATTACTTCCCTCTACTATTTGTATGCAGATGATCTCCAAATTTACTCCCATACATCACTCCAGAATCTTACCAATGCCATCAATGCCACTAATACGAATCTTGCGGCTATACATGATTGGAGCAGGTCGTACGGGCTTTATTTAAATCACAATAAGACCCAAGCCATTGTTGTTGGAAACAGCACTCTAATATCTAGAATTTGTTGGGATAAATTCCACCTATTGTTGTAGAAGGTGTTGAGATACCTTTTAGTAAATCTGTAAAAGACCTATGATTATATAAATAAATAAAATAAAATATATTTATTTCGGATAAACATCCAAGGATGTTACAAGGTACAAGGAAGTTATAGCTATCTTAGTAATAATTAGGTACAGACACATATAATTAGTTTAAGTACAAACCAGGCCTGCCTGAGATACTAGGTTTATGCACATGCATATCACTCAGTGTCACATAACATAACAGGACAATCTGGTTTGTCACTAATAGTCTTCAGTATGGTATTGGAGCTACCACGTATTCTGCGCATGAGCGAGGCGACCCGTTTGCGTAACACCGTCTCGAAGCTATCGGTGCGCGCTTGCGCATACATGCCCGATGCGCTGCAGAATCGCGGCAGACCCAACATCACCCTGAAGGCATTATTATACTGTACTCGGAGTGCGCTGAAAGCCCCCCGCGTATAATCACCCTACAGACTACACTTCTACATTGCTTGGCAGAAGGCTTTAAACAACAATGTTATTTCTTCTGTGGTACATCGTGAAAATCTGCGGGCTGACATATGCAACGGACTGCCAAAGCTCTCCTTTCCTTCCCATATCACTTTCATTTCTCAGTCTCTCGTTCACAATGTGACCGAGATACGAAGGACGACACGCGATGTGAAAGCTCCCGTTTAGGTACTGGCGGAACATTGAGAGTTTGCGACCGTCTGCCTTAAATGCCATAAACTCGCTCTTCTTTACATTGTACAAAAGACCGTGAGACTCAGCAAAATGCTCACAAACACTCATCAGTCTTCTGAGTGCAACGACTGATGGACTCAGCAGCACCATGTCGTCGGCATAACTTATACTATTGACACAAAGACCGTCAATAGAGCATCCGATACGCATGCTGCTAAGCTCACAAATCAGCTGGTCAATATAACAATTAAATAGTGCGGGAGAGGTCAAACCACCTTGTCTCACCCCGCATTTAAGCTTAAACTCATCAGAAAATTGTCCAAGCCATTTGACTTGGTTAGTCTAATGTCCATACCAGTATTTAAACACATTGACAATGTCATTCGGGACACCACTCGCCAACAGCTATATTCATCAGAATCTATCTTGGTCCCTACATGTTAAGGAGTCCAGTAGAAAGATGTTTGCCACAGCATCTTCTTTACGACTTTTGCGTAACTCGCTACCCTTTCCTACTCCACGAACCTAATTGTACATAAATTTACAAATTTTAGTTAGTTGTGTTATGTAAAATTTTATGTGCAATATATTTATTGTATAAATCAATAAATAAGTATTAGACCCTAAGAAGTGAGGCCTAGAGAAAATAATTTAAAAACATGGCATGGCAAGATTAACGTTGAACAATTTACTAATACACAGTTTGACATATTCACACAGTACGTGCACAAGATAAAATATAAATATCATTTATTTTCTCACCTAATAGAAGTCTCAACGTCCGACAAGTTTCAAATCTTTTTTATTCATAATGCCGAAAATATTTCTTGAACTAAACACCATAAAAGAAGGAAATATATACTAGGTATTGCTACATTTTAGCAATAAACAAAAGTTTAACTAATCGGGCAATGTTTTGTCATTGATATTACGAGAGAAATTTAATCTGTAGTTTGAATGAACACGCCGCTGATATTACAGGTGTCAATCGTTTGAGGTTATATTACAACAAAACATTTGTTTTGTTAATTTATAGATGTGCTCAGTGTCAGTGTCATTATAAATTGTGACTCAGATTTCGATATTAAAATTTTGGAAATTGACAATGAATTTAATACTTATTAATTATACAGGGTGGCGTGTTGTCTCCTCTCCTTTTTTCTGTGTTTATTAATTCTATTACTTCACGAATTTCTTCCCTCTACTATTTGTATGCAGATGATCTCCAAATTTACTCCCATACATCACTCCAGAATCTTACCAATGCCATCAATGCCACTAATACGAATCTTGCTGCAATACATGATTGGAGCAGGTCGTACGGGCTTTATTTAAATCACAATAAGACCCAGGCCATTGTTGTTGGAAACAGCACTCTAATATCTAGAATTTGTTGGGATAAATTCCACCTATTGTTGTAGAAGGTGTTGAGATACGTTTTAGTAAATCTGTAAAAGACCTATGATTATATAAATAAATAAAATAAAATATATTTATTTCGGACAAACATCCAAGGATGTTACAAGGTACAAGGAAGTTATAGCTATATTAGTAATAATTAGGTACAGACACATATAATTAGTTTAAGTACAAACCAGGCCTGCCTGAGATACTAGGTTTATGCACATGCATATTCACTCAGTGTCACATAACATAACAGGACAATCTGGTTTGTCACTAATAGCCTTCAGTATGGTATTAGAGCTACCACGTATTCTGCGCATGAGCGAGGCGACCCGTTTGCGTAACACCGTCTCGAAGCTATCGGTGCGCGCTTGCGCATACATGCCCGATGCGCTGCAGAATCGCGGCAGACCCAACATCATCCTGAAGGCATTATTATACTGTACTCGGAGTGCGCTGAAAGCCCCCCGCGTATAATCACCCTACAGACTACATGTGTACATTGCTTGGCAGAAGGCTTTAAACAATGTTATTTTAACTTCTGTGGTACATCGTGAAAATCTGCGGGCTGACATATTGCAACGGACTGCCAAAGCTCTCCTTTCCCTTTCCATATCACTTTCATTCCTCAGTCTCTCGTTCACAATGTGACCGAGATACTTGAAGGACGACACGCGATGTAGAGCTTTCCCGTTTAGGTACACTGGCGGAACATTGAGAGTTTTGCGACCGTCTGCCTTAAATACCATAAACTCGCTCTTCTTTACATTGTACAAAAGACCGTGAGACTCAGCAAAACGCTCACAAACACTCATCAGTCTTCTGAGTGCAGCGACTGATGGACTCAGCAGCACCATGTCGTCGGCATAACTTATACTAGTGACACAAAGACCGTCAACAGATCATCCGATACCCATGCTGATAAGCTCACGAATCAGCTGGTCAATATAACAATTAAATAGTGCGGGAGAGGTCAAACTACCTTGTCTCACCCCGCATTTAAGCTTAAACTCATCAGAAAACTGTCGAAGCCAATTGACTTGGTTAGTCTAATGTCCATACCAGTATTTAAACACATTGACAATGTCATTCGGGACACCACTCGCCAACAGCTATATTCATCAGAATCTATCTTGGTCCCTGCATGTTAAGGAGTCCTTTCTACTGGAGATCTTTCTACTGATGTTTGCCGCAGCATCTTCTTTACGACGTTTGCGTAACTCGCTACCCTTTCCTACTACACGAACCTAATTGTACATAAATTTACAAATTTCAGTTTGTTGTGTTATGTAAAATTTTGTGTGCAATATCTTTATTGTATAAATCAATAAATAAGTATTAGACACAAAGAAGTGAGGCCTAGAGAAAATAATTTAAAAATAATAACAAAACAAGATTAACGTTGAACAATTTACTGTATTAGTAGTTAGTTTGACATATTCACACAGTACGTACACAAGGTAAAATATAATTATCATTTATTTTCTCACCTAAAAGAAGTCTCAACGTCCGACAAGTTTCAAATCTTTTTTATTCATAATGCCGAAAATATTTCTTAAACTAAACACCATAAAAGAAGGAAAGATATACTATGTATTGCTACATTTTAGCAATAAACCAAAGTTTAACTAATCGGGCAATGTTTTGTCATTGATATTACGAGAGAAATTTAATCTGTAGTTTGAATGAACACGCCGCTGATATTACAGGTGTCAATCGTTTGAGGTTATATTACAACAAAACATTTGTTTTGTCGCGACTATGTTTCATAGCCAATGCTAAGATCTAATAGGTGGCGCTGTAATCAAGGTATAAAACATTCTAAATTTATGGACCGAAATCTATCATTATTTTTAGAAAAATGAACTAATAAACGAAGTCAAAGTCCACCCGATGGTAAGTAGCTACTATAGTCCATTAATACCTGCAGCCAAATTCAAATAAAGTAGGCCAGAGATGCGATGTCACTTCTGAGGACTGAGGGGAATTGCGTCACAGCTTGTAATTATACTGGCTCTCTATACCCCTCAGAAGCAGCGCAAACACTACTATTTAGCCGCAGCCATACGTAAGAGTACCTACGCAGACAGGCATCTAGGCAGAAAAGGTGATTGAGCATTTTCTCTGCCCAATGCCAAAAATCACAAGCGCTGCAGTGGTGTTATTAATAAGTTTTATTTCTACTATTGTGATTTAATCACTCATTGGATTTTTTTGTAAAACACAGATACACTGACCTAAAAAGAGTTGATCCCTAATTTTGGCATGAAACACTGCGTAGAATAGTCATGATGTTGAATAGCGATGCAAAGCCGCGGAAAAGCTAGTATTTTTATAAAATATTTAGTGCCATGGTAGCTCAGGGACTAAGCGCTCGAAGTAAATATCACAGTAAGCAAGCTACTGGTTAGATCACCAATGAAAGTTTTGTAAGAAAATATCGTGAGTAAACCCAGCACGTATGGGGATAAATATTTCGTGGACATGTTTTGTGAAGTTGGCCAACACGTACTGAAGCAGCGCAGCAGACTAATTGCTTTATAATACTCAGAATTTAGAGAATCATATATTATACAACATATACAACATATTATACTCCATATGACAACATAACCTTAAATCCTATTTCATTATTATTTATCTTTTTGGGTTATTTATATAGTTTTCTCATCTGGTTGGGCTGTATAAATATATAAATGAAAATGATAAATATACATAAATATAAATAAAATAAAATAAATATTTAAAAAATACATAAATAAATAAAAACTCAACCAGACGGAAGCCCTCGGCAGAGGATACAAATGGCTAAGGGTTAGGGGGAAAGGGAAAGAAACCCGCGGACGATGCGGGCGGTATCGAGGAGCACCGTCTTCTGCATTTGAGCTCGAAGCGGTCCATTACGGAGTCTCAGTCACCTCAGACGACCTGGGAGGCTGACCGGGATAAGCCCGTTCGTAGAAACGACCACAGGGATAATTTCGGTCGGTATACCACACCACACGTCGGTCACCTCGTGAGCCAGGTCCAGATATTTTGTCTCCTTATCTATTTCAGCTTTCACGAGGTTCTCGTCATACGGAATGGTAATGTCCAAAAATATCCTTGACTGTGCCCGGTCTATCAGCATAATATCAGGCTTATTCGCAAGAATAGTCCTGTCTGCAATGATGGTCCGGTCTTAGTAGAGCCTGGCGCAGTCATTTTCGAGCACTTATTATATTATTAAAATGTAATGACAAAATACTTAATAAATGTTTATGCGTGGTAGAGCCATGCTGCAGCTATATTAATGGTATAGTTGTAGCACGAATGGGTCGGCTCGACCGGGGAAGGACCACGCTCTCACAGAATACCAGCGTAAAATAGCAGCTTAACGCTGCTGTGTTTCGTATGGTGAGTATAGAGAACCGGAGACCCTTTTTACTGGAAACGAGGCATTCCATCTTAGTCCTCACGGGTGACAACGCATCTGAATTTTGATTTGTAATCGAGGATAGATGTAGATGTTTATAGGCCACAGTAACCACTTACAATCAGGTGGACTGTGTGCTCGTTTGTCAACCTGATCCTATAAAAAAAAATATTAACCTGATAGATTTAATACAATGTTATGAAAATAAATACAAAACGTATACATAATGTGCACATACATACGGTTTTGATATTAATATTTTCAGCGTAGTTTTACAGATTAATTTTATAAGATTATTTTGTATCGCACGCGGACGTCCGTTCGTTACTATCCATTCGAGCCCACTGAAAACCGGCGCTGTTGTTTCGGTGACAGAATAAGCTGAGTGAGGTCCGTTTACCTTACGTGCCACAACACACAACATGAGGAACGTATTTTTACTGTAATTTATAACTATACATACTTTCTTTCCTTTCTTTTCTTTCACATTATCCTCTAGGCGTCACAAGAGGTAACAGAGGTAGTGAAGCAATGGATTGGCAGCAGTATCTTTCTGATAACAATTCAAAATAATTAAAAAAAAACTACATTTGCCAACCCACCTGTCAATCGAAGCAACTACGGTAGATATCGCTCCTAAGGTGGAAAACCTATGTTCAGCAGTGACTTTTAGTAGGCTGTAATGAAATGTATAAATAAATGTTTATCATGTTTTTATATTTGAAGTAGATGTTTCAAAAAACTTTAAAAGAGACTCGAAATTTACAGTATGATAGTATCCATCAGACTTAATGCACTCGTATTTCGACATAATAGTACTGAACCCTTTTCAACCTGGAGACGATTTAGATTAAATGGTAACACATATTGCTCTGCTCCATTAGTAAGTGCTCGTACAGAAATTATTTCAGAGAATTTATCTATCTATATGATTAACTACCGAAATAAACTTTTAATTATAAAAGTAAAAACCGTTATTTAGTAGCCCTTCAGTTCTTTGAGGTCGGCTTTTTCTTTTCATCAAACATTTTATTTTTACCCTTTTTTTTTTGTGGATGGAAAATCATCTAATGACGCCTTTCGCTGTGGGTGGAGCGGAAGGAGTGTCGAACTTTTACTGACTAAAACCATCCGTGTTCCTTCAGTGCCCTTACGTTTGGAGCCGCGGTATCTCTCTTCGAACAGCCCGCAGCCGGTATCATCGGCCCTTGCGGGCCTTCACGCTGCTGACAGCTCTTTGAGGCGCGCGTGGAACAAAACGCGCCGTCGACGGCCTGTCGTCGTTAGACGGACGGACGGCGAGCTACCATTGCTCGCCGTCCATCCCACTGCCATGGTCAGGGCCGACGTAGCCCCGACGCGGGGCGTCTCCGCGGCGGCCGGGAAGCTGTTGCTCTTTCCTTCTCCCGCTCCGCCACCTCAGCCGCTGCATCACTGCTTCGCAGAAGGTGACGGCATCCATTCCGTCTCGCTCCGGACCATGGCTGACCAGGGCCGGACGCGGTCCTCGCCGCCTATCGCCGCTACGAGTACGGCGGTGCTCCGCCCAAACAGGGCACCTCCACGGTGTGCTCCACCGTGTCTCCGGTCGATCCTCGCAGTGGGAGCACCCGGGCGTTTCCTCCCGCCCGATTCGGTGCAGGAACCTCCCGACACACCGTGTCCGGTGAGGACCTGCGTCAGGCGGAAGGTGAGGACACCGTGGCGTCTCTCAAGCCACTCCTCAAAGAGGGTCTTATCGCCGCTATAGTGGCGTGCCCAGCACAGGTTGCGACAGTCGCTCTCTCATGTCGCCATGAGGATCATGCCGGAGTCTGTCCGCTGCGCGACGACTTGCCGCGGCAGCGGGTTTCCCCCGGCATAGTGCCTCCGCGCGCCATTCGTGCAGGCGCGCGGACTATCGCCTCCAGATCCATGGCGGCAATCCAGCAAGGCTCGCCGCCTCTTATTTTTTACCCTGTGGAGTGGAATAAGGAATATCACAAGCTTAATTTTTTCTCCAAATTTATATGACACTGCCCTAATGGCACCCTCTGAAATATCAACTATTATAAAAGAAGAATCATTAAATCCCAATTGACGGCTCCGTGGCGTAGTGCCTTAGCAATAAGTCGCTACGCTAAAAGTCGCGGGTTCGAATCCCACACGGAACAAGAGTTTTGTATGACCTACAAATAATTGGTACGGGTCTGGATGTTTTCTTGCGATATTTATGTATATGTACCGCCCCATGATACAGGAAAAAATCTTGTATCATGGGGGCTTGTCTTTTTTGAACAAAAAAATAAAATAAAATAACCGGTCAAGTGCGAATCGGACTCACACATTAAGGGTTCCATACCATCGTAAAACACGTTTCTAGTAGGGGAGCCCCCTTTAATTTTTAATTTTTTAATTTTTATTATTTTTTGTTAAAGCAGCAACAAAAATACACACACTGTTAAAACTTCAACTGTCTACTTATTACGGTTCATGAGATACAGCCCGCTGACAGACAGACGGACGGACGGACAGCGGAGGCTTAATAATAGGGTCCCGTTGGTTACCCTTTGGGTACGGTACCCTAAAAATATCGGTTCATAATTGAAGAAGATGCAGCGTTTACATACATCTATACGTAATATAATAATAAAAATAAAATTGAAGTGTCTTTCTATCGAAATAACTGCCTTTCATTGAGCTGAGGGGTTTTTGCATGCTCTAAAGACATGAGTAACCAATTTTGAATTTTTTTCCGTCTGTTTGTCTGTGATTGTTTTCAAATCGAAACATTGATAAGGTAAAATAAATGGTCTTTGATGTTTATATTAAACATTTATAACACCACATTAAAAGATCCCACCCTGGGGAAGTCTGGCGGGTCGCTAGTACAAAATAAAACAATCAGTTGAATAGAGGACCTACTCCTTGAAATCTGCTTAATGTTTGGTGTTGTTTTTTTACTATTATAATAATTATGATTCTGTCATTGTTTTGAACAATAGAATTAATTCTTTTAATTAATACCTAATAATAATCATTTGTTCTTCATCATCATCAACAGCCCAGAAAGTCCACTGCTGGAAATGAGCCACTCCCACTGGGAGGATTTTCCTTAATCGCTACGCTTGGCAGGCAGATTAACGCTTATAGTACCAGAATACTCGCATCTTTGACACCGATTCCCATCGCCGGTAAGGATATTTTCCGTCTGGCGAAAACCAGAATTTCATATCGCCATCTGTTGGAAGCCATGAGATATTTCTGTTTCTTTTTTTATAGAATAATGTTGACAAACGAGCATATAGTCCACCTGATGGTAAGCGGATGCTGTGGCCCATAGGCATCTACATTTATCCTCAATTAAGAATCAGAAGCGTTGCCACCTCCAAGGACTAAAATAGAGTGCCTCGCTTCCGGTAAAAAGGGTCTCCGTTTCTCTACACTCGCCATACGAAACACATCATTAAGCTGCTATTTTACGCTGATATTCTGTGAGAGCGTGGTCCTACCACGGTGAAGTCGACCGATTCGTGCTACAACCATAATATAGCTGCAACGTGGCTTTACCACGGGTTACCTAAAGCCACCTCTTACAACACGTACGCGACAAAATAGGGTTATGGATTCTCTTATGTCACCTCTACAGGCTATTTAACACCATTGACATTGAGTGACAATAACCTATTACATTTTTTTTTAAATATAAGGCTGACAAACATGCACACAGTCCACCTGATAGTAAGTGGAAGTATACCTGTTTCCCATAGACATCTACATCTATCCTCGATTAGCATTAAAAATGCAGATGCGTTGTCGCCACTGAGGATTTAAATGGAATGCCACGTTTCCAGTGAAAATGATCTCCGGTTCTCCACGAGTATACCTGCCATATGTTACACATAAGCATTAAGCTATCTTTTTACGTTGGTTTTCTGTGAGTGCGTGGTCCGTCGCCGGTCGGGCTAACCATAATATTTTGTGCTACAACCATAATATAGCTGCAGCTTGACTCTACAACACATATGTAGTCTCAATGCTAGGCACAGACTTCCTCTTACTTCTGAAATTGCAAGAGGTGCATAGTGAACAAAGGGAGCAATTTCTTATTTCATCAAATATATTCAATTTATATGCACCTTTTATTGTCACATAATGTCAATAGAAAAGTAAAGTGAAGTCTCTGTCTATATACGTTGCAGGCCCTCCTCACATTGCTGGGAGAGTTTTAGTACGTGGAAATGTCCATTGGACTGTCCCAATGCATGTTGGCGGACTTTACATGACTTTTAATTTTTTTTTAATTTCTTAGAAATACGGGGATGTATTTTTACGAGTAAGTGCACATTTACGCATTTAAAATTGCATTTAGCAATTTTATTGGTACCGATGGGGATCAAACCCGGCCTTTGTACGTACAATTGTGCAATTTTAAGTAAGCAAATAGTCCCTGAGCTACCGTGACTCTCAGTGTCACGTCCGAACTAGTTATTTAACATAATTCCTTTTTTTCCCTCTTCACACAAAAATAGCTTTATAAAACTTGGTACAGATAGAGTATCACTCGAAATGCTAAGGGCTGGAGAGGGAGTGGTGGCAGGCTTGCTGTACACCTTGTTTAATTTCTGTTGGGAACTGAAGCGGGTACCGGAAGACTGGTGCAAAGCCGTTATAGTTCCAATATATAAGGGAAAAGGGTCACAGCAGGACTGTAAAAACTACCGTGGTATAAGCTTGCTTAGTATTGTGGGTAAACTGTATGCTAAGGTGTTAATTGAAGGAGTTATGGAAGAAACTGATGGAAAATTTTGGGATGTGCAAGCTGGATTTAGAAAGGGGATAGGGTGTATGGATCAAGTCTTTTCCATGCGCATGATTACGGAGAAGTTTTTGGCTAAAAACCAGAAAGTTTTTTGAGCGTTCTTGGACTTGGAAAAGGCTTATGACAGAGTGGACAGGAATGTGTCATGGCAAACACTGAACTCATTTGGTTTGAGCGCTGGTTTGATACAGGCATTAAGGTCTCTTTATAGGGACTCTAGTGCTTGTGTCAGGATCAACGGGGTCTACTCGAACTGGTTTGGCATCCAAAAAGGTGTCAGACAGGGCTGTGTAGCTTCCCTGTGGCTGTTTAACCTATTTATGGACAGTTTTTTGCAAACTTTGAAAGTTGAAGAATGTGGTTTGAGAATGGGGGAGGTAACCGTCAAATGCCTTTTGTACGCCGATGATCAAGTCATATTTGCATCGTCGGCGGCCGAGTTGCAAATGATGGTTACTTTAATGAATTGGTCACTAAAAGAAAGGGATATGAAAGTGAACGCAAGTAAGACGAAAGTGATGGTTTTTGAAAGAGAAGAAAGTAAAACGTTATGTGAAATAAGAATAGAAAGGGAGTTGATTGAGCAAGTGGATGAGTTTGTATATTTGGGATGTTTATTTAGCAGGGATGGTAGATATGATAAGGATATAGAACGACGAGTGAACGCAGGAAATAGAGTGAAGGGGACTCTACACGCTATTGTGAATAGTCAGAATGTGTCAAAAAAGGCACGTTTGGCAATTCATAATGCTGTGTTAGTCCCTGCTTTAATGTATGGTAGTAAAAGTTGGGTCTGGCAGAAGAAGCATGAGAGTATAATATATGCTGTAGAAATGCGGTCATTAAGGAGTATGCTAGGGCTGAATCTGAATGACAAGGTGAGAAATAGTGTGATAAGAGAAAAGTGTGGTTTGCAAGATGACGCTGTGACCAGGATTAAGAAAGGAATGCTTCGGTGGTTTGGTCATGTAGAAAGAATGAACGAGGAAAGAGTGACAAAGCAAATTTATGTTGCAGAAGTGAACGGTAGAGTCGGGAAGGGATCCTCTAGACGAAGGTTTATCGACCAAATTGGCGTTATATTGAAAAAAGGCCAGATTAGCAGTACCCTTAACCGACGAGCGTGTATGCTTAAAGATAAATGGATATAAAAGAGGCGAAAGAGGTGTGTCAGGATCGTGCCAAATGGAAGTCCGTAGTCTCTGCCTACCCCTCTGGGTGACAGGCGTGAGTGTTTATGTATGTATGTATGTATGTATGGTACAGATATTAATATATATAAAAATAGCTATGCTATTTTTTTTTTTTGTTTGCAGGCGGGTCGATAACCGTAGATTGTCAACCCGCCTGCAAACAAAAACAACTATTTTAAGTTGCTATCAGAAAAATTCTGCTGCAAATCAATTCTCTCTTTCGTTTCTCCATCACTCATGATATCATATCAATGATATTATGGCTGTTACCAAACCACTATCGAGCGTGATAACTATGGTTCTTATGAAACTATTTTCGGGGCGGCCTATGTGCAATAGTAGACATTTGATATGCCGTATTGAAAGAATGAATGAATAAATTATTACGTTTTTAAAAATTAATAATTTTATTTGAACAATACCTTACAGCCCCTTGTCATAATTTAGAAGTCTCAAAGATGGTAATAACTGCCTCTGTAAAGGAATGAAATACAACAACTATTACGGCGCCATACCACATGAGTAAAGAAACCGTACCGTAGCCATACTTCACATTGTAGTCATGACATCAACCAAGCTCTATTAAGACCGTCACACATTACATCGACTCTATAGCAGATTAACATTTTCTTAACTCCAACTTTCGGTTCAGTGTTAATAATTCATCTTTTCTGCATTCATTAGATTATTTCTCCTAGTCCACCGTAAACCTTCGTTGACCAGCAGGTTATTGATGATATTAAGTGTATGATGCGAGGGCAACATACACTTAATATCATCATTAGGGTAGGAGGGTATTAATTTCAAAAAAGACATCAAAGAAATCTTTCAAGGTTAAACTACAATTACGGTTACCTTTAAGTCAGTTCATCGTAAATAATTTTTATTCTACTAAAATTCACATTTCAATGCCTAAATTTGAGTCTAGATTGTACTGCGTCGTTACAGTATGCAGCAGCTTTTATAGTATTAACGCGCCCAAGATAACGATCAATCTTCTGTATTTATGTCAATAAAGTGCTGTCTCATTATTAAGAACTATTACGTTCATACATCATGAAAGATAGCGGCACAGTGTCACCTTCAGTTATATTCAGTTTGTGGCTGAGTTTTAGCCGACTTCAAAAAAGGAGTAGGTTTACAATTCGACTCGTTCGGGAGAGAACGACACATATCCTTGTAAGGTAATAACTCAAAACTTGAAAACATATTAATCTGAGACGTGGTACTTCACTGCTGACTGTACGAGGCAGCTTAAGCGAGCTATGGATAAGGCTGTCCTCGGGATTTCTCTGCGTGATAGATTTAGAAATAAAAATATGCGCAGTAGAACCGGAGTAACCGACATTTCATAGAATTAGTGAACTGGCACTAAAGTGGCAATGGGTCGGCCATATAGCTCGGGGTACCGACAACCGATGCGTAAGAAAGGCTCTTGAGTGACAACCTCGTACCGGTAAGCTAAGTGTAGGGCGACACCTTACTAGATCGTAGATCGAGAAATAACGACCTGGTATGCAGATATGCAGGAAGTCGACGGATGCAGGTGGCTCAGGAACGTGCTTTCCTTAGGGGAATGTAATAATGTAATGATGATACCATTCATATATTGAATTTTATTGGACACAAGAAAATAAGCTTGTAATTATTTTGAGTTCAACTTATTTTCAAGTCCGTAACTCAAATCCGTCATCTTTCAAATTATAAAGAATGCCTTTCCAGACACGCTTTTCATTAAACTCATTCAGGTTCTAATTAAAACCCGACAACTTAAACATAAATACGAAAATGTTCTTCTAGTTTGAATTCAATGGTGAATAAAAACTATGTATTTGTAAACCTTCTTTTTTATCACCCTTTTCTTTTGACAACAGGTTGAACTAAAGCGGCTGGCTGGCTTTAAGCTTCACGTAGCAAAAATGTTTAGACCAAAATTGTCCTTTTCTCTTGTATTTAGAAAGTAGTAAGAACTGCTTTCTTTAGTACTTTTTCTCTCAACTATTGGCGATATACTGAAGATGGGCCAACTTAAATACGCATACCCAATGAGTATTAAAATATAGACATTATATTGAAGTTAAATAACTAGAGAATTGTGTCAAGATCATGCCAAATGGAAGTCCGCAGCCGTAGTCTCAGTCTATCCTCTAAATGACAGGCGTGACTGTTTACGGAATGTATGTTATGTTTAAATTTATTTATTAAATGAATTGCATATTTGTTATATAGTAACTGACTTGTTCATCTAGTGGTCGTAAACGCGATTGCAGATCATGTAGTTCTGTGTTTTAATCCCGGTTCAGACTAAAAATCCCTTTTTTTATTAAGAAATTCTCATTAGCAGACCGAAGTCAGGAAGTTGACGGTGTTTCAACCCCACGACTCGGAAAGCACGTAAAGCAGTTGGTCCTGCAATTGATCTCTCTCCGCTCGTGTGACACAATAATCCTGTCCTACGCAAATGGCTAGTTTCTGTTAAAACTGGCCGCTGTAACTGATTTTCAGTCAGAAAGCGCTTAAAGTCAGGACGCGTATATTTGGCTTTACTTATTTTTGATAAATTAATGCATAAGCACAAACATTTGCATGAAAATTAATAAAGAAGGTCTTTGAAATCTCCGGCTGAAAGCCTAAGTAAAGAGGTATATAAAATTATTATTAATTCTACAATCTTGTCTTTTACTTACATCTCTACATATTTCCATTATTATTATTCAACATAAATAACAAGAAATACTCAATTTAAAATTATAACCATGGGACGATTAAATTCAAAAAGTTGAAAAATGTTTTTTTTTAATTTTGTGTAATTTTCCCATATTTAAAGCCAATATTAATGCTATATTATGCATTTTTAACAAAATTAAAAATTGACTGTTCTTAATTCGATCTATATTGTCAATTGTAAACCGAATTGATGGTTATATTTTATTAATTAATAGAAATGAATTAATAGAAAACCCCTCCCACCATGAGGGTGAGAAAATATGGGATGAAATTTTGTAATTTTACTATTTAGACGACATTCTAATTCTATTTGTTACTTTAGGCTTGAAATTTTCCTTAGTTCAACGATAGGAAGTAGACGGTGGAAATGCGCCTCTCCACTCACTTGGTAGTAATCACATTATTCCCACAGTTGTTGTTATGTGGCTGCTTTTTTTTATATGATAAGGGTGACAAACGAGCACACAGTCCACCTGATGGTAAGTGGTAAAAAATAATATTTTCATTAATATTACCTGTACTAATTCTTTATTATAATATTCTATGAAAAAAGTCTTCAAATTACACTTCGTTTCGTGTATTCGTTTTTATAACAACATTTAAATTTATGAGACCTCAAGAATGTACTTAGTTTTTCAATTTATGAAATAAAATACTGTCTGTATAGAATTACCAAAAATGAAAATATACAAATAATTTGATATCAATTACTACTTTATTCCATTTAGAATTCCCTTCTCGAAATAAACTTAGCTTGTTTATTATTTGTAGCGGTGGGTCTACCACGATAATTCAAACACGAAACTTCGGATTGATATTTTAAACAAAACAACAGCGAAGATTGAACATAAACCCGAGCATTGAATTATTTACACACCGGATGCGACGAAGTACAAAACGTCACATATTTGGAGAAGGGTAAACGAAAAACGAAATGTCAAATCGTTTAACATTGATCGACTTACAGATACGCAAGGTTTTCTCTGAACAATCCCGAATTCCGTCTTTAGTCAAAAATATTTTGATATTTTTTTATAGAATGAGGGTGATAAACAAGCACACCGTCCACCCGATAGTAAGTGGGTACTGTGGCCCTTAGATATCTATATTAACCTGCGATAAAGATTAAAAATGTAGATACGTTGTCACCATGAAGAATAAGATGGAATGCCTCGTATCCAGTGAAAAGGTTCTCCGGTTCTCTACAGTCACCATACGAAACACAGCAGCATTAAGCTGCTATTTTACGCTCGTAATCTGTAAGAGCGTGGGTCTTCCCCGGTCGAACTGACGCATTCTTGCTACAACCATAATATAGCTGAAGAATGGCTCTACCATGTATAAAATTATAATGGGTAATCCAATGTGTGATAAAATGTCCAAAAAATATTTCAGCTCGCACGATAGGGCTCAAGGAGTATACAATTTGGACCCGAGCCATTTTGTGGAATCTCAAAAAGCCTCGCCCGATTGACCCTTGAAACTCTTTATTACAACAAATCACTTAATATCTGGTCTGATACACCAGGTTTAAAATACTCTAAAACCTTAATCTGGGCTTTTGATCGTAAATTCGCTTCGGAAGCCCTAGGATTAGGTAAAAATTTATTGCGCTTTCTGGCAAGAGCCCTAACTGGACACTGTTGTCTTAAAAAGCACATATCTATCCTGGGACTAAGTAACTCAAGGATGTGCCGGTTTTGTTCCTTAAAGTAAGAAACGTCTCTACACATCCTAACTGATTGCGGACCCTTAATGCGCAAACGTAGCACTCATCTGGGAAACTATGTACTCCGCCCAGAAGAAGTGAAATCGCTCACAGCTAAGTCCTCAATGAATAGAAGGAGTTGCCTTCTATTCATTGAGGACTCAGGGCTTAGCAGTGAACTATAGACATAGCAGCGATCACAAAATATCTTATAGGTCGCAGTGATACTGGTCTCTCTCACTAGACCTGCATAGCTGCTCGCAAATAATAACACAAAAAGTGGTTACTACCGTCCACTTACCATCACCCATTTCTCACCTGGATTAAGAATCAAAATGTTGTCACCCTTGAAGACTATGATAGAATGCATCGTTACCAGTAAAAAGGTGTCTCTGTTTCTCCGCAGTCACCATACGAAACACAGCAGCATTTAACAACTGTTTTAAGCTGTTATTTTGTGAGAGCGTGGTCCATCCCCAGTCGAGTCGACTCATTCGTGCTGCAACCATAATATAGCTGAAGCTTGACTTTACCACGTTAAAATCTTCTTTCTCTTCATCTCCATCAGCTCGCAACTCCAGAACTGTATATTGCAGGGAAAATCTGCCTTAATCGTCGTGCTTAACAAGTGGATTTACGTGAGCACCTTTAAAGCCTGGGCATTTTATGTCTGGCGAATACGATATTACCATATATCAGCAGCCAAAAATCTTTTGGCCATTTTCCTTATAACTTTCATGGGATGGAATGGAGTAATGAATTCTATTACGCCAAATGGAGTAATGGATTGTATAATGCCAAGAGCGATCTAGATTATTGTTTATACTTTTTTTTATAGAATAAGGGTCACAAACGAGCACACAGTCCACCTGATCGTAAGTGGATGGCTGTGGCCCATATACAACTACATTTATCCTCAATTAAGAATCAAAATGCAGATGCGTTATCACCCCTGAAGACTGAGATGGAATGCCTCTTTTCCAGTAAAAAGGGTCTCTGGTTCTCTACACTCACCATACGAAACACAGCAGCATTATGCTACTATTTTACGCTGGTACTCTGTGAGAGCGTGGTCTTACCCCGAACGAGCAGACCCGTTCATGCTGCAACCATAATATAGCTGCAGCATGGCTCTACAACGTAAAAGTATAATATTCGAAATACTTACTATTTAGAAAAAAAACGAAAAATTAATAAAATAAATGGTGTTTCTGGTGTGTAATAAATCTTAAATCTAAATAAAGCCACATTAATAGATCCTATACAGGCGAAGCCGTGGCGGGTCATTACATTATAAATAAATAAAAAGATGCTTTGATAATTATGTAAGTGACTACTGATCAATTAATATTAAAGCACCCTAACATTTATGACACGCTTTTATTATCAATGTAATCGGAATCTTTTAATATAATTTTCATCAACTTATAGAAGCCCGATTGATTTGAAAATTGCTCTCGTATCAAGGGCGGACCACAATAGAAAAATTTAATAACTTTATCCTAGTATGCTGATACGGATCACCAAGATAAAATAAGATATTTATCAGGATCATTACAGCTCACTATTAATGCGTGTTGTTTAAGTTTTTAAACTCATAAATCCTTAATAATTGTTTATGCCCATGAACCAATTACAGGTATCTACGGCAGCCGTGCGTTCCTTTAATTTCCATACAATTTACTCAAAGCCTATATTAGTCTTTATCCGCGAACGCACCACATAACATATTATAGTTTTATTTTAGTGGTCTGAGTTTATTGATCGCAGTGTAATGATGACTATGATTGTAAGGGAATAGAAAGTGTACTTGTGCTTGCGTGTACAATCGGGTACTATAATCTTGTCCTGCGCAGATGGCTAGTCTTCGTTAAGAATGGCCGCCGTGACCGAAATTAGATTTGGAGGACATTAATATTATATTTGAACTATTTTGTAATATCTTTAAGTACCTTAATACCTACACTGAATTAGATATTTTTGAATTTGACTTTACTTTGACAAGAAATTGGAAATTTTCTTTATTCTGGCTCCTATAAAACCAATTAACTTAAAAATATACATTGAAAAGCAAAAGGTCGGAACGAAAGGAAGGTAAATAAAAACGCAACATTTTCTGTGCACCTCAGTTCTCATTTCCCGTAAAGCTTCTTTTCATTAGAAAATAGCTTGAACTACATTTAGCGAGCGATTTAAGCTTCATAAAACTAAAACAGATATAATAATAAACAGTATGTTAGTTGGTAAAAGACACATCATCATCATTACAGCCCTTCACAAGTCCACTGCTGAACATAGTTTGCCCCAAGGAATGCAACAACACACACTTCCAAGCTACCTGCGTCTTTCGACTTCCTTCATATCTTACCAGATCCTACATGTCTTACCAAATCGTCACCACATCTAGTGGAGAGCCGCCCTACAATTTGCTTACCGGTACGAGGCTGCCAATTGGGAACCTTTCTTACCCATCGGTTGGCAAAATATACATAGTCAATATGATTTATTTTGTTTTATATTATGCAAATGCATTTCTTTTGATCATAATCGTAATTTAAAAATATTGTACATCCTCTTTTCTTTATTACTACAGTACACTTACTTTCGGCAGTTTTTTATATTCAATATTCGATCAAACAGATCTATCAAACAAATTTAACATTCTTTTTGCAATCGCTGGAAACCTGTAACTGATTTGAAACGTATATGGCTTTTTATAAGGCCATGCTACAGCTATATTAAGCTTGTAGAATGAATGGGTCGGCTCGACCAGGAAAGGACCAAGCTCAAATTCAAATTCAAATTCAAATTGTTTATTGCATGTCACATTACAAATTAAAGATGTTACATTTGATAGGTATACATGTGACGCCCTGCAAGGACATAGCAACACTAGAGGATTAACAATTTTTTGTATAACTTTTAAACATAAATTATAAAATATCATATCATCAACATTCAATATTATTTTATATAAATTACTTAAATTAGAAATACAATATAGATTAAGTATTCTTCCTTTGTCATTATTTATCGTCAAAAAATTCATTCAAAGTATAATAACATTTATTAATAAGGAATGCTTTTAATTGTTTATTAAATTGCGCAGGGTTTTCTAGGATTTTTATAGAATTCGGTAAATGGTTATAAATCTTTATTGACATAACGTGGGGGCTAGTCGAAACTAGTTTTAATTTGGAGAAGGGTATCCTAAGCTTATACAAATTTCTATTATTTCTTTAGTTGTTGTAATAGGTGAGTAGAATTTTGGGTGTTTCCTGACGAATTTACAAGACTCGAGGATGTAGATAGACGTAAGTGTTAGTATTTTATGTTTAATGAAGTGAGGTTTACATGATTCCATTTGGTCTAAATTCGTTAATATTCGTAGACACTTTTTTTGTAATATAAATAATTTGTTTACATCACAAGAGTTTCCCCACAATATGATGCCATAGGAGAGTACCGAATGTGCATGTGCATAGTAAGCCGCAAGGGCAGTCTTAAAATCTGTCACACGTTTAAGGTATTGAAGAGCGTAAATAAAAGAGGATATTTTTTTTTACAACTTTTTGTATGTGCTGTTTCCAACTCAAATGCGTATCCAGGTCTATTCCTAACAAAGTAGCAGAGTTAACAGTTTCAAGTTTTGTGTTTTTATAGCTATATGATATTTGTAAAGCAGTTTTTTGGTAGGGTTTAAATTGAATAATTTTAGTTTTATTAAGGTTAAGTTGTAGATTATGCAATTCTAGCCAGTTAGTAATTTTATCTAATGTATAGTTCAATTTTGTTGATAAATCCGTGGAATTAGTGCAAGAGATTAAGATGGAAATGTCATCGGCAAAGAGCACACATAGATCGTCCAGTATGTTTGGGAGATTATTTATGTAAACGAGAAACAAAATGCATCCCAAAACGCTACCTTGTGGGATAGAACCGGTAATGACAGTTGCATCAGATCTAACGTGAGTAATTTTGCCAGTCTCGAAGTCGGTATTTTCAATTTCTACATATTGGAAGTGGTTATCAAGATAGGATTTAAACCAATTGTGAGCTACTCCCCTAATTCCTGTTTGATATAGTTTATCCAATAGAGTTCTATAACAAACTCTATCATAGGCTTTACTCATATCGAGCAAGAGGCCTACTGCGAATTTTTTATTGTGGATTTCGTCTAGGATGTTTTTTACGTATTTATAAATTGCTAAGGTGGTAGAGTGGTCTTTTCTAAAGACATTTTGGTTTTCGTGTAAAATTTAAAAATTTTCATAAAATGAACAAAGACGTTTTGCCATGGCCGATTCAAATATTTTAGCCGACGTAGATAACAGAGCTATAGGTCGATAATTATTTATGTCAGTAAGTTCACCCTTTTTATGCACGGGTTTGATTAGGGATATTTTGAGAGCATCTGGGAAGACACCTTCTAAAAAAGATTGGTTTACTAATATTGTATAGGGGATTGTTAACAAATCAGCACAACTTTTTATCAAAGTAGGAGTAATTTCATCAATACCGAAGGATGATTTATTTTTGAGATTTTTTATTATGGTATTCATTTCATTAGTTTCTACTGGGCTTAAGAAGAGAGTATTTTCGATAGTTTTTGTTGAAGGTGTTTTATTTATATTACTGTAATTTGAGTGTATATTTCCAATAGATGTAAAAAAAGTATTAAATGAGTTCGCTACTATTTTAGGATCACATAATAAATGTTTATCTGGTATTTTGAGTTGCACATTTCTATATTTTCTTGTATTTTTGTTTGTATCGTTATTTATAATCTGCCACATAGTTTTAGTTTTATTTTGAGAATTTTCGAATTTATATTTGTTACATAATTTTTTGGATATATTGATAGCTATTTTTAATATTTTACAATACTGTTTATAGTGATATTTAACATTTTTATTTTTAGTTTTACAAACCAATAGCTTTAAAAATCTTTTATATTGACACGATGTTTTTAATCCTACTGTTAAATAATTTTTCTTTGGTGCAGTTTTTATTTTTAATAGTATTTTTGGTATACATTTATTTTAAGCTCTTTGTAAGATTTCACTAAATATGCTATAATTTTCATTTACATTTTTATTAGGTTTGAGTATGTCGTTCCAATTTATATTAGAAATTTCATTTTTGAATTTAGATATATTTAAATCGTTGTATATTCGTTTATATAATAAAAATTGATTTACATTTTGTGTTGAAGATGGTATAGAAATTAATAAACTACAGTGATCTGAAAGACCAAATTGATGAACAGCTATTTTCATATCCTTCAATTTAAAATTAATAAATAATAAGTCAATGCATGTGGAGCTGTTTGGTGTAATTCTGGTGGGTTGTTTAATTTTTTGTTGGAAGTTATACGATACCATTAAATTAGAGAGCCTATTTTTTTCACTATTATTTGTTAGGAAGTCTACGTTAAAGTCACCGCCTATGATAATATTCTTTGAATAATCTTTTTTTGAGATAAGATTCAAGAGTGTTTCTAGACATGAATAGAATACTTCGATTTCCCTTTTGCTATTAGGCCAGTAGAGGTTAACAATTAACAGGTTTAATTTAGAGATTTCAGTAGCACATATTTTAAAAATCATTTCGGTGTTCGTAGTTCGTAATATTCTAATGTATTTTTTATTAGTATATATACACCACCACCGCAATGCTCCTTCCGGCAGAAAAATGAGCTTACGGAATATCATTCTATTTTCAACGGATCTTTCTTTTGTTTATTTAACCAAGACTCTGACATACATATAACATGGAAATCACATTTATCCTCTATGAGTGCCTCAAGAAAGTGCGTTTTATTACAAATACTTTGCATATTTTGAAATATAATATTAAAATCGGTTCCGAAAAGTAGAGTTACTTGTTATATTGCCTTTTCTTATTCCCACTCTTTCTCTTTGGCTGGTGATAGCATGATTTATGTTGTTTGGTCGAGTAGGGGGTGAAGATGGGATAGTTGAAATTCGGTGATTTGTAGGCGGCTTTTCGACCATTTTTGTTTCATCTATGCCTTCTTTTGTCTGCGCGTACGTATTGGTTCTCTCATCATTTTGTGGTATATCGGTCTCTCAGAATAAGCTCAGCTCTCACAGAATACCAGCGTAAAATAGCAACTTACCGATGCTATGTTTTGCGTGAAAGAAGTTGTTGAAGTTGAAGTTGAGTGAAATAATCAGGCGTGACAACGCATCTGCATTTCTTAATAGAGGATAGATGTCTATGGGCCTATAGTATTCCCTTACTAACTTTGTGGTGTTTTGTCACCCATATTCCTTTTGTAAAAAATTTGGAGTAAATTGCCTATGAAACTCCAGGTTAATACTGCACTAGCCAATATGCATTATCTTAACATTGCAATCCTATCTATTGTACATATTGTTAGATACTTAACCTCATAGATAAATAACGTCGTGCTATTTGGTAAATAATATTCTAATATTGTCAATGGAATTTCTAATAGATCTACAGAAGAATAACTTATGTTCCTCTAATAGAACAGACACAAGAACCATAGAAAATACAATGTCAGGCAATCACGATTTTTTATACAAGTAGGAGTGACAAACGAGCATACAGTCCACCTGTTGACAAGTAGAAGGTGTGACATATGACACACTTTCTACTTGTGTCATATGTCACACCTTCTTACGGTACTTACGGTCACTAATCAGCTGGTGATCCTCAAGGTACCGCATGAGCTGGCAGTTTATAATGGAATACATTATTTTGGAGAACAAGGAGGTGATGGCGATAGGCCTGTAGTTAGACGAATCTGAGCGGTCGCCTTTTTTAGGGATCGGATGGACAAAAGCCGTCTTCCATGGTTTCGGGACTGCGCCTAGAGAGTAGGAGTACCGAAAAAGGCGCGTTAGAATCGGTGCCAACACCGGAGCACACGTCCTTAGCACAATTGGGGGGATTCCGTCAGGCCCACTCGACTTGTGGATGTCCAGAGAGAGGAGTGCTTTGCAAAACGAGTGCTGTGTAAACCGTACATTCGGCATGGAGCACTTACACCGCGGGAAGGTCGGTGGTGTGCTCCACCATCATCAAGAGTCGATTTGGATGCAAAGAAAGAGCATAGCAGATTGGCTTTCTCCTTTGCGGCACCGGCCAGTGAGTCGTCCTCCCTACTCAAAGATGGAAGAGGTAGCTGACAGAAGTTCCCTTGGAGAGCCTTGGCGAGAGACGAGAATGTACGAGTTCCAGAAGGAAGGCGAACTAGTTTCTCGACAATTCTGCCTATGTGCTCTGACTTTACCTTGGCAGTGACTCTTTTGAAGGACCTGGAGACGGAATTATACTTCTTTTTAAGGGCGCTGGTGCTTACATCCCGGGACGTTGATGCAGCAGCCCAGGCCCGGTAACACTCCTTCTTGTAGCGTGATGCTATTTTACAGGAGCGACTAAACCATGGCTGAGATCTGCCTCCAATGGGCACCACAGAGGAAGTAATAAAAAGTTCCATACCGTGAAGTACCACATCAGCAACAGAATGAACAACAACGATGGGTACGTCCGGCGAGAAGCAAACCCGCCCTCAAGGGTAGGATGCAAAGAAAGACCGCATCCCATCCCAATCAGCTGACCTATAATGCCAAACTCGGCGGCAGCCTGCAGAAAGCAACCGCGATTTCAGCGTGAGTGGCACTACACTCCGGACTAGACAATGGTCCGAGGAACCAAGAGGGGCGTCGAAGGAGACCTGACAGATGTCCGGATGAGAGGTCAGCAGAAGGTCAAACAGGGAAGGTGCATGATCCTCCACATCTGGAATCCGCGTAGGCGTAGTAACCATTTGTGTCAGACCATATGCCAAGGCAAAATCATGAACAGATCTCCCCGCATGATCGGTTAAACGTGAACCCAGCCATTCGGCTTGGTGGGTATTAAAATCGCCAAGAATCATGATCTCTGGGGATGGGGCATGTTGTAGCAAGGAATTTGTAGCCATTTGGACATGGTCGATGAGTCGGTCTGTTTCGGCATTACCGCTATGGGACCTATAGAGGCACCCGTAGACGCGCGGATGGTCGTCGCTGTCTACGCGTAGCCAAAGGATGGACAGGTCCGAACCTTCAAGACTGCCAAGGCGTCGAGAACAGATGTCCTCTCTGACGTATACGCAAACTCCAGCCCGAGGCACAAAGGAGTGTTCCAATTTGTACCCCGGGTAGGAGAGATACTAAGTATTAGCCGGAGAGGATACCTGTGTCTCGGTTAGGAAGAGCAAGGCCGGCCCAAGACCCACGGTCAAGGGTGGAGTAGCTTGGTCGCGGATGCTCAGTGAGGGATTCTCCAGGGGTGCTGGTACCCTCATGGGGTAGTCTTACATTTAATTCCGCTACCATGTTGATGGGGGGGAGGAATTGGGCCTCCGACCACCTGCACTCACCAGACGAAACGCAGAAGCAGAGCTTCCACTTCACGCCGGTATTCTGTAAGGTCGTGGTACCAACCCGGCTCGAGCCGGCCCAAACTCCAAAGTCATACCATATTGAAACAACAAAGTCGAAGCCCTGACTCCCGATTTAGCAGAACTCTTCTATTCTGAATCCGATGCAGTATACCCTAAAGTGTTGTTGACAAGTAAATTCACCACACTTATTGCATTTGTCGATTTTTTGTTGAAGTAGGGACTGCACACTGTTGAATGCTACGTTCCTGATGATGTTCTACATGTTGTGCTACCGCTAATTTCTTCAAAACATCCGATAACGTTTCTCAAAACTGCAAAATGAAAAAAAGATCATTCAATAAAAATAAAGACAAAAATAAGTAAAGTGAATATGCACTTTAACAATACACAAATACTAATAAACATAAATAACAATATACGCATAAAAACTAAGTAAAAACACAAAAATTCAAACTTACCTCCGCCAAAAAATGTTACGTAAGTGGTCGCATGGAGTCAGCACTCAAGAGAGTAGAGACTTGTTCGTACGCGTTGATGTTCTGGCTACGACTAATTTGCGTACCCCGCGGGGAGTTAGGAAGCTAGAAAGAGCACGATTGTGCTCCAAACATTTTAACACTTTTTTTTTAGTTTATAATTGTCTTGACCCCATGCGCCTAATTAAGGGTTAATATTTGGTATTTGTTTATTTTTGCATTCATTATATTTCGATGTTTCGCGTTTGTTTAAAGTTTCAATGCAATTATTAAAATCAAATGCCGTTAAAACTATCTTTGACTCACTGGACAAATTGTCTATGGTATAATTTATGAATTGTAGATTGAAGCGTTTTTGCTGAATCACCGTTCGTAACAACTTTTTACTTGCCTGATTTAAGATCATAGCGCTTCCTCGAACGTCCTTTTTTGTTGATATTTTGACACACGTACGAATGAGTTTATGGTCTCTGTATCTCTTCCATATTCGTAGAATCCGTAAAAAATATTTTCATTTAATGTGTAGTCTTCGCGTAAATGTAAGAAATCATCTTACATTCAACTGACTGAGAGAACAAAATTATATAGTGAAAATTTTAACTTTTCTGCGAGTACCTATGAATTTTATATCGTTGTAGTTTATGGCATCATAACTGCTTTTATAAGACGTTATACTTAAAATATTTTAATCACTTTTTTATATTTCTTGTAGCGTATCGTAATACTGTCCTATGATATTGACAAATAAATAAAATTGAAGTGTCTGTTTGTAATGTTAAAATAACAGCTATATATATATATAATTTTTTTAACGTTACCCCCACACTGATTTTCTCCTGTATCGTGGAGGCAGTTTACAAACACAAATTGCTCAAGGACAAACATCCAGACCCGGAACAATTATTTGTAGGCCATACAAATACTTGTTCCGTGCGGGATTCGAAACCGCGGCTCCCAGCTCAACAACTCATTGCTAAGTCACTGCGCCACGGAGCCGTCAATATTTTGTACTAATAACAAAAAAACAATTTTTTAAATTTTTGTCTGTCTGTCTGTTTGTTCCGGCTAATCCCCGAAACGGCTAGACTGATTTTGATGGGACTTTCACTGGCATATATCTGATATTATAAGGAGTAACTTAGGATAGTTGTATTTTAGAAAGACAATTAGGGTTCCGCGCAAAAAAGTTAAAACCCATGAAATCGTAGTAAATTACATGTGGGCGAAGTCGCGGCAGACAGCTAGTAGATCAATAAAATCTTACCAGCCGACACTTTTAACTTCTTAATCTTCTTCTTTTTTATGTCACTGCATGTACTCCTGCTCTGACTCTGATATAAACCAGTATGAACTGATGATCCCAAGTTTCATCCCCAGTCACAATTTGGTTCCTAATTTCATCCCTGTTCTCGACCCACTGCTGTCTGCGTGTCTGAAGCGGTGTGAGCATTCTGTGCAACCATCTTGCACTGACCGTAGACATACCAAAATGGTCATGGAGAATGTTTAAAACGGTCGTAGATGGTACTCCGGTCATTTCTGTGATCTTGTTTTTCTTCAGACGAGCATCTTCATTAACAATATTTTCAACTTTTTCGATAATTTCTGAGGAAGCTTCCTCAATCGGTTGGCCTGCGCGCTGATCGTCTTCAATTTAGTCTCTGCCTTGCTCGAAAAGGCTATGCCATTTATTAATCATCGTTTTTCCAGGACAAGAGTGTTTGTAAACAGATGACGTCTCTTCCATAATGATATGTGCCGTTTTTCCTTGTGATGAACTTAATCACGACACGAAATCAATTTTCTCCAAGTTTGTGTTCACTTAACTATCCTGTGATATCTCAAAGGTTAATAATGCGATCTGGCTGAAACTTGGCATTTATAGTTGTATTGTCAGGCAAAAAAAATCCCCCCCTCCCTCTCTAACCCCTCCATACCGCGAACTTTTTGACCCGCCCTCTTATAACAAGGCTCTACCACCTATAAAAGTACCTGGGAGAAAAATCTTTGCTCAGAGTTAGAAATTATTTTCTCAGAGATGGATGATATCTATCTAGATAATCTTGAAAAATAAAACTTTAACAGACTACAAAATTTCATTCAAATTATAGGAGCTGTTTTCGAGAAACAATAATTTATAAATGCTGCGCTATTCTTGCAAACTATTGTTTTTGAATAAAAATATTAAATATAATTTGAATTAGATTTTTGTCTTTTATAAGTTTTTAATAATTTCACTCGGCAAAGGTCACATTAGTAATTTGTTTATTACAATAAAATACCCTATAAATCGCAGCGCATCAATTTTATAATGCAAGGCAAGAAGACATGTCATTGAAAAAAACGTAATATTAATAGATATATCGAAAAAATTAAAGTGAATTACAAAAATGTATTAAAGCATATGAAAAAAGAGAAATAAGTTATATGTATATACATATCAGATTTCACATCATTTGTAATATGTATATAACAAATGATGTGAAATCTGATAGAATATATGATAATTTTATCATAATTCCATGAACAAGGTATATTTACTCTATTACTTATAAGAGAACATCATCTAGAACAAAAGTCAAATACCAACCATTAATTAGTTTAAATAAAACGGGACCTAGATTAGTTTGAGAAAGCTGCTAATTAGACGACGTCAGGAGAATATTAATAATACCTTACCTTAAAGTACCACGGTTTCAAGCACATAACACTAATTAATTCATTAAATACCTACGTAAAATTTAAATAAAAATAAATGTATCTGAGAGTGGGTGCATGCTTGCGTGTGTTCGTGCGTGCATGTGAGTGTCGGTGGCAGGGTTTTGGGCAATAACAGCATAAATTCTCTTTTATTGTTTCTCAAAATTTGGGAATAAAATATATAAACCAGTTGTGTGACCAGTGATGAACTAAGGAAACGGAACTTGATCTTTTATCGCTCATCGTATTACGAAAAATTAAGCCAGTATTCACCTGAAACAAAATACGACACTAACCGTGTTGGGGTGATGAAAGAATATCCACTATACCATATTGTCCCGTGGCTATAGTACGAGGCAACAGAGGGAAACAAATCAGGAGATGGCCAACAGCTTCGTCATAATAAGAAATAAAAAAATAAACAAAAAAATAATATTGCCACCTGCATCTATCATCAATCAAAAATTAAAATGCAGATGCGATGTCCTTACTCATTAGATGATTTAAAATAATCAAACATCCCCAAAGTATACCACAAAAGAAGGTCCTGTACCACCTGCATATATCGACTTTATGCTTGTATTACCACCAGTATTCCACCCAGTGGGTGTGGAGTGAAGACCTATCCTACATTTCGTTTATCAGTTCAAGCTTCCACTTATGAACTTTTCTAATCCGTCGGTTGTCGGTTCTTTGAGCTATATGACCGGCCTATTAAGATCTCAACTTACTGATTCGTTTGTTCTACTGCGGATATTTCATTACGGATGTTATCGTGCAAAAAAAGCCTAAGCATTGCCCTCTCCTTAGCCTTTTAGTCTCATACGGCCAGTAGTGAGGGACCACGTCTTTGATCAATATGTAAGCACTGGCATACGCACTGATTACAAATATACTCTTGTTTAGAAAAACAAGGAGATGTAATCTCCCGAACGCTGCCTAGCTAAGTTGGATTCGCCGATTAACCGAAGTTAGATTTATCTATTTTGTCGGACAAGTTCAGTATAAATTACATTTTTATAATCTCTAAATAATTAAGAAGCATATGATAGTAAGTTCTTTCAAATGGGATTTTTTTCCTTTTTATTGACAGAACTAGCTTTTGCCCGCGACTTTGTCCGCGTAGATATTATACTTTAAACCATAGGTGATCCATCAATAATCGCACTTTCATAGTAAATTCCATCACCCTCTTTAGGGATGATTTCCGTGATCAAAGCTATCCTATTTCCTTCCCCGGGACTTAAACTATCTCGATACCAAATTTCATCTAAATCGGTTCAGCGGTTTAAGCGTGAAGAGGTACATTTGCTCACGCGGCGATGAGTGATGTTTTCCCCCACCTCACCCACAACCTGACCGCCTTGCGCGCGCCGGACCGCACAATTTTATATCGTCATTACTTTTAAAATATTTGACCAAATTACGTAGTTTAAAAGACAAAAGTTATCTACTTTGAACATCAGAAGCGATTAAAGTATTTATTTTGATAAAATCAATTTGTTACTGCAAAATATGCATTGGAAATAAAGTATCAAATTTTATTGTATTTATGGCACTATTTTGGTAATAATGGCTTACACATAGAAGATAGATATATACTTTCGCAGACTTTTTTGTATAACTATTTAGGAGAAACAATTCCACCATACATTATTTGTGTAACTCTTACAGTTTTTGCACCGCACGCCAAAATAGCTCGCAGATGTCAGATTTTTTCCGACTTAACTTACTTAACACTTATCGTTATACTTTGACCAATTTACACAATATCTTTATTAATTATAGCCTATCTGTTGTTCTGATATATAAGCTATATTATTGAAAAGTTTCATTAAAACACATTCTGTAGTTTTGCAAAGAAGAGTAACAAACATCCATACATCCTCACAAACTTTCACGTTTATAAATTTATAGTAGGACAATTATTTGAAGGCCACACAAAAAATTATTCCGTGCGGGATTTGAACTTCACTAAACTGTTTTATCGTAGAGAAACCTTGGTGGATATCATTCACTGCGGGGGCTGTGTTGCAAGGTTATTCTGGACTCCTTCCATCTAAACCCCACAGTGTTAACCACCAGCGTTTATGAATGGATCCGGGATCTCCATTTGGAGCGCAACCGTAGCCTTCTAGCCTCGTCAGTATTTACTGCCCCGGACACTGTCGCAGTGCTGTCACGATGTCTTGAGACCACTTAAGAGTCATCATCGTCCACTCGCATCTCATGGGAGGACTGGCGGCTCCTAAACGGAACTTTTATTCAAGAGGAAAAGCCCACGCATATAATGCCTCACAGAGTCAAAGACGTGTTATGACACTCGTGCGTAGGAGCAAATAACTGAAAGAGTTTGTTGGACTCTTACCGACTAGAAACCCACGGTGGTCACCATCAGTATGTACGTTAGGTCCTGGGATGAAAGAAGCACGTCCCGGAGGTTGTACTAAGGTTTTTAGGTACCTCCTCCCTCTCTTCCGTCTTTCTCGTGGTGCTATCGCGATTTCTCTTACCTACCCTCTTTTTAATGTGGAAAAATCTGCATAGATACCTTCCGCTGAAGGGAAATTGGACTTCTAACGACTAAAACGATAACGGTGATTACTATCAGATTATACGAATGGTCCCAAGATCTCCTTTCGGAACGCAACCGGAGCCCCTCTCTCGTTATGTTATATTTTAGCTTGGCACCCGTTTACATATTGTGACGATGCATTGTTATTATTTTTAATAAATAATAATTAAATGCACTATAAATATATTTTAAAAATATCATAGATATAATATTTTGAACAATTAAAATGCATTAATAAGCATAAAGTTCAAATACATTCATTTCGAATATTAAGTAATATAGTATAGTAAAGGCTCAATATTGTCATAAGATAGGTACTCTTTGGGGATTTTTTTCCTACTAAGGGGTTGACAAAAATACAATTTTGTTCAATTAAAAACATTTATTGAATCCTCTTCTGTTACCCTGTATTTTTTCTTTGCGGACTAAATGAACAGTTATTGTAATTTTTTTACTTAAATTTCCTAGAATTTAGGCATTTCAACAGCACTTAAGGCCTTAAATTCCGTATTTACTTTTTATACTATAATTATTGCGACAATGGACGTTCGACGCAAAAGTTAGTGTGGCCCCAGTATAAGAAATTTTGCAGTTTTTTTTAATTCACTTATAACTGTCCCTTGTAAGTTTAGTTCTAGACCATGGACTTCGCCAGCTTGCGCATATCTTGTTGTCGATATACTGCTCGTTGTCGTAATTATTTTAGAACAAACAAAGGAAACGTTGCAGCGATCTGGCCTATGTTTATTTATTTTAGAGACATATAATAAATACAAAACCGCTAAATTGTTCCATAAATTTTCTATAACGTTAAGTCTTTCTAAGAAGTGTTTATTTATTTAAATAGTTTTAAGTTATTTTCTAGTACTACGCTTTTTGTTCTAAAATTGTCCCCGGTTTAGTACTAATTTGCTAAACAATTGCGCGGAGTGATGTAAAGTTTTGATACCTACACCACATGAGTAAAAAAACCGTAACCGTAAAGTGTGTCTGTCACTCCATCAAGTTTGGGGGTAAGTTCTCATCATAACTAACAAATCGAGCCCAAACTCAGCACACCTAGTACTACTCGTCCAGGAGTTCCAGCAGTAGTCACCGAAGTACACCATCAAGTCTCTCCATCAATCCTGGAGGTTAGGTCTCATAATAACTAACAAAATGAGCCCAAACTCGGCACACCTAGTTCTATTCGTCCAAGAGTTCTAGTAGTAGTCACCAAAGTATACCATCAGGTCTCTCCATCAAGCCTGGAGGTTAGGTCTCATCATAACTAACAAAACGAGCCCAAACTTGGCACATCTAGTTCTACTCTTCCAGGAGTTCCAGTAGCTGTCACCGAAGTATACCTTCAAGTCACTTCACCAAGTCCGGAGCTAAAGTCTTATCATAACTAACAAAACCAGCCCAAAGTCCACAGCCACCATCTCACTGCTAGTAGAGGGCTTCTAGTGCCTAGCAGTCTCTTGAGCAGCTATTCATATTTCGTATCTAAGTATATTTTTGAAGGTATAAGAAATGAAACAAAAAATCAATCTTTCAAATTATGTACCTATCAAAATGTTTTTACTTGATTACGATTCCCGCACCCGCAGCTAACCGTGCGTACACTTGTGTGTGTGACCCGTGTCAATGTAATAGTTCGATTCTATACCTATCAATTTTGCAAACGCGTCCTTAACCTAAATCTACGTGAGCTAAGTCACGAGAAGAAGCTAGTATGTAATAAATTATTGCTTTGTCTCTAACACAATGGACCCACATTGTTGTTTGATATGAATATTATTATTAATAACAACCGATATATGAGGAGCCAAACACATTGAGATATTGATACCGTTGAATATATCCCGGCTATTGAAGTGATATGGGTTTCAAAGGCATTTTAATCAGCGATGTCAGTGATAGCCTGCAGGGAATTTAATTTGCGAAAGGCGCGGTAAAAAGAGAAATTGTGGCTTTACGTGAACTGCGAAGCAAAACCGGAAGCATATTTTAATAATTACTGCTTTGTATAGTTCCCAATAAATAATGTATATTGGTGTATTTGTTTTATTTATTTATTTATTTAATCTTTAATATATCTACACCTTAAAATAAGAGACATAAAGGGCGGACTCAATGCCTTATGGCGTTCTCTACCAGTCTACCCTAGATGATTGAAGAAACTGTGACAGGTGTAAACAATTTACTTTTTAAAATAGGTAATAAATATATAAGTTACTATAAAATGTAGATAAATAGAATAAATAGAATTTTAGTTTTTAAATTATACATACATAATACCTTCTATACAAGAAGTTATTACATATATTACGTATTAATTAATTGTGACAGAGAGAAATGAAAGAGGCAGGGCAGCAGCATGTTCAAATAATAATAATAACTAGGCGTAGGGAAAGACGACCCCATCGCCCGCTGACGTAACAGTTAAGTGACAAAACTGCTACGTCGGCGCAGTCAGTCAGCACCTTGCCAAGAGGTGTGAGCGCCGTGCCTCGGCAGAATTGAGGGTGCAAAAGCCCGTTTGTGCTTACGGCCACACTATTAAGCGGTGCCGGGCCTGGGCGTCTCCCGTTAATTGACGCCCATTTTTATGGATGATGGACAAGAATAGAAAGCGCATAGGGCCGCTGCCTGGGGTCTCAGGGCGCGTCTGGAGCTGGCGCTGGACGCGACAGCATGCGGGCCGCCAGCCGAGCGCGAGGTACTGCACGACCACCTAGCAGTCCCTCGCATCCATCATCCCCACCAGATGGCTTGGTGTCGGCAGGGTCCTCTCGGACTCGGCAAGCGGCACCCGCCGCTGGTGGAGTACGCCGCATGCGTTGGACAAAATATATGAACATAAACGCATTGCGGGCGTACTATAGGGCGAAAGGGAAGAAACTGGAGGAACAGCGTATCGGGCTCGTATGCACCGCTTTTTTGCTGAGTTGGAGCCGTCTGTTCCCGTCACAGAGCAAAACCTGGCAGACCGAGTTCGGTACATCGTACGCTCGAAAATATTTGATGATGCCGAACTCGAACGACTACGGCGTGAGGCTATTCCTCATCGAATGAACCAGCTATAGCTGGGGATGCGGCTCCTAAGGCCATAGACCAGCAGCCATATGTGGAAGCCGCCATGGATCTTCCCTTTGGTTGATTCAGGCGATGATGGAATGGTCACCCAAGAAATAGAGCAGATGAGGAGTAAATTGGAGGAGGCGATTGTGGAAACGCGCTGTACGCCTCTCGAAAATCGACCGCGACTCCCACGCATAACCCTAAGCAAGCGGAATCGGGATGTCGTGACGGCCCTGAACCTATTGCTGGCAACCTTTTGAAACCACCGGGACCTTTGCGATACGGACTCAATACTCTTTGGCGCCGCATTGGCAGTTTGCCGTATTGTTGGTGCAAACTTCCCACGTCTGGACGTGCTACTGGGCAAAGTAGCGCTATCCAAGCCTGGCGAAGAAGGATTGAGGACCGTATCGCAAAGGCAAGGGCCTCATCGGCAGACTGATAAGCTTCAGGTCGGGCAATAATAGGCCGAATTGTGCGCACCGTCAGGATGGCGTTTGCTGGGACAAATATCAGTTTGTCTCAGCCGGATATAACGCAAAACTGACGGAGCGCATAGACGACCTGAAGCAGAGATTCGCTGCTTGGAGGAAGCGGATTCGGCGATATACCGAGAGGTCAACACGGTTCTACCAGAATCTTCTCTTCCAGAGTGATCAGAAGAGGCTCTATGAATCATTGGAGCGGCCGATGGTACGTGGAACGGGCTCAGCACCGAATCAGGCCGACACTATCGCATTCTGGCGCGGCCTGTGGTCAGAGCCCGTAAGCCACAGCGAGGGCCCTTGGTCGGAAGTTGTGGCGAGTCAGTGTGCAAATGTTACGCCCATGAACCCCGTCGTCATAACGCCGGATGACGTAGCTGAGGCGGTCCGTAGGGCCCCGAACTGGAAAATTCCGGGATTAGACGGACTGCATCACTACTGACTGAAGGGGTTCGTGGTGTGTCACGCTGTGCTCGCGCGACAGTTTCAAGAGGCTCTCGATCAAAAGTCACTCCCGACCCTCTTCACTACTGGGATAATTCATTTGGTTCCTAAAGACCGAGATTCCACAGACCCGAGCAAATACCGCCCCATAACCTGTCTACCATATACAAGACACTAACATCCATTTTGAGCGAGAGAATCACTCGTCACCTGAACGCAAATCAGGTGATGTCGCGCGCTCAAAATGGATGTCGGGGCGGTGGTCGTGGAACCAAGGAACCACTCCTCATTGACGCGGTCATTGGCAGGTGGTCAAACGCAACCGTCGGAATGGATAGAAACCGCCTGGATAGACTACAAAAAGGCATTCGACTCGGTGCCTCATACATTGCTTAAGAGGGTCCTCGAGCTGTACAAGGTTGACTGTACAGTTCGAGACTTCCTCGGGCAGTGTATGGGGCAGTGGACTACGATCCTTTGTCATTTAGGCGAGTGGATGACGGCTGCGGAGAACATTGTTATTATTATTTTTATATTATTGAATATTGTTATTATTATTTTACATTGTGTATATTTTTTCATGTAAAAAATGGCGGACGTAAAAAATAGGTACTAGTCGCTGGGCATGAGTGTTTCGAACTTTGATTTTTTTATTTGACTAAGAATTCTAATTTCAAATTAATTTTATATTAAAAACATGTTTCTTTTTTTCAAATTATTCATTTGTTTATTGATTAGCGTTATGTTGTTATCGCATTTGAATTATTTCCATCATCATGGATATATTAAACATTTGAGTAATTAAGGAATATGTGTACCGTCGTGGCACAAGCAGCACGCAACATCAAAGACGTTTACGGAGTGAATACTTCAAACGAACGCACCACCTGATATTGGTTTGCCCGCTTCTTTTCTGGAAACATCGACCTGAAAAATGAACCCCGTGGTCGTCCAAAAACTTTGGATAATAATTACGAATTAAAGGCTTTTGTGGAAGCTGATGGTACTCAATCTACGGCTGAATTATCAGCAGTTTTCGTCTTTAGCAACAAAACAATATTAGTCCATTTACGTCAAATTGGCAGGGTAAAAGAGCTTGACAAATGGGTGCCCCACGAACTCAATGATCGCCAGCGCGAAGTACACATCGAGACGTGCCTTGCACTGCTCAACAGGCACATAAACGAAGGAATTTTAACCGTATTGTTACTTGAGACGAAAAATGGATTCTCTTTGAAAATCGCAAGCGCTCAGCAAGTTGGTTGGATGCTGGCTCAGCACCTAAGCAACTTACCCCTAGAAAAGTGATGGTCATTGTTTGATGATTTAGCACTGGTGTGATTTATTACAGCTTCTTACCAAACGAGATGGGCATTGCTGCAGATGTGTACTCTGAAGAACTGAACACATTCATGGAGAAGCTCGCATGTCTCCAACCAGCTTTGGTCCCCGCTGCTCCTGCACAACAACGCGCGACCCCATACTGCACAAGAGACGGTCTCCAAGTTACAAGAGCTGGGTTTGGAAGCTCTACGTCATTCGCTATACTCACCAGACTTTGCGTCTGCAGACTTCTACTTTTCCCAGAATTTAAATAACTTTTTGGCGGGAAAAAATTCAATACCCGAGAGACAGTACAAAATGCCTTTGAAAAATTTGCTGGCTTCCGTCCAGCTGATTTCTTCAAAAAGGGCATCAATAAACTGTCTCTGAGTTGGCAAAGATGGATCGATTGCATGGATCGATCGTATTTACCTACTTTGATTATTAGAAATAAAAAATATAGAAAAAAATTACGTTTACTTACTTCATAAAAAACGGCAATTTCATAGTTAAAGAGCTAATATAAATAAAACATTGGATATAGGCATAGTATAATAAAGACATACAGTAGGACGACGCCTTTGATCTCGTGGCACATAAGTAAAGAAACCGTACAGAGGCAACGCTTCTAAGGAGCTGTCAAAATCGTTACCTATTTTGGTAAAAAACGGACTGCAGATTCGTGATCAGAGCATGCCAAAACCTTTTTTTTTAGGATCCCACCGTCAGCCGATCCGAGTTCTGACTCAGTGAGCCAGAACTGGTACAAACTAACTAGTCTATGGGCCGCAGCATTCATTTTATATCAGGTTGAGCATCTGTGTGCTCGTTTATCACTCATATTTTATATAAAAAAATAAAAAAAAATATATACCCGCTCCCGTCGGATTCAATATACTCACTAAAACACGGTAATGTGGCCACTATACGCATTAAATAACGCGCTAAATCTGTTGGATGTGCCAAAAAAATGCCACCCAATGCTCACGTCTAACGGCTGGCATTATGATCCCGTTACAAAATTTGCGCTTTAAGTCTAGGCTATGAAGCATTATGAATAAGATTTATCGTAATAATAATTAGTCGCGATTTCTATTGCTTAAGCGAGTACTATAAAATTTAATTTAACTAAATTTTTGTGGACCGACTCATTCGCGCTACAACCATAATATAGCGACAGCGTGGCTTTATCATTCTTTCCCCACGCTCTGTCAGCGTGGAATACCACGTAGCATCAAAAAATATGTGTGCAGTTCACACGCAGTAGAAGTAAAACCTTCAGAAAACTAAACTTCGAGAGAATGAGATGAATGCTAAGTATTAGGAGTAGAACAATTGTAGGGTTTATTTATTATAAAAATTTTACCAAGTTTAAAAACTATGTTACATATTAAATTACATATTAAACAGAGTCCAAGTTTTCAACTTCATCATCGTAAGTACTTAAATATAATTTATAATCCTTCACAATATCTTAAATATCCATACATAACAAAAGACACTGTATACTATATTCTATCTCATTCTCTCGCAGGCTAAATGCTATAGATGTTTGTCTCTTTTTGGAGTCGCTTTTCCGTTTCATCGAGTTTCAAATCATAACGATTCTAAAGAAGTTTTCATTTCAAAAACATTTAAAAAAAATTGAGCTAGCAACCCATTTGTTTGTTAGGGGCTTCTGCAGCCCATAAACACCTGCAACTTACACACAAAGTATATAATGTCCCTATCTCATGATATAAATTGATCATTTAATTCTGATTTCCAATTCACTGAACCCGGAATTTCTTATCTGCTTCTTGAGAACTTTGGTTCCCATCTGATCGGCAAACAGATCTGGTAAACAACTTTGTCACTTTTCGCAAAGTGAAACACGATCAAAAAAGCCCTAGATATTTAACTTGACGGATTTTACGAACGAATTTTCCATTTCCTATAATAAATCTGTAGAAAAATTGTGTGTTCACGATTCACGCAAAAACTACCGAACTAATTTACATGAAATTTTGTATGTAGGCAGTAAATGACCGTGTGTAACATATAGACAACTTTTTATCCGCTTACGGAAGAGTAAAAAAAAAGGGTTATGTTTTTCCTTTTTATTAAGTTTCTTGTCATTATGACTGCTGATGGTTCTATTAGTCCTAAAGAGGATTTAGCTATACGTATAATAAATCTATAGAAATGTGTCTGTCGGCGCACCTCATCGCGCCTCTGGCCAAAATGGAGGGCGCGGGGAGGGGGGCACGGGCCGGTCGCTGGCCCCGCGGCAGCGCGAGCGCATCCGTTCGACACTCAGCTGTGGGACGCGGTAGCAGACGGGCATTTCACTAATTCAATATAATACGTTTTGTACGATGTTTAACGGCATTAAACCTATTGTTAATACAGTCCACTCATTTTATTTCTAAAGTACCGATAAGGCCTAAACATGTCTGTGAAAATGAAACCAATCGCACCACCAACCAGAAAGGGCAGTACAACGTCTGCCGGGCTAGCTAGTTTTATTATATTAAAAAAAAACATCCTTAAGGGTAGTATAAAAGGGGATGAAATGTTAAATGTATATAATGACATTCTAGTTTTCACTCTGAGATTGTGATATTGCTTAGTCCACTCAAAACTGTCTAGAGGGTAACAATACTATAAAACAAATAAATGTAAAATAAACCTTAGGCTTTAGAACTCCTTGTCTACATAGGAGTACGTCTGGATAGGTCCCCCTCTCTTATATACTTCTACCGCCAAATACCTGTGCCGCCTTTCGGTCTGAAGGGTATTAGAGAAAAGGTAAAATTACAGGCTGTGAAGCATTCCATCTCAGCCCCCAAAGGTGCCAACGTATCTGTAACATTCTATGTTTGATATTGGTTACAGGTGTGTATAGACTGCGCTTATCTTTAGGTAAAATGTGTGTTCGTTTGTCACCCTTATTGTATAGAAATAATTTTAACAAGATTTCTTAATAATATTTATATTTAAGAAGAAGCCCGAGAGTAGAATAAGTGCTGTAAAATGCGATCAATAAGGAGTATGTTAGGGCTGAATCTGAATGACAAATTGAGAAAGGAATACTTCGGTGGTTTGATCATGTAGAAAGAATGAACGAGGAAAGAGTGACAAAGTAAATCCATATTGCAGATGTGAACGGTAGAGTCAGGAAGGAACGCCCTAGACGAAGGTTTATCGACCCAATTGGCGATATATTGAAAATGGGCCAGATTAGGAGTACCCTTAACAGTCGATCATGTATGCATAGATATATGGACGTAAAAGAAGCGAGAGAGGTGTGTCAGGATCATGCGAAATGGAAGTCCGTAGTCTCTGTCTACACCTTTGGGTGATAGGCTTTAATATTTATCATAACTTTCTGTAAAATTTAAACCAAAGGTTACTTCATTATTAGTTTTATAAAATTTCCCTACGCTTATAGTTACAAATGGAAGTTCAGCCTACATTGTATTAATGAAAACATCGATACCCTTTTAACATACAGCCGCATCAACAACTTTATATTCAATTATATTTATTCAAACATTATTATTTTAGGCTGAAACATTAAGACCCGTTGTAGTCCAGAGGATAACGTAACAAATTTAACGTAATTGTTAAATTTGTTACGTTTTGTACGATTAATATTTTGCAAAAAAAGTTCTAACTTACTGACTGCGATAGAAGAAAAATCGTAAGGTATATTGCATCACGAGCACACAGTCCACCTGATGGTAAGTGGTTGCTGTGGACCATAGACAGCTACATCTATCTTCGTTTGCGAATTTAAATGCAGATGCGTTGTCAGACGTGAGGACTAAGATAGAATGCCTCTTTTCCAGGGTCTCCGGTTCTCTACACTTACCATACGAAACACAGCAGCATTAAGCTATTATTTTACGCTGGTATTCTGTGAGAGCGTGGTCCTTCCCCGGTCGAGCCGACCCATTCGTGCTACAACTATACTATTAATATAGCTGCAGCATGGCTCTACCTAATCTCTATCTAATGAAGAAAGAAAGAAAAAAATACATTTACTTATCCGAAATGGACAAACATAAAATAAAAAAAATCACGTAACACTACCTAAAAATACAATCTATAATAATTAAGTTATCTAGAAATATAAACAATATTTAATTAATAAACAAGATAAATAGAAATATTACTAATTGACCACTGAAGAAAAAGCTCCTTGAGTTTGGTAATGGAACGCGACATTCCCGGCAAACGAGTTATAGTTACTACGTGATAGAGCCACGCTGCAGCTATATTATTTTTCGTTTATATTATTATATAATTTATTTGACGTTTCGAGTACTTTACAGCACCCATGGTCACGGGGGGGACTGAGGTATTTGACGTCCCAATGTCATAGTTAACCACGGTTACCTCCAGATTATTTAAAAGGACTGTATTCTCGTTTGTTACCCCATTCTATATAAAAAAACAAGGTATGGAACTCAGCATTTTATACAGAATTTTAGTGCCGACCCCCGTGACATCTCCAATGTCTTTTGTCCCATATTTATACACATAAATTAAATTGAAGTGTCTGTTTGTAATGGCAATATAACAGCTTTTTACTGAATGCATATGAAAGTATATACGGCAATAATAACAAAAAATTATTTTAAAATGTTTGTCTGTCTGTGTTGGTGATCTTTATAAATAAAAGACCTAAGTGGACTATAATTATTACTAAGCCAAATTTTACAAAGTCTAAATGGAACAGTCTGTTTGTTCCGGCTAATCTCCGAAACGACTGAACCGAATTTGACGGATTTTTTACTGACAGATATCTAATGTTATAAGGAGTAACTTAGGCTACTTTTATGTTAGAAAAAAGAATTAGGATACCGCGTAAAAAAAATGAAAAACCCATGAAATCCAATCGTAATAAATTCCACGAGGGCGAAGTCGCGGGGGACTTATTAAAATAAAACGTATTTAATGAAAAATTGCACCATAAAATAACACTAATACAATGTGATTCAAATAAAAATAGGAACCTCATTGACCTCGATTAACCGCAATCTGTCAACTGTCACTTGAAAAATACGGCTTGCAAATAAAATTAATTTGCGTATTAATAACGCTTTCTAAATTAATAAAGTCTTAGTATTACCAAATTTATTGTAATCATAACTATTTTTATAAATTAATTTAAAACTATGATACTAGTTGGTGGAATATTTTAAGTACCTACATAAATCCACGTTCTATTTTATAAGGCAAAGAAGCAGTAATGATAATGATGACAATGATGACTACTCTGATAAAGATGCAGATATGAGCGAAATTAATATGCTAGATTCAGATTGATACTTTTTCGTTCATGTTTCTTTTGTAAATAAAATAAATAACGTAATGCCACAAAGCATGGCTCTCTGCTAACAACTGCATCTATCGACTTCCTGCATGTCTTAACAGGTAACACTCCATCTAGTGGGGATCCGTCCTGCACTCCGTTTGGTAGTTGTACGAGGCTCCTACTCTAGAGAGGCTCCTACTCTAGAGCCTTTCCCATTTTCCCATCGATTTTTGGTTATTTTAAGCTATGGACGGCCCGTTGCTATTTCACCTTGAATATCCGTTGGGCTATGTCGGCTACTCTGCTTCCTACGGATATCCTCAATACAAATTCTATCTTGCAGAAAAACGTCGAGCAAAGTCCTATCCATAGCTTATTGAGCGCTCTTGAGCTTCATCTGAGGCCCACAGTGAAGGACCACGTCGGACACGATCTGAGCTGCCAACATCTCATATAACCATATCGTGTATAAAAATATAAACTTAAAAGAGTATAAATTCCTTTTTTTTTCGCAAATCTGTAGACAAAATAAGTAAATGAACAGCAACATACTATGTAATTAGTTATAATTTATGTCTTATCCTGAGGCGCCTTTTAAAATTCTCACGACTTTTTTATTAATTAATTAACTTCAAAGATCGACAAATAACCTATCTACTAAAAATAATATTCAAAGCATGATACTAATATAAAAGTTTATAATTAACGGTGAAACCTATCTAAGATTAATTAAAGCTCACTATAATCATTATTTCTACATTAAATGATTATAAAAATGATATTTCATAACGTAGAAATAAAAACAAACTTTTGATTAAAAGAAAAACCGACTTCAAAAACTAAAAAAAAATTTTTGCATCCATCTCCCACCATACCAGTTCGTCCCGTGGGTGTCTTAGGCGACGAGGCGAGGTTTTCGTCAAGGGGAGGCTGCTAGCTTGACTTCAGGCTGGAATCCTCCCAAAAAATACGGTTGACCCTACAGGCCATCTCGGAAACTTCCCGCTAATTTCAAATGTAAAACGCTCCAAGTTACACCTTTTATGAAAAACGTCTTCGAGTTTAAAATTATGACGTTTTTGAGCTCTTCGAGCTTAATCAACAAGCTCAAAAACCAGTTTTTTTTATTTTTTTTCAAAATTGAATATTTCACGAACAAATCAGCCAATTTTGACGAACTTGACGACGTTTGACACAGTTTTTTAAGCACTCATAGTTAATTTAATACATCAAAAACGATACGAGAAGAAATTTCAAAGTTGTTTGAAAAAAAAATACTTTTTTCGAAATTTATGAAAGGGTTACATACATCCATACACACACACACACACACACAGAGAGAGAGAGAGAGAGAGAGAGAGAGAGAGGGAGGGAGAGAGAGACATAATGACATCCTCGTATCAATAGTCAGAATAGCTTCCTAGGACCTAAAAACGTCGAGATCTGATGAAACCTCGATTTTCGAAAACTGGGGTGAAACCAATAACTTCCCGAATTTTTGAAAATCATTGATTTTCATAACGGGAATTTAAAAAGGGCTATATCTCCTAAAGTATCAAGTAAAATCTTTGTTCTATGAAATGGCATCTATATACGATAAATTTACTGAAAGGTTATTGTGATACACCGTGTAGTGACGGTGTAAGAATATCCACTACCCCATATCGTCCCGTATGTGGAGTGGAGTTATTATGAGAATCTTATTGCAAATGATAAAATGTGGATAGCTAGCCGTGAATTTTTTTAATATATAATTTCTAATATAAAATAAATTATCTTTAAATAAGACTTTTAAATAAGATAGGTCGCTTTTAATAGATCCATCTCGCTTACAGCAAACGTAAAATATCTGCACCGACAATGAGAAGCAGTGGTAAAGATGCGAAAGGTCTGCTACTTCGGGTGGTTTCTATGTCACAAATGACTTCGTAGCGCAGTGGCAAAGTGTTTCGCAGGTTCGAATCCCTCACTGATCAAGTGTGGGTGTCGCCAATAAATAATTTTTCCGAGTCTGGATGTTCACTTTTATGCAACTTATGTATAATAAATGCCTCTACAACTTGGGGGAACTTTTTTTTAATAAGGACATTAGGTGAACTATGTGCTCGTTGGTCACCCTTATTCTTTAAAAATACATACCTGGAACTTTTATTTGTAGCCAATAGGTAGTAAAGCTACGTACTGCGATTTGATTACGATTCAAACCCGGAGGTCCCCGGTCAAATGCTGAATCCCGACGCTGTGACTCATAATATACTTTCCAAATATTTTTCACAGAAATGTTTTAGTTTTTCTTACTTTACTAGTTTTTTTAAAAAAGTTGTATTAGAAAAGTAGCCATCGTTATTGATAAAAAGCTGAACCATTTATTCAACAAATTAATTTTATAATTAGAGCCTTTAAATAATTTATTATTTCTTTTAACGAATTATTAAAATGCAGTTACTTTTAATACCTCGAATGGTGAAGAATATTAGAACAGTCACGTATGTTCAGGGCCTAAAAAAAGTACCCTGTTAATTTAACAGCAAGTGAGCAACCTTGATTCTATCCCCGACAGCACCGATGAAATTGTTGATTTCAATTTAAAGTTCTGATTTACCACGTGCTCGGAGGTGAAGAAAACAGCTTGAAGAAATCTGAATGTCCGATTAATTAAAATATGAACTTTACCAACACGTATTGTACCTTTAACTATTGAAGTAGACTGAAATAATGGTAGCAACGAGAATTTTACATTAAATGACTTAATGAAATGCGAACTAACAATGAAATGGAGGTAAAGCGTAAGGTAGCTTTATGACTAGAAAGTTTAAGGCTTATATTCAAATAACAAGCAACCATGAACCCGTTAATGTTTCGACTCGAAAGGTATGAAAGCTTTTAATTAAGGTAAAGGCACGTATTTCCGCAGAATCACCAAATATCGAAAGGAAAACATAAATTAAGCATTTGCTTTTACCTTTTTGAAGGTTTGGCTAATTTTATCAGAAGCTTAATTATTTTCAATTTTTTTCAAGTGTCAAAAGCTACGTATATTTAACTAATTTTATTTTGTTATTTAGAGGCCAATTCTGGCTAACAAATTTCAATAAAAAGATCAGTAAATATATAAGACAGTTATTATAATAATTAATTTTTGATTTCTGACATAATACATTTATAAAGGAAAATACTTCTGCTGCGTCGTTGTCAGCTGTCAAAGCATAACGACTACATACAATTTTTATCAATATGGAATAAATCCAGGGAAGTAATGTGATAATATTTCATTTATAGAGAAAAATGCTTTTATTTAGGCCGTAAATTATTGTGTTTCAGGGAAATATGCGGGGTACAGCACATTTCAAGTCAATATGAAGCCGTGTAATATAAAGACTTTTGAGTGATGTAGAGATCTGTTTAGATTTTTTAATGAATATCTCCGCTCCGCTACATCCACAGTCGGATTTCCTACAGTGTCAAATTCAATTTTAATAAATTACGCCTCAACATCTTGTAAGCGCTTCTGCCATTGACGCCGGCGGAGTACTTCTTAATGACATTACAAAATTATGTAACTTTATGCTTTCTGGTAATGTTAATCCAAATATCATTCCATTCTTATATGGGACAAGATTATGTGCCTTCAAAAAAAAGGATAACGGTATCCGTCCTATTGCCGTTGGTTTTTGATGCTTAACATTTTGATGCTTAACTTCAAAATTACCTTGCAGGCACATAATCTCTAGACTTAAGACAAAACTTCAGCCTACTCAACTAGGCTTTGGCACTAGAGGTGGCAGTGAGGCGGCGGTACATTCAGTGCGTACATTTTTAACAAACTCTGATGCAGATGTTCTTGTGAAGGTTGATCTAAGGAATGCTTTTAACTCTGTCGATAGGGTAACCCTGCTGAAAGAAGTGGCTAACAATACCCCCGAAATATATAATTACGTTTGGCAATGTTACAGTCAAAATACTAACTTGTTTTACGAAAACCATATTATCGATTCTGCTGTCGGTGTTCAGCAGGGTGACCCACTAGGTCCAGCACTTTTCAGTTTGGGAATTCAACCCATTATTTCAAATTTGAAATCCAGTAATCAGATGTTAGAGTGTTAGTGTTAAGGTTTTAGGACAGAGGACTCTATTCGCGGAAAGAATTTTAATTAACAATATAAAATAGAAGTTAGCATACCGTTATATTTCATTTTAAATGAAACGTTCCAAATGAAACCGGTATCTGTCATTTAAATAAATGCACCCCAGGAATTTATAGACTAATTACATTTAAAAGTTAAAGTTAATGTTACACACACATACACAGCCCGTTTATACGCCCCGCATATGGGCACAGGCCTCCTCCCATTTCTGAAAGAGTTTTAGGGCAAGGAAGTGTCCGCCGCGCTGCGCCCCCATGTGTGTTGGCGAACTTCACATGTCTCCGAATTTTTCTTTCTTTCTTATTTCTCTTATTTTCCTCACGATGTTTTCCTTCACCACCGTTAACGGTGGAACGTGTTGCTCTATGGTTTTAGTAGTCAGTATCAGTGTCGAAAACATGTTTTATGCATCGTTCAATTTTTTTTTTTAATTTTGCAATACGTGGAAAAGATTTTTTTTTATAGGATAGGGTGACAAACGAGCACACAGTCCACCTGATGGTAAGTGGTTGCTGTGACCCATAGACATCTACATCTATCTTCAATAAAGAATCAAAATGCAGATGCGTTGTCACCCGTGAGGACTAAGATGGAATGCCTCTTTTCCAGTAAAAAGGGTCTCCGGTTCTCTACACTCACCATACGAAACACAGCAGTGTTAAGCTGCTATTTTACGCTGGTATTCTGTGAGAGCGTGGTCCTTCCCCGGTCGAGCCGACCCATTCGTACTACAACTATACTACTAATATAGCTGCAGCATGACTCTACCACGTAAGAATGAATGGATATTTGTAATTTCTTTTTAATTTATTTTGTAATCTTTTTAAAAACGTACCCCACACTAGGATTTTCTCCTGTATCGTGGAGGCAGTTTACAAACACAAATTGTACAAGGACAAACATCCAGACCCGGAACAATTATTTGTAGGTCATACAAATAATTGTTCCGTGCGGGATTCGAACCCGCGACCCCCAGCGCAGCAACTCATTGCTAAGTCACTGCGCCACGGATTCTCTTCTTCGCGTTTATTTAAATTTTCACCCAATTTGGTACTTGTAAAGAGCTATTTTTCAGATTTAGTTTATGAATAAAATATTACATGTGGTAAGTATTTATCTAAATGTATAAAATACATCATATAAAAACCGTAGTACACTTTAACAAAACAATCATTCATCCTTCAAAGCGAACAACAGAGTTCCAAAACCGAGACGGTTCTATAATCGACGCGTGTATTTTTTATGTATGTTTATTGATTACTTGGAAACAGCCGAACCTGATTTAATGATTCTTCTTTTATTCAATAAATTATATTTCACAGATCTAATATAAATTTTAAGAAAAACTTTCAACTCTAAGGGTGGAAAATATGGACTGATATTTTTAACATAAATAGTTACTTTGAACATACTTGATATTCTTTAGTCCACTAAAAAAGTAAAATAATTTTTCATTTAAAAACGTAAAACCAACTTAAAAGATAAATCCACATTATTTTTTCTGCTATCGGGGCTTCAATTTTTCGTTTCACTATGTATTATGTAGATTACTTTTTGTTATTGAAGTTAATTTTACGTTTTAAAAAAACTTGTTAATTATAATCGTTTGACGTTTTATCTAAAAAAAAAAAAAATAGAATAAGGGTGACAAATGAGCTCATAGTCCACCTGATAGTAAGTGGAATGAATGTGGCTCATAGACATCTACATTTATCCTCGATTAAGAATCAAAATGCAGACGAATAGTTACCCCTGAGGACTAAGATGCAATGCCTCGTTTCCAGTAAGAAGGGTCTCCGGATTTCTACACTCACCATATGAAACACAGCTGCCTAGAGCCAGCTGGTTAGAGAGTGGTCCTACCGTGGTCAAGCCGACCCATTCATGCTACAACTAATATAGCTGCAGCGTGGCCATACCACGTATACGATCTAAGATACATTGGAAGGTCGTTTACACTTCTTCTGTGATTACACAAACAAAAAACTTTCAGTTTCTATATAAAGCATTTATATCGCCATGACATAATCTCCAAAAGGATAATTTTACGACACCTATTCTTTAATGAGCCGAGTTTTTACACCTATTTTATAGGTATATTCTAAACATCTACTTCTACTCCTCAAATAGAAGTAAAACAATCTAATATGAAACGTTATTTAGCAATCGCCCTGTCTTTCTATTAACATTAAACAATTTTTATTCGTTAAGTATTTTAGGGGGCGCAAAAATCAAAGACTGCTTATTTATAAACAATCTGAAAGGATCTTTTTTATTCTATCTCATTCTCTCGCAGGCTAAATCCTATAGATGTATATGTTTGTCTGTTTTTAGTATTAAGGCGGGGCATTAAGCACCCGAACCGTCGGGAATTAAAAATAAGTTGTTTAATGTGTAGTGTTTGCTTAATATAAAAAATAATTATGTTAATTTTAATTAAAGGAATAGCAACCTGATAGTATATAATAGTAATGTGTAACAATATACTCGTTTATATACATCAATATGTTCCTGTTACTTTATCGTTTGATACGACTTTCTTTACTCTACACGCGGTCACTAACGTTTGAGTTGAAACAAACGAGTTCGCCACGGATAGGATTTATGTGGCAGAATTTAATTTTAATTTAATTTAATTTTCATCATTTTTTTGTAATTTTATCGCAACAATAGGATTTTCCTGTATTGTGGGGGCAATTTACATACATAAATTTCACAAGGAGAAACATCCAGACACGGAACATTTCAACTTAAAATTTAATGACAATTATTTGTAGGCTATACAAATATTTATTCCTTGCCTGATTCGAGACCGCGGCCTTTGCTAAGCTACGTCGCCACGGAACCGTTAAATTTCGCAAATGTGCAAGATTAAAAATACGGATTTTTTTATATAAATATAAATATTAAGTTTGGCCTCTTAGTATCACACTCACGAAAATTTGGTGTACCTATACTTATGTACATGAAAACAAAATAGTTTAATTAAATGTACATTACAAGATGTACATTCCGTTAATGCTAGGAATAAGCATCAAACACTCTTTATAAATACCAGTTATTTGACTTCAAAGAGTCAGTAATTCATTCATGAGGCAATTTATATGCTTTTACAACAAAGTTCCAGAAAATTAGCAGGACCAAGCTATCGAAAAGTTAATTTTCTTAATAACCTTTAAAAAGGGATTATTAAAGCATTTAAAAATACATCTTTTCCATTACACCCTGTAAAAATCCACTGCTGAACTAAGGCCTCCCCATTGCCTTATGTGTAATGATATTTGCCATAGTTGCCTTACTTGGCAAACGGGTTGGCAATCGCAGTTTTTTTAAGTACGACTTTGCTGTTATCAGAAAGAGGCTGCTGCCCATCTCCTTGCATGTTTCCCCCTGTCGCTTCTTTCACTTCCCTTTTTTTTAATAATAATAATATTTATTTGCTGAACATAGGTAAATACAGGGGTATTACAATGCTTTACAATGGCTCTCTATTTTCTACCAGGAGGCATGCAAATTTACAAACTCAGCCAGATCAATTGGCAATTTAGAATAATTTTAATAACATTTTGATGGCATGCAAGTAAAGTTTATAATATAATAAATTCAATTTTAATTATCAATATATAATCAAATTTATGTAGAATAATTTAATGTCAAGGCTACTTCCAAATTCAATACAATACCATGACCAATACGTGACCATGGGTGCTGTAAAGTACTCGAAACGTCGGGAATATAAAATAAGTTAATATACGCGATAAAATCCGTAAAACTAGTTTTATTTAAATGTGTAACGTTCGCGTAAATATAAAAAATCATTACGTAGACATATTGTCACCAGGATCATATATAATTTTAGTTATTTTTATTTTGTTACGCTTAAGAAGTATAACTTCTTACGTGCGTACATAAGTTCACATACGTTTTTCAATTTTATGAAAACTAATTACACCAGTACACAGTAAACCTAAATGTAAGGTAGTATGATAATTCAAATCATCTGACATTCCATTCTGAGAGATATTCAAATTCAAATTCAAATTTCTTTACTGCCAGAATGTAGTACATAATATTATGATATTGTTAGTTATTAATGAGACATTACATTCAACCATGATAATGGCGTGCAATATCTTTACAATATACAAAAAAAAATATTATTATAAAAATAATTATATAACTATTTAAAAATATTTTAGCGTCAAGTTTTTAAATTACAATAAATACATGTCAAAAATTTAATTAACTATATAAATGTTTATACGTTAATGTCAAATATCTAAAAAATATAAAAAATGTCAAAAAAACACAATAAATGTTAAATCTAAAAAAAATTAGTTTTTCCATATTACACCATTATTGTAGATTTCTTTATACGTCATACATTCGTCTAAAATATAAAAGCATTTTGTTGTTAGCCATTTTGTGATTTTCCTTTTAAAAATAACGAAAGGGAGGTTTTTAAAAGTGTTAGGCAATTTATTGTAAACTCTGATAGTATTTATAAATACATTTCTTTTAAATGTTATATCAAGCCTTTACAACAACTTTATCACAACGTTCAAAAAAATCATAGTACATAATATTATAATTATATTATTATATTAATTTGAATTCGGAATCCTAAGTCAAGTGCAACACATCGAACTTGCGCCACTTTCAAAAAAATTGCAATTGCAAAAAGATCTAATATTTCAATTTCGCGAAGAATATAACTAAAACACACATAAAGAAGTTAAACATTAATTTATTTCAGAGTTTTACGCTATGTACGGCTTTAATGTAAACTCAAAGGACATTACTCTTCGTTTAATAAGTTAACGCTTGGGTCAAGACCGACACCGGAATGCAATATACTGGCGACATTATTCCAATACTCAACTGTTCAAAGTGACAGCCTTACCAGTGCCGGTTTAAGACTACTTGATCCCCTAAGCAATCAAAGCCTATTGGAATATGTGCGATAGAAAAGTAGAGTAGTTATTATTATAAAAATTGAAACGCGAGTTGGGACTTTTAGGACAATATCGTGAGTAATAGTGTTGAAGGTAAATTTTCTTAGCATATTATACATATATGTAGTATCGTCATTCTTTTTTCATTTTCTAAGAATAGTTTCGAAATAAATCTCTTTACGTTTCGATTCCATTACACAACTTTTTTAGATTATATTTATGGTTTCCAAGAGACTTGATTGCTTAACAACTTCCCTGTCCGAGAAATAGACACAATAGTTAAACAATTGAAATGTTCATATATGACTCATGGGACAGTGAAATGGTTAATTTGCTGATAGGCTAATTCAGCACTGACCTATATCCTATTTCTGTTACCAAGCAGAAGTGCACCCATGATTGTGTTCTGGGTTCTGGTTAGAATAATAAAATCAAAGAAGTCGATATTCAAATACGTTATCGTGAATAATAATTAGAATAATCGACATCATCGAAATCACTAAAAAGTTTAAATTACTTTCGGTGATATATAACTTCTAACGACTTTCGTGAATAAGAATGTATTTACCTGCGGCTTTTGGGAATTAACGTTCGGTTCTCTCTTAAGCACTGGAGTTTTAGTCGTAGAATTATTAATTTTCTAGAAGTGTTTTACAAATCGTGAATTAATAGATATTAGAGGTCACCAAGTGGTCGAAATTCCGACCGTAATTCATTAATTTTTTAAGTTTATATATTAAGCAAGTTGTGTATCACTGTCAATTGCACACTTATGAATATAACAAAGGTATTTAATATACATAATATACAAAATATAAAATAAACGCTATTTTGCCTTGACAAACAAAGGACATTTGAAATCCCACAAAATTCACAGCTCATTCGGTCTCATTTGATATTAGCAGTATGAACGTAAACGAACGGCAGAAAATTATGTGTTTGACACAAAGACTTAGAATAACTTGCTATGTAATGGTGTACCGAGAGAAAGCGTGATGAATGTACACCCGAAATCCTTAGAGTGAAAGAGCCACTAGTATACTAGTATTTTTGTCACTTTTTGCGTATCGCCTAAATTTTGTATGGCCTAATCATTCTTTATGCACAACATTCTTTACGTTTCTCAGTTTTCTACCGACTTCAAAAAGGAGACGCTACTCAATTCAACTGTATGTTTTTTTTTTATGTGTGTTACCTCATTACTATTTTCTGGGTGAACAGATTTCGATGATTCTTTTTTTATTTGAAAGCTGGTGCTTCTCATGTGGTCCCATATAAATCAAAAATTGATCGAGGTCTTACCAATAGTTTTTAAGTTATTCTTAATAATTTATATTGAAGTCGGTTGTACAAATTTTTTAATTTTAAATTATTGGAAAAAAAAAGGTAATAAAAACCGTGAACTACTTTTTAATAATATGTGTTTACGTGTAGTAATACGTGTTTATTGACATATTCATGTCTCTAATATATATATATATATATATATATATATATATATATATATATATATATATATATATATGAAGTACAATATTATTTTAAATTATTGCAGTGATGATTAAAAAAATACAAAAATATTTAGAAGTCGAAGATATATACTGCCCTTTAAATTATATTAATTTTGTTGACATCTTACATTATCATTTTTATCAACTATTGATTTAGTCGCATAGTGCAGACGTACATTTAATATTTTTCTACAAAGAGATGTAACCAGTAAAGGGAAATATATTTTAATCATAATATAAGTTTACTTAGTATCGTGGTTGCAAATAAATTGAGGCTTATACATTTTCTCATGCATTCCTGCAAGAGTTGATGCATTCCGTCAGTTTTATGCATTTTTTATGCATCTATTAAACATATTTTTTGCTTCTAGATAGTTTTTTTATCACCCAGAATAGGGCCCTGAAATCATTAACATGAATTATTGTAGTTTCTAAAATGTTTAATCTTATAAATGTTTAACATTAATTAATAGTTTACTCACATTAAGGGATTGACCTGCATTTGCATTTAGATGCAATATACAGGGTTATTTTTCAAAGAGTAGCCAAATTTTAAACTTATATGTGCTTAAAAAGAGTCTTATCTTTACGTAATAATACATTGATAACTTTTGAGAACTCGGTAACGGAATAGCTAAATACTAATTGTTGGTTCGATTACCGTACTGCAGATGAGCAGATGTACTCACATGTAGCAAACAAATAATTGCCCCAAGTCAGAATATTCATCTGCATGCAATTTATGAAAAAAATCCTATATTGAGAAAGATAAAGTTTTGCTTGAAAAGTTTTTGACTGCAGGATGTTTCTTATCATTTTTTTATTTGAAACTGTACAAAAATTCCTAATTTGAATAGATGATAATGATTCGTAAATTGTGATGTGAGACTACTCATCTTCAAATTGTAATTTTTTTTTTTAAATAGTTTTGTTGAATATATAATAGTTCGGCGAAATTTGCGTCGACACCATTGGTCTCCAACCTTTTTAGGAGAAAGAAAATTCCTCAGTCAAACCTTGAACAATTTCGAACTCGCGGAGTAACAAAACATACAACACGAGCACAGGATAACCTAATAGATGATGAAACTAATCAATACTGTTATAATATCCGATATCAACAAAACAAGAAGACTTATTTAAATTTTATATGTGGTAGAGTCATGTTACAGCTATATATACGTGGTAGAGCCATGCTACAGCTATATTAATATGAGTGTAGAGAACAAGAGAACTTTTTTACTGGAAAAGAGGCATTCCATCTTAGTCCTCACGGCTGACAACGCATCTGCATTTTATTCGCTAACGAGGATAGATGTAGATGTCTATGGGCCACAGCAACCACTTACCATCAGGACGACTGTGTGCTCGCTTGTCATCCTTATCCTATATAAAAAAAATCTTTGGAGTGAAGGTCGTTTTGCGTTCGAATATAGATTTCTTGAAAAGTCTGGTAAATATGTGATCTATTACAGAAATTATATGTATAGGGCTTCAACAGTACAAAAGATGCAGGAGAGCGGTATTATATATTATAAAATTAAATACAAACCCAAATATACCACTGCTAGACTTCAAGATGCTGTAAGCTCATTCTGCGTAGATCGAATCAAAAATTAATATTCAAAAAACTGAAGGTAGCCGGGGTAACTATGACACAAACACCTCAGTCCCTCCCCCTCCCCCCCCGTGACCATGGGTGCTGTAAAGCACCTGAAACGTCGGGAATTAAAAAGTTAATATTAAACGCGATATAATCCGTAAGAATTAGTTTCATTTAATAGCACTAGTAGGTATAATAGCTTTTAATTGTGTTTTAATTCGTAAAAGTGTAATGATTTTTTTGTTTGCGCATTTGAAATATTATAATATTGCTACAACTACTACATACTTACGTGGTGCTTTACGTGATAGACCTACGCTGCTACCAAAACGACCGTTCATGCTCGACCGGAGTAGGACCACGCTCTCACAGAATACCAGCGTAAAATAGCAGCTGAATGCTGCTGTGTTTCGTATGATGAGTGTAGAGAACCTGAGACACTTTTTACTGGAACTCGTTTCCATCATAGTACTCATGTTTGCATTTTTACTACGTATCTGCATTTTGAGTTGAGGATTATAAGCTGCAGCATCCACTTACTATTAGATCTGCGACTGTGTCGTTTGTCACTTTCTATAGAAAGAAATAGTACCTACTACTAATTGAAAATTAGTTTGACGGAGACAAAAAATATAACTTGATCTATCCGTTTTGACCATAGGAATTGGGCCATCATTGACATTGACTGTCCGCTAAGTTAAGCTAGCAAAATTATATTTAGGAATTAATTTAATTATTATTAGGAATAAATATCAAGTTATTTCAGACTGGCAAAAGTAATAACCGTACTCATACGAGTCCGTGATAAAAAAATGTTTGTGGGTAGATAAGAGTGGTGTGGACATGCTATACACAACTTGACGATTGTTTTAATTTAACTATCCATCACAGGCGACATGTTGACAGTCGTTAGCTTTGTGCTTCCTTCCGCACACGTATGATATATGCCTTGAATCTTTATTAAACTGTCTATCAAATTTTCAATATGGACCTGGTTATGGGAATTATTTAGCTAGAAAGAACCAAATAACGTACAGAGTTAGTTATAATTATCAAATAAAAAACAGTAATGATTTCTTATATTTACGCGAACACTACACATTTAAATAAAACTAGTTGTACGGATTTTATCGCGTATATTAACTTATTTTATATTCCCGACGTTTCGAGTACTTTACAGCACCCATGGTCACGGGGGGGACTGAGGTATTTGACGTCCCAATGTCATAGTTAACCACGGTTACCTCCAGATTAAAAATTATTAATTTTTGTTCCGATCTACGCAGTATAAACTTACGGTATCTTGAAGTCTTGCAGTTGTATGCTTGGGTTGGGATTTAATTTTATTAATTATAGGATCCCAAGCAGATGGTAGCACCCAGCCATCTTCTCTATTAAAATTAGGATGTTTTTTGATTTCAATAGCCTCGCGAATCATCCTTGGAAGGAATCGGTGTTCTTTAGCGAGGATTTGTGGTCTATCAAATTTAATGTAGTGACGGGGGCGATCCTGTACATGTTCACAGACTGCAGACTTCCCGGAGCGTCGATTCTTCACATCAGCTATGTGTTCTTTAACGCGGGTTTTTATTGATCTTTTAGTTTGTCCTATATAAGAGAGACCTTGTGAGATTCATTAAAGTTAAATTTATCACAGATTAATTAACAATATATTATTTAATACAATAAGTATGAAAACATCTAAAAACAGCATGGTAGCGATCACCTCATTTCCATAGGTTATTATCAATAACCTGGTGGTTATTGCCGAAGCACGTGCATCTCCAAAGTGAGCTACATACCGAAAATCGAGTCACCGTTTTCATCGGCACTCTGTATCCAACCTCGACCAGGTCATTTAGTTAGTCTCTTTAGTAGTATAATAACACATAAAAATTTTAAACTTTTTGATAGATAAGGCCTGCATATTTTCTGGGACTTTGTTGTAAAAGCAAGAAGAGAAGATAGATTGAAGATAGATAAAGATGTTATACAGCAGACGTTGTTGCTTTCCTACTTATTTGATTACCTCTGTCGCCTCTTACTAACCCAAGGAACGATAAAAGTTAGTAGATATTCTTAAAAGATTAAGGTTACGATTAAAGTAAATTATGATAGACGGAGCGAAGGCTTGGGAAGAGATGCAGAAATTCGATGGATGCAGGTAGCTTAAGGACGTATTTTGTAGCATTCTCTGGGGGAGTTGATTATAGCAAAGTTAATCATAAAACTGAATGATCGTCTAATTGATACACTTTTAGTTTCATAATTAACAGGTGAATTGCTAACCGCTTGTCAACAGCCGAGGAAAGTTTCCGTATTTTAATTCACTTTGCAACTGTAGATTTTTATTTTATTGGTTGTTTTGTGGAGTTAACCGCGCAGACCGCGTTCTGCAAGTATGTAGTTAAAACTTAGATTTGCAGCAATGGAGTTAACTACTTCAGATTATTCTCATTCATTTTTTTTTCTTATTAGTATTAAACTGAATATAATGAAAGTGATTTATGTTAAATAAAAATTTACCTATTATATTTATAGTTATAATAAAAAACTAAAACTAAGAACTAAAATTATCCTACAGTCCTACTCCCCATGATACAGTGCCAAGAACGCTGGCTGCGTTTTCTCGCTGAAATGATTAAAAAAAAATAAAAAAAAAATTAAGTTAAAGTAAATTAAAACAACACGCCTTTACTGATGTACCTATTGAGAATATTACATACATACAAACATACCACACGCATACATACATACGTACATACTTATATACATGTATACATATATACATACAAGTTAAGCTCAAAGTGGGCTAGGAGATCTACACATCCTATTCTCCAAATTTAGTGATTATAAATCTTACATTTTACATCAACAGCTAATTTTTCCAGTGGTATTTAACAGTTCACAATAGATCACTGGAGTCTGGTTCTTTTTAATTTCAACAACAGCCAGTGAAAACTAAGTTGCAGCAGGTATAATGGCTGTAGCAAAGAATGGGTGGGCTCAAGCAGGGTTAGACCACGCTCTTACAGAATAGCAGTGTAAAATAGCAGCTTAATGCTGCTGTGTTTCGTATGGTGAGTGTAGAGAACTGGAGACCCTTTTTACTGGAAACAAGGTATTCTTAGTTCTCGGGGGTGACAGCGCATCTGCATTTCGATTCCTAATAAAGGATAAATGTTGATGTCTATGGGCCACAGCATCCACTTACCACCAGGTGGACTATGTACTCATCTGTCACTCTTATTCTATTTTATTTAATATCCAATATTTTTTTCTTCCACCAGCCCATAAAAGTCTACCGCTTGGCATGGGCATCTCTTATCACATTTGCCATAATCGTCACGCTTGGCAGGCGTATTGACGATCGTAGTATTAGACGTCTAGCATATTTCACGCTGCTGCCCGTCACCAGTCTTAATTACTTTACACCACTATTTTATACCATTTCTAGTGCTCAGACTAATAAAGAAAGATAGAAGGCTCGAAGAACCAGCATTGTTTATTATTTGTAGGAGAATCCAGAGTTCGGCTGCTTTCAATGAAAGTCACGTATATTAAACTGATTTTTTTAATGTTTTTACCACAATATTTGTATATATTTAAGGAGCGATGTTAGTGCAATTCTACGCATCACAAGTGTCAGCAAGCGAAGAGGTAGATGTAAATAATTAGTGAGATTTTTGGTAAAATACCAAACAGACAAAACGTAGCGTACTCTATATTTATTTTGATAAGCGTAAGAACGCACACTTTTTTTTGTTCTACCTTTGCAGCCAGTAAAAGCACACTGCTAGATGCATGTGTGCGTGAACCTAATGTACCTATAACCATTTTATTGGTTGCAAATTTCAGATGCACATGTGTGCCTGGGTGCGTGTGTTACATTAAGTTGTTGTTGCCTTGTTGCGGCTCTTTTTATTTAGACAAAAAATACTAGCAATGCTTTTACCATTACTAATATTCCCTTTAACTACTCCTAGTAAGCTTACAATGCTTGTGTTAGGAGTGTTTCACGACAGTAGTTGAACGGCGAATTTGAACCCACGACCTCTTGAGTTTGAAGTCCGAACTCTGCCATTAGGCTACTGTCGTTTATACTTATGGCTTCACTTGAAATGTACGCTTCGCTCCGTCTTTCTTTGTTTGTTGCTCTGAGATCTTGCATAAACGACATGGCTACACCGTCAACTATTGGAAGCCATAAGGGTTTTAGGGCATTTTCCAGAGTCTCTTACGACAAACATGAGATAAAATAGAGTTGTGTTATCGTACGTTGCCACCACACGGTTCATATTTTAGTAAATTTACAGCCTATATGCATCCTACTTCTAGCCATAGGCCTTCTTTCATTTCTTAGGGGATAATACTATAAAATATAATGTTTATATATTTATACTTTATTGTATACTTTAATAAAAAGAAGTACAAAGGGCGGATTTATTGTCTTTAAGCATTCTCTCCTAGTCAACCCGGGACGTGTAAAAATAAAATGATAGGACCATAGAAACTAACATTTGATGTCAATAAAAAAGTTTTCACGTACCAATATTTTAAAAGCAGTCTTATTAGTTATTTTCAAAACTTCTTCGGGCAAGGAGTTCCAGAGAAGTGCAGCCTGAATGGTAAAGGATTTTCCAACGAAATTTGTAAAATGTAGTGGGATACTTAATTTATAATATAATATCATGAAACCTTTTCCACTGAAATGTAAGCAGGAAATAGTTTAAGGGCGGTATTTTATTCTCGCCTTAAATGTTTGTCATATTAATACGGATATTCCTCGCAACCGCGATCCCGACATTTTGCGATATACAGCAAAAGGAAGGCATGCCGAGATAAAGGTAGGAATTTTCATTTCACACACAGCGCATTTGTCCGTTCTTCTTTCACGTACTACTGGAGATACTTTATGGAAATATAATATTGTAAGTTGTAAGCAGTTGTTTTATATTCATTAATGCAATTTTTTTTTTTGGTAATATTATTGCGGTACTTATGTGCTCCTTTTCGATCGGAGAAGATATTAACACATTGTATGGAACAAGGTTTATACGGTAGTAAATTGGATTAGGCGCTCTCCGGGCTGAATACCTTGCCCGGTGACAGATATGTCCTTTTCCTTGCAATTTTTTTAGGACATAATTTTCATTTATTACAAAATCCACGTGTACGAAGTCATCGACAGAAAGCTAGTTCACGCACCGACTACTCGTTTTTACTCGGTACTCAGTATATTCGGTAATATTTTAAGAATTCGTACTCGTTGTAAGCACCACTGCTGATTATGTGGTCCCGGGTTCGAAACCTGGGTTGAGTAAAATCAGTATTATCGGCTATTATTACGTTTCTCTCCCGGGAAATTCTCAGAAGCGATCCTGCACCAGTTCTCTCTCCGGTTGTGTAGGATTGTCGTTCCATTGGACTACAAGAGTGAGGAATAGATAGTGCACCTGTGCTTGCGTATATACACGTATACTTTAAAACTGTACTGGGTAGTTTATCTTAACACTGGTCGCTGCGACAGAAATTCAGTCTGGAGGACATTATAATTATTAGCATTGGTATACTCATAGTATTCTCGTCTGGTTGGAATTCATATTATTATTAAAGAGATATTTCTATAAAGGTTGGCACGCATAAATACTTATAAATATATAATATACATAATCATGATTATTACAAGTCTACTGCTGAACATAGGTATCCCCGAAAGAATGCCATAAAGCACGGTCCTAAGCCAACTGCATCCATTGACTTCCTACGGCACTCCATTTAGTGGGGAGCCGTCCCACACTTCGCCTACGAAAAAAGTTCTAAATTGTGAGATGCTTCATGTTGCGAAATCATTGAATAGGTTTTATGAAGTTTTCGGTAAATTCGTAGCTCCAAGACTGAAGATGTGATTTGATAATAGTTTTTGCTTGTGAAGGAGTGCCCTCACGAATATCACATAACTTAATAATTCGGTTATAAATAAAAGGGAAAATTTAAAATTGAAAACGTTGAGCAAATTTTGTCTTGATATTATTTTTTACCTTATAAGTTCTTTTTTAACGTGTCGCGATATTGGAGCGAGCTCAGAACTTGTTTGTGCATATCGACTGCTATTTTAAGAATATAGAGTTTTCTCGGACTGAGGATCTGCGCTTCTTCAAATAGGAATGCCGTGGGGTATCGAAAAAGTTTTCGATGCTTCGAAAGCCTTTTCGTTACCTCACGGCATTATATAATAAACATTCAATAACGCTCTTTGAGCCCTTCCCAAGCGTATTAAGTTGCAGGATGCCGAAATACCCCACACCACGATGCAGTACGTAAGAATAGGCTGACAAAGTGCTAGGTAGACAGTAATTAACAACTGCCTGTCAGCAGTTTATCTGAGGAACTTCATGGTAGTCACTTAACATCAGGTGAATCGCATGCTCGTTTGCCCTCTCCTATAAAAAAACAGAGGGTTTTTGTTTTAGAGATGTTCAAAGTCAGCAAGTTACGATCAAGCCATTTTGATAATTTAATAATGCCACAATTAACACTTTGAAAACAAGCAGTAGCACTTTGAAAGAGTGACTTTCGATAAGTATTATTTATAATCTATATTGAATAAAAAAGTTTCTGTTTCTGTTTCTGTTTCTAGTCCTGCCATGAGTCTCCAGAAAAGATGATTGCAGTATCGTCTGTATAGCAAATGATAGTCGCTTGTGGTAATGGTATTGACGTGACGTCATTAATGTAGCCTAGAAACAGGGAGGGGCCCAGGATGCTACCCTGGGGGACACCGTAAGTCACAGAATCTGAGTTACTAATATGTGAATCAACTTCAATGTACTGTTTTCGCCCAGTTAGGTAGCTAGTAAACCTGTTCAGACTCACACCCCTGACACCCATCAATTCTAACTTCCTCAAAAGGATCGGGACAGATACCGAGTCAAATTCCTTTGCTAAATCTAGGAAGACTCCGACGCAAGATTGCCTTGAATCCAAATGTGCAGCGATTGTTTCGAACATCAGGGATACAGCATTTTCTGTTGATCTGCTCTTTATCAAAACAGCACCAAACAACATTGTGGGTCACTCCATGGTAAATGCTCTAGATCCCACGAAATCCGCCGATCGCGAATGCCACGTCGCAATGCTGGAACACGTAGTAGTCTTCGAGCATGAAGACCAACTTCATGCAACCTCCTTCGCACGGTTTGGTCGCTTACCAGCAGCTGATGGTCCTCCTGGAGCCTTTGCATTAGTTGCATCGCTGTGATATTGGGTTGTCGGTACGGATTTCCATTGACGTTCGTCGAGTTGGGGGTGAATATTTCGGAAAGGTTACATTGTTATACACACACGCAAACTTTTAATTATAATAATAATGTATAATTTAATTGTATTTATTATTGTCAGTCATTATCATTTCAAAGGATATTTTCAAAATAACTTGATAATAACATGAATCAGAAGGATATTTTCAATGTTATGAGATATGATATAAGACTGTTGTATTCAATATCCATATACTTTTTGTCTCTGCCTACGAGCAGCTCTGCAAGATTTCAGCCTACAAGACATACATTTATTCTAAGATCCACCTGAAAAAGTTAATGAATATTGTATAAGACTATATATACTATACTTCAACTCAATAAACTACATTTACATATTTCTGTCAGTATTTTGTTGTCTCTGCCTGTATGTTAAATAAATAAGAAATTATTATAAAATATACACCATTAATTAGCTCCATATAATCAAATACACAAATAGTAGTTATGGATTTACATCAACAATATTTGACTTTGTAAAGTTGTCTGATTTCTTATTTTCACTAGTTTCATGTAGGGAAAAGGATATTATTTTATATTAATTATCTGATAGTAGATGACAAAATAATATTCTTGCTGCAGGTTAACAACATCACAGTCTAAGGATAATAAAGCATCTGATCAACAAGGATATAACCATTACACAAGTAAAATGAAACCTAAGTTACAATACTTATGCAAACTGTATATTTGCTTCTAGTACAAATAAGTACTTATTTACACATAAATATATGTACTATCTATACTGTCTATCTACTATGGCTGGCATAAATTCAGGATCCATGTTTGATGCCATTTGGTATTGTCAAGTTTATGGAGCAACTTGCTGAATACAAGGTATTTATACCTAAATGCAGTTAAATGAATCGCTCTTCAAAGCCGATGAAGCTACATCAAATAGAGAAATCTTTGATCCCTCGACCCATAGATTCTAATTTTCTTAACATACAGAAAAAATTCATTTATGTATTTATTCTATCTATTATTTAATTTAGATTTTACTAATAACATAAAACTTTAATACTTTGTCATTTTTAACATACTAATAAGGTTCTAAGACCTGTTTTTTCCTTTTTTAGTAATTCATCACAATTATAGATCTTATTAAGATTTTCCAAAATTCTAGGTTAAGTAAACTCTTGTATTACATACACACATACCTTAGAAAATGGTGTGTTCTGTGATACATACTCTTATATTAATTAACTAAACTCATTAGTTTTCATTTTCCAATTACGAATGTCATTGGCAATTATTTAAAGTATATAACAATTAGCACAACCTAATTCTTACAGTAGTGATGCAACTCGAAATCTGTTTTCACTCGATTTAATCGAGTGAATCTGTGTACTCGAATGAAAATAAATTTTTCTCGAGTCCGCTTGCACTCGAGTTACGGAGTCAACTCGACGCACCGTGTGGATTCGGAGAGCGCTAGATATATGTCAGTTCACTAATTCATTAATTCTATCATCTAATCAACTAATTCACATAGTATAATGCGCCGCGGGCGTGAAACTTGCATCTGGCATGTTGTAGTCAAATATGAACTTAGTTTGATTTATAATATCGTGATTGTGCTATCATTGTTATTTCTTGTTACTTCGTATAAGTAGTGCATAACATAAAAGGTGATTTAAATATACTTGTTTGTTTAAAGTATGAATGATAACAATGAAACAACAAAACAAAAATCGTCAGTGTAGCATCATTTTGAAAATGGAAGCTATTTGTAAGATATGCGAAAATCAGTTTATGGATTTTGAAATACTACACGTATGTAGTAAATAAAAGAAACATGGAAATACTACAAATAAATAAATAATAAATATTTGTATTTTATTTCATATTACCACATATTTCTTATTTAATAAAGGTACTTATTTAAAAATGCTTTAACTAAGGTAATCGCTATTCTCAACTCAGTGATAAACTTCAATCGATGCAGTGACTGTAAATACTTAATTCGCATAACTCAAAATCGAGTACAACTACAGTGACATGATAAACCCGAGTGACTCGAGTCACAAAATTCTACTCAAGTCGCATCTTTATCTTACGGTCAATGCAGTGTCTGAGTACAATTTAGTGATGAACTCGACTTACTAATGAACAATTTATTGATATATTATGTAATATCAATAAGCTGATTAAGTATAATACGTGATAGTTATTAATAACATTAACTATACGCTACGTCATAAAGTTAAGTGATATTATTTTATGAAAATTGTCTATACGCAAACCAATAAAATATAACTACCTATTAAGTTAAGTAATAATAATTATCTTGGATGGAGGAACAAATATAAAAATAATTTGTAACAAACTGACACAGCTTCGTTCCGCAATTCGAGTTGCGTAACTCGAGTACTATTCGAATTACGTGAATTTCAACTCGAGGTTAACTCGAGTCGAGTTTTTCGAGTTGGCACATCTCTACTACAATTTTTTTAATATTACGTTATCTGAACCAATGACATGAACACAAATATCAAAACAATTCTTTTTTTCAGATTTCTTGATTCCGTTTAGATTTTCATATAATCTTTATGCTATTTACTTTTTATCTTTTTGTATATAATACCATTGAGGGTCGCTAAATTTCTAGTGGGCCCAAAACGATTGACTCCTTGGAATCGCGACGATCAATGACTCACTGCTGGTGGAGTGCAAATCAAATACAAAGTTAATCCCGTGTAAAAGTAACTAATAAGCAATTTAAACTTTGCAAACTGTAGTAAACTGAGTCTCAAGTTTTAAATTATTGTTGGTAGATGGCACTTAATAGTTTAACACGGTTACTTGCTGCCGAATATATTACTCGTATTATTGTATTTCGCTACAATTTTTATTTACATAATAGTTTGGTGGAACTAAAATATTTGTCGCTTTTTAACAACTGGGTCAGTAGTGTATTTGCGTACGTCAGCATGAAGCTTATATTTAATTTTAGAACATCGAATAAGAACAGGGGACGTCCAAGGCTGTATTGTAAATTTCGAGCGACTAGTTTTAGTAGTTCTTGAGTTTTTGATAGTTTCCGTCATAATCTTTACAAATTTGTTTGTAGACTGAGTAATATATTTGTAAATTTGTATTTCACTCCAGTCCTTCTGATAGCTACTGAAATACTGGCCTATAATCTTATTATGATACCGAGATTTACTACTCACTTTTACGGAAATACCAAAGATGAGACCGCCTAGTAATGGCCGGCCATTACTTTTATTCGGGATTTAACCCGAGTTGGCCTGTCAACTGCCGTTGTGTATAGTTGAGACATCAAACATTTATATTCAGGGTTTGATTTCGTTCAACAGTGGAGTCACGAGCAATGTTTATGTTAAGATCCATCTATTATCACACGGAACTTTTGATATAATTTACCGATTCCCTCATCGGAGGAATTCATGAATGGCTCCAGATTGCCAAATGATGGAGATCTGTACATTCTCAATATAGAAAATACATCAGGAGTTTCTGCGAGTATACAATTTGCGTCCTCGATAGGGCTCAGAAAATATTGGCGAAAAGATGTTTGTTATATATATCACTACGCCACCTGCCTTATTGATGTATTTAGTTGAATTAAATGACAAATATCCGTCTATTTGCGGGATTGTAGATGTTTGAGAAATCCAGCACTCTGTTAGTACAATAGCGTCAAATTTAATGTCAAACCTAGTGAGAACCACAAGAAGAGAAGCAAAATTCTTTTGTAGACTTCTAATATTTATAGTAAGAATCTTTATGTTAAATTCGGAGAGTAAGGTTTTACGTTGCTCAGCAGTATGGCATATTATACTAAAAGATTGGTGGATTAATATGAAATGTAATAATTTATTTTCGGTTTTATATTGTTTTTTTTGTTCTACTTGACTTCTTTGTTCTGTTCATTTTAATATGAAATGTAATTATTTATTTTCGGTTTTATATTGTTTGAACATTTATTAATCATTAACTTTTAAGTATTATAATTTGTTATTTACCGGGGATAATAGTACTTATTTATATGGATTATGAAAATATTTTCTTCGCTTAATACGATTTTGAAACTCATTATATAATGCATACAATTAATTGATTTAAATTTTGTTGTACCCATATTTTGAACCTCAATCGCTGACTGACAATGATGTTTATACGAGACTATATGACATAAATTTGTAAAAGACGTAAGTAAATGGAAATGCCCAATTCTGGCCATGAAACGCCCAACAATTTGCATTTGTTAAAAAAATACATCTTTTTTATGGTTATTAATCGCGGTATCCAAAAAAGATTGCAAAACTTTTGCACAAAAATAAGTACAGAAAAGATAAAATTGAAAAAAGGTAAATCCGCAATTCATTACTTTGTGGATAAAATAAAAAGTGTTGCCAATTACAAATCTCGTTAAAAAAATGGATTCTGTTTTTTCAATTGATTTTTTTATGGTGTCATTATTATAATGCTAATATTATTTTTCGATAATTATTATGATGTTATGATAATTAAACAAGCGAATTGGCTAGTTGATTTACCATGAATTCTTTAGAACATAACAAAAACGCTACTGCAAAATTTAACTGTTATTCTTATCTGTTCTTCAAAATACATTTAAAATGGAATTTAAATAAATAAATCAAAACATATTTTAAAAGGCGTGCAGAACTTAAAGCGAATCAAAGATTATTCATTTTATGAAATTATAAATCGAATAAGAAAATCGATATGGATTTATTTATTTTATGTCTGTTAAGTGGCAACATCGAATCTGACAGCTAGGCCCATGTCATAATTATCAAAAATAAATAGTCACAAGTCGAATTCCTTTGCATTTGTGTTATTTTGTTTATTTTCTCGCGGATTTGTTATCTAAGCAACGAATAAGCTTTCTAAATGGACTCCGATAATTCTTCTCACTCTATTGACCACGGCCTGAACATGGATACCGCTCCCGCTTTTTACGATAACTCCTGCATAACTCAGCTTTCACACCGGCCAGAGTTCTTCCCAGCCCTCAGTAACTCATTCAAGAGGGCATTTACGCTGTGTCAATTGTGGTTAAAATTTCAAGAAAATCAGAAGTCATTTGTTGTTAAAAAACTGTTCTTGTGAAAATAAAGTCTTTTTTAAACCATATTATATATTCCTTAACCATTTCACTCTTTTAATTGCATATTATCATTGCCATATGCTTTTATATGTGCACCATGCATAATATATATATATATATATATATATATATATATATATATATATATATATATATATATATATATATATATAATCTATTCGTCTTGGACTGTATTAGTGATCTGAAAGTGTACATCGGTGTGCTGCTGGAACTCCTAGACGAGTAGAACTAGATGTGCTGAGTTTGGGCTCGTTTTGTTAGTTATGATGACAATTTACCTCCGAACTTGATGGAGACCTGATGGTGTACTTCGGTGACCACTACTGGAACTCCTGGACAGAGTAGACTAGGTGTGCCAAGATTGGGCTCGTTTTGTTAGTTATGATTAGACCTTGCCCCGGACTTAATGGAGTGACCGTCTCTCTCATCAAGCCCGGAGGTTGGAATCTAATCATAACTAAGACTAAACTCGGCACACCTGATTCGCCCAGGAATTCAGCAGTAGTCACCGAAGTACCTATCAATCTCCATCAAGCCTGAGGCGGGTTTCATAATTCAACAAAACGAGCCAAACTCGGCACACCTAGTACTACTTATCGAGGAGTTCCAGTAGCTGTTACTGAAGTACACCATCAATCTCCATTAAGCGGAGGTTAGGTCTAATCATAACTAAAAAAAGGCCCCAAAATCGGCACACCTAGTTCTACTCGTCCAGGAATTCCAGCAGTAGTCACCAAAGTACACCATCCGGTCTCTCCACCAAGCCCGGAGGTTAGGTTTTATCGTAACTAACAAAACGAGCCCAAACTCGGCACATCTAGTTCTACTCGTCCAGGAGTTCAGTAGTAGTCACCAAGTACACCATCAGTCTCTCCATCAAGCCCGGAGGTTAGGTCTCATAATAACTAACAAAATGCCCAAACTCGGCACCCTAGTTCTACTCTCCAGGAGTTCTAGTAGTAGTAGTCACCAAAGTACACCATCAGTCTCTCCATCAAACCCGGAGGTTACGTCTCATAATAACTAATAAAACGAGCCCAAACTCGGCACACTTTGTACTACTCGTCGAGGAGTTCCAGTAGCTGTCACCGAAGTATACCTTCAAGTCACTTCACCAAGTCCGAAGCTAAAGTCTTATCATAACTAACAAAACCAGCCCAAAGTCCACAGCCACCATCTCACTGCTAGTAGTGGGCTTCTAGTGCCTAGCAGTCTCTGGAGCAGCTATTCGTATTTCGTATATGTAATATATTTTATAGGTATAAGAAATGAGAAAAAAAAATCAATCTTTCAAATTATCAAAATGTTTTTACTTGATTACGATTCCCACACCCGCAGCTAACCGTGCGTACACTTGTGTGTGTGACCCGTGTCAATGTAATAGTTCGATTCTATACCTATCAATTTTGCAAACGCGTCCTTAAGTTTGTAATAAAGAGGAATACAGGGTTATTTTTGAAAGAGTAGTCAAATTTTAAACTTAATTTCAAATACATAAATAATGACATACAGTTATTGCAGTTTTTGAAAATACGAGTAAATAAGGCTTCTACTTTTATTTGATTTATGACCAACAACGTTTATGCCTACCGATCGACCCTTACGAATGTGTCTTACGTGCTCAGTAAAATCAGTTAAAATAATGCATTACCACGCATTTTGAATTTTTTTCATTAGCTTTTTTTTTTATAGGATAGGGTGACAAACGAGCACAGTCCACCTGATGGTAAGTGGTTGCTGCGACCCATAGACATCTACACCTATCTTCAATAAAGAATCAAAATGCAGATGCGTTGTCACCCGTGAGGACTAAGATGGAATGCCTCTTTTCAGTAAAAGGGTCTCCGGTTCTCTACACTCACCATACAAACACAGCAGTGTTAATCTGCTATTTTACGCTATGGTTCTGTGAGAGCGTGGTCCTTCCCGGTCGAGCCGACCCATTCGTGCTACAACTATACTACTAATATAGCTGCAGCATGGCTCTACCACGTAAAGAATTTATTTCGAGTACTTTTTTTTTTTTCCTGTGTTTGTTCGATATGATTAAGTCTTTTTTTCATAATCTTGTACAGCCAGAGAGATAATATCAAGACGAGCAGAGATTTCAGCTCTGAGGCTATCCAAGTCGAACCGCATAGCACGTATTTCATTCATTATCGACTGCAATGTATATATATAAATTTCGTGAGACAGAGTGATCTTGCCCTTTTACAGTGGTATTTTTGCGTAGTGTTATATTTTCCACAGGAGCGGGTGACATACAACGGATTGGTGAAGAAATGTTTCCACATTTCCTCAGTGAAGCTCTGCATTGTCAATTTGCAATATGCAGTTCCGTCAGAAGTTATATTTCTAGCTCCGGCGCAAGTTAAGTCGTAGATTTTGTTACATCATTTTTTAGTACATAATACTGCTGTATTTTTAGTACATAATAGGTCACATAGGTATGAAGGTCATGATAGCCTAGTAGCACATGAGTAGACTAGTAAGTATTCGCTCGCGTTCGAGACGAGTTAACGCCGCCGCCGCTTGACACAACTGTAGGTATTAGTGCCGAAAAAAGCCGACAGTACACGATATTTTACGTTAAAGAAATACCTACCTATGAACATTAACCGATGTCTGAGCATCGAGTTGTTTATTTAAGTCTAGTAAACATTTGATTGCATCTTTCCATCTCACTTTTCAGGCTTTGGACTGTCGACTCTGAATAATTTTGTTTATTGATTATGATACAATGTCAATAGGCAACATTCGTTACAAAATGTTATGCATTAGCATTTAACTAATTACAATTGTTAATAATAATGAACTGCTAAAAATAAGAGGCGATACAACAACATATATCAAAGACGGCGTGTTAAAAGATGTGAATCAAGATTACAATAATTTAAAAAATCAAATACTTAACTTACTGAGCCTACTCTTACGTATTGTACCGACCGCCCATCTCTGCTCTATCAACCTTCTTATAGGTTCGTTGCAACTTAGGCTCGCCTGTCCGATCCCATACGACTCATATCCCAAACTTTTCTTATCTAATTTTTATTTGAAAATCGTCTTCTGCGACTAGTTTTTAATCTTAAATGCTTTTAATCGTCAATTAATGACTTTAATGTCCTAAATTTCAACGTGTCAAAACGGATAAAAAAATTGAGGTTATTAACTTATGTAGGAGCACTTCTAATCAATTATTAATAGCAGATGTAGTGGGATGTAATTATTCATAAACATAGATGCGTAGTACACAAAAACACAAAAGCAGCAATCCGCATGCGGTAAATATTCGCGACAAAACAACGCATCTATATATATAAAAGGCTAACCTGACTGACTCATCTATCAACGCACAGCCGAAACTACTGAACGGATTTCGCTGAAATTTGGCACACAGACAGTTGTAATGACGTAGGCATCCGTTAAGAAAGGATTTTGGAAAATTCGCCCCCTAAGGGGGTGAAAAATGGGTTAAAAGTTTGTATGGAAGTTCGTCATTTTTAGGGCTAGAAGCCTGAAACTTTGTTTTTAGGTTAACGATTAGAAACAAACACTTAAGTGTCCTAGATTTTTGAAAATTCAACCCCTAAGGTAAGGTGAAAAAGGGTTGAAAGTTTGTATAGGAAACAAGATTAGTTAAACTATTTTATTCGAAACTTCACGGGTACTCCTATCAATAAAGGAGTAAACATGTGTTCAGGCTCTTTCAGAGTTCAACCCCTAAAAGGTGGAAAAGGGTGACAAATTCTGAAAATCAACATGAGTATCGTTTTTATGGTTTATCGGGTCGCTGATTACGAAAACAACAACTATTTCAAAATCCAACGTTTCAGACGGAAATACCTACCATCATCCCCGTGAAGTGCGATGTGGTTGAAATGTCTATAAGGATGTCGTTTTATGGTTTTTGGGACGTTAATTACGAAAATTGCATCGATTATGGTTTGAAACCAACATGGATGGAAGGATGGATGGATGTATGTTTGTATGTATATAAATCATCATGGGTTGGGTGACTTGGGTGCATTTTTAAGGTTTTAGGTAGTAAATAACGTAAATGATATTGATAAATATTTTAAACTTAATTTATTAGAATAGAATATGCTTTTATTGCACAAAAACAATAGATGGCGTTGGTATCGTTTTTAGAACGCGGTAATGTTGTGTTTTCGAACTAATATAAAAGTGAATGGTGACTGAGCGCTCAAGCCGTATCACATACGGTACCTATTCACTGTTAACGGATATTTGACTAGACTTCGACTTTGTTTTCTCTTACGGTTTAAGATTTGCTTCGTGTTTCGGATTAGTTACTTAATTTTGTCTTTCTTACAACCACTGTTCAAACTTGGTATTCGATTTGCTTTGTGATTGGGTATTGTTGATAGAATTATTTTTTCTCACTGAAAAAATGACTACAGAAACTCTTAATATTAAAGGAAAAATGGAAGAACATACTGTCGTCCCCATTATAGGTGACGGCGCCTGTTTGTTTCGTGCTTTTTCATTTTTAATGTACAGAAACCAAGAAAATGCGATGGTGGTGCGTTCACAAATTGTTAGATTTGTGGTAAATGATTGGCCTAGGTTTTCAGTTATGACCCACGACAGAAATGGCGATAATTATGCAACAGCAAATGAATATTCAGCCGATATGTTAAAAAATGAAACTTACGGTGGACTTTGTGAATTAGTAGCTGCAGGATTAATATTTCCGTTTCGGTTTGAAGTATATCGAAACGGTCTGCTATACACAGAGTCCGGAACAGATATCTGTCCAATAAGGCGATTACGATTTAGCCATGATTTATCTAATGGACATTTTGACGCCTATCTGCCTATTGTTGCGAAGAAAATTACACAGCGTCGCATCATGAAGGTACCTGTCGAAGAGCGTGATCCTTTTTCAGAGCTTGAACTGTTTCATCTGTTAACTGTTAACGGCTATAAACTGTTACATCTTTTGTAAACAGTAAAATATCATCTCCAACTAGCGGATCAGATCAATCTATATTGTCGATATTAAAATATGAAAAAAAAAGAAAAATAAACGAAGGTCGAGATTTACTAATTACACGAGAAAATTTCAATTAAAAAGTGCACAAGAAAGATATAGGCAGAACAAGCCAGATTCAAATCGTAAAGCTGTGTCCGGTTATCAGAAAAAAATCCCAATGTACACAGCAAGCTAATGAAAATTACCAAACTGAATCCACAAGTGCATAGAGCAATTCAGTCACGGTATGAGGAAAACATTACACTGCGTTTATGGAAAACAAGGTCCATTCCGTTATGGAGTATGACCCTGATATTGCTTATAGAACTGACAGCAGTGTAGCCTTGGGTTCTATGACATATAAGTGTCAGTGGTGCAATGCGCTGAAATGGAAGGATGAGACACCTGGTATGTGTTGCAGCGCTGGGAAAGTGCAACTTGATCGGTTGAAATAACTGCCTGAATCACTCTTTAGTTTTATTAATGATCTACACCCAGATCATGATCATTTTGTAGGTAATATTCGTAAATATAATGCCTGTTTCCAGATGATTTCCTTTGGTGGTAAACAGGTAACAGCAGATGGTTTTTCACCGACTTTTAAAGTGAAAGACCAGGTCAACCATTTAATTGGAAGTATATTACTAGAAGACGAACATGACGCTCAGAACCTTCAAATATATATTGTAGGTGAAGATGATCGAGAAGCAAAGATTCGATGTTCTAAATCCTAACTTAAAGCGAAATTTAATCAAACAATTGCAGAATATGCTGCATCAAGTGAACCCGTATATAAAAGATCATCAAGATCATAAATAGTTATCTTCTCCTTCTTTAAGAAGGAGAAAATAACTTCTATCATCTTTCTATCGAAAATTTAGTCAACTATCTTGCACTTTTTAGTCAATATTTGGTGGATGAATACGCCAAAATAGAAACAGGGAGATTAAATTATGTCAAAAATAATCAAGTTAAATACGTGCTGATAGTTATATTCATTTAAAAGATGCTATTGGACGACAAGACGCATAAGCCAACCAACTAGGACAAATGGTTGTCCTTCCATCATCTTTTACGGGGGGCCTAGGTATATGCACGAAAGAACACAGGACGCCTATGACCTGTGTTAGGAATTACAACCGGCCTGATCTTTTATCACTTTCACATGCAATCCTCGCTGGGACGAGATAAAAGAGCAATTGCTTCAAGGACAACAATCTCATGATTGACACGATATAATTTCGAGGGTATTTTGACTAAACTTATTGACAAAGGGCAAAATATTTGGTGAAGTGCGATGCTATACGTACTCAACGGAATGGAAAAAAAAGGTCTTCCACATATTCATATTCTTTTATAGTTTCACAAACGTATTACTCCGGATCAAATCGACAATATAATTTGTGCTGAAATACCAATTCCCAAATGTGAACCAGAGCTTCACGAAATCGTTAAATGTAATATGATACATGGTCCATGTGGAACTTTAAATCGAAAGTCACCATCTATGAAAGATAACATGTGCAGTAAACGATTAGGGCTCTCATAAGGAATTCAAACTGGTGAAAACGGTTATCCGCAGTACAAGAGACTTTACTAGATGACGGTGGGTTCTCTGTTGATATCAAAGGCACAACCATAGATAATCGCTGGGTAGTCCCTATAATCCAGTATTATTAAAAACATTTAACGCTCACTTAAATGTGGAATAATGTCATTGTAAATACGTAAATAAAGGTTCAGACCAGGCATCGTTTGCTTTAGAGAATGAGAAGAATGAAGTTAAACCTACACAAGTGGAAGATATACAGGGTGGCGCAATAAGTGATGCATATTGCGTCTTCTTTTTCGCGGGTAAAGTGTGCGCGGGCGGGGAGCCTAGCGTGGTTGGATAGTGACACTCGTGAAGTTTTAGTAACCATGAGTCACTTCGACGGAAGCGTCGCTTTTTGTGTTCGCACGTTTTACGAGAACGGTCGTTCATACATTTCTACAAGGCGAATGTATTGTTCTGAATATGGATTAACACACACTAATGAAGCTCAGTGCTAATTTAATTAAAATATGGATAAAGCGTTTTGAAGAGACCGGTTCCACGTTTAAACCACCAGCAAAGGTCGTCCAAGAACGTCTGGACCACAGACAATATTGAGAGGTAGAAGGAGTCAGTGGAAAAATCCGCAAGTGTCTACTCGGAAGCGATCGGCGGCTTTAAACTTGTCGCGACGAAGTTTACAGCGAATTTTGAAGTTGGATCTTAAACTGCATCCTTATAAGCTCCAGTTAACAGGGAATTAAAAGAGGCCGACTTCGGAGCAAGGTTGGCATTTGCAGAAGAAATGCTTATCGATTTTCCTCTTTGACAACATCCTTTTTCTGACGAGGCTCATTTTCATTTAAATGGGTTCGTAAACCGACAAAATTGTCGCTATTGGAACGACGAATCCAAAATGAAACATCAAAACCACTGCATAGTCCTAAAGTAACGGTATGGGCAGCAATCTCAAACAAAGGAATTATTGGCCTTTCTTCTTTGAAGATTCACGAGGACGAAACATCACCGTTAACACCGACCGCTATGTTGCGATGTTAGAGGAATATTTGACTCAGAACTTGCGAGATCGAGAATAGAATACGAGGACTTGGTTCCAACAAGACGGAGCGACCTGTCACACATCAAATGACTCTATGGCGGTTGTGAGACAGATGTTTCCTGCAAGAATAATTTCCAAAGGTGATATCCTTGGCCCCGTAGCCCTGACTTGACGCCTCCTGACTTTTTTGTGGGGATACCTCAAACACTAAAGTCTACATGAACAATCCGAGGAACATCAGTCAGCTAAAGGAAAAATCCGTGGAAATGGCAGCTATCACCCCAGATTTATTGACAAGAGTTTCACAAATCTGCGTTCGCGTTTAGAGTGCCTTCTTCGAGAGGGCCGTCATTTAGATGATGTTATTTTAAAAATAAACTACATTTAATTACCTCATCATCTTATATTTTATTTCAACTATACCTTTTGTATTTATTTTTTAGCCTATACTTAATAAATGCGTTCTACTGCGCCACCCTGTATAAGTTCGTCACAGGCAGTATTATGAATCCTAAATTTCCTATTCATGTGTGGCGGTGGAGGAAAGGAGATCTCCCGCCGGGCAAGGTGTTCTGCCCGGGGCGGTAACGCTCGAGTAGTAGTTCGGACCTTATATACTGTTTTAATTCGGAACTTTGATAGCGCGATTTAGGCCGATGTATTTCGGTTGTGGCGCGACAGCGCCGCCACATCACCCCTGCTCAGACCGGGGAGTCAATAGTGCAGTCTAGATGTCGACGATGTGCAAGTGCCAGGAATTGCCTTGTAGTCTGCGGTGAGTCGAGAAGAAGGCAAGTAATCTGCGAGAGTGCTGTAAACAGAGGCGAGCAGTAAGGCTCAGAGCCGTGCCGAACACTGTAGCGCAGTGTAGCTTGAAGGAACAGGGAAGCATTATTATAGTGCTGCGATGAACCTTTATAAGCTAGATGGCTTGCACGATGAAGACTGAATATTTGCTCGGGAGCGAATGAATGGGGGTACCAAAACGATGACGAGGATTTGAAGCTAGTTTTCGAAGGCTTTGGTTGCGTGTTCATATCACGTCGGTTGGTTACCACTGTGGCGAGTAGAAGGAAAGGAGATCTCCGCCGGGCAAGGTGTTCTGCCGAGAGCGTGGCAACTCGAGTGGTATAGTTCAGGCTATTGTATATATACTGTTTTAATTCGGAACTTTGATAGTGATTTAGGCTTGATGTATTTCGGTTGTGGCGCGACGACAGCGCCGCACACATGAGCGTTTCCTCTCGAAGTCCACCTCGCTGTTCATTTGGAAAAAGGGCAAAGGTTTATTTTAATGAGTAAAATTTGAGTGAAAGAGCAAATGGTCCTCCAACAACCATACTCCTATCCTTTTCGATTTGTGTAAAGTGGATAACTTTGCAAAAACATTGCTCTACCTAGAAGTACCTGCATACTACGTTTGGGATAAAAGAAAGTTCCAAAGGAGAAAGGAGCAAACGTTGAAGGCTGGCCAGGGGTCAAAATAGCACGTGCTGGGCAGGGTTTATACTGTGCATCCGAATAATACAGAATGCTATCACCTTCGCATTCTTCATGAGATCCAGGACTAATTTCGTTTGAAGCGTTAAAACTGTAGATGGTCATGTGTATTCCACGTTCCAATCAGCGTGCGAAGCTCTCGGATTGTTTGAAGATAATCAGCATTTGTTCGCAGCAATGTAAGAGGCAGCACTTGCCAATCACCGCAAATGATTCGGGATCTTTTACGATTATTTTAGTATTCTGTAGTATCAAACCTTAAAGCCTTTGGAAGAAATTCAAAGAATACCTATCTGAAGATTTTAAAAGGCAATTAGAAGACAGGGGAGATGGATGTAGAGCACATACAGATGTGGTATTTAACAAATACCTTTCGGTAATAGAAGATGCCGTATTAGCGTTGGGTGGTCGGCTACTAAAAAGAGTATGGGTTACCTCAGCCAAGCAAAATAACAACAATTTGAAAATAGAGAGTTTCTTAAAGAGACAAGTTACGACTTAGCATCATTAGAAACACAGTTAAAATAATGAAGTATCACTGAATGACGAACTAAAAGTAGTTTACAATCAAATTAACACAAAATTGAATCAAATGAGGGTGGAATATTCTTTTAGATGCTCCAGGTGGAACAGGCAAAACATTCCTCATAAATTTGGTATTTGCAAAAGTTAGAAGTTGCTTGGAATTGCTATGGCTGTGGCATCTTCTGGATCAGCCCTACACTACTTGAGGTGGACGAACTGCTCATGCTACCTTCAAGTTACCACTCAATTTAACAACAGCTGATACTCCATTTATAATATATCGAAACAAAGTAATTTAGCTGAAGTATTAAAACATAAGAAAATGATAGTGTGGGATGAAATAACTATGGCTCATAAGGGTGGCGTAGAGGCTTTGAACAGAACTCTACAAGATATAAGAGAAATAAGAAGTTAATGGGTGGTGTAACGGTTTTACTGGCTGGAGATTTTAGACAGACTCTACCAGTAGTGCCAAAAGGAACTAGAGCAGATGAAGTTAAGTCGTGTCTTAAGAGATCGACTTTATGGCCTCTAATTAAAATACTCAAGCTCTCGAAAAATATGCAGGTACACTTAGGAAAAAGAGTCTGTTGGTGGATTTGCGAATCACTTACTTGAAATCTGCAACAGTGATTACCGATAAATGATGGAATAACCATCCCTGATAATTTGTGCACAGGTGTATTTACGTTACAGGTTAATATCCAAAATTTACCCAGATATTGCTATATCCACGATAAGCTAATGGAATGGTTGTGTGAACGTGCCATACTAATCCCGAAAAACGAACAAGCAGCGGCAATTAACGATATAATGTTAATATCTTTGAGGGGAAGAAATGGTGTACGTTAATAGACTCTGTGGTCAACACAGATGACGCAATTAACTACCCTGTCGAATTTCTTAATTCACTGAAACTATCGGGTCTTCCACATCATGTCTTATTCTGCGCGTGGGTACTCCTGTTATGTTGTTGCGAAACAAAACCTCTTCAACTGTGCAACAGAACCAAACTAAAAGTAAAGCGTTACATCGCAATGTGGTGGAACCACAATTATAACTGATGTGCGCAAGGAAACTGTATTTTACCAAGAATTCCCTTGATCCCGAATGATCTTCCCTTCGAGTTCAAACGAATACAGTTTCCCCAAAGTCTGCTTTCAATGACAATAAATATATCACAAGGTCAGACATTAAAATTTGCGGTATAGACTTGAGAGAAATTGTTTTCTCTCAAGTCTACAACGAGCAATTCTATGTGGCTTGCTCACGCGTAAGCTCGCCCAGTAGTCTGATAATTTTGGCACACAGTAATAGATTAGCAAAAAATGTGGTGTATAAAGAAATTTTGTAGTTTACTAGCTTTTGCCCGCGACATCCAGTTATAATTGTGGCTTGTACCGGCAGACTCTTTTACACACATGGGCGCGATATAACCGAACTCCACGCGGACGAAGTCGCGGGCAAAAGCTAGTTTAGTATAAAATACTTGTTCAACTGTTTTTTTTTTTTGCTACGTACGTAATTATTATTATAATGACATGGCCAGCATCTAAACACTAGTTAATAGTATATAAATATATTATACACACTGTAGGTTTTGAATTTATTAACTGACATAAAAATTTTAGCTAAAGATCAAATGTGCATTGGTCACGAGGAGCTTAAACTTATTTTGTAAAACATTCGAACATATAATTAACTTTATTCAATGCGTATTATTCGCATAAATATAAAAAAAAATTGTGCGTGTTGTGTACACACGTATGAAGTGAAATTTCTTACGAGATATCATTCTTATTTTATTTTATATTTAATAGGAGTAGGTTAAATAAAATTATACTCATGCAGCCCCGACGGTGAAACGTTACAAGATAACGTGACATTTTTATATTTTTAATACCGTACTAAATTTTTCCACTACGTCGATAAGGATGTTTTACTCCAAAAACCTCGTTCATTTACCTGGGTCGGCCACCCTGAATTGTCATTTGAGGTGTGCAATAATCCGATGTAATCCCCTCTAGGAGTATTTGTACCACTTTATTTTTCGATGTAACTCAACATTTTTACAAAAAAATGCAACATATGTATGCCCTTTAAAATACATTATATATCAAAGATCTACTGATTCATGTGGAATGCAATCTACTAATACGAAAAATCTATACAAAATAATTAATACTGTGTAGTGGCGTTATAAGAATATCCACAACCCCATATCGTCCCGTGGGTGTCATAAGAGGGGACAAAGGGAAACTGAAACAGGAAATGGGTAGAAGCATCTTCGTAATAATATTTACAAAATTATAAAAACTGTATTTGCCAACCCGCCTGCAAGCGTGGCTTTAATGGATGGATGAAATACGAAAAATGCAACGCAACAGACATTGTGAGTTCGTAACAGCAAATGATATAATGATATGGATAGGTGGCAGACTGAAAAATTATCCATCATAAAATATTTCGGAAAAAAAAAAACTTACATCCAAAATGATTTTTATATTTACGCGAACACTACACATTGAATAAACTAATTTACGGATTATTTCGCGTTTAATCAACTTATTTCTTTATCAATTCCCGACGTTTCGGTGCTTTAGCATATATGTCACGGGGACTGAGGTGATTGACGTCCCGATGTCAGAGTTAATCTGAAGTACCTTCAGCTTTTAATTATTAATTTTGGTCCGATCTACGCAGAATAAACTAACTGTGTCTTGAAGTCTTGCAGTGGTATGCTTGGGTTTATTTAATTTTATTAATTACAGGATCCCAAGCAGGTGGTATTCCAACCTCCCTCTCTATTGAAATTAGGATGTTTTTAGTTTCAACAGCCTCACGTATCATCCTTGGCAGGAATCGATGTTCTTTGCAACACCATCTACTTGCTTATAAACTCTTCCTTCCACAATAGATAGCCAGATGTAGGCAATGTCTAAATAATACTGTATATTCTGCTGGCATGTTGTTTCCTCTAGTTTCCTAGTTACAATTGAGATGCAGTCTTCAACAGGTAGGCATGTAAATAGAGACTGAACATCAAAACTGACCATAGTTTCATTGTCAGTAAGACATAGGTCTTTATCTTACAAACAAAATGGTATGAATCCTTAGTGTGTTCTGTTGTGTATCCTCTGAAGTGGTGATAGTGTTTTGCTAAGAGTTGAGCCAATCTGTAATTGGCGAATCGATCTGACTCACTATTGGACGTGGAGCGTTCTGTTTGTGTATTTTGGTAACCATACAACTTCGGTGGTTTGGCACACGGTATTATCGAATTAACGTCTAGATTCAATTTCTCGGAGTATTTCTTAAATAGATCGCTAGTTGTTTTAAGCATTCTGTTTTGACCTTTACGTACGTACTTTCATCCGATAAAAGTTGTTGTATTTAAAACTGTAATCCGACGTATCCATTATTAACCGTGGCATTACCTTTATCTGCGCGGAGAATCGTTAGATCTGGTCTGTTGCGTAAGTTTTCAATGTATTAAATTCATATTTGGGAAGATTTTATTTTGGCACTGAGCTTCGACGTAACAAAGACAGAAATGTCTTGACGTATGGCCTCTAAATCTTCCTTACCAATATTATTTTATACAGACAGTCCTCAACGCGTTGTTTATTACTCGCGTCTGTTGTCAATGGTTGCGTTCCGTTCTTACGTCGACTTTGGTTTTGGACATTTGATTTGGTTGTTAGTTTATGGTATTTATCTATATGTTTACTTTTGCATTCATTGTATTTAGTTGTTTCCCGTTTATCTAAAGTTTTCCATGCAATTCTTGTAATCAAATGTCGATAAAACTGTCTTTATATCAAAACAAACAAACTAAAAACTTAAATTATCATACAGTTCTACTCTCTGTGTATCGTTTCAAGAACGCTAACTGCGTTTCTCCGCCTAATAGCTATACTAATTAAATAAATAACGAAATATCGTGTTTGCGATACTATAAAGATGTAATTCAGAATATTCTCGAAAATACATGTTACAATTTTTTTAATTGGGATTTATTAGTTATTTTTTTATAAACTGAAGTATCCAACGAACTTACAGCCCACCTGAAGATAGTAAGTGGCTACTATAGCTATGAAACTTGCAGCCAACTTCAAACTAAGAAGTCGTTGTCACCTCTACGGATTGAGATGGAATGCCTTAAAGCCTGTATTTATAGCGGTACTAGGCAAGAGGGTAATACCTACCCAGACGACCCCCGGACAGAAATGAGGTCCTACCACTTAGCTCAAACATAAACTTTAGAAATTGTTGATATAAATTTGCTCAAAAGAAATGTTCTTAAAAAATTATATCAGTGTTATGACGTGTATATCTCATCAATTAAAAGTTAGTAACTAAAACCAAACTGCGATAGAAAATGTATTTTAAACAGGTATTAAACAATAGGGTGGAACGAAAAAATTTCAGAATTTTATTTTGGAATAGTTGTATTATATTTGCCTAATGACATTAGTTAGCTCCATTTAAAATATAAATATTATCAGACAGCGGTAAAGCCCCGCCAGGACACAAAACATTTACAAAATGATGATTTTGGGGCTATTTACAGCCTACAAAATAGTACGAAATTCATTACAATTCGTTTATTTTATTCAAAAACATATTCAAATATAGTAGTTAACTAACTGTTGCAATTAAACATTTCATTATTTTAATATAATTTGGCTGGGACAGAGAAGAAAAGTGCGGGACAGAAGCGGGGGCGGCGTGATAATCTACAATTGCAGTGTTTTGTTTTAACCAGTGTCGATAATTGTCTCAAGGTGAAAGGTCGCGCGTCAATTATTTTCACGAGTACTTATTAGTTTACGTTTTAAGTGTATTAACATGACTTCTACGAGACAAAGTTAAAATGTCAATGTTTGGTGAAAGTGCAGAGTTGAAAGAGAATATTCCCTACGTATGAAAATGTGATGAAATTCTATGATTGGGTACGACAAGACTTAAAGTAAGAAATAACACAAGAAAACCTACGTTTTTGTGCCGAAATAGTTACACGATCGAAGAATTGTGGATAAAATCTTCTATTCCAATTGTCACACATAAACAGTTTTACAGCTAATAAAAGTTATCACTCAAAATGTTATAATTTGAAAAGTAGAAACTTAAGGCAGAAAAGTTAAAAGAGTTTAGAGTACAAAGTAGAAAGCTTTTGACATAGCTGCATGTAAATGTAAAATATATAAGCTGTACCTGTGTGAGAGAAAAAAGGTACCAAAAGAGGAACAAATATTTTAGAAGACCAACGCTCTAACAGACTAATGGTTCTAGGAAGAACGGATCTCGTCCAGAGTAAAAATTACAGAATAGAAGATTACGTGCTCTTAAACATGAAATCAGGCATAATTCAAATATAATTAAAGAAATTCCTTCTACTTCGTATCGGCTAAATAGATCTGAAGTTTGTTCTAATGTCGACCTTCCTTCTTGCCGTCGACCGCAGATGGTATTGACACTTGAGATATCTCTCTCGCTCTCGGCCGAGCGCACGTACTTCCAGAGCTCCGTGTATTTTAGTTCTTGCTCCTTATAAAGAGCTTATTTTTGCGTCAAACTCTATCATTGTATCCTTTAAAGTATAAGTGTTAATTTATATTAATCAAATTATGCAATATAGTCGTCAGTGAGTAAATATTCAAAGATTTAATAGTGTTTTGTAGTGATAAAGTTGTCGGTGCCGTGCGTATTCTCTGTGGTGACTCATCCTTCGCTGCGCTTGGACGCAACATTACCTTATATGGTCATGCAAGTGTTAAGCTTAACTGATTGTAAACACACTGTAACAATCAGTTAAGATATTTCGAGGTCTCACGCGTCGACTGCCGTGGTGTAGCTGTCAATGGTACTGCGTCACGCGCCTACGACCCCCGGATCGAATCCCAGCATATCGACAAAAAGTTTGACTAGTTCTCAATAAATTTATTTTAAATGTTTTGAATATAATTTGTCCAAGGAAAGCAATAAGATTATCCAAACACAATTTATTAGGATTTATTTTCAAATATGGAATCCGTCAAAGAATGTGCGGCTTGTTTGAGCAACTCAAAGGATGTTCCTGTCCTGCTCTGTTCACGCTGTGCTGCAAATTATCATCTCTTGTGCATGAACATCAGTTCGAAAGATTACAACAAGATGTCGCAGGAAGACAAATCAAACTGGATTTGCGTACAGTGCCGCTGCAAGGAACGTAAATGCGATAACACAAACACTCCAATTCGTAGTAACCCGCCCCCGTCGCCGAAGCCCGATCACGTTACAAAGCGCGGCAAGGCACGTACCACTACAAACTGTTCTTGTCTGTCGGCTAGTAGCATTCGAGACATTATCCGCGAAGAGTTGCAACATTTATTTAACCACCAGATGCACCCGCGTCTTTTAGAGGTCCAAAACGCAGTGTCCTCCCTCGAAGCATCTATGGCTCATTTTAACGAGGAACTTGAAAAAATCAAGGCTAGCAATGCCGCACACGTAAGCATGATTGAGAAATTAAGATCTGAGACAGAATCATTGCGGGCAAATAATTTATCCTTGTCGTCACGAATAGCCCAAATAGACCAACAATCACGCTGCTCAAATATTGAAATCAATGTGTACCAAAAATAGGCAGGAGAATATCAACACTGTAGTGCAACTGGGCAAAGTTATAAATGCCCCATCACTGAGTCACACATTCATTACTGCTCTCGACTAGCCAAAATGAATAGCTCAAGTCCGCGCCTCGATCCATCTTAGTGAATTTGGCAGTCCGCGCCTGCGCAGCGATTTTCTCGCTGCGACCGCACGTTTCAACAAAACCAATCGGGACGACAAACTCAATTCAAGCCACTTAGGCATCGGAGGAGATAAGAAGACTGCTATCTACGTCATGGAGCATCTCTCCCGAAAATAAGAGCTTACGCTGCCGCGCGAACGCTCGCGAACTGAAATACAAATTTGTATGGGTGCGTGATGGTAGGATATACATGCGCAAAATGAAGAATCAAACTACGTCCACGTAAAGAACCTCGACCTTTTGAATCGTCTATCATGATTACGCTATATTTTATATTTGTACTAAAGGCACTTTTACTTGTTACTACCAAAATGTTAGGGTCTGAGGACAAAACTATTGAACTGTTTAATAATGTAGTTTGTTGTAATTTTGACATTATTGTTTTCACAGAGACATGGTTGAATGGCACAATTTTGGATAATGAATTATTTGATGACCGTTACACAGTCTACAGACGCGACCGCGAAAACAGTGGGTTCCATGCTGAAAAATGGGAGTGGAGTTCTCATTGCTGTCTCTAAACGCTTTAAATCATGCCGTTTGTGTGCGCAGGAGTCAGATTGTGAAGATTTATGGGTAAAGTGAAATATATGATAAATAATAAGACAGACACCTGTACATCTGTGGCGTATATCCCTCCTCCAGTAAAAATGCATATACTTAAGCATTTTATTAGTAATGTAATCATATTAGAAAACCACAGTGGAAACACTATTATACTTGGTGACTTCAATTTGAGTAGCTTATGTTGGACTAAGACTGTTAGTCACACACTCAAACCTGCAACATCCAACAGTCTACTTAATAACATGCTCGTTGATTTCATGTCTCTTAATAATCTAGTTCAGCACAATTCCTGTTTTAACAATAAAGACAAACTATTGGATCTGATAATGAGTACATTGGATATCACCGCCTCTACGTAAGTACCGACCCATTATCGGTGATTGACCCGTTGCACCCTCCTATCGAGTTCTGTGTGGGACTTAAATGTGACAATATCTCTAACAAGCACGAACCCAAATTTATGTTTTATAAAGCAGATTTTATTAAAATTGTAAATGAATTGAATAGTATATCATGGGAAGACGAATTGTCGCGTTATGAAAACGTAAATGACATGGTAGCACATTTCTATAAAGTACTTCAATCCATCATAGTTAAACATGTACCCAAGTCCAAACCTCGTAATAAGAAATACCCCATATGGTTTTCAGACACGTTAATTAAGGTAATCAGGAAAATATAAATACAGATCTAAACACCGTAAGTTTAACAACCCTCGGGATTTATTGACCTTTGAACTACTTAGAGATAGATGTACGAAATTACTTAGCCAGAATTATAAAACTTATTTGCTGCGTCTAGAGACATCTTTGAAATCAAATCCTAAACTACTATTTAGTTTCATTAAACACAAAAGAGGCAGTAGTAGTACCTACCCACCCAAATGTCTTCTGGAACTACTCTTGCACTACTGGCCCAGATATCTGCGAACTCTTTGCTTCACAGTTCTCTTCAGTCTACAATATTGATAAACTATCCATTCCAGACGAGCAATATGCAGATAAATCCTCCGCCTCTAACATTATTACTAGTATTTCAGTGACTAAAGACCAAGTATTTAGGGTTTTAAAAAGACTTGACTCCACTAAAGGCGCTGGCTCAGATGGAATACCATCTATCTTTGCTGTAAGATGTGCTGGTGCTCTAGCTTTACCATTGTCCTTGATAATTAATAAATCTCTTTCTTCTGGAACCTTTCCCAGCGCTTGGAAAACTTCTTTTGTTATACCGATACACAAAGGAGGTGATATAAACTTAGTGAAAAACTATAGGCCAATATCAATTATTACGGTGTTTGCTAAAGTCTTTGAAAAACTACTGTGCTAAAATGTCTTGGCATCTAAGACCTTAACTGCAGAACAGCACGGTTTTATGAAGCCCGCTCTACCACGACTAATCTGATATCCTTCGTTGAAGGCTTGGCGAAGGTGTTGATCATGCGCAGTCTTTCGATGTCATATACACTGACTTTAGTAAGGCTTTTGATAAAGTCAATCACGATATGTTATTGCACAAATTATCATATGTCGGTATAGCGGCAATCTCTTGCGCTGGTTCAGATCTTACCTAACGAACAGACTGTCTGTGGTAGTAGCAGGGGATTCAAATCTGGCTTTTTACTGCCTTTTCGGAGTTCCTCAAGGATCCCATCTGGGTCCCGTGCTGTTCAACGTTTTTATTAATGATATCGGTAAGTGTTTTCAAAATTCTAAGTTTTACATGTTCGCCGATGATTTAAAGTTTTTTAGATCAGTAAATTCTTTAGAGGATGTATTGTTGCTTCAAAATGACTTGAACAATCTAGTATTATGGTGCAAATCGAATGGTATGAGCTTGAATATTGACAAATGCCACGTGGTACGCTTCACTAGAAAAAAGCTCTCAGTGACTAGATATTATTGTATTGACGATGTACCATTAAAAGAGGTTGATCATATTAGAGATTTGGGTGTAATTCTCGATACCAAATTGCGATTTAATTTACACATAGATAGCATTACTAAAAAAGCCTTCAAGACCTTGGGGTTTGTCTTACGTACCTGTAGGGAGTTTAAAAATCCGAGCACAAAAATTGCAATCTATATGTCACTTGTGCGTGTAGCTTAGAATACTGCAGCGTGGTGTGGAACCCGCGACGGCTATAAAAAACGTATAGAAGGTGTACAAAAAGATCCTCTGGCACTTGACTTACAGTTGTAATTTAGCAAAACTCTTGCCTGCTATAATGATCGTTTAAAATACTTTAATATGAAACCTCGTCGAGCGCAGAGCGATGTCGGACATCTTGTTCCTCTACAAAATGATAAATGGTTACATCGACGCTCCAGAGGTTATATCTAATATTAATTTTGCTATTCCGAGAAGATCGTCCAGGTATAAGAAATACGCTCCATTCGTCACAAAGTTAGCGCGGTCGCATCTAGGCTATTATGCTCCTCTAAACAGATTAATGAGGAGTTACAACGAGATACATAACAAAGATATTGGTAATACCGGGAGTGAACAAATTATATTCAAAGATAGTCCATGTACTTCGAAAAACGTCGAATGACACAAACTTTGGATATTTTCTCAGACCCCTTTCGCTTTAAAAGGTAGTCTCTCAATTGATGAACGATTTTTAAAATATTTATTGTGTTATTTTTTAATGTTTCTTTTTTTTACTGTATAAAATAATTTTAATCTTAATAATTGTATTTTAATAATTGTATTTTAATTTTCTTAACAAGTAATTTAAATTGAAATTATTATTGACATTAAACTGACATTGTTTTCATTTTTTGATTTATTCATAAATTTTTTTTTTTTATTCTTATATAATAACATTTTAATTCTTTGACATTGAAATTTTAGTACTGTTTTATATTCTCGTAAGCAATATGTAATGTTTAGGAACTGTGTATTTGTAAATCTGATTTGTACTGTTTTTATTGTAATATTCCCTTTAAATAACTATTTATAAAGCAAAAGCAATGTGAGTATGACGCTCAATATTCATGTAGTTTACACTATAAAAGAGGTATCGCTGAGCATTAGATTATTTATTGTCTACTCTTAGAAAGCTTAGTGTATATCTTGTTGGTGTGACAAATAAATAAATAAATAGACACCACTCAAACAGTGGATCAAAAGCCTATAAAACTCACGGATGCCAGTCTTCATAGTTTGACGACTGTATGATGGTACGGGTATCAGACAGAGCTACTGCAGCTATCGTATCATCTGTTCTATGTTCTGCTTCTGATGCCGACTCTGAGGCACAGTCTACTAACGTTGTGGACAGGATGAAACTAAGAAGAATAAGACAGAAAGTACGAGCAAATTTTAACAGAAGAAAGAGTTATAGAAATTCTGCATTATATTTCGATGGAAGAAAAGACAAGACGGCTAAAACTGTATTAAAAGGATCAAAGAGGTTTAGAGGATTGTACAAGAGGAACATATTTCGATTATAAAAGAACCAGGTTCTGTTTACGTTGGGTATGTTGTTCCAGCATCGGGCAGTGCAAGAAATATTGAAAGAGCTATCCACAGCTTTTGACGATTGAAAAGATATCACTAGAGAGTATAATGGCAGTTGGCTGTGATGGAACAAACACAAATACAGGAAAAGTGGGAGGCGTTATTCGTCTTTGGAAAATAGACTATCCTGACCATTGCAATGGATAATTTGTCTCTTACACGCCAATGAGTTGCCATTGAGGCATTTGTTTACCTATTTGGATGGCCCTACTTCAGGACTCCAAATCACTAGGGCAAATTGGTAAAGCATTAGAGACATGCGAGACGTTGTCGTTGGCCCACTTTAAGAAGATAGACTGTGATCTACCTCCACAAATAATACAGATCTCAGTACAGACCAAAAATATCTACTAGAAATTATTACTGCTGTCATAAGTGGATCCTGCTCTCCCGATTTATTAAACCGAAGCCCAGGTAAGCTATCCCATGCCCGCTGGTTAACAAGAGCTAATCGCATACTGCGTTTATATATTTCTACTGAAAATCCACAAGAAAATCTTGTAATTTTAGCTACGTTTGTCGTAAAATCGTACGCCCCTCTCTGGTTCGCTATCAAAACACATTCATCCTGCAAAGATGGTTCAAAACATTTATGGAAGCTCATTAACAGCACTAGGTATTTGTCCAGCGAGTTGTTGGCGATAGTGGACCCTGTTTTAATTCGAAACAGTTACTTTGCTCATCCCGAAAACATGTTGTTAAGTATGATAACAGATTCACGGAAGCATATTAGAGAACTCGCTGCAAGACGCATTTTAAAAGCTCGTCAAGCTAATAAAATTCTGTTCATGCATGTTTGAGGTGCCAAAAGTGAACCTTAATTCACGTTGTTACATAGACTTGATTGACTGGCAACAAAATATATACGAACCGCCAATACTAAAGAATATTTGATGAGCAGTTGCAAGATCTCATTGAAAATGGAGGAGATGCAGTTTTGGAGTTTATGAGATTGCCTTGCCACACCCAGGCTGTGGAAAGATCAGTCAAAGTTGTGACAGAAGCAGCTCTAAGTGTGTGCGAAAAGAAAAGAAGAGAGGGATTCATAAAATCTAAATTAGCATCTCGAAAAGTCATGCCAAAGTTTGAGACGAAAAAGGATTTCTGCTTTAAAAAATAACATTATTCATAGAGTCATAACTTTTTTAACTTGTATTCACATTGAAAATAAACTATTTTATTAATGAAAACAATCTTTATTTTATTATTTCCATGCATAACATATAACATTTACTTTAATTTTGTATGTAGGGTGTACTATACAACGCGTCTATAAAACTTGAAAATGAAATTTCAAGTCTATGGCGGGAGTTCAAGCAGTCGAGTTAGAGTTTTATATTAAGGTATATTATTTACAATTACATAAAGCAACTTTTACATGGTATTCGAAAAGATTCTAGAAAAAAATTTTTTTCATACAAAAGTGTTCCACCTATTAAACAAGACTACAATTTCAATTTTTAGAATATTGCGAAACATATTCAGATACCTATTGCTATTTAGGTACCTATAATAAATAAAATATAATATTCTAATAATGAAATAAGTTTCAATATGTAATTTTATTAATAAGTGTTTATAGTTGGATGACTTGTTATTACTTAATGCACCTCTATATTAATGTTAGAGCCAATTAAAGTCCATAAATATATACATAAACACTCACGCCTGTCACCCAGAGGGGTAGGCAGAGACTATGGACTTCCATTTGGCACGATCCTGACACACCTCTCGCCTCCTCCATATCCATATACCTACGCATACACGCTCGTCGGTTAAGGGTACTTATTTGGCCCATTTTCAATATATCGCCAATTTGGTCGATAAATTTCGCCTAGGGCGTTCCTTCCAGACTCTGCCACATAAATTTGCTTTGTCACTCTTTCCTCATTCATTATTTCTACATGACCAAACCACCGAAGCAATCCTTTCTTAATCCTGGTCACAACATCATCTTGCAGACCACACTCCTCTTATCACACAATTTCTCACTCTGTCATTTAGATTCAGCCTAACATACTCCTAATGACCGCATTTCTACAGCATTTATTCTACTCTCGTGCTTCTTCTGCCACACCCAACTTTCACTACCATACATTAAAGTAGGGACTAACACAGCATTGTGAATTGCCATACGTGCCTTTTGGGACACATTCTGACATTCCACAATAGAGTGTAGAGCCCCATTACTCTATTTCCTGCGTTCACAATGAAAGTCCACTCTGAACAAAGGCCTCCCCCATAGATTGCCTCATAGGAGGAATATTTGCCATAGTTGTCACGCTTGGCAAGCGGGTTGGCAACCGCAGTTTTTTTGTTTTTAGTCGTTATTAGGAAGCCGCTGATGCTCATCTCTGATTTGTTTCCCTCTGTCATCTCTTATGACATCCACAGGATGATATAGGGTAGTGGATATTCTTACACCGCCACTACACAGTGGGCACCTCCATGAGAAAAACATTTTTCTTCAAAGTATGAAGAACACCAAAAAAAATATTCTACTATATGCAGCAAGGCATATAGTAGAATATTTTCTTTTGGGAAACAATTCTCTATTTATTATTTTCAACCATTTTTGTCGAATATCAATATTTTGTGAAAATCTGCCACAACATCCACTTACCATCAGTTGAACTTTGTGCCTATTTGTCACCTTAATTCTATTAAAAAAACAATTAACGATTGGAAAACCAAAAAATAAAAAAAAATACTAAGTTGAATAAGGCTGTATGTATGCGTACCTTTGTTTGTTAAGGACATTTCGATAAGATATTATCGATAATGTCAATCTCTACAAAAATGAGGTTAAAATTAGCAGAATTTCACGTATTTGCAAATATTTTAAATTCAATTGCTTGCATTCAGATGATTATTATTATAAAATGTGATAATTTTTTCTATCCATTTAAGTACTAATTGCTTGTATCTGCTCCAAAACACAGCATTTAGACAGCTAAACATTTCAATCGTACCTACGGGTTAAATGTTTATTAATGTCGGATTTTTTTTCTGAGGTGAGTTATATTTAGGTACTACGCACCTAGGCATAATTAATTACGTCTGTTGAACATTAATTTTCACTTTAAAACCTGAGATTTTGCAAATACAAGCGGGATTTGTTTTGCTCACGAATGACGCCAGCCCGTTACAGCCCGATAGCGTGTACGTGAATGGTCTAGCCTATCTTTCTCGCTCTAACATACGCATACACTATGTTCTTTCTCTTTTGCATTGCCAATCTATTCTAACGTTAGTTAGTTACTAAATCTATGGTTCTTACCATCCGTCAAGTGCAATATTCCTCTACAAGATGAAGGAGTGTACAAGCTTGATTGTGAATGTGGTCTCATATATAGGGCAAACAAAATGATCTATTAAAACCCGGGTAAAGAACACATAGCTGACGTGAAGCACCAACGTTCCGGGAAGTCTGCAGTTTGTGATCATATCCTAGACGGCCCCGCCATTACATTAGATTTGATAAACCACAAATTCTAGCGAAAGAACATCGATTTCTGCCAAGGATGATACGTGAGGCTATTGAAATTAAAAACATTCTTATTTCAATAGAGAGGAGGCTGGTAGTACCACCTGCTTGGGATCCTGTAATTAATAAAATTAATACTAAACCCAAGCATACCACTGCAAGACTTCAAGACACAGTTAGTTCATTCTGCGTAGATCGGACCAAAATTAATAATTAAAAGCTGAAGGTACTCGAATTAACTCTGACATCAATAACCTCAGTCCCCGTGACCCGAAACGTCGGGAATTAATAAAAATAAGTTGATAAAACGCGATATAATCCGTAAAATTAGTTTTATTACACATTCAAACCCTAACAAAAAAATATCTTTGGAAAATAATATCATGTATCTCTTCAATTAATAGAACTCATAAAACTCGCTAAACTTGAACAATTCGGCACTTTTCAACTTTACGGATTTAATCGCGTTTAATTTTAACTTTTTAATTCCCAAAGTTTCGGGTGCTTTACAGCAACCATGGGCACGGGGAGGAATAAAGTGTTTGACATCCCGATGTCATAGTTAGCCCGGCTGCCTTCAGTTTTAGAATATTAATTTAGTGGTCTGATCTATGCATAACGAGCTTACAGTATCTTGAAGTCTTGCAGTGGTGTGCATGGTTTTGGATTTAATTTTATTAATTATGGGATCCTAAACAGATGGTAGCACCCATCCATCTTCTCTATTGAAATAAGAAGACACGGGGGAAAGAAAGGCATGGGGTCAGACTGCAGACTAGACGGCTCCGTGGCGCAGTGGCTTAGCAATGAGTTACTGCGCTGAGGGCCGCGGGTTTGAATCCCGCACAGAACAAGTATTTGTATGACCTGCAAGTAATTGTTCCAGGTCTGGATGTTTGTCCTTGTGTAATTTATGTGGGTAAACTGCCTCCACAATACATGAGAAATCCTAGTGTGGGGGTAAAGTCTTAAAAAAAAGACTACTGCGAACATTTTCAAGATCGTCCCCGCCATTACATTATATATTTGATAGACTATAAATCCTCGCAAAGGAACACCGATTCCTAACAAGGATGATTCGCGAGGCTATTGAAATTAAAAAAAAAAACCTAAATTCAATACAGAGGATTGATTTTATTAAAAATGTATTTTAGTTTAGCAGAATTTTTATATTTTTTGTAACACAGATTGTAGTTACAGACGTCTCGCAACTTTGGCGACATCTATTGGAAGGCGTAAGATTTTCTGGCATGTCCTATAATCGCCCTTAAGACATCCACGAGAAGAAATAAGGCGATGAATTATCTTTCGCCGTCACTACACGACAAAGTCTGTCTGCCCTTTTATTCATACGATAAAAGAAAGGAATGCTTCGGTGGCTTGGGCACGTAGACATATTGAATGAGGAAAGAGTGACAAAGCAAATTTATGCTGCAGAAGTGAACGGAAGAGTCAACAAAGGACGCTCTAGACGGAAAGCAGACAATCGTTTTTGGGCCCACTAGAAATTTTAACGATACTTAATGGTTTTAACAAATATTCATTCACTATAGTTACTGTCTAAAGATTTATGAATATCTAATAATGAAATCTTAAAATTTGTTTTGATATTTTGTCTCACAATGTATTGCCCCCATAATAATAACCAGACAAAAATATCAAACAACAAATTTTTTTAAGATTTCACATCTGTTAGATATTCATAAAATCTTTAGGCAATTAACTATAGTGAATTGATATTACACGCATGTAATTGCAAATGCATTTTGCAGTTTGTATAAAAGAAAAATATTTATACAAAGATAACTTATTAAATACATATATGTATTTGTATATTATATAATTATTACTAAAAAAGAGCTTTGTGTTTAAATCCTATTTCTAAAAGTGTTAGCTAATATCATATAACGTGGTTCAAAGTGACCTTGGAACGATACGCTATTTTGTCATTGACTTATAGGCATGTCGATTCACTTTAAAAAATCGATCTCCGATTCGATTCAAACCTTACATACTAAAATAGATTCTTTATTAAACCAAGCATTAAAAATTGATTTTCGATTAACATTTTCAAACATGCTAATAATACATAAGAACAATACTTTAACAAAAGTGCAAACTGCAACGAGCATTCCTCGATAAATCAAACAATACTGTTTATTTATTTACTATAAACTTCAACATATAATATTTAGTTAAGTTAATTTGTTAGAAAGTTTAGAGATTAACGGTTCTTTTGAAATATTAGCTATATTTTTATTAATTTGATTTAAATGGATAAACCAAACTGCGGATATTCCTAAAAGTAAAGGATTTAAAAGAGAGTTAATTTAATTAATATTAATTTTCCTATGGCTGCGCGTAGACAGCGACGACCATCCCCGCGTCTACGGGTGCCTGTATAGGTCCCATAGCGGTAATGCCGACACAGACCGACTCATCGACCACGTCCAAATGGCTACAGATTTCTTGCTACAACAGATCCCATCCGTAGAGATCGTGATACTTGGCGATTTTAACGCCCACCACGCTGTATGGCTCGGTTCACGTTTAACCGATCATGCGGGGAGATCTGTTTATGACTTTGCCTTGGCATATGGTCTGACACAACTGATTACTTCGCCTACACGGATTCCAGATGTGGAGGATCTTACACCTTCCTGTTGGACCTTCTGCTGACCTCTCATCCGGACGGATATCAGGTTTCCGTCGATGCCCTCTTGGCTCTTCGGACCATTGTCTGATCCGGAGGTGGTGCCACTCACGCTCTCCTCGCGGTTGCGTTCTGCAGGTTGCCGCCGTGTTTGGCACAGGTGGGTCGGCGGATTGGGATGGAATGCGGTCTTTCTTTGCATCCTACCCATGGGGGCGGGTTTGCTTCTCGCCGGATGATCCCAGCGTTGTTGCTGACTCTGTCACCGATGTGGTGCTAGGGAATGGAACTATTTATTCCATCATCTGTGGTACCCATCGGTGGCAGATCGCAGCCTGGTTTGGTCGCTCCTAAGACTGCATTACGCAGTAAGCAGGAGTGTTATCAGGCTCTGAGGCTTCGGCGGCTCGGGATGTAAACACCAGCATGCTAAAAAGAAGTATAACTTCGCCTCCAGGTCCTTCAAAGAGTTATTGCCAAGGCAAAGTCAGAGCACATAGGCAGAATTGGAGAAACTAGTTCGCCTTCTCGGGAACCTGCATTCTGGTCTCTCGCCAAGGCTGTCAAGGGAATTTCTGTAAGCCATCACTACCATCTCTGCACAGGGAGGATGACTCACTGGCCCACGCCGCAAAAGAGAAAGCCGACTTTTAGGCTCCCTTTTTGCGTCCAACTCGACTCTTGATGACAGGGGAACACACCGCCGACCATCCCGCAGTGTGAGTGCTCTATGCCTGATGTGCGATTCACACAGTGCTCAGTACGCAAAGCACTCCTCTCCTGGACATCCACAAGTCGAGTGGGCCTGATGGAATCCCGCCAATTGTGCTGAGGACGTGCGCTCCAGAGTTGGCACCGGTTCTAACGCGTCTTTTTCGGTACTCCTACTCCCTAGGCGTTGTCCTGAATTCATGGAAGACAGCTGTGCACCGATCCTAAAAAGGTAACCGCTCTGATCCGTCCAATTACAGGCCTATCGCCATCACCTCCTTGTTCTCGAAAATAATGGAGTCAATTATTAACTGCCAGCTCATGCGGTACTTGAGGAGCACCAGCTGATTAGTGACTGCCAGTACGGTTTCCGTCGGGGTCGCTCAGCTGGTGATCTTCTTGTTTACCTAACACATAGATGGGCGCAGGCGATCGAGTCAAGGGGAGGCATGGCCGTTAGTTTGACATAGCGAAGGCCTTCGATCGGGTCTGGCACAAAGCGCTTTTCGAAGCTTCCTTCTATGGGCTTCCTGAGAAATTGTGCAATTGGATCACCAGTTTTCTGGCTGATCGGAGCATAAAGGTCGTAGTAGATGTGCTCCGATTACAAGACTATTAACGCTGGTGTTCCAAGCTGCGTGCTATCACCAACGCTGTTTCTTCTGCATATCAATGATATGTTGCAAACCGGTAACATTCATTGCTATGCGGATGACAGCACTGGTGATGCCTACACCGGCCATGCCAATATTTCTCGGGAAAACGTCGCCGAGTACCGGAACAAACTTAGCCAAGTCGAGACTTTGTTGGACAAAGTCTCGGATTGGGGCGACTAAATCTAGTCCAGTTCAATCCCCAGAAGACACAAGTTTGCGCGTTTACCGCAAAAGGAACCCTTTGTCGTATCACCTCTCAAGGCACTTTGTTGCCTCAGCCAGTATCGGAATCCTCGGCGTTGACATATCGAGTGACGTGCAGTTTCGTGGTCACTTGGAGGAGAAGGCAAAATTAGCCTCTAAAAGCTTGGTGTGCTCAGTAGAGCGGGGCAGTATTTCATGCCGGCACACCGCCTGCAACTTTATAAGGCGCAGGTTCGGCCTCACATGGAATACTGTTCCCATCTCTGGGCAGGGCCCCCAGTGCCAGCTCCTTCCACTTGACCGCATTCAGCGCAGAGCGGATCGAATCGTCGACGACCGAGTTCTTCCGATCGGCTTGACTCACTAGCACTGCGTGAGATGTTGCATCTCTTTGCGTATTTTATCTCATGTACCACGGTGCTCTGAGGAATTGTTCGGACTAATTCCAGCCGCTCAATTTGACCATCGCACATCGCGACAAAACTCGCGATACCATCCATACCATCTGGATGATTGGCGGTCCACCTGTGCGATTTAGAAGATGTTTTCTTCCTCGCACAACTTCCTTGTGGAACCGATTACCACCAGCGATTTTTCCGGACCGATACGACTTAGGGACCTTCAAGAAAAGAGCCTACTCCTTTTAAAAGGCCGGCAACGCATCTGCAATTCCTGGTGTTGCAGTTGTTCGCGGGCGGCGGTAGTCACTAACATCAGGTGAACCGCAGGCTCGTTTGCCCCTCTCCTATAAAAAAAAAGTGTTGTTTTGTGTATTTAGGTGTATACACTAGAAACTGAAAAACTTTTATTCAAATCACAACTTTTCACTTATCATGACACTGTGTAACAAATAACTTCACTTCTTTCCCAAATACTGACATCTGGTGAGAGGTAAATTATTAGCTTTCATTAGTGTAAATTGAAAAAAATATGCATGCAAACTTAAAATATATTATTTAAATAAAATAGCTGTTATAAAATTATTTATAATTCCAATAATTTTCTTCATAACATATATTGAACAACAAATTATTTAAACGAAAGATAGCCAGCACTTTGTTTCTTTGTTATTTTCCTCCCAAAGCCTGCCAATGGAATCTAAGCCCATGATATTATTTTCGTCGTGAGAGTCCCGTTGTAGGAGAATTTGCCTTAATCGTCACGCTTGGTATTCACATTGACAAATATCAAGAAGATAAGAAGTCTCACGCCATCGCCGGTCTGGGAATTTTATATCTGACGTAAAGGAAGTGATTAAACTGCCATGTATTGGAATAGGCGACTATGGAATGCCAGAAGCCAGAAATATCCATAAGATTTTCTGTCATTATTAGATAAGTCAACTCTGCACAAAATGGAGAAATGGATTCTTTACTCCTCTTCTAGAAAAATAATTATAACTTGAATAATTTTAAATAAGTTATTTAACTGGATTATTTATGCAAAGTTATATTATAAATCGAATATTCGGCCCCAGTCCCCGATGGCCCCGCTATTCCTGGATACGGTGGTGACCACGGTAACGGCGGGGCAGGTGTGCTAAGATCTCTTGCCACCTAAGACGACTTGACCTGGCAACATAAAACGCATGCAACCTGAGGACTGACGAGAAGATTCTGGAGCTGGAAGAAGAGATAGACAAGCTGCGCTGGGATATTATAGGATTATAAGAGGTCCGAAAAGAGGGATAGGACACGGTAATCCTCTAATCCGGCAAATTGTTCTATCACCGGATTTATCGTACACAAGTCTCTCGTCAACAACGTAGTAAAGATTGTGAGTGTGTCGACGAGGGTTGCGTACCTTATACTCAGAATCACCAAACGGTATTCGCTGAAGGTCATACAGGTTTACGCACCAACCTCGGCACATCCCAATGAGGAGGTGGAGAAAATGTATGAGGATATCTCTAAAGTCATGCATTCCCCCAAAACCCACTATACGGTGTTAATGGGGACTTCAACGCAAAACTAGGCACAAGAGTGAACAGTGTGCTGAAGGTAGGGAAATTTGGTATAGAGCAACGGACACCAAGGGGCCAGCATCTGGCCGACTTTCATAGAAAGAGGGACTTTTATGATGAACCTTTCTTCCTGAAGCGGCCCCACAGGAGTGGATCTGGTCGAGCCCCGACGGTTCAACAAAATATGAGATTGACTTCATTATGACGACTAGACGGCAACTGTTGAAGATGTCACAGTGATCGCGAAGATGAAACTGATAGCGATCACCGAATGGTTCGAGGCACACTGAACCTAAACGTTAATTTTGAGAGGTCTTATGGAGTAAACGCTCCGTCCCTCTTGCTCTAATCCAAAGTCCCGAAACCTCTCAGATCGAGTTACAAAACCGTTTTCAGTGCCTAGAAGATTGCAATGCAGTTGACGATATGAATGACAAGCTAGTGGTAACTATACATGCGGTCGGAGCTAAGTCCTGCAAAACCCGCCGCAGAAGCACACAAAAACTCTCTGATTGCACCCTTAATCTCATGGCTGTTAGACGGGAAATAAAGTTTCATTCTTCAAAAGATTTGATAGCATACAGGCAATTGAACAGATAGATCTCCAAATGCATGCAGCGGGACTCACGCATCTTCAATACAGCTCGTGTTGAAGAAGCCATAGAGCGGAACCAAGGCTCCAAAGTCTTTGCCAGAGACCTGTCTGCCAGAAAGAGCCAACAGTGAAAGCTGAAGACCGAGTGTGGCAGCATCGTTTCCGGGACACCTGATAGTTTGAGTGAGATTGAGAGGTTCTATGGGCAGCTGTACACATCATCGTTGGAGCCATCCGCAAGTGTGAGTAACGATCCAAGAGCAAGTCTTATCCGACACAATTCCGATGTTATCCCGGACGTCAGTCTGAGCGAGATTAGAATTGCTCTCCAGCACCTTAAAAACGGCAAGGCAATCGACGGATTCCACTCGGCTGGGCAGCGTTCGGGATATTACGACACATCTTCTCGTCAGGCATACCTCAAAACCTCAAAACAAGATTGTTCAACCAGTGCGTGTTGCCAGTGATGACCTATGGATCAGAAACGTGGTCATTCACTGCTGGCCGTATGAGGAAGCTCGAACTTTCTCTGCGTGATAGACTTAAAAACGAAGATATCCGCAGTAGAACCAGAGTAACCGACATAGCCCAACGGATTAGTAAGCTGAAGTGAAATGAGCCATATAGCTCGAAGAACCGACAACCGATGGGGAAGAAAGGTTCTCGAGTGGCAGCTCGATCAGTGGGCAAAGGGTGTCCGCCCACTAGCTCCATCTAGTGGGGACGCCCCACACCTTACCCTGTGAGTGATGACCTAGTAAGACATGCAGGAAGTGAATAGATGCAGGTGGCTCAGGACCGTGCTTTGTGGCATTCCTTGGGGGAGGCCTATGTTCAGCAGTGGACTTGTGATGGGCTGTAATGATGATGATGATGATGAGTCTTATCTCATATCTCTTATCGTTGAAAATGATCTTCTGATTCATAACAAAATCATAAATTGACATATTTATAAAGTTAAAGTTACAGCCTATATACGTCCCACTGCTGGGCACAGGCCTCTCCTCATTTCTGAGAGGGTTTTAGGGCAAGGAATTGTCCGCCGCGCTGCCCTAATGCGTGTTGGCGAACTTCACATGTTTTCGAATTTTTTATATTTCTCAGACATGCAGGTTTTCACGATGTTTTCCTTCACCGCCAAGCACGTGGTAAATCAACACTTAAAATTGCAATTAACAATTTCATTGGTGCCAGCGGGGATCGAACCCGGATTGCTCGCGTACTGTGAAATTTACAGCGAGCGCTAATCATCTGAGCTACCACGGCTAAATAGCCATGTTATCGACAAATTATTTTGGTGTAATGATTTTTAGGATTTATATAGCCGCCCACACTGTTCTTGTCTCTCAGCGCTGCCTTTAAGAAAAAAATATTTTAATATTATGATGATTAATGATAATAAATACAATTACATTTTACATGTTTTTTTATCACTACACTACCAGTTTAAAATATCTCACTTAATATTTATCACTGTTAACATTACTAGACTTAAATGGTGTTTGGGATGAATGTTAACCAATCAATCAATACATGTATAAACAAAGTTCCCACACCACACCTGTCTGTTCGTGCTAAATATGATAAATGTCTATAATAAATATTGTAATATTATACATTTTTTTTTTATCCAAACACAAACAGTTCAAAACATTAACTTGCTATTTATTTATTAGTGTTTAAATTCATAAATGGGTATGTTATTACACAGTAATTTTGGGTTTAATGTTATTTACGGTATACACTTACTAATCAATCAAAACATATTAAAACAAAGTCTTGACACCGCACCTGTCTGTTTGTCTATTGAACATTTAAAAGACTACTTTGTAAATGATGACTTACAATAATAAATGCAGTGGCAGTTTACTTTGTGTCTTTTATCCTTACACAACCATTTTGTCTATATTTTTAGGTTAAGGTATATGTTGCTATGGGCCAATGTTCTTAATTTTTAAGTCCTTGATGCCTGAAATAAAATTATTGTATTGTATTGTAAAGTATCTTTCTTAATAAATAGCGCGTATAGGTAATATTATAAATGAACATATTATCTTTATTCATCTTGGCTTTAATCATAATATTTCTTTAATTGCATCCATATTCACTAATCAATCAATACATGTAAAAAATAGTCTCCACACCTTGATTGTATGTCTGTGCACTATATTTTGCCGGAACCGCTAAAAGGATTTTCCATCAATTTTAAACTACATATAAATGTTGAATATGCACTATTTTAACTTATAATACCGGTGAAAACTACTAGACAATCGCCTTTAGTTTGTTTTTAAGTTATTGTGATTTTCATATTTTAATTGTTCATTTCTCAGTGTTCCCGTTAGATGTGGAAAAACTAATATTATTTTTGTAATATATAGACTCTATCGAATAAATCGACATGCAATTCATTAAGTTACAGCGCTATTTGTGGTGGGCCCATTCTCCATACAAAAAGAAATTGTCTACTTTATCGACCGAATTGGTGATTTTTTGAAGATGGGCCAAATTAAGGGTACACTTAACCGACGAGGATGTGAAAGAAGCAAGAGAGATGTGTCAGGATCGTTGGATCGAACAAATTGAAGTCTGTAGTCTCTACCTAACCCTCTGGGTAACAGGTGTGAAGGTTTATGTATGTGTGTGTATGTAATAAAGGAGTAAACAGAAATAATGTCTCTTTAAATATCTTGTTATTTTAGAATATTTAATATTTTTTATTAAATTTTTCAAAGGCAAATTCAACCATCCAAGATTTATCATATAAGACCATACACCAATATTCCTAGCTGAATAAAGAAAATATTATGTAACTTTAACATTGTAATATTATGATATAAATTAAAAAATCTTTGAGGTCTAAGTAATATGGAGAGCTTTCTATCTATGCAGTTATTATGTCCGAATATAATTCTGCGGAAGTAAAAGAATAAGTATACTGATTATATGACCTTGGATAAATGTCTAAATTCATATTCCGTCCGCTGTTAAGGAAGCGGACTTTAACAGTGAGCTACTGAGGTCAATCCCTCGTAAGTGTCAAGCTGAGACCTATGGCTTCGGAGACGCCTCGCCGACCTACCTTAATCAGACCTCTACAAACCCTCCCCTGTGATTAGTGAGCGTACTTGTGCTCTACGGACTGAACCGTTTTTATACACCTCTTGTTATGTTAATTTATACAGAGTTATTTTTCAAAGAGTAACCAAATTTTAAACTTAAGTTCAAAATATAAATAATGATAGCAGTTTTTGCAAATACCAGTGAATAAGTCTTCTACTTTTATTTGAAATTATCCCAAATTGAATGTGATATATGTGCAACAACGTTTTTGCCTACCGATCGACCGTGCATAGTAAAATCAATTAAAATAATGGATTACCACGCATTGTGAATTAAAAAGATAAAAAGGACAGAATGTTTGATATTTTTCTAATTAATTTTTCTTCACCATTTGCACATTTTACTTATTCTGACCTTCTCTGCAATTTGGCCGGTTATTGAAAAATAACCCTATATTTCTTTATCACTTTTTTAAATTCAATCTCCTGCGTTACAGTAGTATATCAAGACTGATGTCTTTCCACTCTTATTCGCAAAAGAAATAGACTATTAATGTATAGGTTACGTGGGAGCGCTAACGAGTAGGCACAGGCATCTTCTCAACAAAGAGACCATCTTGGATGGGACACTTCGTTACATTACTTTTCTTTCTTTTTTTTCTTTCCTATAATATTTAAAAACATTCTACTCGCACACTAGGATGTTTTCCTGTATCGTGGAGGCAATTTCCAAACATAAGTTGGACAAGAACAAACAGCCAGACTAGAAAAATTATTTGTAGGCCATACAAATACTTCTTCCGTGCGGGATTTCGAACCCGCGGCCTCCAGCCCTGAAACTCATTGCTAAGCCACTGCGCTAAAGAGCCTTCAATTTGTTACTACCAAAGAAGTGTCTCTCGCGTGGCCCCAATGCGTATTGACGCATTATAATATAAGCTTGAAACTTTTTTCAATTTCTCAGAGATATAGGTTTCGTCACGAGATTTTCTTCACTGCCGAGCATGTGGTAAATCAGCACTTTTAACTCTCAATTTTAATTAACAATTTCATTCGGCGGAAATCGAACGTGGGTGGCTGTACGTGGGTGGCTGTACCTATCTCTATCTAGCCATACCACGGTTTTAATAAAAAAGCTTTAAAATAAATTGTACTATTTCATCATTCATAGAGCCTCAATAGATTGAATTCACGTTGCACGAAACACATGAAAAATTGCGCTGCAACGATACAACCACGATAAATGATATTACCTTCCGCTCGGAGTCAGTGGAGCGGTGTTACGGTAAAACGCTATCACGCGGCGACCGGAAGAGAAGTGACTCGCCAATAAATATGTTTGTCGTATATTCGGTAACGCTTTCCGTGTCCGTTGTTACTAGAGTTTATTTAAAAAATCTATATATTTATACGTGAGGGGAGGACTTTTTACCCTTTTTAACCCTAGAAAGATAGTCTTATTTAGACCTATTTTAAAGATAATCATATGTACTTCTTGAAGACGTACTCAACTTTAAATGTGCATATTCGACAAATTACCATAACTAAACAGTTTCTAGGTAATTGTATAGTTATTTAAGAGTCTTGTACTACTAATTAAGACACAATTTTTATGAGAAATAGAACATAATCTTAAAAAAAAAATAACAATACTTTGTAAACCTCTTATAAAGCAACTATAAACTATGAAATCTTCATTTTATAAAAAAAATTATGTTCATTTTGAGATTTAAATCACATTTTTTGACATATTATAAAAGTTTAAATACTAATCAGTTGTTATATTTAAGACTAATAATATTTTGTACCCTAAATTATAACTAGGTACAGCCATTACATATTAGATCACTTTTGTGTTTCCCCGAAAATTGGTATTTTTCATTTAAAACATGTTATTTTTGACATTCTTCTTATTTTTGAGCTACAGTATGAACAGTATCTTTTCTTTTCTAAGACTAGTTCCTTATTCTTTGGAATACCAGAAAATATCGTTATACGTGGGCCAAGTGTTGGTTTTTCTCAAACATGACATAGACGAACACAATTGATCGAATGTGTCTACGCCACTTTTCGTCTGTTTGTAATACACGATCATCTCTGGTTTACCAGTTCTTTGATTGATGGTACCTATTTCATCAAAATACATTAATAAATATATAATTTTAATGGTTTTGGTTTGTATGACACAATGGTCAAATGCCCGTTATAGCAGAACATCGAAGATACAACTGGTCATGATCTGGTATTATTCAGTTATTCTGGGATCTTTCGCTAATTTGAGCGTATGATACCTACTAGTGTCGGTATGTAAGGTTCCTGTAGTAAGCTCTTAGCTAAAGGAGCAGAGGTGAAACCAGAAGTCACATGTAATGTTTCTATAGGTCCCATATACAGTTCTCAACGGTTCTTCGATTGTTTCTCTAATATTGCCTCAATCTAACTAGACAAGGATGCTGCGTCCAGCTATTGCATTGAAGTATACCAAAATTACCTAAAAACAAAAAAAAATTGATAAACAGTAAATAAACTTCTTGGCAAGAAGTCCGAAAAGTTATACAAAGGATAATCATACGTCTGTCGGACGTACGCCATATATGTTTCTATGTAATTATTGTACTTACAATGTTGACACCACCATCACGCGTAAGCTCTGCTCGACAACTGAGTTAACTCAGAGAGACAGCGCGGTACGATGCGAAATAAAAAAGAGACAGCGATTTTTGTGTTTCGTTTACGTCGCAAAGATGTAGATTCTTTCTAGGGTCAAGCATATAGCGCGAACTAAATAGTGTTTGATTTGGCATAGTTAAAGTATATATGGAGCATTCGTATAGTATAATATCGCATAGTATTATATGTGTTACAAATACATTAAATAAAATAAAATAGAACATATAAAGTTTACGTTCATACTGCCAATGTCAAATACATAATTATTGTTACTTAGACAAATTTGTCATTTGTATAGAGCAAGTACAAGCATATTATGTTATTACTCAAAGGCCAATGTCAAACACTTTATAGCCTGTGGTCAAACAGTGGCACAGATCAGAGATTGTCACCAAAGAATGAGCTGTGAAATTAGTGTAATTTCAAATGTTCCTTTTTCAATATTGTGTGGAGTGTATGTCAAAGAAAGTTAAATATAGCTTGCTTAATATACAAACCTGAAAATATAATGTATTACGATTCAATATAGCGCACTAGTCGACTACAAGTATCCTACTTCCTACTAATATTATTAACGCAAAAACTACTGAATGTATTTTAATGAAACTTTACAATAATATAGCTCATACATCAGAACAACAAATAGGCTATAATTAATAAATATATTGTGTAACTTGGTGAAAATATAACGATAAGTATTAAATAAGTCGGAAAAAATCTGTCATCTGCGAGCTATTTTGGAGTGCGATGCAAAAACTGTAAAAACTACACAAATATAATGTACTAGATTTTTCCCTCAACTTCGTCCGCGTAGATATTATACTTTAAACCATAGGTGATCCATCAATAATCGCACTTTCATAGTAAATTCCATCACCCTCTTTAGGGATGATTTCCGTGATCAAAGCTATTCTATTTTCTTCCCCGGGACTTAAACTATTTCAATACCAAATAAACCATACCATCTAAATCGGTTCAGCGGTTTAAGCGTGAAGAGGTACATTTGCTCACGCGGCGATGTGTTCCCCGACCTCGCCCGCAGTACGCCCGACCGCCCTGCGCGCGTCGGACTGCACAATTTTAGTAGTCCGAATCCGACACGACTAAAGAAAGATCAGGCAATGGACCAACGGCTTTACGTGCTTTTTACTTATAAATAAATAGTAATAAATTTGCAGCCTATCTAACATATTCCATAGCTGTATACAGGCCTCTCTCATAATGAGACATTCAATTCATAACCTCTCACATTTAAGAGGATTATGGAGCACTGCTCTTGCGTATGTTGGTGGTACTTTACATTTCTAATTTAATATTTTCGCAAATCAACACTTAAAATTACAACTAACAATATATCACGAAATGTACAGCGGGTGCTTAGGCCTTGAGCTATCTAGCACTATTAAATTTAACTTTAATTATACAGAAAATGCAATATTCTTTGAAAGTGTAGTGACGGTGTAAAAATATCCGCTATCCCTTAGAAGGCGCCAGAGGAAACAAATCAGGAGATGGAGATTTTTACGTGGTAGAGTCACGCAGTAGCTACATTGAAGTTGTATCAAGAATGGGTCGGCTCGACCGGGAAAGAAACACTCTCATAGAATACCAGCGTGAAATAGCAGCTTCACGTTAAAGGAAGGTAGTTTGATTACACATTCCACCTGACATTAACTACTGCAGCAATAAATGGACACCTGCGGACAACATCAAGCAAGGAGGGCTACAGATGCGTTGTTACCTCTGAGGACTAAGATAAAATGCTCATAGCCTGTACAAAAAACCTTTACCCTAATAGGGAATATAAAGAAAGAAAGAAAGAAAGAAAGAGATATTTATTTCCATATCTTAAAAAATAGAAATTAATGCTTAAACATACATTATGTTCAAGTATTCTTATAATTAGACTTAATTATACACTTACTTACACAAACTTAAAAAAAAAAAAAAGTGAACAACTAAATGAAAAAGAAACAACTTTAAAAAAAAAAAATGGGAAATGGTCCAAATAGGACTGCCACTCAGATACGCTAAGATATGTCATCCTAGCCCTGATTTTCAGTGGCTACCTTAAGAACATTATATAGATACACCCACATATAATATATATACACATATATAGATATATACACATACATATATATACATAAATATATACTTACGGATAAACACATACACACATGGGCACGTAATATATACTTAATTGGGTTAATAATACAATTATATACACAATTGGTAGGTTTTAATATTCTTTTATATTTACTTTAGCCACAACTGTTTTATCTTTGAAGTACTATACCGGACTTTACGAATGTTAATTTATTGCATAACTGGAACCGAAGATATGAAAATAATTTAAATTTCATGTAAAAATACTTATACACAATAGCTATCCTAGACATGTGTTCAACATTACATGTTACCGCATCAATTTAGCATGTTTTATCACAGAACTTGCGCTAACACTAGGCGCGCAATGGAAAGAAATAGTGTAATAATTAGAATGAAAATAACGACTATACGCACTGGAATATATATATATATATAATACATAGATATACATGCTAAAGTATAAAAACATAAATTTTAAATTGATACTCTACGATCGTATCTGTTCGTTTAATAGTATAGCTTTGTATTTTGTATGAAAACTACACACTGATTGTTGTAGGTTACGAAGAGGCGGTGGAGGTTATTCCAGCACTTAGTTGCGGCATATCTGAAGCTCCCTCGGAATGCGGCAGAATGATGTATGGTTATGAGCAACTTGTACGCCGAAGCTCTTGTCGATTTCGTAGCATTGTCTCGTGCCCATTGTAACTTATTATAAAGATAGGAGGGGTTCTCGTTTTGATTGTGCCAAACAATAAAGTATGAAATGTAGCTGCCAACGGTAATCCATTTTAAGCATTCTGCATTGTTAATATAAGGTGTAACATGGGCACGTGGAGGAATTTTATAACAGAAGCGGGCACAGGCATTTTGAACACGCTGGATAAGTTTCCTTGAACGCGCGAGAAGTCTAGGCCCTATTACCGCGTCAGCGTAGTTAAACTTAGATAGTACTAACGATTCAGCATACTTACGCACCTCAGTGCGTAAAACATTTGATTTGGTACAAAACTTTCAACCGGTAAAAGCAGTTCTTAGTTGTATTAATTATCTGTTTTTCAAACCGCAGTTGCTCATCCATTAATATTCCTAAGTTTCGCCTCAACACGCTCAACATTTACATTTTTATTTTTACCATTGGGTGGGCAGCTAACACTTTACTGATTTGTGCTTTAGTACCGAGTATCATGTATTTTGATTTATTAGGATTTAAAACTAAGGTGTTTGTTTCAGACCAATCTGCTAAGTGCGATTTAGATCATCACTCAACTTTTGTATTGCATCAGTGCTTCACTGGAAGGAAATATATAGCTGCACATCGTCAGCATATATGTGATACTTGCAGTTTGTTATGCTTTTGTAATATCTGCACCTATACAAGGCAAAATCAAGGACCCAGTATTGAGCCTTGGCACCCTCTCGCAACAGGAGACCATTCGAAACTGTTCTAGAGCCGTCACTATTCGTTACTTCGACAGTCTGTCTCCGATCACTAAAGTAACTAGCAAACCAGTCGACTGTGTCGGAACCAAACCCATAATACCTAAATTTTTAGCAGTAGACGTCTATTTATTGTGTCGAATGCACGGGAATAGTCCAAAAGTACTAAAATAGTAGCCTGCCAGAGTCTTGCGTTTAAAATATTATCAACCACATCGGCTAAGCTGTTGTTGTACTATGCTGTTTCCTAAAACCGGATTGAACGTTTGGTAGGATATTATTCAAGTTTAAGTAATGGGTTAGTTGATCACAGACAATTTTTCTAGAATTTAGACATACATGGCAGTATGCTTATTGGCCGCAAATCCTTAAAGTCCATAATATTTACTTTTTAGGATTGGCCTTACTAACGCCATTTGCCATAGAGTGGGAAACGTTTTTGTAGTGAGTGAGACATGTTTAAAATCTTTGTGATAACACCTATGGAATAGGGGAGACTCGACAGTAGTATTTCCTAGATACCATCCACACCTAGAGCGTTTGATTTTAAATTTTGAAGTATTTTTATAACAGCGTTATTGTCACTTTGAACAAGGTCAAATATTGCAGAACTAAATCTGTTCGTCTCGTAGTAATCTATAGTTGACTGTGAGGCAGAACCCGGGCCTGGATTAAGGAAATGATAGTTTATATTTTCGGATCGTTTATATTAGGGGCAGAGATTCTTTGGTCATTTTTATTTTAATTTGTCGTTTTATGTGGGTCCAGAGTACTTGAGGATTACTTATATTATAGTTAACGTAGGTATTAAAATAAGCAGACTTTTCATTGTGTATAGCAATAGTAACTTGTTTTTTTAGTTCTTTGTAATAATTAATATGATAATCTAGCTTTGTTAATCGTGCTTTTGAATGCGCTCGATCACGGAGACCCATCATTAATTTAACATTGTGTTATCCAGGGGTAATGATGTTCCTTGATGCATACCGATCTAAGTGGCGCAAGTAGGTTAAAAACAGATAAAATGGCTAAATTCAGTTACCATAGCGTTGACATCTGTCATATTTGTAATTGAATTCCAGTCTACATTTTCAAAACCTGTAGGCAATCTGATTCAATATACTTGAGTGGCCTATAAACTATTCTACGTGGAGGACATTTTGAAGTTATTAACCCAACTTCGCATGATATGAACGCGTGGTGGCTCAAATCGGGAATATAGTCCACATGTACTTGATTGAGGTTTACATTAGAGCAAATAAGATCTATTAGTGTTTCGCTGTTATTTGTGAAATGTGTAGGTTTGTTGACATATTGTTTAAGACTGTTTATAATAAAAAACTCCTCTAATATTTTAGTGTAAGGGTTATGTTTATCACAGGTAGTTGATATTAAAATTCCGAGGAGCAGTAAATAGTCAAACGATGGGAAGGAATTAATCGTGTCTGTAAGCGCATCAAGAAAATTATGTATTTGAAACCAAGGTGGCCTATAGGCAGTGCCAATTACAATAGACTTACCACTGATCTTAGTACCCAGCCACATTTGTTCCACTAACGGTGCTATGGGGTGAGTGAGAATGCGAACTGGTAGCCCCTTCTGATATAAAACCCACACCGCCACCTCGTGTGCGTATGTCGACCGACCTGGGAATATGTCGTAACTGATAGCCAGGGCAACGAGGTGCCCGACCTTCTTCCCCTCCCGAAGCCAGGTTTCACTTAACGCCATAATGTCCACCTTTTGACGGTCCATTGCCACCACAAACTCATCATGACGCGTTCCGAGAGCCGGGGTTTATAAAACCAACCTTAAGTTTTTTTCTCAGCCATTGTAATATAATGTTATTAAAATTATACTTGGTATATAACAGTTAATAATATATAATTTATAACGATTAAAGATAGCTAATGTAGGTAAAGGTTTATGAACAGAAATCACTGGAAATTATTTATAAGGCCTATCCCTATACACGGTTAGTTTGAGGAAATAATATAAGTAGTGCCCAGATGAGGACGGATAAAATGTATAAATAAAGCCAAATGGGATGGGAAAATATTATAAATAAATGTAAAATTCATCCCAATGCATACATTCAAAAGATTGACGAATCGCTACAATTGTAACATTGTGTACAGAAAAATAACAGACGTTTATGTTAACGTTAAGACAAAGCGGCAAAGTATATTAAGAAGTATCGCAAACGTAATTCACGGCATACATTAAATCGTGAGACACGATAAAATCACGTTAAACATATTAAACTCCCATAAAATACTACAGAAAATAATATAAAAAGAAGTAAAATATTATCAACAACCTTACGTGTAAATTATAAATGGACACAACGTATAACAGCAAAACCTACAATCCTTGAGAGCCTAAAAAATATTGAAATGTATTAATACTATACAAAACAATAAGATAAAAACAAATTTAAGTATATTAAACATCAAATTTAAGTAACACAAAAACCTTCACAATATCACTATATAAATTGTCGTTTGCTCGACAATGAATCACGCTTACAAATATATTGTTGTTCTTAGTCCATAATAACGCCAGTCGTTTTGCCGCTCCTGTCTAACCTTAAAGAAAAGTTGCTTGTTAGTGTGTGTCAGGCGTTCATTTAAATAAAAGCGCACTGTTTCAGCATTAATGTTGAACCCGGATGTATCGGTTTCGCCGCACACGTGCCGCGCGTAACAGTTGGTCGCGGATATAGCACGACGCGTTAGGCGCGAATGATGATAGTCTAGGACGCGGCGGTTCAGCAGCTGTATTCTCGCGATCACGACGCATACCCGATCTCTCTACACTAACCACATCGCGTTCATCCAAATCAACTCCTAATTTTTGCGACTAGATTAAGGAGATGCATCGGTTTTCCTTTTGTTCTGGCAGGCCTGTGAGCTCCAGGTCATTTAATAGAGCAGCTTGATCTTTGTGATTTAGATCACGCTTTAGTTGTGCAATAGTTTCAACCAACTCACTCGCAGGTGCCACTTTCTTTTCCGTTTGTTGCTCTAAGTAGGTCACACGGGTTTCGATGGTCTCTAATCTTGAATTAAACCCGTCACGGTGGTATTCAAATTTGCAATCTCTGGCGAAAATTAACCATTTCTCGAAAGGGTTTTTAGCTCTGTCCGTAGAAGCCAATTTCCTGCGCTAATAATCCTTCGTTTGAACCTCCACTCTTGCATCCAAGGAGGTTCTGGTTATCTCCTCTGTTTCTGCATGTAGGACTTTGCCGCGTGGAATTGACTCCTGAACTCGTGGCTTTAGGTTTACAGGGCTTGTACATCCATAGCGCTTACTTTGGAGTCAGGGTTAATATTTACACAATGGCGATGATGTTAATGAACATTTAGTACATTTAACGCCATCTGTCTGAGAAAGGAACTTACCGTACAATGACCACACTTATTTGCCATGTTTAATCTAATTACTTAATGTTCTCGTATTATAAGCTTCGGCAATTTGCACTAGATGGCGACAATGCTAATGTTATGATCCAGTTAAATTAAATAATTTTAATATTTATTTAAAAGCTTGGTTAATCAATACTGCGATGCACCATTTAAATGAAATTTTACTAAATAATATAAAGACACTTGAGATAAAACAATTACTATGCTTAAAACACAAATGTAAAACACTTTATTGTTGTGGTACACTCAACAGCTGATTGAAACAGCTGATTATGTTTCGATAAATTTAAAAGTTAATTTATTCACACTTTCTTACTTTTGCACTGTAAATAACACTAGTGTCACTTTTTATTTAGCTTGAACAGAATTATACTGTCTGTACGTATAAAACTACGCTTAAATATTTTATAAGCCCGAATTAATACAACATGTATGCACTACCCCGTGTATAGATATGCTTCATATATACTTTAACTATGTCAAATTTGCTGCGATGCGATTCAAACGATTTTATATTGCCACTTTTATAATTATACACCTATTCAGACATGAAATCGAATAAAAATTTCTTACTTTATTCCTTGCGACTATGAAAATAAGGACGTCCTGCCAAGCGTTCGATTTCCCGCCGCTGCGCTCCGGATATCGGATTATGAGTAAGAAATACTAATATTATTTTATGCTCTTAGAAACAAGGTAAGACATAAAATTCGTTAGTGTGTTTTGCATTTAATTATTACCACGTTTTTGTTGGTAGTGTTTTAATATTTTATATGTATAAACTATTAATAATATAAATTTGAATGACATTATAAGCACAGGTATGTTAACACAGTGGTAAATATGTAGTATAATAAATTAGGTAAGCGATGACGTCGTACCTCGGGTAATTATAAACTTTAGCTGGCAACATAGGTTTGAGGTTATAATATCGCTAATAATGATAATATCATTATAATTTATACAAAAAAATGACCGTGAATATCGCCTTAAATAATACTTCCATGTAAGTTGTGATTCAGAAAGTTATTTAAATACATATTCATGAAATAAGTTTACTTACGCGGGAAATGTAATAATGCCTTAAATTTTTCGTTCACTGCGGCTTTTACAGCCCATAACACTGTACGACACCATGATATGGTATAAAATCAAATAATTTTTAACTTAAAACTTACAATTATCGAGTTTTATTTGCAAATAAATTTTTAAACACAATAATAAACATTGAAACACTCCGTGACAGTTGCAGTGTCTGACACTAAAGGGGAATGCCCACCGTTTGTAGACAGTTCGGCCATGGGTGCACACATATAAAAGTATATGGAAATTATAATATGCAATTAAAAGAATGAAATGGTTAAGGAATTGGTTTAAAACACTTTATATTTTATCCACAAACTAATGAATTGCGGATTTACCTAATTTCATTTTTATCTTTTCGGTACTTTTTTTGTGCAAAAATATTGCTATCTTTTTTGGATATATGAATACCGCGATTAATAACCATAAATAAGATGTAATTTTTTTAACAAATGCAAATTGTTGGGCGTTTCATGGCCAGAATTGGGCATTTCTATTTAATGCCAAACGGGTACGGGAATAAGGACAACAATATAGTAGCTATATCTCTTTCTTACAAGTGCTAATATGATATATCCGTCCTTTGTTTTGAAAATGAAACAAAACACATCACGCTGTCTATTGGATTCTCTGTCTATGATTTTATTTGTTGATCAATTTCACTTTGCCATTTGCAACCCGGACACGAAAGTGAATCCACGTGCGTTTGTTAAGAAAAGTGATGGAAACGATTACAAAAGGTAAGTTATTTTTATGGAATAATGTTATATTTCGAGAAATGACGTTTATTTATTAAAACCCTATGGTGGTAATAATTTTGTAGAAAAACGTACTTTTTTGACATGTAACGGGTTTATGAAAAATTAAGCGAAACCATTATGATGGTTTCAGACATTTGACATTTTTCTACATATTTTTGTACACATATTAGCATGATGCTTATTGGAAAAATGTTACAATTTGAAATATGACTGTGCATGTTCAGATATTTGATTTATTGTGTTAATTATTTAAAATTACTTTTTTCTATTGAATAAGCTATTTTTTGGTTCGTAATTTTGTAGTAAATAATCTCCAAACTACCTACTGAGCCAATTTTAACACCAGTGCACTCTGGTGTTAAAATTGGCTCAGTAGGCACGCGCTTTACTATGGTAGATCGAACATGCATTTTTGTGTGCCCCTCTCTCGTTTCACGAGCTTTCCCCGCGCCCCTAGATAAGCCTTGAAAACAAAATTACGCGACGTGTTAGTGTAGCTTCTTCCACAATTTCCCGCCAAAATCTCCATTCTACTATAGTAGTACGTGCGAGTCGGCGTAACCAAAAGTAATGAAGGTAAATACTTCTTTATTTTAAAATATTTACGTATAATGATAATAATATTGTTCCTTATTGTAACAATTTTGAAAGTGTTGAAAACGAGTTATTATTATCTGTATATTTTGTTTAAATTTAATTATTTTTATTTTGTTTTTTAGTGATTTCTTGACAAAATATGGATCCACGCATGGAAAGTCAAGTCTTAAGGTGGCTAGGAGAAGAGAATGATGACGATGAGGTTCTACCGAGTGACTCTGATGATGGAGGGGACAGGGACGGCTCCTGCGCCAATACCAATGGAACAAGATGGATCTGACTTGCACGCGAAGAGGTGGTGGATATTTTTTCGTACCTCTCTTTGAACTGTCATCAAATAATGCGAGTGGAGAAGTTTATGTGTCTAAGAATGGAACAAGATGAAGTAAAGCATGTCCTCCAGAAACGCGGGTGAAATCTAAAAATATTAGATTTCGACCTCCGGGTCCAAAGGGTAACGCAAGAAATGCAGAAACACCATTGTCTTGCTTCGAGTTATTTTTTGAACAAAATTTTTAGAAATTGTTGTTTCTAATACAAATATTTATATTGATAAAATTCAAGACCGTTTCCAAAGAGATAGAGATGCAAAAAAACTGATTTGGTTGAAATCATAGCTCTAATTGGATTGTTGCTGGCGATAAGGATGTCATATTCTGGTTATCGCAATCTCAATGACTTTTGGGATAATTCAAAGGAACTGGCTTGCAACTTGTTTATTGCACAATGTCAATAAATCGATTTAGATTTCTTTTGCGTTCTCTCTGATTTGATAACGTGAATGATCGAGAAGAACGACGAACTGTTGACAAATTAACCCCTGTTCGAGAAATCACAGAGATAATGGTTAATAACTGCAAAACAAATTATATGCCTAGTGATTACCTCACGTTGGATGAACAGCTAGTTGGATTTAGGGACGTTGTGGATTTATCGTTTATATTCCCAATAAACCAGATAAATTTAGTATAAAATTATACATGGTTGTTGAAACAAAGTTTCCTTATGTACAAAAATTTTGAAGTTTATGCCGGAGTACAGCCAGAAAGACCATTTTCCTCGATCCACTTTCTGGCATGGGATGCCATGTGACAATGGATTATCATTTCACAAGTCTTCCTACAAGTTTAGAGCTACTCAAGAAAATAATCACGGTGGTAGGCACTCTGAAAGCAAACAGGCCTGAAATACCAAAGGAATTCCATAAATCTAAAAACAGGCTTACTAAAAGCAGTATTTTTTTCAATTATCATATAGCTGGTATAAATGCTTTGATTATCCATCAACTAAACAATGGTCAGCAAAATATTGTGCGGCGTGATTTCCTGTTTGATCTCTCATTTGAACTTGCTAAACTCCTTATGGTAAGACGATTGACATGGGAAAACCTTTCTCGGGAACTAACAAGTAAGACAAAATGGCTTTTGGGCTACACTGATGAGATGCCACGTAATGAACCCAACAGGTTGGGAAGAGTGGGAAAATGTTGCATGTGTTCTCGAGCCCGAAATCGCTCCACTAAAAAGTGGTGTAAACGTTGTGCCAGATGGATCTGCCCTGGTCACCAGGCTGTCCTATGCCTCAAATGTGAGGAAGAAGTTAAATAAAAGTCTGAATATTTATAATTTTTTTTTAAAGAGCTGATCCCAAACGTGCCAAAAAAAATTGTTTTGTTCGTACTAGTTACTAGTAATATTCCTAAAATAGTTCGTAAGTGTTGAGAACCTCAAATTTTTATAGAATTGTATTTTTAAATAAACCAATTCTTAAACTAAACTGGTTTTATTTACTTCAATACCTTTTTAGTAAGAAAATAATACATTTAACTTTTTCTACCATAGTAGAGCGCGCGAGCAAACTTGTAAAAAAAAGGCGCGTGCACTCTAGTGTTAATAATACTTTCGCAAGTTTGTCACGTATTGTGTTAATTAGACTTATTCAATTATTATTTTTTAGGATGAATAGAGGCGCGAAAATTTCGAAAATGATTATACCCAACGAAATTGATGAAGAAAATCCAAAACCAAGAAATAAAACTATTCCCCCTGAAACATTTTCTGGATTCTTAGAAGTAACTTCAGATTTAGAGCCAATTCAAGCGTATTCTTTTGCAGCAAAATATAAAAATTCAGCAATGAAAGCTTCTACATCTAAAGTGTCTGACATAATCGAATTGGAGCAATCTCCGTTAAAATTAAAACTCATACGAAGTCATTTAATTAGTTTAAATAGCAATGTTGAGATTCCTCTAACAATGATTTTTCGAACTCTGAAATTATGCACTGTATGCGGGCTGATCACCCTGGACCGAGCAGAATTAATGTGGAATCTGTTGAAAGCGATCCAGAGTTAATAGAAAGTGCTAACATCCTACTGTCTTATCAAGAAAAGGTTTCTTCATTTAACAAAATGATTTTTTTTTTATAGAATAAGGGTGACAAACGAGCACACAGTCCACCTGATGGTAAGTGGTTGCAGTGGCCCATAGACATCTACATCTATCTTCGTTTGCGAATTTAAATGCAGATGCGTTGTCAGCCGTGAGGACTAAGATAGAATGCCTCTTTTCCAGTAAAAAGGGTCTCCGGTTCTCTACACTCACCATACGAAACACAGCAGCATTAAGCTACTATTTTACGCTGGTATTCTGTGAGAGCGTGGTCCTTCCCCGGTCGAGCCGACCCATTCGTGCTACAACTATACTATTAATATAGCTGTAGCATGGCTCTACGTTATAATTAAATAATGATACTGGAATCAAATGATGATGATAGGTCTTCTAACTGTGAATACTACGATAGTCAAAAAGATTTTTCGTCTGACGACATAGATAATGACCTTGATTTCTTGTACGATGATCTGGCACTTTCCTCAACATCTTCGGAATACGAAAGAGTTGCAACAGATGAAAACCAAACAGAAATCGAAGTCTAAGTTGAACATGAAAAACCAAAAACAAGAAGAAAAAGAAAAGCTGAACCTGTAGAATGGAGAAAAAAGAAAGCTAAAATATTGAGAAACGCTGGAAAAGCATATTTATCTAAGTCACAAAAATCAATGAAAGAAAAAGAAATGAAACAAGCATGTTCTGGTAGATGTAAGCTCAAGTGTTATAACAAAATTAGTAAGGAAAAGCGTCGTTTGATTTTCGTAAATTACTCGAAGTTCGGAGATTTAGAAAAACAACGTCAATTTATTAATAAGCACGTAACTGCGATAAAAACCAAGTATCGTTATATTCGCGATGGATGTACAAGAAAAGACAATAATCATGCATTTTATTTTGAAATAGACAGAGAACAAATACGAGTTTGTAAGACATTTTTTTTTAATGCACTAGGTATATCTGACAGACCAATAAGAACAGTAATATCTATTCAAAACTCTGAAATCGGAGGGTTCTTGAAAGATGAAAAAAGAGGGAAGCATGGGAACCACAAAAAGCTTGATACTGCAATTATAAATGGTATTAAAGCGCATATTAATTCTATTCCTATAGAATAAATAGTCACTACTGTCGAGCTAGTACCAGCCGAGAGTACATTAAAGGATTATGTAGCAAAATGTCAAGTAGAAAAGGTTCTTCACGCTGACTATCAAATATATTACAATATATTTACCAAAGAGTATATAATATTTCGTTTTGGTCTCCTAAGTAGGACCAATGTAAGGATTGTGCAAATATAAGCCAACTATGACTCTCATCTCGAAGAAAAAGAACTAGTGAGAAGAGAAAAAGAGTTAGATAAAGAAAATTCTAATGAAAAATTTATTACAGCTGTCTATGATTTACAATCCGTAATGCCATGCCCGAGAGGCGATGTTTCTAATTTTTGTTATATTTCAAAACTTAGTATCCTTAACTTAACCATTTACGAACTTGGATCAAAAGACGTAAATTGCTATGTCTGGCATGAAGGAGTAGGTTCAAGAGGCGTGAATGAAATAGGGTCTTGCGTCTTTGGTTATCTAAAAAGCCTACAGGATAAAATCAATGAAGATTTTGAAGTCGTATTCTACAGCGATAACTGTTGCGGACAGCAAAAAATAATTATATGATTGCCATGTATATTTATGCAGTGAACAATTTAGATAATTTAAAGTCGATCACGCACAAATTCCTAATAAAAGGACACTCACAAAATGAGGGAGATTCGGCGCATGCCACAATTGAAGGTATATTACTATATATGTAGTTATGACCTATTATCTCACTAATTCGTTAAGAAATCAATTTATATTATAAGATAAGATAATTATTTAAATTGTCATATTCAACAAAAATAAGGATCTACTGTTTTTATTTCAGTCATAACTTTCGTCGAAAAATAACCCAGACAGATATTAAATTTCTACCAGGCGGCAGTTTTATTTAGAGTGGTTAAACCTTAGTTCATTTTATGGGAGGATTGATGCTGTAAATCATATTGTTGAAGATGCTGTGTGGGTTAGAAGTGATAAGCGAAAGTCTTAGAAAACGATTAAGATTAACTAGAGACAACTTTACCGTTGAGCACGCGGTAAATCAGCAACTAAAATTGTCATCATCATCATCATCATCATCACAGCCCTTCACAACTCCACTACTGAACATAGACCTCACTCAAGGAACGCCTCAATGCACGGTCCTGAGTCACCTGCATCCGTCGAGTTTCTGCATATGTTCTAGCTCTCTCATAGTTTGTAGCGACGAGCCGCCCTACACTTCGCTTAATGGTACGAGGTTGTCACCAGATAACCTTTCTCTCCCATCGGTTGTCGGTTCTTCGAGTAATATGGCAAGCCTTGCTGAGCGTACTTGAGCTTCCTCATACGGCTAGCAGTTAATCTATATGTCATCACTGGCAACTAATTGCATAATCTTGTAAAATTGTAATTACCTATTATATTCGTAATAACAAATTATAATAAATAATTACATCAAAGTAGGGTTGCTCGCGTAACTATCACGGCTTAAAAATCACCACTACGATATGATTCCCTAGTAATGCTTTCCAGGTAACTTATTCTTAGTAATATTTCTCTCTCGCTGCTCAAATCGACTACCTCGTAAGTCGACGGAGACAACATTGAGCTTGGCCGCCTTGGCCAAAATAATAATTATAATTATATAAATTTGATTTCGGTTGTGCTTGATTTATTGGCACAGTGGCTAAGCGTTTGATTTTGCCACTGCGGGCCGCGGCGGATTCGAATTCCACACGGAACAACTGTTTGTATGTCCTACAAGTAATTCTACATAACTCTTTAAAATGTATGTAGTAATAATAATATATTTTGCCAAACCATGTAATGGCGGTGTATGAATATCCTTTTCCCCATATCATGTCGTGGATGTGAAACAAATGTGGAGATGGGCAGCAGCGTCTTGCTAATAACGACTAAAAATAAAAACTGCGGTTGCTATATTGGTTTATATTCAGCAATGGACTTTAATAGGCTGTAACGGTAATGATAATATATTTTACGTGGTATAGCCATGCTGCAGCTATATTATTTAATTATTTATTTATTTATTCTTTATTTCATTCCTTAATATAAAAGAATACAAAGGGCGGACTTAATGCCTTGAGGCATTCTCTACCAGTCAACCCATGGAGTGGTGAGAATTTGACGTAGGTGTAGCAATATAGAATAAAAACAAAATAAAAATGATAATTAACTACGTAATATTTACATTTTACTAATATATAAAATAAATAAACTATAGAAATATCTCCTATTTATACATATATACAAATATATACATACATACATGATATATAAATAGTACATATAAATAATTATGAATATATACGTCTAACAATATAAATGACATGGATGATTCATGTTAGAAGCGTTGTCTTTAATAGATGATTACGCACCAACTTTTTAAAAGCAAACTTATTGGGCGCTTTTCTGATGTCATCGGGCAAGGAGTTCCAAAGGCGTGTAGCCTGAAAGAAGTTACCATAGAACTCGGTGAAGTGAACAGGAATACAAATTATGTTGTTAGAAGAAGAACGTAGAAAATTTAGATAGTGAAATTTACTCTTAAGATAAGAAGGTGAAAATGGGTCATTTATTTGTTAGAGAAGATGGCTGGGTGCTACCATCTGCTTGGGATCCTATAATTAATAAAATGAAATCCCAACCCAAGCATACAACTGCAAGATACTAAAAGTTCATACTGCGTACATCGGACCAAAAATTAATAATTTTAATCTGAAGGTAGCCGTGGTTAACTATGATATTGCGACGTCGAACATCTCAGAAATTACTACTTTACATCACGGGGGCATGACCATGGCGCTGCTGTAAAGTACTCGAAACGTCGGGAACATAAAATAAGATGATATACGCGATAAATTCCTAAAAACTAGTTTTATTTAAATGTGCAGTATCCGCGTAAACATAAGAAATCATCAAACTGAACCTAATTTAAAAAAAAAATCTACTGTGTGAAAAATGTGAATTTTTAAAACCAAAACGCTTCTGCTTATAACAGGCTACATTCCTGATAACGAAGGTGTTCCTGTGGGACCATGCTATGCAATATGATGCCAATATAACGTTAGACTTCTCGCAAGGAGGTCGATGAGGATAATGGCATAGTTATCCTCATCGACCTCCTTGCGAGAAATAACATTTAGGTGCTCGCAACAAAGGGGTTTACTCCAATATTTCCATTACCATAACAGCCTATAAAAGTCCACAACTGAACAAAAAAATCTTCAGCGAGCAATCGCGGATTATTATTATTTATAGTTGTTATCAGGAAGATGCTGCTGTCCTGTTTCAGTTTCCCTCTGCCGCCTCAAGTCACCCACGGGACGAAATGGAGTAGCGGATATTCCTATCCTGCCACTGCACGGCCACTGCACGGCCACTCTACTTTTTGCTCAAGCTTATTTAAATAATTTTGTTTAAGTTTTAAGATACTGATAATTTTTCAAAAATTCTGAATCAAAACTTTATATTTTTTAGCCTTGTTTATGGCACTTATTTATAGCGTTTAAAGAACACCTGTTCGGAAAATAAGACCTCCTCGAAGAAGAACCGGCAAAAAACTTTTGTTTGATGCTTTGTTATAAATTTGTTCAATTATCTGTACCCTGTCAATAATGTATATTATTTTAGTTTTAAAATGTAAATTTTAACAATTTCTAGTCAGGGATTTTCAAGTGCAGATCTAAGCTTGCTTGACATACGGGTACATCCATCCCATCCATTACAGCCTAAAAAAATCCACTGCTGAACATAGGCCTCCCCATAGATAGCCTCATAGGATGGATTTTGCCATTAGTTTTGGCAGGTGGATTGGCAACTGTTGGCAAAAACTTTTTTTTTATAGGATAAGGGTGACAAGCGACCACACAGTCCACCTGATAGTAAGGGGTTGCTGTGATCCATAGAAATATACATCTATCCTCGTTTGCGAATCAAAATGCAGATGAGTTGTCAGCCGTGAGAACTAAGATGGAATGACTCTTTTCCAGTAAAAAGGGTCTCCGGTTCTCTACACTCATCATACGAAACACAGCAGCATTAAGCTGCTATTTTACGCTGGTATTCTGTGAGAGCGTGGTCCTTCCCCGGTCGAGCCGACCCATTCGTGCTACAACTATACAATTAATATAGCTGTATTATGGCTCTACCAGGTATAAAAAAACTTTTTTATTATTTTGAGTAGTTATCTGGAATTGCACACACACATTGCAATATAATTTAAAACTCCATCTTTCGCAGATTTAGCTTTAGCGCAAGAGTGTACTTTTTTATTTATTCGGTCAAAAACGAATAGTTGTTTATATGAAAGAGGATGACAGAGGAATTCTAAAAGCGAAAATCAGTATGAAAAAAATTGTTCTCTCAAAGTTTAGGAGCCGCTTTTTTATTTATTTTTTGAGTAATTTCGAGACAACTGCGGAAATTAAAGCGGTAAATCATTTGACACTTGTTTCCTCGTGGTTTCAGATTTAGATATAAACTAAATTAAAACTTTCCTAATTGAATGTGATCTATAAGCGTCTCATTAAAAATACTTTGAAAGATTGTTAGTTTAAAAGTGAATTTTAGTAATAAGTACTGCATTTATGGACAATGAGATATGCCAATAGAATAGAATCATTTTTATTCAAAATAGATTACAAGAATACTTATTGAAATTATATATTATTAAATATATATTATTTTATAAAATTATATATTATTTTAAACAATAAGTATGAAAACATTTGGATGATGGTACATGCAGGATGGTAGCGATCACCTCATACCCAGGAGTTATTATCAATCATGCACTCTTTAGTAGTATAATAACAATTACTAAACAATTTTTGCTTAAATATTTAAATATTTTGTTGTAAAAGCGTATATATTGCCCCATGAAGGAATTACTGACTCTTTGGAGTCGATTAACTGCTATAACTAACTTGTGCTTATTCCTAGTATTTACAGAATGTAAATCACTATTTTTAATAATACTATTGTTATTTTTGTGTACATACTCGTACATTAAATTGTCGTAAACATATTGAGAAGCCAAAGTAAAAATAAACATTTTAAACTTTTTGATAGACAAGCCAAGAAGTTGGCTTCCATTAGATGGCGTTACAACCATTTTGTTTACGCTGGGCGTAAATACTGTATTGTATTGGTCTGGCCAACGACGGGGAGTAGCGTTGAATGTGCGAAACTTTTGGTACTGCGATCGTCAATTCATCTGAGATTGCGTTCGTGAGATGATTATACTGACATTTATCGAAAGCCACAGGACAAGATCTTTCTAGACTCACACTACACTAACTGGATTTTTAAGGCGCCTCCAAGGATATTTAGGCACGTAGTAGCATGGCTCTAACACCTAAATATAGCTAGCTATATATGGCTGCGGCCTGAATTTGTCAGCTCGACCGGATTATACAGAAATAATGCTAATGTGTTTCGTATGGTGAGCGTAGAGAACCGGAGATCCCTTTCACTGGTAACAAGACATTCCATCTTATTCCTCAGGGGTGCCAACGCGTCTACATTTTAATTTTGAATCGGGAATGGATGTACATGTCTATGGGCTAAAATATTCACTGACTGTGTGTTCGCTTGTCACCTTTATTCCATAAACAAAGGCAAATCCTCTCCACAATGGGAGAGGCCTATGTCCAGCGATGGACTTTTACTTATATATAGAATATAATATGACGAGCTTTTTTATTAAAATAATTTAATATATTTAATTTATAAGTTATTATGTCAAGTGTTTTATTGTCAAGTCTGAAAAGCCTTCCTAAAATGAATAAATATTTTTTAAATGTATCACTTTAACTATGGTTAGGTTTTAAGAGTGTTTGCTGCTATTTTCGACTCAGTATTTAATAAAAACAAATAAAATTAAAGTTGGCAATAAAATGTTATTCTTTGAAACAAATTCTGCTAAATAATAAGCTCGTGTCAATAATATATATACTCGCGACAAGATGGCGGAACAAATAGATAGATAGATATATAAATCATTTATTTGTTTCTCCAATCACACACGTAAATTCAGTGATTAAACTAGATACAAAGTAACGTATTACAAAAAAAGTTATAAAATCTTAAGATCTAAATGTATATGTGTGTTGCAGTTTCACAAATGTGTCCTAGCTCTGCTGTATAGCAGCACAATAGTATAGAAGTAGTAAATATCCAGCAACTAACGTACATCGTTTACTTATTGCGATCTTCCGAAACATTTTTCATATACGGTTGTCAGTGGCTTTTGAAACCATATGTATATATTCTCATCATACGATCAAACGCCAAGAAAATATTTCGTTTTGAAAACAGTAAAAAACAGTGATGGCCGATGGCCATAGTCTAAACGAAATAATTCACTTAGTTAGGATTTTCTTCCATACGCCGCATACAGTGTATCAGAAAACCGACTCAAAAAACGTATAAATTGTGAAGTTTTATATTATTTTTTTAAGTAAACTATATTAAAAAACCGAATCTATTTGATTCGGTATTAACCGCAATAGTGTAAACGCCTGTGTAGCGGCAAGTTTGCAACGTAATTCATGTAATCGTAATGTTGTGTCTACTTAAGTACTTTAAATTCATTCCATTTGTAATATAAGATTACTAGATTTTTATTTTACTCGTTTTATATTTTTTATGATAATAGATATATGTTCAGTAATATGAGGCACCGACAGAATAACAAACTTGCCATTTATAACATTGTTTGTGTACTTTATTTACTTTTTTTATCTAGTTTAAAAATATATCTAGCTAAAAACAAGTGACATTCTACATCGTACTAAAAAATGTAACGCCAGAAGTCGATTTCCTCAGAAAAACACTGGGAAAATGAAGAGATTTTCTTTGCGCCCTAATTAGTGACTATTATTTATCGCCGAGACCACAATATCGCTAGCTAAGATATATTTCAATTAATTTATTATGTTAGCTCTAATAAAATTCTGCGATCTATTGTCTTCCCGACGGTTTTCCAGAAACAGAGAAATGTCAGAAATAATTACAAGTTAAGTAGTAGTAGTAAATGTTCCTTGTGGGAGGCTTATGATTAGTAGTGGACTTGTGAAGGGCTGTAATGATGATGATGATGATGATGATACGACATAAAATACCATCTTCATTAAGCCCATCCCCCAACTTCCTGCATTTCTTACCAGGTCGTCACTCCATTGAATGGGGGACCGCCCAACTCTTCGCGTAATGTTGCGAGGATGCCACTCGAGAACCTTTCTTTCTTATCGGTAGTCGGTTCTTCGGTCGGCCCATTGCCACTTCAGCTTGCTGACCGTTTGCGCTTAAGTATGTTGGTCACTCTGGTTCTATCGTAGATATCCCCATTCCTAAGTCTATCACGCAGAGAAATTGTGAGTTCGCTTTGCGACCTTGAGCTTCTTGTGAAGAACCTCGCCCTTAAGAGAACACCACAAAAATATATGACATTTACTTTGATATAAGGTCTTTACCTATAAGTTTACATAATTTTTCCTTTATATTTCTTATTCCTATTAATGAAAGTAATCACCCAAGCAATCGATGCATCTTTGCCAACGTAGTGGCAGTTTATTGATGTCCTTATTGAAAAAATCAGCTGGATGGGAGGCAACGAATTCTTCAAAGACCATTTTGTACTGCCTCTTTAGGAGTTTAATTTTAGTCTCCGGCAATTTTCTAATTAATCTATGTCTCTGTCTCGTATGCATTCCGTATGCATTTCTCGTATCTATATCTATGCTTTTCATCCGTTTACGATATAATTTTGGCAAGTAGATGTGCATACCAGCGAATTTTATTGAAAAAAAAACATTACAATGCATGGCACAGCTAGTGTGTAAATAATAATTTCGTTTACAAATTATACCCTTTTATTTTGTAGAGCCATGATATAACGTTTTATGGCTAAAAAATTAATAGTCGGCTAAACAGGAAAAGGACTACGTTGGTGTAGAATACCAGCGTAAAATAGCAGTTTGGCTGTGGAACGAAAAGGGTAGATCTCCCGCCGGGCAAGTTGTTCTGCCTGGGGAGCGGATAACGCTCCGTGTGTTACTGCAGAGCTGTTCTGTAAATGGCGCAGTAGTTCGGAACTTTGATAGCGTGTGTTTCGCTTGTGGTGTAACGACAGCGCCGCCACAAGCAGCATAATGCTGCAGTTTCGTATAGTAAGTGACAATAATCGATGCCGTTCTATCTTCGACCACAGAAGTGGAAACGCATCTGCATATTGATTCTTAATTGAGGAAACATGTAGGTGCCAATGGGGTACTGCATCCACTTACCGTCAGGACTGTGTAATGATTTCTTATATTTCGACAAATACTCGACATGGAATAAAACTAATTTTACCAAAAATATATTTTACTCAAGGTGACTGTGTGATCGTATGTCACCCTTACTTTTATCATCCTTTCCCCTATTTTACTTAAAAGGTTTAAAAATCCTGCTTCGCCTGAAACAAATTGGTAACGATGGTACAATTAGGGTGACAAACGAGCACACAGACCACCTGATGGTAAGTGGATACTTTGGCCCATAGACCTCTACATTTATCATCGATTAATAATCAAAATGCAGATGCGTTGACTCACCTGAAGACGAAGATGAAATGCCTCGGTACTATTTAAAAGGACTCCGATTCTCTACGCTCACCATACGAAACACAGCAGCGTTATTTTGCTGTTTCACGCTGGTATTCTGTGATTGGTCCTACTCCAGTCGAGCCGATCCATTCTTTCTGCAGTATTCTGCAGTCCACTTATAAAAAGAATTGGACCTTTGAAGGGCTGCAATGATGATCATGATGATAAATAAATTTGTCTAGATATAAAATAACCATATAGTGTAATAAAGATTAAACACTTTATACATACAAATAAATAAAATTGAAGTGTCTGTGTGTAATGTCAAAATAACATATTTTTACTAAATGCATATGCAACATTAAGAGTGGTAGAGCCACGCGGCAGCTTTTGCTGTCGCACGGATGAGCCGGCTCGAACCGGGGTGGTACCACGACCTCACAGAATACCAGCGTGAAGTAGAAGTTTACTTCTGCATTTCGCCCGGTGAGTGCAGGTGGCCGGAGGCCATATTCTCCCAACTCCCCCCCCCCCCATCAACATGGTAGCAGAATTAAACGGAAGACTACCCCAGAAGGGTACCAGCATCCCTGGAGAATCCTTCGCTGAGCATCCACGCCCAAGCTACCCTACTTTTTCTGAGCGTGGGTGCTCAAGCTGCCCCGCGTATTCTGCCTGGGGAGGGCGAAATTTCGCTCAAGACGAAACCTGCTCGGGGCAAGCGGAGCAAAAGGACAAAGGCAACCCCTGCCACGCTTTCCATGAATTTCTGCAATATCAGGGGACTTCATTCAAACCTTAACGCCGTCCACTACCATCTGGAGTTGGCAAAGCCGGCCTTGCTCTTTCTAACCGAGACACAGGTGTCCTCTCCGGCTGATACTTCGTAGCTCTCCTATCCGGGGTACAAATTAGAACACTCCTTTGTGCCCCGGGCTGGAGTTTCCGTATACGTCAGAGAGAACATCTGTTCTCAACGCCTCGGCAGTCTTGAAGGTTCGCACCTGTCCATCCCTTGGCTACGCATAGACAGCGACGACCATCCGCGCGTCTACGGCTGCCTATATAGGTCCCATAGCGGTAATGCCGAAACAGACCGACTCATCGATCACGTCCAAATGGCTGCAGACTCCGTGCTACAGCAGGTCCCATCCGCAGAGATCGTGATGCTCGGTGATTTTAACGCCCACCACGCTGAATAGCTTGGTTCCCGTTTAACCGATCATGCGGGTAGATCTGTTTATGACTTTGCCTTGGCATATGGGCTGACACAACTGGTTACTTTGCCTACGCGGATCCCAGATGTGGAGGATCATGTACCTTCCCTGTTGGACATTCTGCTGACCTCTCATCCGGACGGATATCAGGTCTCCGTCGATTCCCCTCTTGGCTCTTCGGACCATTGTCTGATCCGGAGTACGTTGCCACTCACGCTCCCATCGCAGTTGTGATCTGCAGCTCGCCGCCGTGTTTGGCACTATAGGTCGGCCGAATGGGACAGGATGCGGTCTTTTTTTGCATCCTACCCTTGGGGGCGGGTTTGCTTCTCGCCGGATGATCCCAACGTTGTTGCTGATTCTGTCGCTGATGTAGTACTTCAGGGAATGGAATTATTTATTCCATCATCTGTGGTGCCTATCGGAGGCAGAACTCCGCCATGGTTTGATCACTCCTGTAAAATTGCATCAAGCTATAAGCAGGAGTGCTATCAGGCCTGGGCTGACGCATCAACTTCCGGGATGTAAACACCAGGGCTCTTAAAAAGAAGTATAATTCCGCCTCCAGATCCTTCAAAAGTGTCATTGCCAAGGCAAAGTCAGAGCCCATCGGCAGAATTGGCGAGAAACTAGTTCACCTCCCTTCGGGAACACGTGCATTCTGGTCTCTCACCAAGGCTGTCCAAGGGAACTTCTGTCAGCCATCTCTGCCATCTCTGCACAGGGTGGACGACTCACTAGCCCATGACGCAAAGGGGAAAGCTGATCTGCTAGGCTCTCTTTTTGCTTCCAACTCGACTCTGGATGACGGGGGGAAGACACCGCCGACCATCCCGCAGTATGAGTGCTCCATGCAGGAAGTGCTGTTTACACAGCGCTCGGTGCATAAAGCACTCCTCTCCCTGGACGTCAACAAGTCGAGTGGGCCTGATGGAGTCCCACCTATTGTGCTGAAGACGTGTGCTCCGTAGTTGGCACCGGTTTTAACGCGTATTTTCCGGTACTCCTACTCCCTAGGCGTAGTCCCAAACTCATGGAAGACAGCTTTGGTGCACCCGATCCCTAAAAAAGGCGACCGCTCAGATCCGTCCAACTACAGGCCTATCGCTATCACTTTCTTGTTCTCCAAAGTAATGGAAACTATTATTAACTGCCAGCTCATGCGGTACCTTGAGGATCACCAGCTGATTAGTGACCGCCAGTACGGTTTCCGTCGAGATCGCTCAGCTGGTGATCTTCTAGGTTACCTAACTCATAGATGGACGGAGGCAGTGGAATCCAAGGGGGAGGCGTTGGCCGTTAGTTTGGACATAGCGAAGGCCTTCGATCGGGTTTGGCACAAAGCGCTTCTTTCGAAGCTCCCTTCTTATGGGCTTCCCGAGAAATTCAATTGGATCACCAGTTTTCTTGCAGGTCGGAGCATCAAGGTCATAGTAGACGGTGCATGCTCCGGTTACAAGCCCATTAACGCTGGTGTTCAACAAGGCTGCGTGATATCACCAACGCTGTTTCTTCTGCATATTAATGATATGTTGCAAAGCGGTACCATTCATTACTATGCAGACAACAGCACTGGTGATGCTTTATACACCGACCGTGCCAATATTTCTCGGGAAAACGTCGCCAAGTTCCGAAACAAACTTGTATCTGAAGTCGGGACTTTGTTGAACAGTCTCAGATTGGGGGCGACTAAATCTAGTCCAGTTCAATCACCAGAAGACAAAAGTTTGCGCGTTTACCGCTAAAAGACCCCTTTGTCGTATCTCCTCAGTTTCAAGGCACTCCCCTTGTTGCCTCAGCCAGTATCGGAATCCTCGGTGTCGACATATCGAGTGATGTGCAATTTCGTGGTCACTTGGAAGAGAAGGCCAAATTGGTCTCTAAAAAGTTTAGCGTGTTCAGCAGAGCGGGACAGTATTTCATGCCGGCACACCGCTTGCAACTTTACAAGGTGCAGGTTCGGCGCCACATGGAATACTGTGCCCATCTTTGGGCAGGGGCTCCCCAGTGCCAGCTCCTTCCACTTGACCGCATCCAGCGCAGAGCGGCTCGAATCATCGACGACCGAGTTCTTTCCGATCGGCTGGACTCACTGGCACTGCGTAGAGATGTTGCATCTCTTTGACTATTTCATCGTATCTGTCACGGGGAGTGCTCTGAGGAATTGTTCGGACTAATTCCAGCCGCTCAATTTCACCATCGTACATCGCGACAAAACTCGAGATACCATCCATACTATCTGGATGATTGGCGGTACCCCCATTGTGCGATTTAGAAGAAGTTTTCTTCCTCGCACAACTTCCTTGTGGAATCGATTACCACCGATACGACTTAGGGACCTTCAAGAAAAGAGCCTACTCCTTTTTAAAAGGCCGGCAATGCATCTTCAATTCCCCTAGTGTTGCAGTTGTTAATGGGCGGCGGTAGTCACTTACCATCAGGTGAGTCGCATGTTCGTTTGCCCACTCTTATATATATGAAAGTTTATCAACGGGTACTTATAACAAAAAAATAATTTAAAATTTTTTTGTCTGTCTATTTCTGTTTGTCTATCGGTCTGTCCGTCTGTGTCTTTTTCCGGCTACTCTCCGAAGTGACTGAACCGATTTCGACGGGACTTTCACTGGCAGATGGCCGATGTTATAGGGAGTAACTTAAACTACTTTAATTTAAAAATAACATTTAGGGTTCCGCGCGAAAAAATCAAACCCCATGAAATCCAACCATAATAAATTCCACGCGGATGAAGTCGCGGGGAACAGCTAGTAAATAAATAAAATACTAATAGTGAATTTACACAGTAATCTTAATGCGACAAAGATTTTAGATCCATCAAACTAACATGCAAATAAACATAATAGCGAAATACATACATAATATATTCGGCAGCAAGTAACCGTGTTAAACTATTAAGTGCCAACTACCAACAATAATTTAAAACTTGAGACTCGGTTTACTACAGTTTGCAAAGTTTAAATTGCTTATTACTTACTTTTGCACGGGATTAACTTTGTATTTGATTTGCACTCCGCCAGCAGTGAGTCATTGCTCGCCGCGGTTCGAAATTTATAAACCAGAATTAAACGTTGAAATTAAACCAACCATGATTCCAAGAGATTGACATAATAGCTCCCGAAAGGTGACGGTATCACCATGTCGCTTATGTATATGATGAAAACATTCAGACTAGCGACAGACAGAAGCGTTGAAGCGAGACGTCCGGTACAGTGATAGTCAGACTATGGTTGGTTGCTCCTTTTTCCTAAAAAGAAGTTTTACCGAATCAGTTGTAAAAGGGCCGTGTAGTGGCAGTGTAAGCATTTCCACTACCCTATATCATCCCGTGGGTGTTGTAAGAGACGACATAGGGAAACAAATCAGGAGATGGGCAGCAGAGTCTTCCTAATAACTATCCTGGCAACTAAGGCAAATATACCCCCAATCTCATGAGCCAATCTATGGGGGAGGCCTATGATCAGCAGTGGACTTTGATAGACTGTAACGGTAACAGTAACGGTAAAAGGACCAACAAAGAAAGATAGACGGAGCGTTGTGTACATTCCAAAGGACGCTGAAACCAAGTCAAAAGCATGCTTGTCATTTTTTCATAGAATAAGGGTGAGAAAAGAATGTACCGTCTACCTGATGGTAAACGGATTCTGTGGCCCATAAACATCTATCTCTCATTTAACTATCCTTGATTAAGAATCAAAATGCGTAAGAGTCATATGCGTTGTCACCCCTGAGAACTAAGATGTAATGCCTCTTTTCCTAAAAAAAGGGTCTCCAGTTCTCTACATTAACATACGAAACACAGCAGAATTATCTGCTATTTCGCGCAAGTATTTTATAAGAGCGTAGTCCAACCACGGTCAAGCCGACCCATTGCTTGTGCAACTTTAGCTTCAGCATGGATCTACCACGTAAACATACTGTAAGAGCACGCATTCAAGCAGGTAGTTTTAGGTGTATATGTGTGCGTCTAGAAGTGGACTTTTATAGACTGTTAAAGATGAAAAGAAGAAGTGAGTGTCTGTCAAGAAGTAAAGCATGGTTTCATCGTCATCATCATCATCATTACAGCCCTTCAAAAGTCCACTGCTGAACATAGGCCTCCCATAAAGGAATGCCACAAAAAGCCACCTGCATCCATCGACTTCCTGCATGTCGTACCCCTCGTCGTCGCTCCATCTATTGATATAGCAATGTTTCAGTGTCACTTAAAATGTACGCAATGGGTCCGTCATCTTCCAACAAAGGTCTGAGATTACGACAATATTATTTATAATCTATGTTAAAAAAATCCATTCTATATATAAATTATTCTACTTTACATACACAAAAACCATCCGTTAACAAATAGGTGTTGCATTTTAAACAAAATAAAATATTTTAAATTACATTTCTTTGAATAAAACTTCAACTGATTTAATCACGTTTGAAAGGCAATCCCAGTTCAGCTTTGCGTTTATCAATCTGCCTACCCATCGTATTTGCAAGCTGGTACATTCTAGAAAAGGCTTATGATGTGATGATGTGAAACTCGTTTAGGCTTTAATTTGTTTTTTATAGAAGAAGGGGCAAACGTGCATGCGGCTCACCTGATAGTAAGTGACTACCGCCGTCTATGAACAAATGCAACACCAGGAGAATTGCATGTGTGTTTCCGGCCTTTAAGATAGGAGTAAGCTCTTTAATTGAAGGTCCCTGTTTCTTATCGGTCCAGAAAAATCGCCGGTGGTAAACGATTCCACACAGAGTTCGTATGAGGAAGAAAACTCCTAGTAATAAACTAAAACTCCTTTGTTGGCGAGTTCATTTATTCGAAAATCACAATAATCATATGTTCATTTAGTATTTATTATTAAGAGAGGAACCAACTAAAATCATTCGAAAGGTACTGTGCCATTGATGTACACAAAAAAAATATATTGCCGTATGCCAGGAAGTCGATGGATGCAGATGCAGATACCATTACGTACGTACGTACTTTAATATACACCCAAAAATTGGCAATAAGTACATAAGAGGACGTGCGATAGATGTCAGCCACGTGTTAGCTGATATTTTTTCTATGTATATATGCCCGCGATTCTCTATCTAAACATCATAATCTAAGTACATAAGTTAGTAGTTGATTGCACAAAACTGGTCGAATTTCTACTGGTCGAATTGGTGGAATTTCTAATGGTCGAATTGATCGGATTTTTACTGGTCGAATTGGTCGAATTGCGTCGACAAACGTTACTAGTATTTATATTCCTGTAACATGTAGGTTTCCTCATGCTATTTTATACACAGAGCATGATGAATAAATGCATATAACAATTTCAATGGCGATAACAAAAATGCTCGCGTAAAAAATCTTTAAATCCGTTAATATTTTGGGCTACCACGGATAATATTTGGAAAAAAAATCAATTCAGTTCATTTACTTTTTTAAATTGATTTTTATAAACCCAAGTGACGAACTAACTTACAGTCCACCTGATGGTAAGTGCTTATTGCAGTCCATAGCCCGCTACTGTTACAGCTTATAAAAGCCCACTGCTGCACAATGCACATAGGCCTCCCCTATAGGCCTCTCTTCATAGGGGGAATGTTTTCCATATTTGCCACGCTTGGCAAGTGGGTGGTGCGGTTACTACAGTTTTTTATTTTATTCTCAGTTTATAGACATCTGCAGCCAAATTCTTCTGTAGAAGCGTTGTCACCTTAGGACTAAGATAGAATCCCTCACAGCCTGTATTATACTGGCGCTTTTTAAACCGGAACACAGCAGTGCAAACACTGATATTTGGTCGGTTTCTTTACTCATGTGATTTGGTGGAAGAAATGGGTAAGAGCACAGTTTAAAGAACTAGCAGTTGTAAAACGCCTTTGATGTCAGGCGATGCCATCGCCTAGCTATTTTTTATAACTACAGGAAAAAATACATTTACAAGTGTAGCACTGCCAAATAGTTTCGTATTTTCTATTTATAGATGTTTTCCGTTTTCGATTGTTGATTTAAATTATGTAGTGTATTCGCATTCGGATAATAATTTTATCAAAAAAAAACTGAGGGACACATAAGCATCAAGTGAATTCAACTTTACTTAGTAACTCATATAACTATAACAGTTATTAACTATTATATTTATTAATATAATATATATTATATTTATCGTAAACGGTACTAAAAATCGGTTAAATAAGTAATTTTAAAACACGCTCGCGTCAACCGCATGTCGTACCCCCGCCGCGCCGTTGCTTTGCACAAGTACATTCGTTTCCCAACTGTTAGACTCTCTTTAAGCTGTGGTAAGAGTGTGGTAACTACCCAGGCGGGATTCTAAGCAAAAATATAGTCCTATCTATTAAAATATTTGCAAATTCGTACAGGATAATAAATGGCATTAAATGTTTGGTAAGTCGTGTGAACCGACCGTGAACACCACTAATTACAATAAATTGACACCAAATTAGAATGAACGTACACAGGAGGCTTGCTCTCGAAAATTCATTACTCTATGAATATTTATCACTAGCGATGGGTATAATTGTTCTAATTTCACGAGAAAGTTTGGTGGAAATTAATGCTTAGAGCGATATTTCATTTAAAAATAAATCCAAAGCATGTGTTTAACAAACGACAATAATCATTTAATAAAATCCTTCTAAAATTAATATTTTATTTTAAAATAAGTTAAAATATTTAATAAATGCTCACAAAAACTACACAAATAAAAGGAAAGTCTCTACACATAATAATATTTACAGTTTTGCAAGATGTGAGCAGCTCAGATACAAAAAGAAGTGAATTTTTCAAAAATTATGGATTAAAAATTCTTAATATACCAGGTCTTTTTTTAAATATTCTAACATAGTAATCCGATTCTGAGCTAAGATCAAAATGTTTCAAGTCTCTAGCTGATCGGAAAGTTAGTTTAAAATCAAATACTAAATTCACCTGAAAAGACATACACGTAAAGCGAGTTAATAAAAGGTGGTAGTAATCAGCTCTCTTAGCATGAGCTTTATGTTGTATCGAATTCGTATCGCCATCGAATCACTATACGAGTAGATGACAAACATAGTTCCATTCACGTCCGTCGGTGACGCTATTTATATTTCTATAAGTTTGTATCTTTATTTTTTATTTTTATTTTTTATTTTAGTGCACCCTATCCATTGTTTTTTTTCTTATTTTTATTTATTTCTTCTTCTACGTTGTCTGGAAGAGATTGCTATGTAGCAATAAGACCGCCTTTTGTATTTCCCTCAATAGTTGTTTAATTTTTCTTTTTGATATTTTTATCTTTTCTTGGTGTGCAATAAAGAGTATTGTATTGTATTGTATATATATTTAGTCAATAGCAATACGAAATCGTTAGAGTCAAATACCTGTGCTTATTATGATACAGATCAAAGCTTAGAATAGCAAATCCTATGATGAAAACCGAACTGTGCATCTTATAGATGTTGATACTTATCTAAAATAGAGCTCAAGATACCGTTTATAACCTTGGCACACACAGTAGATGTTTTTTTAACTTAATATTAGAAGCTTATACGTGGTAGAGCCATGCTGCAGCTATATTAATAGTATAGTTGTAGCACGAATGGGTCGGCTCGACCGGGGAAGGACCACGCTCTCACAGAATACCAGCGTAAAATAGCAGCTTAACGCTGCTGTGTTTCGTATGGTGAGTGTAGAGAACCGGAGACCCTTTTTACTGGAAAAGAGGCATTCTATCTTAGTCCTCACGGGTGACAACGCATCTGCATTTTAATTCGCAATCGAGGGTAGATGTAGATGTCTATGGGCCACAGCAACCACTTACCATCAGGTGGACTGTGCGCTCGTTGTCACCCTTATTCTATAAAAAAAGCCAGTGCTTGACTACAATCCCACCTAAATGGTAAATGGTAGTAAAGTCCTAGATGATAAATCACGATATAAGGCACGATAATTCCTGCGTTCACTCTCCGAAACTAAAGCTGAAAGGTTAGTTACAAACAAATCAAGCTTACCAATTAGCAACTTCGCACGTCTGTCCACTGAGTCTAATGCTGCTACATGAGTCAATAAAAAATAAAGTGACTAGAAATTGGAATATATTATTATAATATTTCATACTAGACAAGACACTGAAATGCTCAACAAAAGCGTTCGCAATAGCTTGAGGCTCACTCTCGTAACCAACGCTCACGCGCTAGCCATCCCTGTGTTACAGCTAAAGCGGTTAAAGTTAAAGACATTTATTATCTCAAAAGATTGCAAATAATCACTTGCAGAGAAAATACTATATTATGAAGCAAAAAACTAAACCGATTAGCGTAGTTGTGTGTGATATATATAAGGTAGAAGTTAAAAGCACGCAAACAGAGTCAATTAATAAGTAAATGTTCAGAGTACAAGAGAGCAATACAATAGATGTTTATTAAGGCCAATGATATAATACCTAAGTAGTGACTACTAATAAAATAGAACATAAAAGTTATTAAATTACAAACATAATATATAAAGCTTATTATAACCTCTCCCGAACTATCCAAAGTTTTTTGAATTACATTGGGATGCAATGACGTCTATTATTATAAGTTCCTTGTATTTTTAGCACCTAGTTAGCCTACTGTTAAATGTTATTTATATTTAACATATTTCATCGCAATATGGCCCTCATGTAAATGAAAATCCATCCTAGATTACCCATACCTGTACTCTTCCTATTTATAAAGAAATTTTATTAAACAAAGAGATTATATAAAGAGAATAATAGTCAAAAATACACAATTTTTTTCAGTAAGTACTAATTGGGTGTAAAAAAAATATTATAGGCTATGAAGCATTCCATCTTAGTCCTCAGAGGCGACAACGAAACTGTGGTAGCTGCGGGTGTCCATGGACTCCAGTAGCTTTACCATCAGGTGAACTGTAAGTGTGTAATTGTATGTCACTTCAGTTTTATATAAATACAACATAAAATAATTGTAATTTTAAAGAGGTGTTTAATTTCTAAATATATATGAACGTTACTAACTGAATCCATGGCATGTTAAAACTTTAAATTTTAATTGGATATTTGACTTAATCCACAAAGACAAATAGTATCTAATGCGATGTAATCGTTAGTTTTCAAATGTTCCCAAAACTCAAGGGGTAAGTTTTATCGTTCGGATTCACATATTATATTTCAATCCGAATTTCATCGATCGCGCTTTCATGAACCAATTAATGGGATTTCAGAAGTGAGTAGAAATAAACTTAGCGTCTACTTATAAGTTAAATTAAATTAATATTCGAATTTAATACACACTTTGCATTGATTGTGAGTTATTATACTAATGACTACTGTGGACTGTCTCGTTGGTCTAGTGGTTGTAAACGCGACTGCTGATCATGAGGTGCCTTGGAAAAGTCGTAAAGCCGTTGTCCCGCGCCTGATCTCTCTCCAGTCGTGTCGGTTTACCGTCCCATTGGACTATGTGAGTGAGGGAATAGAGACCTGTGCTTTGCATAATTCTACAAATGTGCAGTCAACATTTATTCTGCAAAAGCGTTGTCTGCGGATAATTTATAATATGTACTCAGATGAAACTCTAAGAAATGTATTCAAAGAAAAAGGCTATCTTACTCTTACTAATATTTAAATTTTAGAAATTTAAATTTTTATCAAACAGAATAACAACTATTTTCAGATTAAATCTAACTTAAATTCACGTCCAATGCGCAGTCATACAATATAAGAACAATTTATGTACACCTAAAATTAATAATTACATGTATAATAAGAGCACTTTTTTCACAGGTATTAAAATATTCAATCATCTGCCACCTGATATAAAAGCTATGGACTTGCGAAGATTTAAAATACACCTCAAGAAGTGGTTAATATATAATGTGTTTTATAATTTAAATGAATATTTTAATACCAAACATTAATTTATATAAAGTTTTTATTTCTTAATTATTGCATACCCGATATGTGTAAACTATGTAACATTTAATTGCAATGTTACACGCAAATTGTACATACACAGCTTATTGGCAATAAATATTCTAATTCTGATTCTGATTCTGATTACACTTGGGCACTATAATCCTGTCCTGCGTCGATGACTAGTCTCCGTTGAGGCTGGCAACCGTGACCGAAATTTGGTCTGGTGGACATTATATTACTAAAGAGTTCATGATTGGTAATGAGGTGATCACTACCATACTTAGATTTTACTAGATTTTTTTGGGCCGACCCGGGATTCGAACCTGTTACGGCCCAAAAATTTTTTAAGTCAATAATAGTAATTGATAATGTCAATAGGTCATTTTAAACTAAATCGTGTAATCAATAATTTAATTATTACATTTTATTAATTATAATATAGTAATTGATAATGGCACTAGACCATTTAAAACTTAGTCATATAAGCAATAATGTTTAAGTGTTATTAATTATATTATAGTAATTAATAGTAATTGATAATGGCAACAGGCTATTTTAACTAAGTCTTGTAAGGAATAATTTAATGGTTATATGTTAGTAATTATAATATAGTAAAAACTAGTAATTTGTAGTGGCACTAGGCCATTTAAAACTAAGTCAAATAAATAATTATTAAATGTTATTAATTATAATATAGTAATTAATAGTAAGTCATTTCATCCAATTAATATTGTTAATTAAACGTCCAATGATAAACATAGGCATCTCCCATAGAATGCCTCATGGGACATTTTCCATAATTACCACGGATAGCAGACAGGTTTACAACCGCAGTATATTATAAGTTTATTTGTTATCAGGAAGATGCCGCTTATCTCCTGTTTAATTTTGGTCTGTAACATGGAGTAGTGAATTCTTTTACGGGTACTACACGGGTTAATAATTTTGATATTTTTTATAGAAAAAGGTTGACAAACGAGTCCTTTTTTAACAGATGATGAAGCAATCCATATTAGTCTCCAGGAATGAAAACGCATCTGCATTTTTATTCTTAATCGAGGAGTTACGTTAGTGAATATGCGTGGGTTATCATCCACCTCATCAGTAACCGCGAGGTAAACTATGTGCTTATTTGTTATTTTTATTTAAAAAATAAACACCAAACGGAAGTAAGTAGTTCCTAGAGTTAGTAACACAACTTTGGAATAAGGTAAAACTGAGTATTAAGATATCAATTTGAGCGATGATTAAGTTTAATGCAAACGGTTAAAAAGGTTCTTCAATGAATATTAATGTGATTTTAAGTAAGATCAACTTTGGAATTTAATATCCTTGCCCATCTCTGTGGTATCTCGTTGGGTGAACCGCATCTTATAGAACGAATTATTCTGTCCGGTTTCATTTAGACCAACAACAAGCTTTATAGAGACAAAAGGAATATATGGAATTTATATCTTTTTTTATTTGCGAACACAAAGATTATCTTTTTTATCTAATTCTTTGACGTTACAGGGCATCAAAAGTCTACTGCTGAACATAGGCCTCCTCCATAAATTAAGTCATAGGGGTGATAGTTGCCATAGTTGCCACGCTCTTCAAGCGAGTTAACAACCGCAGTTCTTTTTGTTGTTATTATTAGGAAGACGCTACTGTCCATCCCCTAGTTTGTGTCTCTCAGTCGCCTCTTACGACACCCATGGCATGATATTGTAGTGGATATTCTCACACCGCCACTACATGAGCAAACTTTTTTCTTTACCATCTCATAACATACAACTCCAGAACATGAATTCGCCAAGATCGCCACCCTTAGCAGGCGCGTTTGCGATCACAGTACCAGAAGTCTCGCACATTTGACGCTGCTTACCGTCGATTATCTGCGTATTTTTCATCTAGTATATACGAGTTGGTTACACCACGTACTATAAAATAAGGCCATAAAATCTTTGTGGTATTTCTCATAGTCGCCTCGTGCCATAATCACGGGATAGTATTACTGAGTAATAGATTTTTTATGTTGTCTTTTTTTTATAGGATAGGGTGACAAACGAGCACTCAGTCTACCTGATGGTAAGTGATTGCTGTGACCCATAGACATCTAATCTCAATAAAGAATCAAAATGCAGATGCGTTGTCACTCGTGAGGACTAAGATGAAATGCCTCTTTTCCAGTAAAAAGGGTCGCCGGTTCTCTATACTCACCATACGAAACACAGCAGTGTTAAGCTGCTATTTTAAACTCTACCACGTATAAACCATAGCTATTATATTTTATTTACTACGCTATTGTATTTAAACAACGTAGACTCACACAAACACATGCCCACCCAAATAACACCGTTTAAGTTTGATCTTAGATTCATAAGCAAATGATTGTTTCATAGGTTATAAGACTCATTTTTGCATCATAGTAGTCTGTCTAAGTACTGACCAGATGGGCAGCAGCATCTACCTAATTACCACTCAAAATTATAAAAAACTGTAATTGCCAGCCCGTCTTCCAAGCGTGGCAACTATGCCCAAATTCCCCCTGTGATTCAATCTATGGGGGAGGCCTATATTTAGCGGTGGACTTTTATGGATATGGATGTTCCCCTATCGCAAGGCACCATCACGCACCATCTCTTTTAGGCCATATGTCACCCCTGATGACTAAAATGAAATGCCTCCTTACTAAGCCTCCGGTTCACAAAATAAATGACTAAAGTCATACGAAATACAGCAGAATTTTGCTGCTATTTCACGCTGGTATTCAGTCTTACCACGATTGACCCGATCTATTCGTTTCATTTCATTAATGTAAATAACATTTCCCCCGTTTTATTCTCTTTCTCCCAATTTAAGGAGATATTTGGACGCCATAAGCGTTTAACCGTCCAACTAAACCGCATTCGAGCAAAGCTACAGAAACGAACGCCACCGCAATCGTTGTCAGCGGAACACCGAGCCAAGAATAAATGGCGTGGAATAGATGAAAAGTTTAACCGAGCTTGCGTTCTAGTTAACAGCTGCTTACGATACACGTTTTGTTTTGTTGTTGATTTTTTTTATTGATGATTTTTTTGAAAATAATGGCCAAGCTACATTGTTTTGATGAGTTAATAAATACATACACGTTTTCATTTAAACAAGAAAAAAATGTTACATTTTGAAAATAATCATAGGCCGGGAAAAAAGTTTCTTCGTATTTTGTTTGTATAAAAAAGAACAAAAATTTGAAAAAGAATTGTCTGAAAAAACCCACGCTTTTTTACAATAAAATGATTTTTTTATGTTAATCAATATTTTCTTATTTTAAACTTGTTGAAAATTATTTTCTACTTTATAGTTCAGGTATCTACAAAAGCATGTTTTTTTAGTTTTTTTTAAACTACTATTCATTTGTAATAAAACTTTAGAATGTATCTAATTTCTTCGTTAGATTCACTCATTTTGGTGGACAGAAAAACAATTGAAAAATGGCGGGATAGTGTTTTTTTCTTTTTATTTTTATTTTTCTTAATTTCCTATATGTATTGATATTAAAACCAGCCAGAAACAAATAGTACAAACAAAGAGATTTTTCTTCATTTTTATACAAACAAAATACGAAGAAACTTTTTCCCCTACCTATATTATAAACGTATTATAAACGTCCCACTGCTGGATACAGGGTAAATATCTGCTGCACCGCCCTAATTCGTGTTGACGAACTTCACGTGTCTTCAGAAGTGTTTTAAAATTTTTCAAATATGCTGTTTTCCTCACGATGTTTTCCATCAACGCCGAGCACGTGGTAAACTAGCACGAACCCGAGTTGCTCGCGTAATGTGAAGCTTACAACGAGCGCTAAGCCTCCAGCTACGAAGACTCGTTTGTCACACTTAAATAATAAAATAGGGCTTATTTCTAGTGCATGAACGCGGTACTCATTTGTGATGGTGGTGTAAGAAAATCCATCATCGACATTTCATCCCGTTGGTGTCATATGAGGCAACTATGGGAAATGCTACATTTTATATTATAATTGACGTTATTTTTTTTAAATATTAAATAATATTATAAAATACTTCGATCGGCGACGGACATCAGCGTCAAATGGCAAGACGTCTGGTACTACTATCGTCAAAACACCAGTAAAACTTGAAGAAAATTTAATTTTGCAATTTCGAAACAAGTTTTATTAATCCATTCTTATCACATTGTTAGTTCTTAACAAGTTATTGTAGTGGCGGTCTAAGAATATTAACTACCCCATATATACAGTGGGTATCGTAAGAGGCGACAGAAGGAAACAAATCTGGAGATGGGCAGCAGCCTCTAGATTCTGTGATGTTAATGCTGTAAGCCTATGCGGCTCTTACAGTTTCATTGGACTTTGGGCTGAAACTCGATAATCTGGGGGTGGGATTTATTGTGTTGAGTGATCATATCATCATCACATCAACATCAAATACTCCTTGATGTCGCCTAAAATCACAACATGACATGGGTGAGTTGTCTAACCGCCGTCCGAACAGGGGGTGGCGGGTTCCGACTGTGCTGGCTATCTCGTATCGTTGATGTTCGGTTCTCACCGCACAGAGACGCGGGTGTACGGTGTGTACGCGGTGTGGAGGGGTGTGCGGCGCGCCCGTCTGCGGACTCGCTGCGTCCCATCCGTTGTTGTCCTAACAGTGTTTGTGGCACTAGGTGAATGTGTAGTGTTCGTGTGTGACTGGCCGGCGACATTTCGGTTGTCGGAATCTAGCGGAACAGGGGCTTCAATTAGAACGTTTCAGAGCCTTCGCAAGGTTTGCACAACGTTCCGAGTCGGAGCGTAGGGGACGCCAGAGCGAGTACCCTCTATTAGATAGTGAAAGTGGCGTTTCGCAAGGAAGGCACTGATGATGTGGGTGAGCCAATCTGGCACGTTGAGTTTGTACAGCTTGTAAAGCAAGTCGTCGTGCCAGACTTTGTCAAACGCTTTTGCGACGTCGAAGAAGAGGGCACCGGTTATGGTGGTTCTTGACTTATTTGTGGGAGGTTGAATCCTTTCAGAATGTATTCTGTGAGGTGATGTAATTGGTCGGTGCACGAGTGTTCGGGTCTGAAGCCGAAATGCTCGTTTGGAAGAAGTTTGTTGGTAAAGACGTGTTTACGAAGGCGATTCAATATGAGTCGCTTGTAAAATTTCCCCAGTGTGCTGAGGAGACTAATTGGTCTGTAACTAGAGGTAAGAGGCTTGCCCCGGTTTCGGGATTCCTATTACGTCTGCCTCTTTCCATTCATATGAAAAGGAGCGGCTGGAAAGATGAGCGTTGAATATGCCTACTAGGAGGCAAACGAGCGGCGCGGAGAGAGATTTCAGTACCCTGTTGCTAATGCCGTCGGGGCCGGGTGCTGATTTCTTTTTATGGCTTTTAATTACTTCTGTGACTTCGTCGACAGTTACGGTGTCTAAGGGGTCGCCCTCAGGTGGTAGTGCCAACTTACGATCAACCTCCGCTTCGACCTCTACAAGGTGAGCGGGATCTGTAGGTTTGCTAGAGTGCATTGAGTGGACTGTCCGCGAGGCATTCGGCCTTTTCAGAGTCGTCAAACGCGAGATCGGGGTTTCCTGGCCTAATGAGAGGCGGCATGGGTGAGGATTGTTCTGCTTTCAGAGCTCGGGTCAACTACCAGAAGGCAGTTTGAGATTGCTCGATATTCTCCAGCAGATTACCCTACTTATCATGTCTTAATTATCTAATGCACTGTTTCACCTCGTTTAGGAGGTTGCGCAGTCGAAATTTGTTGTCTATAGTAGTATAGTGATTGTACTGTCTTAGAGCCACGTTCTTTTCGCTGATTAGCTGTCGAATATCACACGGGAGCTTCCAGTATCGATTACTCAACACACGCACCTTACGAGAGCATTCTTCAACTGTAGAGGTGAGGTGAGCCGATAGGGCGCTAATCGCCTCATTGGTCTCCTCTGTCGTGTCTATTTTGTCTGGGATTTTGTTTAAATGCTGGGAGGTCGTAGACTCGAGTTTGACCTCGAGCTTTCGCCAATCCACGACGGCTTTGGTCTGAAGGACGGCGTCGGCCTCACCTGCGGGCTGGCCCAGCTGCATTTGGACTGGTTTATGGTCCGAGTTGAGTTCTAAAATGGTTTCGATCGATGCTATCGACAGACGGACATCTTTGAGTATTGCTACGTCAATGATGTCCGGTTGTTGATTGGTAGCGAATGGATAGCGGGTCTCCTACCCGCTCAGGCGCGATAACATCGAAGTTTGGTCGCTCCGTGAGATCGAATAATGCGTTACCATTGGGATTGCTTGTAATCAGCTATTAAGACACTGGAGCCTAGATTAAATAATCCTGCAATGCCAAGCGGCGGTAGATACGCCGAAACAATGGTAAGTGGCGAATGGCCAGAGAGAGCTACTTTACATACAGAGCCTTCTATGTTAGTTAACGGGGGGCGTCGATCGGAACGCAGTGCAAGGACCTTTTGTAGTAGATCAAGGTGCCGCCTGAACGGCTAGTCAACATATCATTTCTAATTAAGGTGTAGTTTGCGATCTTGGGATCGTGATGGCTAGGCTTCAAGAAGGTCTCTTGAACTAGCATGATGTCTACGTCGTGGTTACGCAGGAAGAGCGCGATCTCGTCTTTTTGATCTCTGAGGCCGTTCGCATTAAAGAACGCGATACTCAGAGAGCACGGTTTAGTTCTGCCTAAAATTTGTACTGCCATCTTGATTTTTAATTGAGGTATTGGAAGGACCAGATTGCGTCGATTAGTCCTATGTGCTCAATCGTGGCGTTGAGCTTATCCTGTGGGGTAGTGGTTCCACGGAGTTTGCGGGCCAAATAAGAAGTTCAGCAACGTTAATGTTGCTGATGAAGCCGCAGACAAGAGAGAAGTCAGCGGCGAAAGAAAACGAACCTTGTGGGACGGGCTTCGGTTTTGGGGCCTGGGGAGGCTGCACTAGCCGTGGGGCAACTAGTGCTGGAGGCTTTACCTAAGCATTGGGTTTCGGCGTGGAAGGCGCGGGAGATTTAGCACCTTGAGCGGACACCCCGGCGACTGGGGCGGTTTTGGTGGCGTTTTGAGACGAGGGAGTGGGCATTGAAGACGATGCGGGTTTGGGGGCAGGCAGCCGTGAGCGAGAGACACTGGCTTGTCCCGCGCGTCCATGACGGCTATTACCTTCGTGCTGCTTCTTGCTTTGGAACACCCGCGATAATTCGCTGGGTGTCTCCGTCATGATTCAACCGTCTCGGACGTGTGGGGGTGTTAGTGGTGTCGTGGTCACTTGACGCACCTAGGCCTGGCGTAACAATTTCTGGCCGAGTGGCCGTACAATTGGCATCGGTGGCCAACGATGCCCCTATTTCGGGGGCTTCAACTGCAATCCCCGTTAGGTTGCAGATGCGCCGAACGTTAAAAATCTCCTTGCCTTTCGGAGACAAGTCTAGAATGACAAGGCACAACTCTAAGAAACGCTCTTTGTCAGTGTGGTGGTGCATTCTATGCACCTCCCGGACCAGAAGTTTTTAGGCTTTGAGGTCGTTTAATATGTGCTCAGTCTCAAGCTCTTTAGGGGACCGCGGGCGACCACACGAAGGTTTCGCTCCTCTGGGAGAGCGTATATGTGTAAGCTTATTTACTGGGCGCGCAGATGGTTTGTTACACTGCGGAATCCCTCGGTCGAGTTTACAAACATATGTACGTATGCCCTGACCGGCGTTTTGCACCTTTGGGCAATAGATATTTTTGGAGTCCAACCAGTATGATAGGTTGATCCATTTTGTTTTGTCTTGGATTATGATGGGAGGCGGCGGCTTTACCCTAAGTTCAGCAGGGGACCTATTAGCTGCAGGCTTGGCCGCAGGCTTGGGGGCTTGAGATCGCGTCGCGGGGGCTGGCTTTTTTGCCGGAGTGGCGGTGGGAGACGAGGGGCCGAGTTAGGCTCGGCTGCCTTTTTAGGAGCTGCGGGTTTGCGCTTTTAGCCCTGGACGAGGGTGAAACCTTCGTCTTTGGGCTTGAGTGGGACGCGCGTTTTGGTCTCCATGTCGGAGCCTGATTCGGCATCCGAGAAGACCGGAGACGGGCCGCGGGTGGACATCGCAGAAGGCGCTGGGGACGCAGCGTCGAAGTTGTGTCTATGGACACAGGGGTTGGCAGCAGCCTCTTTCTAATAACAACTAAAAATTCAAAATTTCGGTTGCCAACCCTTTGCAATCTATGGGAGAGGCCTATGTTCAGCATTGGACTTATTAGGCTGAACGGTCTTAAGCTGTTACGAGTTACTGTATAAGTATGATACGTATAATATGATTACAAGTTACACCCAACTCATTCTTTACCAAATATATTAAAAAGTGTAGTACTAAAGAGATAATAATTACGACACAGAAAAATTTTCTTACTTCATATGATACTAAAGCGTAGAATGAAATTACCCTGGAACAGGCTTAAAATCCATTTTCACAATGTTTCTATTACCGTGGAAATTTTATTTTTAAGATGTCATTTACGTAAGACGTTCCTAGAATTTTAAATTCTTCACTAACGAGTCACTGCGGTCTATTATAAGTATCTTGAGCAAGTGGAAAAAAAGAAAACGATTACAAAAAACAACGTAAACGCAAAATGTTACGTATCTTTTTCAGCCTCTAACATAGTGGAGGTTTGGCTTATAAATATTATAACAAATAACACAAATCTTAGTATATTTTTTTTTTAGAATAAGGGTGACACACGAGCACACAGTCTACCTGATGGTACGTGGATGATGTGGCCTATAGACATCTACATTTATCCACAATTAAGAATGTTGTCACCCCTGAAGACTAAGATGGAATGCCTCGTTTCCAGTAAAAAGGATCTCCGGTTCTTTACACTCACCATACGAAACACAGCATTAAGCAGTATTAGCAGTATTATTTATTAGTAGTATTTATTAGCAGTATTCTTAGAATAATAGACCCTATTTGTGTACTTTTAACTTCTACTTTATGTATATCACACACAACTACGCTAATTGGTTTAATTATATATTCCGTAATATTTAATTTTATCTGTAAGTGATTTTCGTAATTCTTTGAAAAAAAAATGCCTTTAACCGTAACACATACTTCATCTTCATCATCATTACAGCCCTTCACAAGTCCACTGCTGAACATAGACCTTCACCAAGGAATGCCACAAAGCATAATCCTGAGTCACCTGCATCCATCAACTTCCTGCATGTCTTACCAGGTCGTCACTCTATCTAGTGGGGGTCTGGTAGCACATATTTAGTTATCTATATTTTACCTTAATTTTTCGTCAATGACTTTACATTTATTATAAGTAAGATGTCAAGTAAACGCATGAGGTAGTGAAGTAAAAGAAAATATAAACCTATATCTGTTATTAAAAGCATAAATAAATCTCTATCAAAAACTGGCTACTCTTACTTTGAATATAGTTTATAGTTGTGGGTGCCATAGGAACCAACTACGGGAAATATTAGAAAATCTGCCTTCTGATAGATTTTTATTGCATGCAGAACAACAAACAATACTTAATAAAGTTTAAACAAAATAAACAATTATAAATATTATTATATAGTAATTATGTAATAAACACAACCCCTTATGTTATCCATACAGTAATTTAATTTGTATGAGACAGGTAAACAGAGTATAAGAGAATAAATAAATAAAATTCACAAATAAACTCAGCAATACGAAAATGTCAAAAAGATAAGTCAAATCGATGGTGGTTTATCCATCTTGTTTATGTCAGACGTTTAATACCCAGACCGACGACGACCAACAGTGTCGAAGGTGTTATCAAAAAGACACCAGGTTTTTAGATAAAAAATAGCCGAGATCAACCCTGGCATTGCTCTCTATTTGTTCGTGAAGTTTGATTACAATCGGTTCAGCCGTTCGGAAGATTAGCCCGGACAGACAGTAACACAAACATACGAACAGACAGACAGACAGACTGACTGACAGACAGACAGACATACAGACAGATAGAATTACAGACAGAGAGACAGAAATTTTAAAATAGTTATTGATGTCTTAATGACATGCAAATAACCCCCTCACCTTGACAAAAGGCAGTTATTTCGATATTACAGATAGATACTTCAATTTAATTTACATTGGTATAGATAAAGAAACGAATACAGCCGAGCCATCATAAAGTAAAGTAATGTAGTGGTAATGAGCTATCGTAGCTTTTAAACAAGTCTATAATGAAACAACATAGTTGAGTACGCTATGAACATTCGCGCTGCTTTTGTTTTGTATTTTTTGCTCTTTCTTAATGTTGCCTTTTCTGAAATAAAATAATATTCATGTTTCGAGATTTTACACTGTTATCATTTTAAGGTAAAGGAATTAGGCGTTACTATAAAATACTATTTATTTTTAGAATATTCTGGTATGGATTTTTGTCCTTGTGAGATTTATGTGTAAATTGCCCCCACGATACAGGAGAAAATCCCAGAGTGGAGGTAACGTTTTATAAAAAAATAAAAAAAAAGCTGTCGAGGCTTCAGAATATGAAACTAACAAAAATATTTGTTATAATATGATACAATAATAGGATCATCTTCACATAATTCTTCTATCCGTGTGTATGTGACTGAACTCCTCCTAAACGGCTAGACCGATTTTGATGAAATTTTGTGAGTGTGATAAAGTTGACTTGAGAATGATTTAGATACACAACTGGATCCGGTAGGTAGCGCTGTTGTCAAAATCCAGAAATCACACGTGCGAAGCCGAGTTGTTTCACTTGTATATATATAAAATTTTAGGAGAATTTAGTACTGCCAATCATGGTGACTATGACAAACCCTTCTAATGGATGAGGGAAATTTATTCGGCAAAAAAATATTAATAAAACAATTAAATCGCATAATACATTATCATTATCTTCATTATATTTTTTACATTTTTTGTAGATAAATTTCCTAGGGTTTTCAGAACAAATAAAAAACGCTTGTTATCTTGTCAGGGAGGCAGCTGAGGGCAGGGCAGAGCAGAGATCACTTTTTAGTTTGTTATTCCTATTTCTGGTAAGGCCCGAATGTCAAATGAATTCCTAGCCAATGGGCCCGATATTTATACGTTTTCTAGTGACTTTCTAGAAACTTCTCTGCCTCACCCCCTCTGGCCATTATTCTTTATTTTATGAAAATTTTATTAATTTACATATATTTTCCTTATATCAAGTCTTAGCTAACATTATGCTGTTTACGTTATGCTACTTACATAAATACAATTTATTATTACCTTCGTAATAATAAACATTAGCTACACGTACCTGCAGGGTTCGTGGGACTTAATTCATCTAGACCGTCACCTTTTTTGTAAGCCCATTGATCAAAACGTCAATGAATCTTGTGTCATTCAGTCCGTCCCATGTCATATTGAAACCGCCACGTAACAGTAGGCTTTTGCGCCTTTTAACCGGTGGATAGGTAGGAGAAAGAATTCAGCAGGAATAGAAATGTCAGCGCAAATTCGGGAGCGTCCTTTAAATACCACCTTGCCCCTGCTTCACTTCTATATAAGTACGCCCTAGCTTACGCGCGCGAGGTAATAACCTCCCTGAGCTTAAACTCTTTCTTCGAGATCGCGAAGCCGACCTCCTCCTCCTCCAGGAGACCAATCTCAAACCTAAGGACCTCAAAGGCTTTTCCATCAAAAGTATTCTCTTCTTCGTAACGACAGACCTGACCGCAAAAGCGGCGGTACTGCCATTTACTACAAGAAGTTACTACATTGCTCCCACATCCCCACTCCGCCGCTTATAAATATGGAAGCCACGGTATGCAGGCTGGCCTTGACTGGACATCAGTCAATCGTCATAGCCTCCTGCTATATCCCCAGTGGAACCCTCCCCCTCAAAAAAGATTTTGAGGCTATCCTTGCATTAGGCAATTCAGTCATTATGTTTGGAGATTTTAACTCCAAGCATACTGAATGGACCTGTCTTACTACTATGAGAAGTAAGAAACTGCTTGATATCACACAGTCTCTCGACCTTACCGTTCACAGACCCCTCGGTGTCACTCACTATCTCTACAACACCGACCACGCTCCTGACGTGCTAGACTTTGCGCTAGTAAAAGGAGTTTCCCTCAACCTCAGGGTAATCGAGACTCTTGACGATCTTGGATCCGACCACCGCCCTGTCTCCCTCATACTTGGCCATCAGCCACCTCCCTCAACTTCCTCCACGAAAACATTCACCAACTGGAAGGTCTTTAGGACGTCCTTAGCCACAGCTATGGACTCTCCGGACTCCCCCATCCCCCTCTCTTCGGACTTCTTCGACAGTACCAAAAAAATCGACACCGCGGTCGATTCTCTCACCACCCTCATAAAATCCTCCTTTAAGGGTCGTCCCGGTTGCTAATAATAATAGTCTTCCGCTACATATTAGCAACTTAATGAAAGCCAAGAGAGCTGCTCTCCGTAGAGCCAATCCAACAGTCTATCCAACAGTCTATCCAACCCCTGTCTATAGACGTACGGCCGATCGTCATTAAAGAGAAGTCCGTTCACGCCTTTCCGAACTTTCTAGACCTCGAAAAGAGTAATCTCATGGAGAATATCTCCCCTTCTCATACAGCATACTACCAGATGGCGAGAGCCCTCCGCATAGACGCTATCTTTCTCTCCATTCCCAACGGTACTATTGCATTCGAGGACGAGGAAAGGCTGAGTGCTTTGCAGACAGCATCGCCGCTCAATGCAAAAGTGGAGGATGAGGTCCGCCGCCAGAACTCACCCCCCACAGCCTCTGACCCTATCACTGTGTCCAATGATGAGATTTCATCCATCATCAAAGGACAAAAGCCCAAAAATGCTCCGGGCGCGCATGGCATCTCCAACCAAGCCCTTAAACATTTTTCTGAGCAGGTGTTAACCCTATTAGCTATTATCTTCAACGCCTGTTTCAACCTTCCCACCACGTGGAAAGAGGCAACTGTCATTGGTATCCCCAAGCCAGGAAAGCCTCACCACCTCCCCTCCAGTCACCGTCCCATCAGCCTACTCAAGGTCATGGGCAAACTCTTCGAACGAGTCATCCTCGCTCGCATGAGGCGCCATCTGTTTCCCACAGACGGCGACCCTCTTGTCATCCCCCACCAATTTGGTTTCCGAGCGAAACACTCATGTCCCCAACAAGTTCACCGTAAAGTGGAATATATCCTCAGCGACTTTTATCATGACTTGCCTTAGTTAGGCACGACTCTCAGCGGCTACTCACCGCCTGCGCCCCCTTTCCCTTAAGGGGGTCGTCTTCGATTTGGCGGAAAGGCCATACAGGCAAAAGCCATTCCCACAGGTGGTGTTTAGTGGGTAAGGCATTTCTTCAAAGTAAGTCCCACATAATCATGCAGCCGGCTGCGTGGTATGCTATTAGCATTCACCACCTCCCTCCCCCGCTTCCGGAGGGTGTCCTTGTATTGGGCGCAAAAAAAAAACCGCGCGCGACCCAGTCCTCAGTTGAGCGTCGGTGCGTTCACACACATTATTATGAATTTAGATATGATCTTACTTATGGCTTAGTTATTCCTAAAATATATTTTTATTAATCTTTTAATAAAACAACAAAATATAACACTTTATTTACTTACATACCAAAAGTACCTCATGACAAAAGTTACAAAAAGACGGCCACCAGTCCCCGGTGGCCCCGCTATTCCTGGCTACGGTGGCGACCATAGTCACGGCGGGTAGGGGGTGCTAATAATCTCCGGTGGAGGTTCGGTTGCCACATAAGGACTCGACCTGGCAACATACAACGCACGCACACGGAGGACTGACGAGAAGATCCTAGAGCTGAAAGAAGAGATAGACAAGTTGCGCTGGGATATTATAGGATTATCTGAGGTCCGAAGAGAGGGGGAGGACACGGTAAACTTTGAATCCGGCAACTTGTTCTATCACCGGGAGAGCGACCATCTGTCCCAAGGTGGTGTTTGATTTATTGTCCACAAGTCTCTCGTTAACAACATAGTAAAGATTGTGAGTGTGTCGACGAGGGTTGCGTACCTTATACTCAGAATCACCAAACGGTATTCGTTGAAGTTCATACAGGTTTACGCACCAACCTCGGCACATCCCTATGAAGAGGTGGAGCAAATGTATGAGGATATCTCTAAAGCCATGCATTCCTCCAAAACCCACTATACGGTGTTAATGTGAGACTTCAACGCAAAACTAGGCACAAGAGAGAACGGCTGAGGGTAGGGAAATTTGGAATAGGGCAACGGAACCCAACGGGCCAGCAGCTGGCCGACTTCATGGGGAAAGAGGGACTCTTTATGATGAACTCTTTCTTCCAGAAGCAGCCCCACAGGAAGTGGACCTGGTCGAGCCCCGACGGTTCGCCAAAAATGAGATTGGCTTCATTATGACGACTAGGAGGCAACTGTTCAGTAATGTCTCAGTGATCGCGGGGGTGAAAACTGGTAGCAATCACCGAATGGTTAGAGGCACGCTGAACCTAAACGTTAAGTTGGAGAGGTGTAGTCTAATTAAATCAACGCTCCCTCGTTTTGTAACTGGAGCTGAAAGGTTTCGGGACTTAGGATTAGACCAAAGTCCCGAAACCTTTCAGCTCGAGTTACAAAACCGTTTTCAGTACCTAGAAGATTGCAATGCAGTGGAAGATATGGATGACAAATTCGTGGAAGCTGCCCATGCGGTCGGAACTAAGTTTTGCAAGACCCGCCGCAGAAGAACACAAAAACACTCCGATCACACTCTTAATCTCATGGCAGTTAGACGGGAAATGAAGCTGCAGTCTTCAGTAGATTTGACAGCATACAGGCAACTAAACAGACAGATCTCCAAATGCAAGCGGCGGGACTTACGCAACTTTATTACTCCTAGTATTGAAGAAGCGATCGAACGCAACCAATCTTTCTCTCCAAAGTTTTTGCCAGAGATCTGTTTGCCAGAAAGAGCCAACTGTCAAAGCTGAAGACTGATTGTGGCAGCATCGTTTGCGGGACACCTGGGATTTTGAGTGAGATTGAGAGTTTCTATGGGCAGCTGTACACATCATCGTTGGAGCCACACGCAAGTGTGAGTAACGATCCAAGAGCAAGTCTTATCCGACACTATTTCGATGATATCCCGGACGTCAGTCTGAGCGAGATTAGAATGGCTATCCAGCACCTTAAAAACTGCAAATCCCCGGGCCACATACATACCCTTCGGCAAATTGTACAGAAGTCCGAGGAGTACAATTTGCCACTATGTCTGGTGTATGTGGACTATGAGAAAGCCTTTGATTCCGTCGAAATTTGGGCGGTGCTGCAGTCTCTCCAGCGGTGCCAAGTGGATTGTCGGTATATCGAAGTGCTGAAGTGTTTGTAGAGTAAGGGAAATCCATAAATTTTTACCAACTTTAAGATATTTTCTAGATACTGGACTGGAAAGGTAGGGTATTAACATCAATGACGAGTACACCACTCACCTTCAATTTGCCGATTATATACTCCTAATAGCAGAATCGCTGAAGGATCTAAGCACTATGCTCAATGACCTCAATAGTGCCTCCCAACGGATAGGTCTTAAGATGAACATGGACAAAACAAAGATCATGTATAACGTCCATGTCACACCTATGCCGGTAGTTTTTGGGAGCACTAAGCTCGAAGTTGTTGACGAGTATGTTTACCTGGGACAAATAGTCCGACTAGTTAAGTCCAACTTTGACCGAGGGGTTAATCAACGATTTCAACTCGGCTGGGCAGCGTTCGGGAAATTACGACACATCTTCTCGTCAGCTATACCTCAAAACTTGAAAACGAGACTGTACAACTAGTGCGTGTTGTGAGTGATGACTTATGGAACTGAGACGTGGTCCTTCACTGCTGGCCGTATGAGGAAGCTCAAGGTCGCTCAACGAGCTATGGAGAGGGCTATGCTCGGGGTTTCTCTGCGTGATAAACTTAGAAATGAGGATATCCGCAGTAGAACTAGAGTGAGCGACATAGCCCAACGGATTATGCAAGAAGTCGATGAATGCAGGTGGCTCAGGACCGTGCTTTGTGGCATTCCTTGTGGGAGGCCTATGTTCAGCAGTGGACTTGTGAAGGGATGTAATGATGATGATGCTGAGCTTAATTTTATAATATCATATTACATCTTTATCTATGTCCTATAAATTTAAATTATATCTTTATCTATGTCCTATCTTATCGCTTATCTATTGCACTATGATAAGACAAAATGGTAAACAAAGGAATAAAAACTTAACGTTATTTACAATTTTTAACTATCCTATTTTTATAAAATAACTTCTAAATCTAAAATATATAATATAACTACTACTACTTATTAGAAATTAAAGTACTTAGTAAACATTAATTAATTAAAACATTTACGCTAATAATCATAACGTTAAATATAATAAAGGAATACTCGCTTGGTCTATCCCCACTAGTTTCACCGCACTGCCCGCACGGCCCGACGACGACGTTGATCTTCTTGCATGGTCTCCGCAGGGCATGCCCATTGCTCGTAGTGACGTCGACGACTCGTACCTCGTTGTCCTCTCCGGGGTAGACTCTGGTTACTTTTCCTCTCGACCACACGTTCCGTGGTAAATTGGGGAAGAGATGACGACCAGGTCGCCGACCTTTGGGGCGGTACCGGTGGTGCGAGGCTCCCGCCGTTGTTGGAGTAAGGGGAGATACTCTCTCACCCAGCGTCTCTAGAACTCGTCGGCTAATCGTTGTGCACGTCTTCATAGCTAGCCCGCAGACTGATCTTCTTTGGTGAAACTGCCTAGTGCTATTGATGACTATTGGGACCCAGCAGGATATGATTTGGGGTTCTTCTGATTCTTCCGGTGTCATAGCCACGTGCGAGCGGCCGCGAGTTGACGATATTCTTGACTTCGACGAGGAGTGTCCAGAGTCTCCTCGCTTGGGTCCTTCTCGTGCAGCGGAATTCATAGTGATTCTTTCACGCTACGTACTAGACTTTCCCATGCGCCGCCCATTAAAGGTGAGGTGGGGGGAGTATATCACCAGTTGATGTGGCGCGCGTTTGCCTTTTTTATCGTCGCTTCCTTTCTTGTCCGCTCCGCTTTGAAGCACGTTGCGTTGTCCGTCCACAGTTCAGTTGGCTGGCCTCTTTTTGCGTTGAATCTTCTTCGTGCGGCGATAGCAGAGTCCGCACTCAGTGATGTGACTACCTCGAGATGAACCGCTCTTATTGTCATGCAGGTAAAGAGGGCAACCCATCGCTTTTCATGACGTCTTCCGAGGTTAACTTCTATGGGTCCGAAGTAATCGAGGCCCGTGTAGAAGGGCCACGCGTGATGAGGGAGGCGCGCAGGTGGCAGATCTCCCGTCGACGGGATCATTGGCCTTGCTTTTCTTATCTTGCATTCCGGACAACTTCTTTTCACGCTTTTTACTGTAGGTCAAATCCATGTCACCCAAAAGCGTTGTCTTATCTCGGTCACAATCAATTCTACTCCACCGTGAAGCATTTTTTCGTGTACATGTTGATGTTACATACTTGTGTACTTGTGTTGTCCATCCAATAGAGCCGGGTTGTCTGTTTCTTGGCTTATCCCTGGCGTAGCTGCGATTCTTTCGCGTAGGCGCAGCAGTCCATCTTCTCCTGCACTCAATGTTGCGAGGCGATCTTTCAAAGTAGGAGCGCTATCGTGCATTATGCGGATCTTCTCGTTGGCGTGGCTGTCATCTTGCACCTTTCTTATCCACATCTTTTCAGCTCGCATAAGGTAACTCGCGTCTAAGCAGATAAGTCTTTTTCTTTGTATCTTCTTAGGGACCACATCTTTCCTCTTGATAGTCTTTTTATTTTCGCTGTTTTTCCACACGGCATATTTATGGGCGTACTTCTGCATGCACTTGCGTTTTGCTGCTGCCCTAGTATGCCTTTTGACTCGACACATATTTATAAATTGTAGCACACGTCCCGTAGCGCGCACAAGCACTTGCCACTTAGCAATGTTGTTTATATCGGGTAGGTATTCGTGGTGAGTCTTCTGTTCGTGAGTCATGTGACATCTCTTCTCGCGAGCTTTCTCACGCGTTCTCTTGACGTCTTTGGGCCACTCCTCTTCTGACTGTCTTAAGAAGTCAGGTCCATGGAACCATCGGTGCTGTGCGTCGAAGTTAATTGGAGTCTATCTAGTCACGTCGTCGGCTACGTTGTACTTGTTGGGAACCCAGCGCCACTCGTTCACTTTGATCAGCTCTTCTATTTCTGCTAAGCGATGTGCGACAAACGTCTTAAAGGCACGTGGTTCTGCCCTTGCTAGAACTGTACAGGAGTCGCTCCAATATATCTCCTTGGTGAATTCAAACTCGTGCTCTTCTTCTGTTGTTCTCGCGAGACGTGCTCCTAGAAGAGCTGCTTGCAGCTCAAGTCGGGGTATCGATCTCTTCAGGTCGGGTATATCTTCTTTATTCTTCGCGGTGTAGCCGTACCACTTGTTTCTTATTATCGGCGTGAGCTTTTCAATGGTGATCTTCACTAACTCTGGATTATAAAGGTAGTGAACTTTCTTGAGGGCTTCTATGGTAGCTACGATATTAGCTATCTTGTTTGCGAATACACATAAATCTCGCGGATTGTCGCTGAGTTTTACCAGCGCTTTAATCTTCTTCATTTCGTTCATTTCCAAATCTTCTTTCCAGGGCTTTTGAGATGGCTCCCGGATCCGGTTGACTGATAAGAAGGCTGCTGACTGCCTCCATAGCTACCCTCCTGACGCTTCTCCTTAATCTTGATACGTTTTCAGTCTTCGAGAATAAAGCTTCAGTTTCATGGTAGGCGGCGCGGATGCGAGCCAGATGTTGCACTGCCCATTGAATATAGGTAGTTCCTGTTGATGGCTTGAGTGTGTTGTCACGATCTTCAACTTGTTGTGTAGTAGCAGTGGTGACGTCAATCTTCTTACTTGCAGTATTTTCTGTAGACGTCGTCTGTTTTGTGGTGAAGGTTTCCGTACTCGTAGCAGTGCCTTCCGATGTGGTAGCAGATCCTTCTTTGTTTGTAGGAGTTCTTGCCGAGCTCGTACTTCTTGTTGTGACCCCAGTACTTCTCAAGGTGCTGGCAGCATTTACTATATTACTAGGATTTTGATTTACGGGCCTTAGACGCTGTTCTAACGCATCAGATACGCTTCCTTTCTTCGACCGTGTAACAGGGATTTTTCTTTTCTTCGATAGTTTGAAATCCGTAGAAATGCTTGAAAACCAGCGCTGTTTATTCTTTTTAATTATCCCGCGAGCGAAAGACCATTTGATGTTGTAGATAGATTTACTTGGGTTTTCAGGATGAATAAATAACGCTTGTTATCTTGCCAGGGAGGCAGCTGAGGGCAGGGCAGAGCAGAGTTCCCTTTTTAGTTTTGTTCTTCCTTTTTCTGGTAAGGCCCCAATGTCAAATGAATTCCCAGCCAATGGGTGCGATATTTATACGTTTTCTAGTGACTTTCTAGAAACTTCTATGCCTCACCCCCTCTGGCCATTATTCTTTATTTTATGAAAATGTTATTAATTTACATATTATATTTTCCTTATATCAAGTATTAGCTTACATTATGCTGTTTACGTTATGCGACTTACATTAATAGATATGTGCTCACTCGGCGCCGCTCGGTATAGAAATTTCGGCGCAAATTATTATTTTTTTTTGCGCCCAAAGCAAGGACTACCCTCCGGAAGCGGTGAAGGGAGGTGGTGAATGCTCATAGCATACCACGCAGCCGGCTGCGTGGTTATGTGGAACTCACTTTGAAGAAGTGCCTACCCACTAAACACCACCTGTGGGACTGGAATTAATTATAACATTTACGCTAATAATCATAATGTTAAATTACCAAGAAATGTGATGAAATATAATAAAGGAATAGTCACGTGGTCCATCCCCCACTAGTTGTACCGCACTGCCCGCACGGCCCCATTCGATGCTGTCGTGCACAACATTCATAGGTCATTAATTAATCAACCGTGTTGTGGCTTTGTATGAATATCCACTACTCCATTATCATGCCACGGGTGAAAAATAATAAAAAAAACTGCGGTTGCCAACCCGCCTGCCAAGCGTGGAAACTTTGGCAAAATTCTACCTATGAGGCTATGAGGGGAGGTCTATCTCTCATCATCACTCTGTAATAAAATATAAACGTATTTTTCATTAAACATGAGCTTTTCTTTTTAACCGACTTCAAAAAAAGGAGGAGGCACCAAATTTGACTGTGTGTGCTTATTAGTATGCAAGTCACGTGATGACTTGCTTAATTGTAAACCCATTTAAATAATTGTTTTTAATAAATAGATTATAATTTACAGGTTATCCCCACATAAATCCAGAACAAATCCATATTTTCTCACCCAAAATAGGGACGACGTTTTTAATTTTACTAAGCTACGTAAGCTTGTAATATTCCTTAGTCTACTCAAAGGGATAGAAAAATTAACCTTTAAAAAAATTAAAGTTGACTTCAAAGAAATAAAAAAAAACTCTACAAAACAGCTTCAGAAGTCGGAGCTTTAATTATTCTAAATATATGATAAGGCATAGTGTATGTCTCTGTTGTGTGTAAATTACTATATTTTATTATTTTTAACTGCATGAAGTTGGGTATTTGCTTTCTATTTTTCTATAGAAGAGGAGGAAAACGAGCACGCTGTTACTTACACTGGTTACACTGGATAACTGGCGACCGCCGCTATGAACGACTGGAACACCAGAGGAATTGCAGATGCATTGCCGGCCATTTAAAAAGACTTTGCTATCGCATATGTCGACCGCTGAACTGGCAGCTCAACAGATAACACACTTAATGTTGCCCTTAGCAATGCACAGTTTCTGAAATAAATATTTCATTGGACAATTCAACAACAGTCAGAGAATGTAACTCCGACATAAAGTTAATTAAATATAAAATTAATATACTGTACTCGTAAGTTACGAACGCAACTGAGTTTGTCACTGACCGGAAATGAAATGAGAGCTTCTATTTCATTAGCTTTCTAATTTCGTTTAAAATCTGTTTAAGGCTCATGCTGTGCGCGCGTTCCCGCCGGAGGGACCCACTTATAGAATAAGCTTTTCCGGGAATCCGTTAGGAAACCATCACAGACAAAGAAACATTCGTTTTTGGGCCCACCAGAAATTGCGGCGTAACCTAATGATATACATGTCGATTTATTCCTTATAACCTATAGATTACAAAAGCAATATTAGTTTTACTGTATCTAATAGGAATACTGAGAAATTAACAATTAATCTAGATTTTTTTTTTCCGAAAACTTGAAGATTTTTTGAAAGTACGAAAAAGCGATAAAATAAATGAGAAGCCGGAATAGGTCATTAGAAAAACTTTAATTGAAATTTTACACAGATGACATGTATACATTAAGCCATTAACCAACAAATTGAAGAACAAAACATTAACCCTTCGCGTGTTTTTGATTTGATAATTGAATTCAATCGAGTAGCCAATGAGTAAGACGTTGGTTTTATACTATAGTGTAAAGAACAGTTATTTTCTTTGTATATTTTGAAAGATTTACCCCACACAAACTGGTTGATAAATAAAATAAATCAAAACTTGAAGAGTGAACGCAAGAATTGTTGTGAATAAATTAAATTAGAAATCAAGCAAAGATATAATACTATTTTAAAGAGGAAAACAATAGCTGTCGTCATTAACATTTATAGTTTTGTTAAGTTGTCTTTATTTGACTATTTGACTAATTTGACTATAACACAGTAATGATATGAAGATATTATTAAAATCTACTTACTAACCCAACATTTCAACAAAAAATTAATCATATTTTACGTGGTAGAGCCATGCTGCAGCTATATTAATAGTATAGTTGTAGCACGAATGGGTCGGCTCGACCGGGGAAGGACCACGCTCTCACAGAATACCAGCGTAAAATAGCAGCTTAATGCTGCTGTGTTTTCATATGGTGATGTAGAGAACCGGAGACCCTTTTTACTGGAAAAGAGGCATTCTATCTTAGTCCTCACGGCTGACAACGCATCTGCATTTAAATTCGCAAACGAAGATAGATGTAGATGTCTATGGGCCACAGCAACCACTTACCATCAGGTGGACTGTGTGCTCGTTTGTCACCTTTATTCTATAAAAAAAAAAAACATGAATTTATGAATTTTAATTTAATTTCAATATAATCAAGACAAACTAAAACTAAAAACTTAAATTATCACTAAGTCCTACTCCCTACGATATATTGCTAAGAGAGACAGTAATTTGGTTTTTAAATCACTGGATACTCACTCACCTCACCTCACTTCATTTGATATACTTTAAGACACCATTTGGAGGCTTAATGAAGGTCAATTGTTTTCATGTATTTTTGGTAAAATACAAAACCATCCATTACTTTTAAGACATTTAAACAGCAAAATAAGATTAAGAAAAGAACCATTTCAGGATGGTTTCAGAATTTCGTCTTCCATTCATTGCAGCCTATCAAAAGTCCGCTGCTAAAAATATGCCGCACAATAGATCGCCTAATAGAGGAGATTTTGCCATAGTTGCCGTCTTGGCAGGCATATATAACAAAAACCTGAAAATAATAAGTTTTTTATTATTTTCAGGTTTTTGTTATTAATAAGATGCTGTTTCCCATCTCAATTTCCCTCTCTCTCTTACAACACCCACGGGATGTTATGGGGTAATGAATATTCTCACGAACTTGAGAATTAACATTGTTTAAATTTTCATACCGTAATGGTGTAATGTTTAATTTTTAAACCTCTTAATTTGCACTAACGTATTACACTACGGTTAACAATTTCACAATTTTCCAAATTAGGATTTTTATATTTAGATTGAATTATATCTCGAATACTGAGATATTGAAATCTGTAACTTCATTCTGTCGATTTTCATCAAATACCAGATATCACCGTGGGATTTAATCTAGTAAGTAAAGCCCTCGAGGACTTACAATTGGCATTTTAGACACGAAGTAATAACTACAAAAATTTATTTATTATAATTCTAGTGCCACAATCCTAAAGTTTATTCCAAATTGTTGAAACTATGAGCTCAATTGGTTTTAATATAAAAATGGTTAATTATTTATATAAATTATCAATTATTTTCTGGCTTCCAAATATTAACTATTTTTATATTAGATATGGTGGCATATTATTCTCATCATTCACATTAGAAGCATTTTAGCTTACTCGGTAAGGTTAATGGGATTTTTGGTAATAGAAATATCAGTACTATTATTTATTTTTTCATTTTACGTGGTAGACCCATGCTGCGGCTATATTATGGTTGTAGCACGAATGGGTCGGCTCGACCGGGGTGTGACCACGCTCTCACAGAATACCAGCGTAAATGGCAGCTTATTGCTGCTGTGTTTCGTATTGTGAGTGTAGATAACCGGAGACCCTTTTTACTGGAGGGGCATTCCATCTTACTCCTCACGAGTGACAACGCATCTGCACTTTGATTGTTAATCGAGGATAAATATATTTCTATGGGCCACAGCACCCACTTACCATCAGGTGAACTGTGTGCTCGTTTGTCACACTTATTCTAAAAAATAAAAATAAATTAGTAATAATAATAATAGCATTTTATAATTTAATTCACTTTAGTTTCATAAATAATATTGTGTAATATGATAAATTGATGGGATTCATTTTATTTAAAGTTTATTTTCTTCTTTTTAGAGCATTTAAATAAAAACTTGTTTTTAAAAATATTTTCTTTTACTATTCTATTATTTATTTTTTATTTTCGAGTTATTGCTGGACATGTTTCTCAGTCTATTAATTTAATTTAATGTGTCATTTGATCGCCATCTTAGATCTGCCATCTTGAATTTTTTTAGCGCCAGCGGTTGACCATTGTCGGGGCCTGCAACAATTTGTTCAAGTGTCAGCAAACGCCTTTCCGAGTTCGCCTTTGCCGTGTTATAACTCTTTTAAATTGGTATGGCGGCCATCTTGTTTTCCGCCATTTGAATTTTTTTACCATCGCTAGAATTTGGCCAGGGAGTAGGTCGATATTAGTTCCCCTCCGAACGGGTTCCCGCCTTGTCGTGGCGAGGGGGCGTAGTAGCCGTGGCTTGAACCCGTGGTGTAGGGCCGGCCCGAGGTGGCCACTCCGAGTGGGCTTGGCGAGCCCACTACGGATGTGTGTCGTTGGGCTGCGGCGAGAGGTGTGCCCAATCCCCCTACCGCTGCAGCCGAGGTGGAGTCGCGGGGGAACAGGAGTGTTGGTATGGCGATGCGCCTCTCGCCCTATCCTCCGCGAATCTGACGGGGCCGCACCGTTGATGCGGTGGTGGTGGGGCCGCGGGGAGAGAGGAGTGTCGGTATTGCGAGGCGTCGCCTCCCTACCCTCCGCGGCCGAAACTTGGTTGGCGGCGGAGCCAAAGACCTAATCCGCCGCTGGGGTCGTGAAAGCGGGTGCTACCAAGCGTTCGATTTTCCTGACCCCATAGCCTCCGCGTATCGGACTCGGGGGGGCCCGTTACGCAGCTGGAGTTGGAGGCCGTGGAGGAAGGCATGTAGTGTGTTCCTGATACGCCTTGCCAGAGAAGGAGAATGTGGAGGAGAAATCCTTCACCGAGGAGGGGCTGCCATGGGGTGGCCAGCGCTGGTGGGGCCGCGGATGTGTGCGAAAGCGTTCCCGTGGCCCTGACAATATGCGGCGAAGGTGGAACACCATGGGGTTTTAGTCGGTGCGAGTCCCATTTTATTCGTAGTCGTCTCAGTGAACCCTTTTATTTTATATCCATATCATGTGGGTTAATAAAAAAACTTAGTCCGCTATCTTTGGGAGTCCACCATATTGGATTTAGTATGACGTAATTTTTTTTGTATTTTTCTCAACAAATTCTTACATTTAATATCCATATCATGGAAGTGTATAAAAAATAACTAGTCTGCCATATTGGACGGTCCGCCATATTAGATTTAGAATGACGTCCCTTAGCTAAATTGTCTTCTAAACTAAACATGTATGCAAAATTTCGGCTCAATCGGTAGAGGATAACTGCCTTAAAATTCAGTTGCAAGATCTGACCCTAACAAACAAACATTGAAAGTTAAATAAAAGCTTTTAAAAACTAAAAAAACTACTTCGTTTCTTTTGGGGCATTAGTAGGGAGTTTATAGTATGTATGAGTTTATAGTATGTAATATATTAGTATTGTGAGTTTATTTTATTCATAGTATGAGTTTATAATATGTATTATATTAGTAGTGACCATTAGTAGTATTCAGAAACTAATAGCTCATCGTAAATTTCAAAGTACGCGACCATACTGGGTTCAATCCCCGCCGACATCAATGAAATTGTAATTTAACGTGATGGTTTCTTTCATTTCTAATACAATTTTAAGGGCACCGAAGTGGCTACCACGCTACTCCAATGCGAGTTGGTAGACTTCATAACATGTATTTTTTATAAAGCTGAATTGACAAACGAACTTACAGTTCACCTGATAGTAAGCTCCTACTGCAGTCCATGAACTCCTACAGGCAACTTCAAACAAAGAAGGTTACAGATGCGTTGTCATCTCAGAGGAATAAGTTGAAATATCTCAGAGCCAGTAATTATACTGACTTTCTATATCCTTTAAACTGGAATACAGCAAAGCAAGCACTGCTATTTTTCGGCAGAAATAGGTAAGTGGGTGGTACCTGCCCAGACGGATTCCTAGGCAGAAAAGGAGTCTTACCACCACGTAAAAATAATCCCTTAATGTCCCTGAAACATATTATTTCTCTGAAATGCTGGTTTCCTCAAGATGTTTTCTTTCACTGCCAAGTACGTGGTAAATTAGCATTTATTATCGCTACAAACAATATTATCAGTGATGCCGGCAGGTATCGAACTCGGGATGTTACTTGCTTTTGCTTACTACAAAATATACGGCGCGCACTGAGCCCCCGAACTATTCATTAAATGAAAATTAAACATGGACATTGCAATATTTATATACCGTATAGTGGCAGTGTAAGAATATCTACTACCCCATATCGACCTGTGGGTGTCATAAAAGGCGACAGAGAAAAAGAAACCAAGATATATCTACACTTAACATAATAAAGCGGAAGAGTTTTTTTGTTTGTTTGTTTAAACGCGCTAATCTCTGAAACTACTAGTCCGATTTAAAAATTATTTTCGTGTATTATAGCCAAATTCATGTGAAATAGTAAAGGCTATCTAGCATTAAGCTATACCTCTCAGCTAGCCTTAAATATTAATTTTTGTTGAGCAAGTCAGAAGAAAAAGCGCGCCCGAAATGATTTATCCGTGCGCGCTGGTGTTATGGTTAGTGATACGTAAATATAATGTTCCACAAAAATATAGACCTTTACTCCATCTAAAACAAAGTCCGCGATACTATATGACTATTTCTTATAAATAAGCCACAATTAGTTATTTTGTGACAAAATATATTGAAAATTAAAAAGTGATTTATGAGCGTTATTATTAGGCATGGCATATTAATCCTTACGAACGAAAGTTACTTTATCATCAAGACAATTTTATGAAGATAAACTATGCTCTGTATACTATATTATTTGGACGCATAGTTTAAGAGATAATGTAAAATTAAAATTATTCAACAATTGGCTTGGCGCCCGAACGATGCATAAAGCGTAGCCGCCCGATGAGACCCGAGAGAAACCAGTAGTGAATGCTTCTATAAGCGAGGTTAGTTCAATCATTATAGCTTAAAAAAAATCAAAATTAATGGAGTAATTTTATCTATCTCCCGGGTGAGCGTAACAAAGATTAGTTATATCTTTATTTCTGAACTCTTTCATTTCACGTTGCTATGGTATTTTGATTTAATTGATTAATAAGTATAAGAGGTTGATATCAAATTCATCAAGAATCATTTCATACCTACACACGTTTCATGTATTGTGTACGGTCTAATAGATACAATCGCACCTCAACTAGCTATTATTTTTAATACTAGTATCGAATCTGGCGTGTTTCCTGATTAAATGAAGCATTGTAAATCAATACCTTTATTTACATCTGGTAGTACATTAGACCCCGCCAATTTTAGACCAGTTTCTGTACTGTCAACACTTAGTAAGATTTCTGAAAAAAATATTCTTCATTAATTTTTTTAATATAAATAATTTAATAAAGATCCACGCACGTAAGGACCAAGGGAAACAGCGACATCGGTTACGCACTGAAACAGACCTTTCTAGGGTTTTTGGAAAGCCTGATATTTGATCTCTTATGTTTTCTCATTTCATTTAATTTAAATTATTATATAAACGTCTTTTGTTTTGCTAAACTGGATTATGTTTTAAGATATATACCTTTAAGATATACTGTTGCAACACAAACAAATATACTAACACTCTACATATTCACACAAATACATCACACTCACTTACAAAGCAACCATTATATTTATAGCTTTTATCACAATAAAATATTAACACTGATCCGCAATAATGTTTAGCTCAAAGCAAACTTATTTGAGATTAAGGTTATTATAGAATTATTCATAACTTTTCTTAACCACTCGCCTGATGTACTTGCTCTTAATGAAACTTGACTAAAGCCAGGAAAAGAGGCACTTGCAGCTGTTATATCGAACTAAAAATGTATACACAGAGCCAGAAAGGTTAAAAAGGGCGGAGGAGTAGGCTTCTATGTAAGACAGGAAATCAGTATAAGGATACGAGAAAATCCAAAATCTCCACTGGAACAAATGTGGCTTGAAATTCAACTACCAGGAACTACAATGGCACTCGGTACAGCATACAGACCAGAATATGTTAGTGTTCAAGAAACTCTAGACGCACTTAGTGAGGCAATGAACTCTATGGCATTTCAATATTGATATGGTTTGTGTTAGCTCTTGAAAAGTGACAGAAATTATGCATTTCTGTCATCACCACAGTCTTGAGCAACTCGGAAAAGAACCTACTGGAATCACAGACCATTCCCAAACAATAATAGACCTCGTTATGACTGACAGCCTTTTTTAAAGGCAAAAATATTGATGTCATACATAACCACTGTTTAAGTGAAAATTATTTACTATAAATCAAGATAAGTTTACAGAAGACTTTAAAACTTATTCCATGAGAATCTATTTATACTCTACATAATGTCGAAGAAATGGTTAAAACTTTTAACATGTATATATTATGAAGATATTTAACATACATGCACCAATTCGTAAGGTAGTTATCAAAGATAAGCCTAAACCATGGATGGTTAAATTTATGATGAAACTTTGCGATAAAGCTCTGACAAAAGTGCAGAAAGAACAAAAAGACAGCTCGAAAGACTATTATCGCAGTTTAAGAAATTTTGTTACCGCAACCAACCGACGAAAAGCCTACTATAATCATTGTATAAATAACAATATAAGAAAGCCGACTTTACTGTGGCGAAACTTAAAAAATACTACCCAATTTAATAACACCCACAAAACCATAATTCCTGAACATCTTAATGACCCCGATAAAATCAAGGACCACATTTTGTATTTACCAAACGTTAACGAAACAGTTGTTGCTAAAATGTTGGTTTCACAGTTTTCTCGCTAATAGAGAAAAAATGGTGGTAATAGACGATAAGTACGGAGAAAAAAGACTGTCGTGCCTAAAGTCAGTTAAGCGCGGTGTGCCTCAAGGCTCTTTAGTCCAATCCTATTTACAATTTTTACAGCAGATCTTCTTAGACATATAAAATTTTGTAAATATCACTTATATGCTGATGATACACAACTGTGCTACTCATTTGACAGTAAAGATACTCGAGAAGCTACCGAAAAAATTAATGACGACCTCAGCAGTATCCACACATGGTCTCAAAATAATTATTTGGTTCTTAACGCAACTAAATCTCAAATGTTGGTCTTAAGCACTAAACGCCAAATAAAAAGTGTATTGACGTTGGAGAAAAGGTAAAAATCAATAATGTTGTTCTGGAACAAGTAACCTCTGTACGTAATCTCGGCTTGATTTTAGATTGGGAACAAAAATTTATTGATCACGTGAATAATAAAATCAGGACAACATTTTTCAACTTAAGGAGCATTTACGGATACTTTTATGTGATACTCTGGTGCTATTTCAATTCAATTACTGCTGTTCTACCTTTGGTCCAAGACTAAATTTCAACACAGATAGAGCAACACAAAGAGTGCAAAATACCTATGTTCGTTTTTGCTTTAATGTACCCAAAAGAGAATCCATTACCCCGTACTTGAATAAAAAACGCTTACTTAACATGTGCTAGAAGGCAACTTCAGTACGCTTGTACAGTGCATAGGGTAATATGGAGCAAAAAGCCTGAGTACCTATTTGAAAAACTCCTATGGACACACACAAACACATACACACACACACAAACACGCGCGCGCGCGCGCAACGACACACACACACGACACACACACACGACACAACTTTTCGATTTTGAAAATAATACAATTTACATCAAATCGTTCACATGCCAAGGTACAAAGATGATCATAGTTGACTATCTATCTATGACTATTCCCGGCGGTGCAACCCTAATACATAAATATATACATATATGACCGTAACGAACCTTCACGTCAACCACCCTGCTCTAAATAATTCTTAGGTCGCCCGCGTAAACCAAGAGTGTGACGAATGAACCTGTATGAGGCAATATGATTATATGAATACTTTGAATGAGGCCTACAATAACTACCAACTAAAAAATAAGTGAAAGTAGTAATAAGTTAGAAAGATCCTCCCTGCCTAACCCGCAAATGAAAAAGTAAAGCTATAGTAGTAATGCAGAAAAGTCTTTTTCTTCATAAAATCTTTATTTTTAATAGTTTACAAAAACATTACAAAGTTATAATGCAGCTAGTTTTAGTAGGTCATAATCTATGAAGTTGTAACGAAATTTTTACTAATTTAAGTGCATTTTATAAGTCACCTATGGTCTCTGAGCAAAACCGCGGACGGACGGTCGGACGGACGGATGGACATGGCGAAACTATAAGGGTTATGTATTGTGTAAATACGGAACCCTAAAAATAAGCAAAAGTGTTAGGATCGGTCCCTTGGTGATCGATCCTAACACTTTTGCCTACCCTAAAAAAGGAAAAGCTATAGTAGTAATGCATAAGTCGTTTTCTTCAAATAATTTACATAATAAAATTACAGTTAGTAGGTCATTTTACTGGGTGTTACAAAACTACCTTGAAAGCCGAAAGGAGGTTAAATGGGGCCTTATAACGAGTCCATTCACAATATTTAAGAACCGTAGTAACGCTGTATAACATACCCCAAAAATTAAAAAATATTATTATTTTCACTGATGTGCAAACCCTATTTCAGTAAAATTAAAGAGTAAACTACGCAGAATGTATATATTTCTATATATATTTCTACCTGATTCGCGGAACGACAAAAATTTTAAAAGACCTAACCTAACGAAATAACCTAAACGAACACTTACTTTTTCATAATAAACGTCAAATTTACAGAAACGGCTCACAGTGTGCTCCGCCTTGCTCAATACACAACCTCGCTCGTCGGGATATGGCTTGTGTGGCATTTCGCACCATCGTCGAGGTGTTATTGATGCGAAAACCGATCTAACACGCTGTTCCACCTCGGCAACCGTTGGGCAATCGGAGAAATACACTCTGTCCTTCACATAACCCCCACAAAAAAAGTCCAAAGGTGTGAGGTCCGGAGAACGAGCAAGCCATAGCACCGGTCCCCCGCGGCCGATCCATCCTCGCGGAAAGTGAACGTTAAGATGTTCTCGTACGTTGCGAGCTAAATGTGCCGGAGCTCCATCATGCTGAAATGCCATGTTTCTTTGGTTTTCAAAGTAATCCCAGTCAGCCACAGGAAATTCGTCAATCGCCTCTTCGAATTCCGTTTGTAAAATCGTTATATAGTTGCGATGACAAGCCCGTCATAAAGGCCAGCCCACACATTCAGCCGCCACTGGTGTTGGAATCTGCCCTGCCGTGAAGCATGTGGATTCACGCGAGCCCATACGTGATCGTTATGCATATTTGAAAGTCCTGACCTCGTGAATGTTGCCTCGTCCGTCCAAAGAACATAGTTTAAGTAATTAGGGTTGAGGTACTGCCTGAGGTACCACTCGCAGAAGTTCCTCCTGGGTGCAAAATCGGAGGGTATCAGCTCCTGTGTACGGCGATAGGGATAATTCGCCGTACACAGGAGGCGAAATCTTTGTGACGACAATTCGCCTAACTACAACATGGTTTATACCGAATCTTGTTCCGGCTTGCCTCGTACTTGTAGTCGGCTCTTCTTTAAAATGCTCTAACACTAATTCAGCCTGCCTGGCGTCGACTGTGCTTGGACGTCCACTTCCAGTAGACCGATGAAAAGAGCCGGTGAAATGTAGTCGTCTTAACATGTTCAGAAAACACTGGTACGAAGGCAGCCGTCGCCGTTCAGTGGGGGGTCTACCATCGATAAATCGTTGCCGATACGGTTCGCGAGCACGATTTAAATTGCTATCTTCATGGCCTGCGCATAACATCATATCGTAATATTCCGAGTTAGAAAGCATCGTTATTTTGCAAAGTTTGTTAAGTCTACTTAGCTGTGATGGTTCTCTTTTTAACTACGTTATAATATATACCTACTACTATCGTGCATACTTTCCACATTTCCGAAAACAGCGTTTTAGTTAGTAGGGGAGGGGAGACATATAACTCTAATAAAAATACCACTTTGAAGCTAAATATTTCACAGGTGTTCATTCTTCGCTTGGTCTCTGTAGACTCCGGACATGTCTCATGCGCACAATTTATTTTAATACACGCCTCCAGTACGCTGTACTGCTTCGTGCTGTGTCTTTAGTGATTGTTTTGGTGCCCCCTCCGTGGTGCGCGAAGCAAGCTGTCCCGGGTGACAGCAGTCTCACAGTGAAGTGTAGTGAACGCTTGTTGTGGTGCAAAGAGTGTTTTGTGCGTAACTCTACTTCCTGGTTTCCTGATACTGATATCGGCAACCGTACGTAGAGTGAAACACACCCGCCGCCTCAGAGGCGGCCATCGTTTTTAATTTTGTGTTGCTTGTTGCATTAGGCAACAGCTAGGTACACACCCTAGCGTATCAATGCGCTAGACGTATAGGTCTTTGTTGTAGGCACACACCTCCCCCGCATAAAGGTGAGGGAACTTGGTACACACATCTTTGCTTTAGTTAGCATAGTAAACAAGATGGCGTCGTTTACAACCGACGAACTAGCCGACTTTTTTAGACGAGCCTGCCCCGACATTTGGACTGTCTTTATTGCACAGCCCGAACCCGCGCCTCTAGCCGGCCCCTCTACCCAGCATGCCTGGCCTCCTGCTGGACGTCCGATTGTGCGGATTGACGACCCTATGTCGCCAAGCACCGGACCTACGACCCCCGTGTCCATCGACACTCTCTACGATCTTCCGCGATGTCCACCCGCGGCCCGTCTCCGGTCTTCTCGGATGCCGACACGCGCATCCCACTCAAGCCCGAAGACAAAGGCTTCACCCTCGTCCAGGGCAAAAAGCGCAAACGTGCAGCCCCTAAAAAGGCAGCCGAGCGTAACTCGGTCCCCTCGTACCCCACCGCCACTCCAGCAAAAAAGTCAGCCCCCGCGACGCGCGCTCAACAACATAAGCCTGCGGCCAAGACCGCAGCGAAAGGGTCCCATGCTGAACGTAGGGAAAAGCCACCGCCACTCATCACCGTCCAAGATAAATATAAATAGAGCAACCTTTCATACTGGTTGGACTCCAAAAAAATCTATTGCTCTAAGGTGCAAAACGCCGGTCAGAGCATCAGAATGTTCGTGAACTCGACTGAGGAATTGCGCAGCATTACAAATCACCTGCGCGCCCAGCAAATAAGCTTACACACGTACGCCCTCCCAGAGGAGCGCAACCTTCGCATAGTCGTCCGCGTGCTCTCCAAGGAGCTCGAAACGGAACATATCCTAAAAGACCTCAAATGCAACACCAGACTGACAAAAAGCTTTTCTTAGATCTGTGCCTTGTCATTCTAGACTTGTCTCCGGAAGGCAAGGACGTTAACGTTCGGCGCATCTGAAACCTAACGGCGATTGCAGTTGAAGCCCTCGAAATAGGGGCATCGTTGGCCAGTGGCACCAATGCCAACTGTACGGCCACTCGGCCAGAATCTGCTACGCCAGGCCTTGGTGCGTCAAGTGCCTAGGTGACCACGGCACCACTGACTGCCCCCGCACGCCCGAGACGGTTGAACCCCCAAGCTGCATCAATTTTCGCGAAGAGGGACACCCAGCGAATTATCGCGGGTGTTCCAAAGCGTCGCGAAGGAAGCAGCCCGGAGGTAGAAGCCATCCCGGACGCGCGGGCCAAGCCAGTGTCTCTCGCTGTCGGCTGGCTGCCCCCAAACCCACACCGTCTTCGATGCCCACTCCCTCGTCTCAAAACGCCACCAAGCCCACCCGAGTCGCCGGGGTGTCCGCGCTAGGTGCCAACCCTCCCGCGCCTTCCGCTTCGAAACCCAATGCTTGGGTAAAGCCTCCAGCACTTGTCTTCTTTCGCCGCTGACTTCTCTCTAGTCTGCGGCTTCATCAGCAACATTAACGTTGCTGAATTATCCTCTTTGGCCCGCAAACTCCACGGAGCCACTACCCCACAGGATAAGCTCAACGCCACTATTGAGCACATAGGGCTAATTGACGCAGTCTGGTATTTCCAGTGCGCCTAAACAGCTCAATTAAAAATCAAAATGGCAGTACAAAATTTAGGCAGAACAAAACCGCGCTCTCAGACTATCGCGTTCTTTAACGGGAACGGCCTCAGAGATCAAAAAGACGAGATCACGCTCTTCCTGCGTAACTACGACGTAGACATCATGCTAGTGCAAGAAACCTTCTTGAAGCCTAGCCATCAGCCGTAGAGGCGGCACCTTGATCTACTACAAAAGGTCCTCGCACTGCGTACCGTTAACTAACATAGAAGTCTCTGTATGTAAAGTAGCTCCCTCTGGCCATCCGCCACTTACCATAGTATCGGCGTATCTACCGCCGCTTAAACGCACAACCGAATCAGATGTTGTAGAATTATTTAATCTAGGCTCCCGTGTCATAATAGCTGGAGATCGCAACAGTAAGCATTCCTCCTGGAACTCGCTTACAGGCAATCCCAATGGTAACGCATTGTTCGATCTCACGGAGCGACTAAACTTCGATGTTATCACGCCTGAGACTCCAACCCGCTACCCATTCGCTACCATTCAAACACCGGATATCCTTGACGTAGCAATACTCAAAGATGTCCGTTTGTCGATATCATCGATCGAAACTATTTAAGAACTCAACTCGAACCATAGACCAGTCCTAATGCAGCTGGGCCAGCCCGCGGGTGACGTCTTTCATACCAAAACCATCGTAGACTGGCGTAAGCTCGAGGTCAAACTCGAGTTTACGACCTCCCAGCATTTAGACAAAATAGACACGCCAGAGGAGGACAATGAGGCGATTAGCGCCCTATCAGCCCACCTCACCTCTCCAGTTGAAGAATGCTCTCGTAAGGTTCGTGTGTCGAGTAATCGATACTGGAAGCTCATGAGTGACATTCGACAGCTAATCAGAGAAAAGAACGCGGCCCTAAGACAGTACGATCACTATCGTACTATAGACAACAAATTTTGTCTGCGCAACCTCCAAAACGAGGTGAAACAGCGCATTAGAGAATTAAAACAGGATAAGTGTGATAATTTGTTGGAGGATATCGAGCCATCAGAAACTGCCTTCTGGCAGTTGAGCCGAGCTCTGAAAGCAGAACAATCCCCACCCATGACGCCTCTTATTAGTCCAGGAAACCCCGATCTCGCCTTTGACGACTCTGAAAAGGCCGAATGCCTCGCGGACAGTCTAGAGAGCCAATGCACTCTCTCTAGCGAACCTACGGATCCCGCTCACCTTGCAGATGTCGAAGCGGAGGTCGAGCGTAAGTCTGCACTACCACCTGCGGGCGACCCCTTAGATCTTGTGACTGTCGACGAAGTCACAGACGTAATTAAAAGCCTTAAAAAGGAATCAGCACCCGGACCCGATGGCATTAGCAACAGGGTACTGAAATCTCTCTCCGCGCCGCTAGTATGCCTCCTAGTAGGCATATTCAACGAACTTCTTTCCAGCTGCTCCTTCGCGGATGCATGGAAAGAGGCAGACGTAATAGGAATCCCGAAACCGGGGAAACCGCGCAACTTAGCCTCTAGTTACAGACCAATTAGTCTTCTCAGCACACTGGGGAAAGTTTACGAGCGACTCATATTGAATCGCCTTCGTAACAAATTTTTTCCAGACGAGCAGTTCGGCTTAAGACCCGAACACTCGTGCACCGACCAATTACATCGCCTCACAGAATACATTATCAACCGGTGCCCTCTTTCACAAAGTCTGGCACGACGGCTTGTTTTACAAGCTGTACAAACTCAACGTGCCAGATAGGCTCACCCACATCATCAGAGTACGGCCGCCATATCCCCTGACAATCAACGGCCATATATCTAAGGGTCACATTCAACCACGGTATGACATTCGCGAAACACATTCGCAATGTCCGCAACCGTGCAAAATTCGTCACTAGTCGCCTCCACCCGCTAGTTAACAGAAAGAGCAAACTGTTTTGCGCACGCAAACCATAGTTATTCGCATAGCCACCGGAGCTCGGTGGTATCAGCGAAACTCCGACTTACACAGAGATTGTCAACTTCCGACGATCTCTGAATATTTCAAGGATATATCTCGGCGCTGACGCCCTACACTTCGCCTACCGGTACGAGGCTGCCACTCGAGAACCTTTTTTCAACCTTTTTGAAATTCCCCGAACTCATAGCATTAAAATCCTAAAGGAATGCTTCTGTTCTATTGTGTGTATTTTGTACACGTGCAATGAATGAATACATCTGAGTACCTTATGTTTGTTTATGTTTAGACACATTGCTTAAAGAGAAGTTTATTATTAGTCAGTACTTATTTGGCTATTAACTAGCAGCAACATTGGTACTAAACGGAAACTAACTACTTTAAATCTACGTGAAAAATTTGACGTTATCAATGCAGTAAAAAGTGGCATAAAGAAAAAAGATGTGGCAGCTAGCGCATACGGAATACTAGCTAGCGCTTTGTCCTCAATAATTCAGAATGAAGCCGAAATATTGTTAAGATATGAAGCCATTTGTCTTGCAAAATACGACGACTAGTCGAGCTTCAAAATATAGGTACTTAGAAATTGCGCCTATCTAAGTCGATATTTTAGCAATTAAATTCTTAGTATCTCGAAAGTATTAGGTAAAAATGTACGCGAAAAAATGTTGACACTCTTGTATTAATTTTAAATCGCAATAGACAATGTATGCAGTATCAAAGAAAATCACGAAACATCCAACATTCCGAAAACCTACAATATGACAGTTTGCATAAACGTTAGCTACGGTTGTAATGTGAGCTTAGGACTCGGCAAACAATTTTTAGGGTCTTTGAGTGAGGTAGCGGTTGTCATAAAGGTTTTAAATTTTAATTAGTGCATGAAACTTTTCTACCAAAATATGTTTTGCCGCCGACTTTGTCTACAATACTATGGTATTTAGTAGGTATTAGTTTATTTAAAAACATATCGTTAAACATTAAAAAAAATATTATATTTACATAAAGTATAGCTTTTTAAAACGTTAACTATGTTATGTATAAAATAGTTAACGTTTTAAAAAGTTTCATTTATTATCTATGGAAAAATGATAAAATACTTAACAGTATTCCCTCTTATAGCTCCAACAGAATATCAGCCCTCCCTTTTTGTTGCTGCAATGCTTTGTCATTAATTTATTTGTTTTAATTTACTACATTTAAATATTTAATCTGTGCTACAACTTCAATGTCATGACTCACTAAAACACTAATTTATAAGCTATCATACCGATAGCATATGGATTTATAATACTCAAGTTCATTGTGTCAATGGCATATTATTTTATTAAGTACTTTATCACATATTATGCAGACTATATTCCCTTATTGTTAGTAAATAAATAAAAAAACTGTCAGTTATTCGGTTATCTCTATCTAAATATTCCCTCTAAGACAGTCCATGTTAATTTGATAGACATATTAATAAAGGCTCAAGGCATAATTTATCGTACGTGTACGGAACGAAGTATAAAGCTAACGATCAACATGTCGCCTATGACGGATGGTTAAATTAAAACAATCAACAAGTTTCGCGCTCTCATCTATATTCTACATACAAACATAATATCTTTTTTGGTTATTTATGCACTCATACGATTAGTTCTTTTACACCCTCGTTAGTCTAGTGGTCGGAAGCATGTTTCTTGATCATGTGGTCCCAGGTTCGAATCGGGTCCTTGGGTCGGCCAAAATCATTTATTGGGTTTTTCTGTCAAGAAATTGTCAGTAGTAGCCCGGAGTCAGGAAGTTCGTAGTGTATCCTATACAGTCAAAACTCATAACCGGTCAAAACCACTTTTGACTGTAAAAAATCAGACAAAAGTAGTTTTGACTAAGGACATTGGTCAATACAACTTTTAATGGCAGAAACGCTGGAGGACCTAAGCACTATTCTCAATGACCTCAATAGTGTCTCCCAACGGATAGGTATTATGATGAACATGGACAAAAAAAAGATCATGTGTAACGTCCATGTCAATGTCACCTTATTGCCGGTAGTTTTTGGGAGCACTAAGCTCGAAGTTGTTGACGAGTATGTTTACATGGGACAAATAGTCCGACTAGGTAAGTCCAACTTCGACCGAGAGGTCAATCGAAGGATTCAATTTGCTGGCTTGGCAGCGTTCGGGAGATTAAGACACATCTCGTCAGATATACCTCAAAAATTGAAAACAACCAACCAGTGCGTGTTGCCAGTGATGATTTATGGATCTGAGACGTGGTCCATCACTGCTGGCCCTATGAGGAAGGTCAAGGTCAAGGGAGATGGCTATGCTTGGGGTTTCTCGGCGTGATAAACTTAGAAATGAGGATATCCGCAGTAGACCATAGTGACCGACATAGCCCAATGGATTACTAAGCTGAAGTGGCAATCGGCCGGCCATATAGCTCGAAGAACCGACAACCGATGGGGTAAAAGGTTCTCAAGTGGCAGCCTCGTACCGGTAGGCAAAGTGCAGGTGACCCCCTCCCACTAGATAGAGTGACGACCTAGTAAGACATCCAGGAAGTCGATGGATGCAAGTGGCTCAGGACCGTGCTGTGGCATTCCTTGGGGAGGCCTATGTTCAGCAGTGGACTTGAGAAGGGATGTAATGATGATGATAAATGATGATATTATATTTGAAAACATCACATCGTTTTCTTAGGTGCAAAAGTGAGATTTAGACTTAAGATTTTGCAAAAAAAACAACTCAAAATTAATACATTTTTATAATACAATATTTTTACAACCAGGAACCAAATTGCACCCACGCCATTTTACTTATTCTTATTTACAAAAAAAAATGTTGTTTTAAGTTTTAAAATAAAGAGCAACCATGTAGTGCCGGTATCGTCCTGATGGTGTTGTAAGAGCTGACAGGAGGAAAATGAAACGGGAGATGGGCAGCAGCATCTTCCTGATAACAATTTAAAATATGTAATAAAAAACTGCGGTTGCCAACCCACTTGCCAAGCGTGGCTTTATATTACCTACAATGGCAAAATTCCCCCATGAGGCAATCTATGAGAAAGGCTTATGTTTAGCATTGGACTTTTATAAGCTGCAATGGAATAAACGTCAACATTCCAAGATGATCTTGGCATGGTTATTTTCTATGGTCATTTGATTAACTAATTCTAACGAAACCTCGTTTTAACTAAGTTATAGTGACTTTTATTGCATCCGAACAGCGTTGCTAGGTGTCGGGAGATGAGAATATAGTGCTTAAAAGTTTTAAATGCTACCAACCACAATCTTATTACATTTGTTGGAAAACTTCAAATTACTTTGCAAGTTTTATTGATTGTGTGGCGGCGCAGTCGTCGCGCCACAAGCGATAACGAACTAAAGCATAAATCACGCTATCGATGTTTCCCAATTACTCTGATATATACAGAACAGCTTCGTACTATCATACGAAGAGTTGGCCGCTCCCCGGATTGAACACTTTGCCTAGGTGGAGGATCTCCCCTTTTCCTTCCATGACCAAATTGGTGAATCGGACTTTATTTGAACACGTCACGTAACATAACAACCATTCGGACACCTGAACTTCAAGCTTTCGTTTTTGTCTTCAAGAATCTCGTCAAGAGCTCCCGAGCAAACATCGTCTGCAGTCGTCAGCACGCCTATACAAGGTTCATTGCAACTTTGGAAAAACGCTTCCTATTGATTAAGATCCTCTCTGCGCTGCTCAGTTCTGCACGGTTTTTAGCCTTACTGCTTTTATTTTCACAGATTAATCGCCAATGGGTAATCCCGGTAATATCCTAAACGGCGGTATAATACAATCTCCTTTACATCTGACGTAAAATACCCGAACCGACAACGCGAGGTAAAGTATGCGGTGTATTTACTAGGTGGTGGCAGGGACTCCTTTATTGCTAGGAATCCGTCTTGCTTGCTCGTGTCTTGCTGCTGTATTCCATCTGAAGGGTAAATGCCAGTATAATTACAGTCTTACAGGCATTCCATAATAGTTCTTAGTGGTGAAAACGTATCTGGAGCCTTCTTTGTTTAAAGTTGGTTGTAGGTGCCCTTGGACTGCAGTAGCAATTATAACCACTTCCATGCAGTGGCGGTGTAAGAATATCCACTACCCCATATCATCTCGTGGGTGTCGTAAGAGGTGACAGAGAGAAACAAATCAGGAGATGGGCAGCAGCGTCTTCTTAATAACAACTAAAAATAAAAAAGCTGGGGTAGCCAATCCGCTTGCGAAGCGTGGCAACTATGGTAAATATCCTACCTATGTGGCAATCTATGAAGGAAGCCTATGTTTAACAGTGGACTTTATAGGTTAAAATGGTGACGGGTAAAAAGTTATGGTTATGGTTCGACACATTACGACACATGAACAAATTTATTTTTTACACATTTTTATATTTCCAGTTCGACTATAATACCAGTTAGTTAATGTAAAAAGAACGACTATTCCATTTTTACTATTTCATAAAAATGGGATAAAATAAAACAAACCACAAAATGCTGATAAAAAGATATTTAATATATATTATATAAAAAGTAGCAATTCGCCCCGGCTTCACAAGGGTGATTCCACAGTATCCACTCACCATCAGGTGAACTGTGTGCTCGTTTGTCACCCTTATTGTATTTAAAACCTATGTTAGGTTCACCTTATCACTTTATATAATATTATTATTTATTCTATACTCACCAAACTTTAGGTGCTTTGCACTAATGGTTACATTCTATTATTCTTTAGTAATATGATGAACAATATTTTTTTCAGACTAAAATTCGCAACACAGATTTAAAGCAATTTTACTGATATTTTGAGATACTATAAGGTTGCTCTGATACATCCATGAGAAGAGTTTATCAGGGTTTTGCATATGTGTATTTAACAGTGCCTACATAAGCTTATTTTTGTTACAAAAAATATTATATTATATCTTTTGTTTATTAAACTTATTTTTGTCCCAACTACCAATAAAATTGTTACCATTTTAAAATAAGTTAAATCTCTTATAGGCGAATTATAGAATCTGTTATTGTTATGGTATTATGTGTTCTCCAATAATTGGTAGTACCTACATACTAATTTGTTGATTTAAGGCATGAGTTAGATGTAAGCTTATATGTACAAGTGTTGGAGATCCATACAAATAAATAAGCTTAAATTATTTACACTACTGGGCACCCTCCTCTCATATATGCAAGGGTTTCAGGGCATGAATGGGTCCACCTTACTGCCCCAATGCATGTGGCAGACTTGATATTTGTACTGAATATATTTTCCTTAAATTTTCTTATTTATAAATTCTGATTAGGTTTTCTCACTATGTTTTGCCTTACAGCCAAGTATGTTGTAAATCAATACTTAAAATTGCAACTAACAATTTCATTCTCTGTCATAAAGAGTAAAAGTAACATTAAAGTTCATAAAAATCTGTAAAAATTAATTTTATTTAACATAGGTACCCAAGTAAATAGAAATTTTAACAATTTATGTACCCAACAATTAAAGTATAAAATAGTAAATAGAAATTCCAGTAGTAAAAAGAATATATAAAATATAAGATTCAACGGTGTGTTTTTTGTTATTAAATAAGACATACACAAGCATAAAAAATACATAATACATCACATAAATATATTCATAAATTAGTACAGATATAAATATACACATGCAAATATATAATATATGTAAGTATTATATTATATATTTGCATGTGTAATAAGATAATATTTAAAAAAAAATTATAACAAATATCATAAATAATAGCTACATAGAAGACAGACAGAAATAATGGTCTTTTTCAGGGTTCTTCTTTTCCTGTTTATGGCGGTTTGGTAAAATTTGCCAATGACATATTGAGTGGAAGATGAAAGCTTATGATTTTAATTAAAATAAGAGTCTGTGATAATACAAGGATTTAGTTTTCTTTTTCAGGGTTGTTAACTCATTCTATAATTTTTTGACAACTGAACACAGTCCACTTGATGGTGAGTGGGGTTTGTGGCCTATGAAAACCTACAATTATCATCCATTAAGAATCAAAATACAGATGCATTGTCACCCCTGAGGACTTAGATGATATGCCTCATTGGGTACCAGTAAAGTTTTGCCGGTTCTCTACACTTATCACACAAGACACTGCAGCATTATGTTACTATTTTACACTATTATTCTGTTTTATTTTTGTTTAAAGTTGTACATAAAGCAGGCTTTATGCTGACAAGGGAGTCAACCTAATTGTTTATTATAATTAGACCCCTTATTTACCCTTATCACTTTGCCTTGCATCTCCCTGGGTATTCCATGTCTTTCCGTCAAATGTCTCCTCACTGTTGCTGGTTTTGCATAAGTAGCTCCACATTTGTTACACAAGTACACATATACCCTGTGGTGGACATTATTGGCATGGGCTAGCATTTCACCACGCTGGTAGAATTTACGAGGGCACTGAGTGCATTGTATTTTTTTCTCCATATGATAAATTAAATGCTTTTTCCATATTCCACGTCTCCGGAATGTGAGTCCGCATTTATCGCAAGTATATGGCCTCTCTCCTGTGTGAATTCTTTCATGCTCTATTAAATCAAATTTTCTTGGAGCTTTGAATGAACAATGCTGACACTGTAAGTAGGGGCCAGTGCCGTGTCGGACTACTTGGTGTATCTTAAGCTCAGCCTGTACAGGAAATCCTTTACCACAATGTTCACAGATGTATCGGCAACCATTGTGTCTCTGCATGTGATGGTCATAGGTGAGCTGATTTGCTAAAACTTTGAGGCATATTTTACACATTAAAGTCATTGTTTTATTATTTGTATTTTTATTTACCCTCTCTCCAATAATCTGTGTTTGATGTTTGCTTTTGAATAATTTTTTTCGCCTCAAAATTCTTTTCTTCTTCCAATGTTTCAAATCTCTATTTAACATATTCAAATGTGTACCTATCATTTTCTCCATTACATCTAATAAATACTCATCATTTTGTGTATTATTTAATTCTGTTTCAGATTCAGTATTAGTATTTTGATCTAAATGGTTGGTTTCAGTTTCCATTTTGTTATCTGTGGTCAAGGAGTCACTTTGTATGAACTGTTCATTACATGTTTCAGTGTTTGTTGATTTTAGTTGCGTCTTTTCCTCATCTCTGTTTGGTTGATCAATGCCATTTGAAAGTTTTTCACGTACATTACTTGATAATTCAGTGGGAAAATAGAAATTATACATCGAATACTGAACTAGATTTTGCATTAAATTTTCTAAGCTAATATTGGAAAGGCCTGCTAGGTTTTTTAATTTTTTATCACTAGATTCAGAATTCAACTTGAATAAAATAGCTTGTTTCAGTAGGAACAAACACTTCTCACACATATTTTTAGGCAAATTATCATCGGGTTGAAGAGAAATATTCACAAATGTTTTAACAGCTTTTCCATAATCACTCAAATTGTTTATATCTTCAATTAAGCACACCATGTTTTCATTTTTACAGAAGGATAAACATAAGCGACAGATATTTTTATAAACTTCTCCGTATGCAGACATTTCTTAATTTTTGTATTATTAAAAATCTATTTACACCTGTTTGTTTTGAAACTTTTGACGTTAAGACAATTTGACATTTTGTTTCGATTTGCCAATTAAGGCAGGCAAAGGTCTTTGACCATACAGCCTATTATCATCGTGGGGAAATTCTTATTAATACCTTTGGCTGTGGGGCAACGGAAGGGTTATGCCAGTTTCCTAACAGCTAAAAACACGCGGTGGTTACTATCAGCGTATATAAGGCGTCGCGAATTCTTCGTTCGGAACGCAACTGGGGATGGCCATTTACAAAAATCATCGACGCTTTTTTCAATGAAATGATATTGATGAAAAAATATATATAAAAATATATCAATGTTTGAAATATGTACTACCCGTGCGGTTAAAGAATGCGATTGAAAATGGCGTCGCCTCTATTCACTCGCTCGCACACTGTCGCTATATTTACACCCGCCGGTAAGGACTGCAAAAAAAATATGTTGCGATATACGTTTTACGTACGTTCCATAACTTCAGTCCTACTTGTCATTGGAATCAATGATATCAAAATGCCATAAACTACAAAAAAAAATCAGTGGTTTTGCTCATTTGTGAGCTATGACGCATTTCGAAAGTATTCTTCATAATTATTGCTGATTTTGTTTGTTAATATTTTTGTATAAAATATTTACATGCCATTGAGTAATGAGTAACCATTTTTAAAATTTTTATTTGTCTGTCTGTCCAAGCTAATCATCGAAATGGCTGAACCGATTGTAATAAAACTTCTCCAGACTAAATTTTATCCGAAAAATTTAGAGATTTTATTAAAATAGAAATATTGATATGATAAAATAAATGGTATTTAATGATTATCTAAGTCTAAATAACGCCACATTAATAGATCCCGCCCAGGCGAAGCCAGAGCGGGTCGCTAGTTATAAATGTTATTTTAAAATTAATGTACCTACTTGGATATACAATTATTTTCAAATATTTTCCCATTAATAGAAAATTTTCAATTAACCGAATAATATAACGTTATAACGATATAGCGTTATTAGCGGGTTTTCGCTATTGGTACTGTGCATGTTGACGGTACGGGCTCGATGAGCCGCCATTTCTAATCCCATTCTTTATCCGTATGGACTGTACCTCGATTGTTGTTTCTTTCTAGTTTAACACCGATATGGTTACAACTGCAAATGTAAGGAAACAGATGCGTTAGATCCAATTCTTTTATTATTTGAGTTAAACAATTATTTGTGTAAGGCTTCTAAGTGTGTAACGTGTATGGGTTCATAACGCCACTCACAGAAACCAGCGCGCCACGTTGTAAATGGGCTAAGACGTTCCTGGTGGAGGACGCGTATAAGGTCACACACCCTCGCATCCATATCCAAAGCATATACAAATCACACTATACCATGTAACCTAGACTGATTTGTATTTTGTTCACAAACTCTTCACATTATATGCTGAAATGTCACATTGAGAAGTTCTTGGGAGATTTTAACGATATTTTAACCCAGCAGAAAGACGATGACGTTATTAAACCTCAAGACCCATATCATATCATCTCATATGATAGGTACCTATGTCTTAGCACCGACTTCAGAACGCCGAAAGTTCTTTGAAGTCGGCTTTTTACATTTTGTTAAAAGGTCAAAATTATCGTGTTTAATTTTGGATTATTCTTACTTCTGACGTTTTGAGTCTTTTTTAGTGTCCACGATTACTTGGGAGTGGGGCATTTGATTATCTGATGTCATAGTAAACCCGGGCCACCATAAGATTTTAAAAATAATTTTAGATTAGATCTACGTAAAACATGTTAATAGTACCTAAAAGTCTTATGTTGTTATACTTAGCTTTGGATTGGTTTATTTTAAAATTTATAGCCTCAATCATGAATCAACTTATGCAGGAATCGGTATTCTTTTTATTACAAGCATTTGAAATCTGATGTATTGGTGAGGTTAATTCTGAAATTTTTTACGAGCGGGGGTGTTTCACGTTATTCATATTATATTTTCGCAAATTTAATTTTACTAAATGTATATGTAGAAAGGTCATTATATTATAGAGAAGTTAACTTGGTTGACTATGAGAGAATGCCCTATAGCATTAAGTCCGCCATATGTACAACTTTGTGCATGAAACCTTAAATAAATAAAAAATAAATAAACTTAAATTTAAAGCTTTTTTAAACGTGGTAGAGCCATGCTGAAGCTTTATTATATACATGTTGTACGAATGGGGCGGCTCGACCGGGGAAGGACCACGCTCTCACAGAATACCAGCATGAAATAGCAGCTTAATGCTGCTGTATTTCGTATGGTGAGTGTAGAGAACCTTAGACCCTTTTTACTGGAAACGTGGCAGTTCATCTTAGTAGCATTTTGCTACATAAAAGTTTTTTATTTTTAGTTTTTATTAGGAAGACGCTGCTGCCTATCTCCTGGTTTATTTCCCTCTGTCCCCTCTTACGACACCCGCGGGACAATATGGGGTAGTGGGTATTCTTACTCCACCACTACGATAGAACAGAATAGAATCATTTTTATTCAATATAGATTACAGTACATAATACTTATTGAAAGTAATTTTTTTACTTTTACCACTGGTTCTCAAAAAAACCTCGGGAAGAACCAGCAAGAAACCCAGCGGGACTTTTTTTAAAAAACAGTGACAGTGACTGCCTCGTTGTTCAAGTGGTCGTAGATGCGATTGCTGATCATGATGTCCTGGGTTCGGATCCCGGGTCTGGCTTAAATCAGTTGTTGGATTTCCAGTCGTTAAATTCTTAGTAGCAGCCCGATGTCAGAAAGTTGGCGGTGTTTCACCAGGACCGGTTGGTATTTGCCTCGGACTGCACTTTAAGCCGTTGGTCCCGCGCCTGATGTCTTTCCGATCGTGTCTTTACCGGCCCATCGGACTATGAGAGTGAAGGAATAGAGAGTGCACGTGTTCTTGCGCATATACTTGGGCACTATAATTATTCTGTCCTGTGCAGATGGTTTGTACCCGTTGAAGCCTGACCACCGTGACCGAAATTCGGTTTGGAGGTCATTATTTAATAGAAAAAATTATAACCTTAACTGATTTCGAGACTGTGTCCGAGTAATCGGTGATAGTAATCGGTGAACGAGTAACCTCCTCGTTATTTGAACTCGGTTTCTTTATTCACTTTTGTATATCAACTTAGTAAGGCTTGGAAACCAAAAAAAGAATAAATTAATTGCGATTTATATCATCTTCATTTTAATTGCTGTCATGCTCAACGCTCATCCGACATATTTATGAGCGCATTATAAAAACTCAGGCGTCGAGACGTCGGAGAACCCAAGGCGGGGTTAAATTTAGTGTTGGTAAGTGGCGTGAAATAATAATTATTTGTTCATCTTATTAAAACACTAATATAACTGTTAAGCTCGAGTAGAATCACATGCTTTAAGATGTTATTAGCTTGAAGATGTTTTTATAGATTTCGAAATTTTTGTGTGTTTTATGAATGGCTTAGATTCACAATTGGACCAAATAGGTGGAGCTGTTGTCGAGATGAGGTAATCTATGGAGGCTTATGTTCAGCAGTGGATTTTGATAGGGTGTAATAATAATAAATTAAATAAATTGACCATCTTAAAGCTGAACAATCAGTGCATTTAATCGGCATTCAAATCTTTACACAGAGAATTTTGTTTAGCGCGTAATACATTTAGCCGACATTTTAATTCTAGATACAATTTCTTTTAATTAATGGTATATATTTCTTAAACATCAGTAAATTTTGTTAATTCAATTGTAATGATCTTTTTTCACGATTAGTATAATCACAACTATTTAAGGCGAGGGATTCACGAAAGGCCAGCAATCATCAATTTGACCAAGATATTCTTGACGCATAAAGAGAAGGAATAGGCGGCGAGTGGCTAATGACCTACCAATCAAAGGATACCATTTTAATATTGATAGTGTATTAATTTTATGCTTAGTTTAATTGTACATTAAAACTGCCGCCTTTAATTTTGACAGAACAGTACAAAGAAAAAAAAACGCATTAGTAAACCCACCGTTTAGCTGTATCAATTAAGTACCGGGGATGCAATTTCTCGCAGGAATATTTTACAATCCAGTATAGCTATAGCCATAAGAGCCATAAGAGCAATTTATAACCTTTTTTTTACATGGGGAAATGCTTACGCATACCCGCCTCGCGGGGGCAAGGACGGGTTATGTCGGACTCGTACCGACTAAAACCCCATGGTGTTCCACCTTCGTCGCATATTAGCAGGGCCACGGGAACGCTTTCGCACACATCCGCGGCCCCACCAGCGCTGGCCGCCCCATAGCGGCCCCTCCTCGGGAGAGGATACTCCTCCCCCATTTCCTTCTCAGGTAAAGCGCACCGGAACATGGTGCGCCCTCCTCCGCGGCCTCCAACTTCACATGCGCAACGGACGCCTCCGTATCCGATGCGCGAAAGCCATGGGGCCAGGAAAAACTAGCACTCAGAAGTACCAGTCTTCTTGACCCCAGCGGCGGATCTGGTCTATGGCTCCACCGCCAACCAAGATTCAGCCGCGTAAGGTAGGGAGAGCGGCGCCTCGCAATACCGACACTCCTCTCCCCCCGCAGCCCCACCACCACTGCATCAATTAACGGTGCGGCCCCGTCAGAGTCGCGGAGGATAGGGTGAGTGGGGTATCGCCATACCAAAACTCCTCTTCCTCCGCGACTCCACCTCGGCTGCAGCGGTAGGTGGAGAGGACACCCGTCTCGCCGCAGCCCACCGACACACATCCGAAGTGGGCGCGCCAAGCCCACTCGGAGTGGTCATCTCGGGCCAGCCTTACACCACGGGGCAGCCAAGGAGGTCCTCTTTGTTCACCGCGGGTGACCAAGCCACGGCTACTAACCCGCCCCGCCACGACAAGGCGGGAACCCGTTCAGGGGGGGTCTATGGGGAGACCTCATCAGAAATCAGAAATTTTATTTGCTTTAAACATGGTAGTGCAAAGATGTTAACATAGTGGTATGTCTTCATGTTTGACTTATAATTGTCATGCAAATTTAAAAGTAGTTACATTTTAGTCTACTTAGAGTTAAAAATAAGTTAATAGTCTAAACAGACAACTAATGGTAAACATGAGTCACAGACAGAATATTACATGTCATCATTTATAAATTGTATAATATTTTATGTCAAATTATTCAAGTCATAAAATAAAGTAAGCACAGAAAAGCTACAAACACAATTAAAATTCAAAAACCTCTTGGTCATCTAAGTATTCCTGGACTGAATAAAAGCACCCAATGAAAAGCCAGGAATGTAACTTTCTTTTAAACAATGGAAATGGCAGAGCTAATTTAAGTAGTAAACTTTGTTATGCTGTAACTTAAGGAATAACGTCTGTACTATTAGCATTCAACTCCACCTGCGTTGCAACGGTTTTCGTCAAACTCATATTATTATTTGGTTTGCTTATGTTTACGACAGTTTTTTATATTATTTTTCGTTGAATTAATCGTATCTACAAATATTTAGTAAAGTTCATAATTCTAGCCTAAACGACTAAAAATAAAAAACTGCGGTTGCCTACCCGCTCGCCAAGCGTGGCAAATATGGTAAATATCCCCCTATGAGGCAATCTAAGACAGAGGCCTATGGCCAGCAGTGGACTTTAATAGGCTGTAACGGTAACGGAGGCGATCCATCTGAGTCCTCAGGGGAATAGAATAAAATAGAATAGAATATTTTTGATTAAATATAGATTATTACTTAATACGCATTGAAAGTAAATATTTTTTATTTACCACTATTTCGGAAAATACATCTGTCCTGGGAATAACCAGCAAGAGACCCAGCTGGATTATATATATATCTTTTTTTATAGAACCAGCATGGTAGCGATCACCTCATTACATGGGGTTATATTTATTCATGTGATAAGTGACAAGGCATCTGCATTTTGATTCATAATTCTTTTTCGAGGGTTTCTATAGACCATATTTTCTTTTTTGAAGGTGTCTATAGACCACAGTATTCACTTACCATCAGGAGGAATGTGTGTCGCTTGTCACTCTTACTCTTATAAACAAAATAGTACAAATAGAGGAAATATTCAAGTGAAATATGTCTGTTAACAGTAAAATGAAAATAAAATGGAATATCGATATTTGCTGCACGTATTGAAAAGTAGCGGAAAGTGCAATTACGCTGATGGCAGCGGTGCTAATGACGTCGCCGGCCAAGCGGAAGGGTGCAGGAGTAGGCGACAACAGGTTTTCTATTCGAGAAAATTGCACCTGCAATACTGTGTTGCTTTTTAACTACTTACATTGAAAATTAACACGATTTTAAAATTAATTATGATTTTTATTTAGATATTTATTTTTTCGACGTGCTCGTAAAAGTCGAGACCAATACTTGAGTTGCTTTGTCTCTTTAAGATAAATGTCAATAAAAAGAAACAGGTATATAAATAATTAATACTTAATTTAAGCTAAGCGATAATGAACGATTAGAACGGCTTTAAAAGTAAGTTTGACAAAGTTAATTTTTTTATTTAAATCTACCACTATCGTTTCTGTATTAATTTTCTCTGACTGGAGTAAAAACGGCGAAAGAAACTGCACAGGTTCCTCTTTTTTCGTTATATTGTGTGTCTATGTTACAAAATCATAGATAGTGTCTACTGAATGGAAACCTTTTCTTTTAGTAAAAGGACGTTAAAATTTGGAGTTCACTTGTGGATAGCGAACCTGAGCAGAATAGCCTCCACACCTGTTCACAAGTATGACGCAAGTGGCAGCCTTCACCCTCCACCGCTATTTTACAGGAAGCGGACAACCCTTTACGACGCTGCTTCAAGCTGAGAGCACAAATCAGTCATGCAAAGTAGAATTGAATTTTACTATGTTGAATCAAGTACAAAACTGAAAACAAAGATCATCATTATCATCATCATTACAGCCCTTTACAAGTCCACTGCTGAACATAGGCCTCCCAAAAGGAATGCCACTAAGCACGGTCCTGAGCCACCTGCATCCCTCGACTTCCTGAATGTCTTAGCAGGTTGTCACTCCATCTAGTGGGGGGCCGCCCTACTCGAGAACCTTTCTTCCCCATCGGTTGCCAGTTCTTCGAGCTATATGGCCGACCCATTGCCACTTCAGCTTAATAATCCGTTGGGCTATGTCAGTTACTCTGGTTTTACTGCGACTATCGATTTCCTGCATGTCTTACTAGTAACCGACATAGCATTAGTAAGCTGAAGCGGCAACGGGTAGCGCGAAGAAAACAAAGATACGTGACGGCTTCGTGGCGCAGTGGCTTAGCAATGAGTTGTTGATCTGGGGCGGCGGTTTCGATCCGCACGGAACAAGTATTTATATGGCCCACAAATAATTGTTCCGGGTCTGGATGTTTGTCTTGTGCAATTTATCTTTGTAAACTGTTTCCACAATACAGGAGAAAATCTTAGTGTGGAGGTAAAGTTTAAAAAAAAGAAATCCTAGCACATAGTAATTATCATAAATCCTATTAATTTCTTTTTAACTTTATGTCGTGTGATGGCGGCGTAAGAATATCCACCAACCTTTACCGTCCGTAAGGTGTCGTAAAAGGGGACTATGGGAAATGCCATATCTTCCGATAGATAGTGGTATAACCATATTGTTTACCGTTACCGTTAGAGCCTGTTAAAGTCCACTGCTGAACGTAGGCCTCCCCATAGATTGCCTCATAGAGGGGATATTAACCATGGTTGGCAAACGTAGTTTTTATTTTTAGTCTTTATTAGGAAGACACTGCTGCCCATATGATTTGTTTGCCTCTGTTGCCCCTTACGTGAATATATATTCATGGCATGAGGCATTGGATATTCTTACAACGCCACTACACGGTATCTTGTTTACACCAAACGTAAAATACCCGAACCGGAGACGGGCAGCAATGTTATAGGTGCGTCTCATGGTGGATATTGTAATGCCGCCACCTTAAGAAAAGAAATTTAAAAAAACTAAGACTACATATAATGACTACTATGAGGATATATGAGGTGGTATGACGTAAACGTCCGTCTTGGTAAGTAAGTACCACCCTTTCACTTAATTCTGCCTCACAAATTCTGATCTGAAGGGTATATAGAGCCAGTATAATTACAGAATGTGAATTCTACAGCCGAAAAGTAGTGGCTGCACTGATGTTTTCCAGTCTGAAGGCATGCTGTGACGCATTCAATCTTAATTCTTACAGATGACAGTGCATCTGTATAGCCTTCTTTGTTTGTAGTTAGTTACAGGTGTCCATAGGCTGTAGTAATTACTTACCTTCAGAGGGACTGTTAGTAAGTTCATTTATCATTTCAGTTTTATAATAAAATATTACATTACATTTTGTTAGAACATTCAAAGATATTTTGATCAAACATTAATAACTCATCACGTGATACCATGAATTTACTAAGTTTCATAAATCTTAAGCCCCGAAGAAATCTGGATATGAATGATTCATTGTATTCATTTTCTTTGGCTATAGTCTCAAAGTTGCCAAACTGTAAGTAAGGAAAATCAAATAAAAAAGTTTGTGAATTGCTAACTATATAATATGCACAACATTTTTTTATAGGATACGGTAACAAACGAGCACACAATTCACCTGGTAGTAAGTGGTTGCTGTGACCCATAGATATCTACATCTATCCTCAATAAAGAATCAGAATGCAGATGCGTTGTCAACCGTGAGGACTAAGATGGAATGCCTCTTTTCCAGTAAAAAGGGTCTCCGGTTCTCTACACTCACTATACGAAACACAGCAGTGTTAAGCTGCTATTTTGCGCTGGTATTCTGTGAGACTGTGGTCTTTTCCCGGTTGAGCCGACCCATTCATGCTACAACTATACTACTAATATAGCTGCAGCATGGCTCTACCACGTATAGAATGGTAGGCACGTTGCCTCTGCAGTAAGAATGTGTTAAAATAAAAACATTCTATTAAAGATTTTGTTTTCTTAAAATTACCACGTTGATTCTCAAAGTTGAATTTCACAGGGGTCGTAACTTATTCTGAAAGAAAAAAATAAACTTATGTATATACACTTAAAAGAGTATCCTTATCCGCCTACCGAGAAATCTAACATTATATATTGGCATCATATTACATAACAAGGTCCCACAGGAATCCTTCTTTATCAAGTATATACCGTGTCCTAAGCTTAAGTTCTTGCCTCTTTAAATATTCACTAATATTGCGAAAAAAGGAGTTTAATTTTTAATTTTGTGTATTATACAACCTTTTCGTGTAATGATAACTCTTTATTTAAAAAAAGTGAAAAATATTTCAATTGATCATTTTTTAGTTGCCTTCATTAAAGGCAATCGCTTTAACGAAAAATCAATGCAATTACAAGTATATAAGCAAGTTATGTACCTACTAAATGCGATGAGACACTAACATGACCCACGATTCGCCCAATTTAACTAGATGAGATTGAAAAATTTTTACTTGGTGTTGTTTGTTCTACCATATTTTGTTTTCTTTTCTGATTAAATACCTCATAATTAGATTAATAATATTAATTTCCATTGGTGATATAGAGCTAAGATAAATTGTATAGGAGAATTAAAAACACCGACTCCAGATTTTTTTCTTTTTAGATCACGCACCATAGACACTTCTGGAATAAATCAAATAATAGTAATTTGATAAACTCGGAATACCAGTGTAAGATTCATGCTGCTCTGTTTCGATTGGTGACTTTCGGGAACCGAATATTGTTTTTACTGTTAACGGGACATAGGGGGACATCTTAGTCTTTAGGGGTGACAACACATCTGCATCTTGATTCTTAGTCGAGGATATATTTAGCTGTGTATGAGCCAAAGTACCAGGTAGGTCGTGTGTCTTAATTGTATGATTTTTATGAAATTTTTTGATATGACATATTTTAAAAAGTATTTCTATTTAAATATTAGGTCCTTACATATGAAATTAGCGTTTTGTACGGGAGGAATATAAAGTCATTTTTTTTTGTTAAATATATTTAATTAATCAAATATGCACCGTTGTTATCTATGCACTTTTGCCATCTTATAGGTAGTTAATTGATCCCTTTACTAAAACCATGGGGCGAGAATCAATAAACTCTTTGATGGCGGATTGGACTGCCGCATCGGAGTTGAATTTTTTCCTTGTAAGAAGTTGTCCAAATTCCGGAAAAAATGGTAATCTGTTGGAGCAAGGTCCGGGAAGTACGGTGGATGTCGCAGACATTCCAATTGTAGCTCATCTAACTTAGTGGTTGTTTGTTGTGCAGTGTGTGGTCTTGCGTTGTCGTGAAGCAGCAGTGGCCTAGAGCGATTGACCAATCTCGGTTGTTTAGCAGCTAGTTCTTCCTTCATGGTTTGCAGTTGCTGACAATAGATATCTGCCGTAATCGTTTGGCCAGATTTTAGAAAGCTGTAGTGAACGATACCGGCGCTAGTCCACCAAACACTCACAAGTAACTTTTTCTGAGTCAATTTTCGTTTAGGGCAGGATTTGGCTGGGTCTCCAGGGTTCAGCCATTGCGACGAGCGCTTCAGATTATCGTACAGTATCCACTTTTCATCACAAGAAATTATTGGATTTAAAATCCCTTCATTATTGTGTCAGTTTAGCAAAGTAACACAGCAGTTGACGCGTGTTTGCAAGTTCGATTCACTCAATTCATGAGGTACCCATCGTTCAAGTTTTTTTACTTTCCCGATTTGCTTCAAGTGGATTAATACAGTTTTATCACTTACCCCGAAGCCTGCAGCTATCTCTGAAGTGCTTTGTGATGGATCCGCTTCCATAATAGCCTTTAATTCTTCATTTTCCATTTTGGTCACCGGCCGTCCACGGGGTTGGTTCTGAAGGTCGAAATTTCCAGAATGAAAACTTTGAAACCAAAAACGTACCGTGCTTTCTTTTGCGACACCAGCGCCGTACACATCATTAATCTTTCGAGCTATTTCGGCAGCACTGGTGCCACGGTAGAACTCGTACTCGTAAATATACCGATATTTCATGTTTTCCATTGTGCGGTAATAAGCGACGCCAAAGAATAAAATAATGAGGAAAAAACAAATAAATCACTGTTTTCAAAACTCAAATGTACCAGCTAAATAAATTTATAAATTTGAATTTGGAATTCTTAACCAAAAAGGAGATATTTCAGATCAAAGTGGTCAGTACGACAAAACGCTAATTTCATATATAAGGACCTAATACAAGGTGGAAAAACTCCTTTTCTTCCTAGGAGTCCATCTGGGTACCCTCTTATCTATTTCTGCCGCCAAATAGCAGTGCTTGAATTGCTGTATTCCGACCTGAAGGGTACAGAAATTCAGTATTATTAGAGGCTGTGAGGCATTCCCTCTTAGGACTACCTCACTATCATATTCTCACATATACTCACTACTAGATGACTACCTCAGGGATAACAACGCATCTGTAGCCTTCTTTGTATAAAGTCGGATGCAGGTGTCCATGGACTGCAGCAGCCACATACCATGGTGGACGGTAAGTTCGATTGCCTCTTCAGTTTTATAAAATAAAGAAAATATGAGACGTGAGTGTCAACTATCCTATTGTAGTGTATGATAATAGTAAAAATGTACTCCATACCGAATTATGTTCACGGCGGCCCATCTCAACGGGGACTAGCCATCTGTGCAGAACAGCATTATAGTGGACGGATGTGTGCGTAAACACAGAAGCACCCTATTCTCTCATTCTATATTAATCGGCATTTATATTCAACGGCTTTACGTGCTTACTAAGGGCATGGTGAAACACCACTAACTTTCTGACCCTGGACCTAAAAACCTAATAAATGAATTTGATCCGACCTGAGATTCTAACCGAGGATCACATGATCGGCAGTCGTGCTTGCAACGACTAGATCAACAAGGCCATCAGTACTCATAGTGTATGATAGTGTATGATATCTACTGTCTAAAAACAGTATTACTGTCCAGTGTTCACATTTCTGTTTTCTTTTTCATAAATTAATGACCGTAATATTATCGTCGTCAGAAACGAGCAATAATTCTTAAAGGCAGCTTTTCCTAAAGTTCCGACAAGTGCAGATGCTTGCTTTCTCTTATAAATTATGACCACTGAAGCGATCTTTTTCAAACATCTTAAACCATATAATTTCTCTACCCCTCTTTTCTTCACAAATTCTTTCACAAGAGCGATAATCAAATATTAGCAAAAGTATATTTTTTTATTAATTTAATTAACATTAAAATCCTATAATTTTCTGCTAGTGCGCATATTTCAAATTACCTTATAATCAAATGCAATTATCACAATATAAAAGAGTTTTTTATAGCAAAAGGGGGACAAACGAGCACACAGTCCACCTTACAACTGTTGTGGCCCATAGATATCTCGATCATCGATTAAGGATCTAAGAGGACCAAGATGGAATGTATCGTTTTCAATTAAAAGGGTCCCCGGTTCTAACTCTCTCACTCATCTCATGAAAACAGCAGCACTAAGCTGTACTACGCTAGTATTCTGTGGGTGTGAAGCTGTACGTGTGAAGTTTACCAGGGTAATGGTAAAAGTCCATATTTTATTGAATAGTTCGGTTTAGGTATATTTTATTAGTGTAATTGAAATTATTAACATGAAACATTTAATTAAAAAGTTAAATTAACCCTTTATAGGTTCTTGTGCGACATCTCGAATTCAAAAGGAATTATAACTTAGGGCCGACTTTTCAATCATCAGTTATAAGTTATTCATAGGATAAAATACAACTCAAACAAATTAAAAATTACAGTTGTATTTTTTTTTATAGAATAAGGGTGACAAACGAGCACACAGTCCACCTGATGGTAAGTGGTTGCTGTGGCCCATAGACATCTACATATATCTTCGTTTGCGAATTTAAATGCAGATGGGTTGTCAGCCGTGATGACTAAGATAGAATGCCTCTTTTCTCCCTGAGGACTAAAATGGAATGCCTCGTTTCCAGTAAAAAGGGTCTCCTGTTCTCTACACTCACCATGCGAAACACATCAGCATTAAGCTGCTATTTTACGCTAGTATTCTGTGAGAGCGTGGTCCTTCCCCGGTCGAGCCGACCCATTCGTGCTACAACTATACTATTAATATAGCTGCAGCATGGCTCTACCACGTAATGTATGAATAAAATAGTTCAATTGTTTTCACTTTTATTTTCAGTCAGGTTATAATTTATCTAAAATAAATTATCTGACGGTTGAAAAATCAGTCTTTAGTAAAATTATAAGACCGTGTAGTGGCGGTGTAAGAATATCCACTACCCCATATCGTCCCGTTGGTGAGTGACGATAAAGGGAAACCGAAACAGGAGATGGTCAGCAGCATCTTCCTTGTAACGTGGTTCTAGTAACAACTCAAAATTATACAAAACTGCAGTTGCCAACCCGCCTGCCAAGCGGGACATCTATGGCAAATATCCCCCTTATGAGACAGTCTAAGGGGAGGCCTATGTTCATGTAAGTACTATTTCATACCTACTAAGTATTGAATTATAAAAAAAGTTTATTTATTTTTGTAAAGCTGAAAAGAAGGTTCTTCAAAGATAGTGCTGCAAGTAATATCTTTATATACATAATTATCTGTATCTGTCTATATATGTGTATAATATAAATTATATCTATAACATATCTGTCCGTGTGTATGTGACTGAACTCCTCCTAAACGGCTGGACCGATTTTGATGAAATTTTGTGTGTGTGATAAAGTTGATTCGATAATGGTTTATATTCACAAATAGACCCGGTAGGTGGCGCTGTTGTCGAGATCCAGAAATCACCCGTGTGAATTCGGGGCGGATCGCTAGTTAGTGTATATTATACCGCTGAATACGGGACTTAATACTTAAGCGCGCTATTTGTTATTCCACCAAGCATTCAAGTAACTACTTCAAATCTCCCTTAAGGCTGCATAAATTATACTCTATTAAGTAGCGTGCTTAATGGGCTGGAATTAACTATTCACGTTTCTGACAAGGGAGTAGATCTAACAATAAAGGGAAGCTCAATTATTTAAAATATATAGATTGCCATAGTTTTCACGATTGGCAGGTGGGTTTAGTTTTTATTATTTTCAGTTATTATCAGAAAAATGCGGTTGCCCTTCTCCTGATTGATTTCTCTCTGTCGTTTTTTGCGACACCCACCAAATAAATTATTCTGTTCCTATTTCTCCCTGTTTCAGTTAAGCTTAACTTGCTTATGCTGGGGTAGCTCACAACCCCCACACGATTTTAAATGTTAGTGAATCAAAAGGATTTTGTAGCTGGCCCGTGGTGAAGGACGTCAGGAATAAGTGAAGCCTGGTTCTTCCGGGTGCTTGTTTTTCCTGGCCCCATGGGCTGCGCACTACATAATTGGTGGATAGTGATAGAAGCCTACCTGCGAAGAAATAGCGGGAGATGTTCTCGAAGAGATGCTGCAATGAGGCGGCTGGCGATGCCGTGGCTGTGCCAATATGTGGCAAAGATGCAACACCATGAGTGTGTTAGGCGCTGTGAATCCGACATAACCGGTTCCTGCGCTTATGAGACTGATATTCGTTGGCATGCCCCAATAAAAAATGAAGAGGTTCAAGATAGTATAGTCAAAACATAGATATAAACCCACATCATTTGAGCTTATTAAACTAATGTCGTTTTAACCATGTTTTTTATTTCCTTTTATTTTATAGAATAAAGGTGACAAAAGAACACAATCCACCTGATGGTAAGTGGCCCATAGACATCTATATCTATCCTCGGTTAGTAATCAAAATACAGATGCGTTGTCACACATGAGGACTAAGGTGGAATGTCTCATTTCCAGTAAAAGGGGTCTCCGGTTCTCTACACTCACTATACACAAATACAGCAGCATTAATCTGCTATTTTACGCTTGTGTTCTGTGAGAGCGTAGTTCTTTCCCCGTCGAGCCAACCCATTCGTGTTACAACCATAATATAGCTGTAGCATGGCTCTACCACGTTAAATAAATTTAAATGCAAAACGCAAATTCTACCAAGCAAAACAAACACAAAACAAATTTAGAACTATTTCTGAGGGTTAAGCAAACATCGTTTATTGTATGCACCAAGAAAAACATGCACAGTTTGTGGGTAAAATAACTAGTTTTGAAATATAAAAACCGCAGTGGAGCCACAAACAGAGAGATACTAGAATGTTCTGAATTAATTTGGCTGACTACGCAAGCAGTTTCATAATATTTTCAGGAATGCAAGTTTCCTCACAAAAGTAACTAGTGAATCTGTACACGTACCTTTTGTTTAATAAATTTAAAGGCAGAAGCTAGATACCGAACCACTTTATATATAGTATATATATGTATATAAATTGTGCATGTAATTGTGTACACACATAAGAAGTGAAACTTCTTTACGACATATAATTCTTCTTTTAATTTATATTTTACATATGTAGGTTAAATAAGAGTATACTCATGCAGCCCCGGTGGTGAAACGTTACAAGAAAACGTGACGTTTTTGTTTCTAATACCGTACTAAATTTCTCCACTGAGTCGATAAAGAAATTTCACTTCAAACATGTAAGATATTTTTTGTAAGATAAGATAAGATAAGACGATTTATTTGTATCAGCAAATATGTCTTAAAATATTTTCTTGCTTAACTTTATAACTGCACAATTGTTATCAATTCCAAACTGCTGGAAATACACATTATAAGTTTTATCGGAACCTCAATAAATAAAAAACTCAGTTACTTAATTAAATATGTTTATAAGTATATCGTCACAAATATGCTAGGATTAATAAAGAAATTTAGTTCTTGCTGAGGCGTTATATTTAAGTAAATTTACCCGTCTATCCTACAAGTAGCATTGTTTTCGGTTGTTTTATTAGGTGGCAGAACTCCTATCGTCCGTCTGAATAGGTACCATTCTTTTACCTATTTCTATTGCCTAATAATAGTTCATATACAGTTGTGTTCCAGACTAAAGCGAAAGCCAGTATGCCTGTGAGGCATTCCATCTTAGTCCTCAGAGGTGGCGACGCATTTGTAGCTCGAGCGTAGACTTCATTGTTCGAAATTGACTGCAAGTGTTCATGAACTGAATAATTTGTCATCAGGCGGACTGCGCGCTCGTTTGTCACCCTTTACTGCGGTCCATTTGTTTTTCTTTTATTAGGAAGTCAAACGATTACACAGTCCACCTGATGGTATGTGGATGCTGTGGCCCATATACATCTACATTTATACTCGATTTAGAATCAAAATGCAGATTCGTTGTCACCCCTGAGGACTAAAATGGAATGCCTCGTTTCCAGTAAAAAGGGTCTCCTGTTCTCTACACTCACCATGCGAAACACATCAGCATTAAGCTGCTATTTTACGCTGGTATTCTTCGAGAGTGTGGTCCTATCCCTGTCGAGCTGACCCATTCATGCTACAATCATAAAATAGCTGCAGCGTGTCTCTACCACGTAAAAATGTTGTAAATATACAAATACATTTCTGTGAAATACCTACCTATATTTGTTTCATTAATATAAATAACTGATTGTTAAAATTTTCATAAAGTGATATAAATAAATTTTACTTTTTGGGCAATACACTAAACAATAAAATGTAAACCTGGCGAAATAAAGAAATCCTACAAAAGAAAAGTATGAATTCAGTTGATCTACTGCAAATATTTATGCTCTGGCGTGGATTTACCGCACGGAGACCATATACAGTACCTATGGTTCGCACCGCATCTTGAATAAATACTACACGCGTCGCGCTATTAGCGGGGGCTGGGGAAGAATTATAATATATTTGCCTACAGGTCTGGAAAAACGTTGCCTTAAGGTTCATTTACATTTAAGCCCATTGCCGCGGCAGTGAGCGAGAAAGTGAGCATGGATGCATGAAATGCATACAAAGCATGGAAGTGGACAGCGCCAGTATGTAAATGGATTATTTCTCTAGCCGCTGTTGCTCGAGCTTCCGTTCGCTCCCCGAATTGTTGGTTTTGTTTGTTTATTTTGTTTGTTTATATGATGTACAAAGGCGGACGTAGCGCCCTCTACCAGTCATCCTAAAAGTAAGCAGAGAATACTATTTTGGATTTGCAATAATATTTATGAAATAAGTTTTAATTCTGCAGTACAATCCGAGCAACGACAAAATGATGAAGTTTTTTAGATCTTCCAGAGTGAAAGAGTGCAGAAGTTGTAACTATTTCGACGTCTGCCATTGTGTGAACTTTAATGCGAAGTAAATAATTGAATCAACATTTAAACTTTCACTGCTTTCCAATATTGCCACAAAAGTATTTCGAGAAATTTATATAGCGACGTGAAAAGCAGAAACAGCGGCTGCATGTAAATACAGTATGAATATAAAATCAACAATCGGGTAATGTCTAGCAGCAGTCTCAAATAAAGATGTTGACGACGATGGAGATATAGAGACATTAAGCACTGAAATATATAACATTTTTGTTTTTTTTTTTTTGTTTGACAATAAAAACCAAATTCATCATTTACTAATTGATTAATCGGATCCCTGATCACTGAAGTAACAACACGACGAACATTGATGACTAACTATTTCATTATCAATATGTAAGAAATATACCTAGTTAATGTAGGGATAGAAAAACAAGTTTGTCCGACCAATCCCATTGATTTTAAAAAGTACAAGAAATTGTGATTCTTAAATACTACACAGCACACACGTCTTTAGACTGATAATAACTTACCTTTTAACCCTCTAAAACCATAAACTTAAGTCGGGAAATCGGGTATTTAACCTCAAACGAGTATTTAAGTTTTTTTTTTATAGAATAAGGATGACAAACGAGCACACAGTCGACCTGATGGTAAGTGGTTTCTGTGGCTCATAGACATCTACATTTATCCTCAATTAAGAATCAAAATACAGATGCGCTGTCACCCCTGAGGACTGAGATGGAATGCCTCGTTTCCAGTAAAAAGAGTCACCATACACTCACCATACGAAAGACAGCAGCATTAAGTGGCTGCATTTTACAACTATGTATGTAAAATCAAACTTATCTACTTGAAACGATCAGAAAAAAAAACTTTCAAACAGGCTGCCCGAGGTGATCCCATATTTTTTTTATGAAACTGATGTGACAATCGAACTTACAGTCCACCTGATGGTAAGTGACAACTGCAGTCCATGGACATCAGCAGCTAATTTAAAAACAAAGAAGGCTACAGGTGCGGATGCGTTGTCACCTCTGAGGATTGAGATGAAATACCCCAGTCTTTAATTATACTTGCTCTCTATACCCTTCAAACTTGTGCAAGCACTGCTATTTGGCACGCAGAAATAGGTAAGAGGATGATATCTAGCCAAATGGACTCCTAGCCAAAAAAGGAGTCCTACCAACGAGAAATAATTCCATCATAAAAATAACATTCACGGGACTGTTACTGTTAAAATTTTGATAACCAAAAAAATATCATAGAAATCTTCAAAATCAATTCTACCTATAAAACTGTTACTAGCAGATTTCGAAAAATCAACTACGATACGACCGACAACTAACAACAAAGACACAATGGTAACCTCAAACATTAGGAATTACACTTCTAAAAAATATGTGGTCAAGCTCTGAACAAAAAAATTTCGAGAAACCTTCCAAAAAGAGACGTTATATGTAACTGAATTTGAAACATATCTGATGTAAAAAAATGTGCTTGAAAATGTTAAGAAAATATTTTCATATTCCGTTTACATTAAAATTGCTTGAAAGAATACTGTTTGAACACGTTCCGTATGCTGCCAACTTTGAATGCAGGTAAAAATATGGCGCGAATAAAGGCAATCCTCTTTAAATTGTAAAAGCAAAATTCATCCAAACATAAACAATTTGACAAATTTTGAATTGAAATATTTAACGTTGAAATAGAAAGCCTTAGAGGTAAAAAGATTTAAAGCTATTTTCTTCTTTATCGTATCGCTGTTCTCTGAAGGCTGGTAACGAAGTAGAAGAAAATTTTGACAAAAAGTACACTACGTATATTTTCTGATTTCTCTGACATTATAATGTTACTGCCCTACACACCGAATTCCGGTCACGGTGGCCAGTCTCCACGGAGACGACGAGTAAGCACAGTTGCACTCCCCATTCCCTTATTCTCATAGTCCGATAGAATGGTAATCAGACACGACCGGAGACAAATTGAGACTCAGGACAAATTACTTTTTGTGTTATCCAATAACCAACAAAGCAGTCGCTGGCATTATACTGGTATATGTGTTTACAAGAGAAAAAATGCTCCATAATATCATTCATCAGGTTAAGGACACAAATCCACTGCAAGTAATCAAATAAATTGAGAATCGTTAAAACGCAAAGCATCTTTTATGGAATAATTTGGAGTTGCGTTTGAATTTAAGATTGTATTTTTTGGAATCATATCCCCGAACTTTACAAAACAGTCAACAGGAGTCTAGTAATGTCATTCGTCAAGAAGAAAGCTTCATAAATATTTGTGAGTCGCTTGTTCAAAGTCAATTGGAATCATTGCCGCTATTTGGGCTTCTCATGAGGCCAAACAATATAGCCTCATAATGCAGCACACACGAAATAGATTTTTAAGATATCTGTACTTGAAATTATACGGTGTGTGACTATTTTACCCGTTAATATATCCAACCATGTTTTTTGAGACATGATTGGATAAAACAAATTAGAAACGAGAAGGGACTTGGCAAGCGCATAATATAAAAGTAGGTGTCAGGTTACATTTAATAAATGACGCGACTTACTCTATGCAGCGTTTTGTTATTGCACACAAAAAATGGATCAAATATATTCAGTACATAGTTTAGTCACAGACATTTTATTTCATTAGTATTTAAAATGATGTAGATTATAATTTTTTATTAGGGAAGCTCGATATGATCAAATGTACCTAATAAATAAAAAACGAGGTTGCTCTTTTTAGGTCCTTGAAATCTGATCGGCGAAAAAAAAGGATATTGTTAAAGGTATGAAGATAGTTTGAAGAAAATATGTAAAATAAATATGTTGGTTTATTTATGTATAATTTATTAATTTCGTCTGTTCTTGTGAGTAAGGTTTTGTTAAATAATTATTTATTGATTGGTTCCTTTTCTTACACTTAATATTTTATTCACTAAATGGTGTCACTTGTAATATATGTCACGGTATGGTTCGCCTCGTAGGGCATTATATAGCTTACAATTTTCAAATATAGATAATTGTTACATGCCATATTTCAAGGAGTTTTATTTACTAATCGAATTGGCATTACGGTGTTGGTAAAATTCTGGGCATTGAACATTGGTCCTCCGAGTTTGGATACGGAGTTAAGGCTGAGGTTGTTACATCATATTTGCGACTACGGGACACGACGTCGGGATGTCGTAGAGGGATACATCTTCCATTTACAAAATTGGAAGACAACGCTGATAGCAACGGAACACGCACATCGACGAGACGATCTTCGGAGTGTTAGAAGACCCAACTGCGACGTTACACCACGCGGCGGGCTTAAGAAAAGGACAACAACAGAGTAGTGTGTATTGTGCTGTTTTAAGTACATTGAAGAAAAAATTGTAAGTACATTGCTGCATTATTAACATAGTGCAATTATTGGATAAATTCGTACTTACTGTAGTGTAGTGGACTGTAGTGGACTTAGAATAAATTATCACTAGCAAGGCGGCAAGGGTCTTTTGACCCGTATTTGAACTTGCAGCGCTGATTATTTTGTCACTGTTTGTTTACACAGTTTTGTACTTCGTAATATGTTTGTACATTGTAATATGTTTATACAAATATGAATAAAAATAAAATTCACATACAACGACGGCTAGGGTCATTTGACCTATTCATTGCTGCTGTGAGTAGGATAATTATATTTACTTTAATTTTATTGCCTGATCTTGTTTCACATACCTAAAGATTTTAGTTTATACGTTCATTACTCTACGCGTTCTCATTGAGTCAATTTCATTATTTTGGTTGATATTTCGTGAAAATGTCTCAGCGTATCAGTGATGCAGAAATATTGACATTATGGCAATCGTTGCCAGAAGATGAATCGGATAGTGAAGGTGAAGGTGTCTCATTACCACCATAAATTGAAGATAGCGATTCGTATAATCCTGCATCTCCTGAGTCAAGTTCCAGTGATGGTTCAGACAGCAACATACCGTTGACTACCATTCAACAAGAAACTAGGGGAAGATCGTCTCAGCGACGAAGAGTACGTGGCGTTCGAACATTATTTTATGGAAATACCTCTCAAAACAATATGATGTCACCAGGTATTGATATTGTGGAAATCCATATTTGAAAATGGCGCAGAGGTGGTAGATCGCCGAGGAAGTCATAATGTTGTGACTGAACAGCCAGGATCTACCAGCTATGCATGGAGGCAAATTGGAGAGAAATTCATGACAGCCTGGAAACTTTTGATACATGATACAATTTTACGACACATAAAAATTGTACTGAGGCCGAAGCAAATCGTCGGCTTAGTCAATCATAGTATATTTCCCTAGAAGAACTTGAAAAATTCATTACCATTCTGTATGTTAGAGGTTGTTTTGTAGCCAGAAATATATCTGTAAATGGTTTATGGAGTAAAATATGGGGCATTCCATATTTTTCTAAAACTATGCCTAGGGATAGATTCAAATAAATTATGAAATATTTACGATTCGATGTGAGATTAGAAGGATCTACGAGAATTATAACAGATAAATTTGCATTTCGTGGTACAAACCGGGAGAAAATGTAATAATAGATTAACAGTTGTTTGTTACAAAAGTTCGATGCTTTTTTATCCAGTATATGGCTAATAACCCTGATAAATTTGGAATAAAATTTTGGAAACTGTTATGTTTTACAATTCAACTAAATATGGTGTTGACATGGTTGATCAAATGGCGAGAAGATACAGCACAAAAGCACCTTCTAGAAAATGGCCGGTACAAGTATTTTATAATATTTTATATTTATCTGCAATAAATGCCTGGTACAACATACCAAGAAATGAACAACAAGAAAATACGAAGAAGAGAATTTATTCTGCAATTGGCGGTTGAACTGAGTAACATTTTAGAAAAACCCACTTGTGAAACCTCACTGCTACGTTCTATCGCCTCAGAAATGCCAGCAGCTGAGTTGAGGAAGAGGCGTAATTGCTATCAAACTCATTGTAAATATAAAACTAATAAAATGTGTGACTTGTGCAAAAAACCACTATGTGGCAGATGTAATCTATCAAAAATATTCATATGTCATAACTGTAAATAACTTATTACTAAACATAATTATATTTACACTGTAAACCAAAAATATTTCATTTGCCTTTGTAACAATGAATATTGTCTACTATTTCTACAATTACACTACACATATATACATAATTAGAGACTAGGTAACAGTGATAGGATCAAATGACCCTTGACCGCCTTTGTAGGTTAGCTGTTTTTCCCGTCTTGCTAGGGTTAACAAATTTTGAACATACGGGGAACCTATGCCTAATTTTCAACAATATTAAAAAAATACAAGCAATTAAAAAAATTCGAAGCAATTTGTAATAACATCGACATCGAAATAATTATAACCATTAATAAATTTGATTTGAAACATGGAATTCATAAAGCTTCTGACAGAAATTATAAATAAGTTGAATAAAGCTAAAATAAATTATAATAAAAGTCCTAAAGAACGATTAACAGCTCGTAATATTGAAACCAGAATAAAATTAGTCTAAGAAGAATGGACTAAATTTTCAAGCAATGATTCTGCAATTATTAAAAGCAACCAAGACGTATCTGCGTCAGACTACATTCAAAATTATCACTTTCATGAAACAGAAATGTGATTTTATTGCGGAAATAAAAGAAAAATTAGACCAACTTTTGGAACAACCTGGAATTGTATATGATAAGCCTATAACGTCATCTTCTAATGTAAAATTGCCTAAGATTTCGATTCCAACCTTTTCAGGACAATATTCCGAATGGGTGAGTTTTATTTATATTACTCGGGTTAAAAAAGACTAACACAAATGTTATGGTTTCAGGTCTAGGAGCAGAAAAGTGTTTAGTCTCCAATTCTACAGTAGATTTGACAATTAATTCAAGGTACGATACAAATTCATGTCTACATGTTATGGCATATGTTTTAGAGAAGTTGACATCGTATTTACCTTTTACTAACGTTGATCTCTTGCATTGGCCGGAGCTGAAACAACTCAATTTGGCAGACCCTAATGTCCTCAAACCTAAAAAAATTGACATTTTATTAGGTGCAGAAGTATATGCACTTATTATTATGGAAGGACTACTTAAATATCCAACTTGCCAATACTATTGCAAATATCCCACTTATGAGGCAATCTGTGAGGGAGGCCTCTATTTAGCAGTAAACATTTGGTAGGCTGTAACGGTAAAGGAAATATATTATTTATTTATTATTATAACATAGAAATAAAATTAACTATTATGAAAGACTTTATTAAACTTGTATAAAATGAGTTTTCATTTACTGTGCACTAAGTCACAACAACACGTAAGAGTTTGACTTGGGCAATTATAGTGATGTGCCCCCATTAGAGCGGTTGAGCCTATGCGTACCGGACAAGTGCCTACGTATAGCGGTGGCGACCGCATTTTCTCTTATTCAGAGAATGTGTTCAAAAAAGCTACAAGGTTAATTTGTTTGAATAATTAAGTAGAATACCCTATCGAATTGGGTTGCCCTGTAATGGTAGTCGTATTGTAGAATAAAAAATAAATCTAGCGCATACTCGGCCTTCGATGGATTGCAGTATAGACATCAAAGATTATGGATAGACATTGTCGACTTATTGGGTGTTAATCAGAGCCATATTATACAAGATCCGATACAACACAAGATAGTAATTTTAGTCCTCTGGAATTCATAATAATGATCAATGATTAGTCGGAAGCCTTAACATATGGCACGTGTCTATTGTTTGTAGACGGCCTAAAATTATTGATCAAGGTTAACGTTATCGTCATGAACTTACAATTTTTTTTTACGTTCATGGTTACCGTTTTCACCTGCAAATTCCTATATGAACTTTTTTTGTATACTGGCCTGAAAAAAAAACAATAAAAAGAAATTTACAGAAAATATGTAAAAAAACAAAAATGCCTGCATGCATACCAAGTGTAACGATCTTTTTACGATTATTTTAGTGTTCTGCCAAGTATCAGACCCTTTAAGCCTTTGGGAGAAGTTCAAAAAATACCTATCTGAAGATTTTAAAAGGCAATTAGAAAGACAGGGAGATGTGGATGTAGAGCACATAACAGATGAGGTATTTAACAAATGGCTTTCGGTAATAGAAGATGCCGTATTAGCGTTGGGTGGTCGGCTACTAAAAGAGTATGGGTTACCTCAGCCAAGCAAAGAACAACAATTTCAAAATAAAGAGTTTCTTAAAGAGACAAGTTACGACTTAGCATCACTAGAAAACACAGTTAAAAATAATGAAGGATCACTGAATGACGAACAAAAAGCAGTTTACAATCAAATTAACACAAAAATTGAATCAAATGAGGGTAAAATATTCTTTTTAGATGCTCCCGGTGGAACAGGCAAAACATTCCTCATAAATTTGCTATAAGCAAAAGTTAGAAGCACTCGTGGAATTACTTTGGCTGTGGCTTCTTCTGGGATCTACCTTCAAGTTACCACACAATTTAACAACAGCTGATACTCCCATTTGTAATATATCGAAACAAAGTAATTTTGCTGAAGTATTAGAACATATGAAAATGATAGTGAGGGATGAAATAACCGTGGCCAAAGATGTATGTAGTCTGGCGTTATTATGATGAAAGACAACTCCTTTTCTGTTGATCAATTCCGGCTGTTTTCTTCTCAATTTCTTGCTTGAGTCTCATTAGTTGTTGGCAGTAAAGATCCGAATCGATGGTTTTGCCCGGCAGTAAAAGCTCATAATAAACGATGTCCTTCCAATCCCACCATACATACAGCATCATCTTTTTGCGTGTTAATCTGGGTTTCACTACAGTCTGTGGAGAGCTTGAATACCCTTTGACCATGATCTTTTTCGCACGATATTATCGTAGGTGATCCATTTTTCATCACCAGTCAATATTTTCAAAAATGATTCGGTTTCATTACGTTTTAATAGAGGATCGCAAATGAGTGCACGATTCATTAGGTTTCTTACAGTGAGCTTGTGTTGTACCCAAATATAGAGATTTTTTGTATAGCCAGACTTTTTCAAATGGGTAAAAACTGTTTTGTGATCAATCTTCAACTCCTCGGCTATTTCGTAACTACTAATATGCCGATCTTGTTCCAGTTTTCAAAAATGGCATCGACTTTATCTGTATGAGGGCGACCAGAGCGAGCTGCATCTTTGACATCAAAATTCCCGAAAGTGAAAATGGTTGAACCAACTTTGTGCTACTTTTACTGACACTGCATTAGGTCCATAAACTTCATAAAGTTTTTTCGCGGCTTGAGTCGCATTTTTATCTTTTTTGTAATAAAACTTCAGAATGTATTTCTTCGTTAGATTCACTCATTTTGGCGGACAGAAGGACAATATAAAAATGGCGGGAAAGTGTTTTTTACTTTTTGTTTTCCTTTTTCTTAATGCCCTATATGTATTGATATTAAAACCAGCCAGATACAAACAGTCCAACCAAAGAGATTTTTCTTCAACTTTATACAAACAAAATTGGAAGAAAAATTTTCCGGACCTATATATTATGTATGAAAGTTATATTATAAACTTTTTAAATCAATTAAATGAAACAATCAATCAATATATTCTTTATTGTAGACCAATACACATTAAAACGAGAACAAAATGAATTAAATTATATAGAAGGTACAATAGGCGGTCTTATCACTCTAGAAGCGATTTGTTCCAGACAACCTCTTTGAGTAAAGAACTGTTGTTTAACGAATGGCGAATAGGAAGGGCTACGTAAATTAGACAATTAAATAAAAGAAAAAAATATAAAAATAAAGTATGTACTGTAATAAATTATTCCACCCCTTGGATTATTATATGTTCAATTTTATATCAAAAGAAAATATTCATATAATTTAAAATTAATTCAAATTGGAAAGACATATAGACACACGGCAGTTTGAAAAGCCAAGTTCTGAAAAGAAAAGGGCGACGCATCATCAGTGTGTATAACATGGAACCATTTCGAGCCACAATTAAAGCTCCTCATAACTCAAAAACTATTATACTTTATATTATATACTTTTAATTTTGCATACTTCATAAGGACCTCTTATTTAAATAGAATTATAAACCTAGAATCTTAATAATAAAATAGTTCTTGAGTTATTAAGCTATAAAAAGTGCTATTTTATTACTCACTGACTCACTAATCAAAAACCTAAGCCACTTTTGGGTTACTTAGAAACTTCAAATTTACCTTCAAGGTTATTAAGCGTATACAAAGGAAACAATTTTAAAACGAAGCACAAAATATTGATATTCGATATCAAGTGTTGACAAAGTCATTAGTGCCATAGCAATAACTTTAAGTACAGTGCTTGAAACTGATCGCAACGATAATTTTGTCAAGTTTTAATTCTTAGTTTAATTCAGTTTAGCGTAAACGCAAGAACTGTATTTATTGTATTTATTTATATTAATAAAAAGATAATACATTTTCAAAAGTAAGTGTGGAATATCATTTATTACCTAAAACACAAATGTGAAAAGTGGTTAAGTACAAATGACGTTCGGTGTCGATAAATGAGTTGAAATCTGAACTGTCGACAAGCTCCATAGCAGTTGCTTAAATCATGAGATCTATAGAAATGTAAAACGTTGTTGAAAAGCTGCCAACCCCGAACGTCGTTTGTACTGAAGTTGGCCCTTTTCGCATTTATATTTTTTTCAGGATACGAAATTTCAACGACTCCATGTTTATAATTTATTTCGCATTTTTAGACAGTCTGAACAGTCCTTTTACTGTCTATAATTTTAACCATTTTATCGCTAAAACATCTTAGTACTGTCTTTCGAAAAATTGTTTTAAATAATGCATAAAATTTTGCAACATTGAATTTTTTATCTATATTTGTAATATTTTTTTTTCATATTTCTCTCAGTGAAACGGCTGGGAGCAGCGATTTGCAAGCATTATTTAAAAAAGCGACATGAAGTTTACTGAGGCCTTTGTTTAACAGTGAACTTGTGAATATAATGCTGATGACGATAGATGTTTGTCCTTGTGAAATTTATTAATGTATAACTCTTCGACGATACAGCAGAAATTCCAAGTGCGTAAGGTGTCTCATCTGGATAGAGTGACTAGTAAAAGATGCAGGTGGCTCAGGACTGTGCTTTAACTGTGTGTGTACATATCTTGGGAGGAGTCTTTGTTTAGCCTTTGTTTAGACTGATTCGAACCCGGGACTCATGATCAATAATCGCGCTTACGACCACTAGACAAACGAGGCAGTCAAAATATACACAACCAAACTATTTTCAACTGTCTTGATAAATTCTAGGAATAACGAATAAAGAAAATGTAAACTAGACGAGAGAGACTGTATTTATTGCCAAGTCACTTCCATTCTCTCTACAGCTCGAGAGCTGCGCAAATTATCATGCAGGTCAGGCAATGTAAGCTACATATGTTACAATGGTTAGAACAAAAATTACTCTTTTTTTTTTACGGAAACTCACAGTGTAACAGCGGAAGTCATATCCACTATTAGTATTTATTACACATATGATATAACTATCTCGTCTTTATATATACTATAGTTATAAAGTACCAGACCAACGACGGGAACAGCGTTAAAGGTACAAGACAACTGGTAAAATGATCCTCAATCCAACTGCCTGAAATTAAGTGAAACCTATATCCAAAAGAGTAACTTTTTATTGCCGGATCAACAGAATACTTAATGGCTTACATATTAGTTACTATTTTAAAAAACGAAAAAAAAAAAAACTAAGGCCTCTTCTATTGATTGCTTCACGGGTGGGATATTACCGTATTTGCTTTGCAGGCGGGTTAACCTAATTTTTTCATATTTCAGTTAATATTAGAAATACGTTGCCGCTTATCTCTTATTTTATTTTCTGTCGCCTCTTAGGAAATTCGCGTTTTGATATGGGTTATTAGATATTCTTACGTCGCCAATACAAATCTAACAAAACTGATAGGTTTTATAAGCTAGGGCAACTACATATCATCATATGTGAAATCCAACATAGAAATTTCATCATCATTCAAATGCAAAATTGTGAACTAGAAGTATGCTCGTCTTTTTAAATTCCTTAATATTTTTGCAGCGGATTTCGCTGCAGTGTATCGTTTGCTTCCAACAAATTCGGGCTGATGGTACCAGTTTGTGTTATTTAATACTAAAAACATGTGCACTTTATTTTGCAGAAAAGAACACCAACAATATGTTAGTGTAGAAATTTTCTATACAATAGAATATAATAATTTTTATTCAATACTAGACGACCCGCTGAACTTCGTATCACCCAAAAGTCAATACAATCTACAGAGTCAAAAGTTAATACAAAATGTTTGTTCACATTAAATGCAACACAGTTATACACTTAATCAATTTAAAGCTTTCTGATGTACTATATTTTTTGTCTTTTTTTGCGGTGCGTAAATATATAAAGATGATGGTTTTCCGACTCGCGAATAATATAATATATAATTGCAAAGAATTTATAATTGCCCATGCGCGAAACAAGGAAACTCCAAGTTGATTCCGCAAATTTTCAACAAATTGCCTTGCGATTTATTTATGGTCATCGCAAAGGCCAGACACACGGGAAATTGTAGACGATTAAAATTGAATGGCAAATCCGTTAGAATCATCGGTATACGCGGGATCAAGACATCCTCTCCTTTGTATTTTCCCTTGATGATCTTGGCCTCGATGAAATTATTCATTAGATTTTTCACAGTCAGTCTCGTTCCATTGCACAGCCGAGGTTGATTAATGTTACGCAGCATAATGACAACTGATCCTACTTTTAATTGTAAATTTTAAGGTGGTAGTCCAGGCAAATATAGGTAATTTAAAAGCTCTGTGGGATAGTTGACTACGTCAATTTAGTTTGTAACTGTGTCAACTGATTTGTAAGAAAACAACTCTCCTGGGAGAAAATTCTGAATGGTCGCATTGATATCATCGACATCTTTGTTTTTGACCGCCAATATTGCTCGTTCACTCAGTCAATTATGGTTTTTGAACTGTTGTTCTATGTCCGTAAAAACACACTGAGTAAGCTCCTCTTTTGAGTCGACGAAGTGACAAAAGTCCGTGGGTAGTGTAATTAATCCGGTCGAGGTGTCAACTGCGACCTTACCATTTTCAATATCTAATAACTGCTTCGAAAACATAAAAAAAAGTTTGATCTTGTTGTAAAAACACTCGCATATTAATTGTTAAATGGAGTCTCTTTACATGCTGCCACAAATTAGATAACTTTAAGCATGCGTTTAGTCCGTCAGAAACAGTTGATCAGGGAGTATTTGGAAGAGTCTGACGAAAATCATCTGACAACAGAACCATGGCTCCACCGAAAATGTTTTGGTTGTCACGAAGATATTTTACCGTTCTGTCCAGTGCCTCCAGTGAACTATTATGGGCCATTGTACATTTATCCCAAACGATTAATTTGCATATCTGTAGAATCTTCACCATTGCGCTGTTCTTGGCCATGTTGCAAACTGGTGCTTCGTTGATTTGCATATTTAGTGGTAATTTCAAGGCAGAATGTGCAGTTTATCCACCTTCTAATCATCGCTAGGCCTAATTCATTTTGCGATCTGATCTTTGCCAACAGCAATGAAATTAGGAACGTTTTTTCAGTCCCTTCGGGAGCATCAATGAAGTAAATTTCACCAGATCCACTATTCACAGCTTCTATCAAAGTATCGTACACAATTTTTTGTTGTTCATTCAATTGCGGAACATTTGAACGAACTGTTTCGGCCAGCACTTCAGTATCGTATTGTTGTTCTCTTTGAAACTCGTGGTTAAATGCATCGCGCATGGGACGATTGGGTGCTGTCATGCCCAAACACGAAAATACATTATTTATCATCAATAAACACATATTTTATATCACGATCAATCTCTCACTGTAAATTACTGCAGTAATTCGTAGTGTAGGATTCAAAGTTTGACAACGCACACGATGCAACACATCCTCAGACATGTAATCCCTATATTTCATCCACAAATCTTCCGGATTCGAGGGGAAACATGTCGATATTATAATCTCAAACAATAATATGTAGTTGCCCTAGCTTATAAACATATTTAGACAGCCATAACTAACTTTACAGACTATATAAATGAAAGATTAAATGAAAGGAAACATGTAGTAGGCACATATATTGATTTCAAAAAAGCTTTCGACACTTTAGAACATACTCTTTTGTTGAAAGCAATGGATGAATGTGATATACGAGGTCCTATAAACAATTGGTAATTATTTGCAAAATAGGAAAATAGTGACAGTTATTAAAAATATATCTGAAAAAGAGGAAAATGTAAACTCAGATGTACCTACTGGATCCGTATATGTACCAGTGGGCTATATAATGCACGTCAACAGTATATGTAACGTAATTGAACACTGTGCTGTTTTTATGTATGCGGATGAAAAACGTAGTTTTAACAACATAACTAAGTGGTCTCATGATAATGGAATTATTATTAACACAGCAAAAACTAAAGGAACGCATATGTCATCACCGCATAATATTAAAAATGCAAAAGAATATAAGATAGTGGGTCACTCATACCAATGTATATACGAAAATATGCTTAATTGTAAATGTGAAATAATAGAATTTGTAAAACATTTTAAATACCTAGGCGTAACAATAGATAGAAATATGAACTGGACTAGTCATATAGGAAAGGTGTGTAATAAATTAAGAAGCATATTAAGTAAATTTCATTTTTGAAGAAAGTAACATCTAAAGCCGTACTGTATGTTGTTTATTACGTACTAGTTGAGTCAAGGTTGCAATAGATAAGTCAATGGATCAGTAGCATATGGAAGGACTTTTAAAACATATAAAGATAAAGCAGATTTTGCCCGCGACTTCGTCCGCGTGGAGTTTGGTTATATCGCGCCCATGTGTGAAAAAGAGACTGCTGGTACAATCCATAATTATAACTGGATGTCGCGGGCAAAAGCTAGTAAACTTCAAATCTTCTTTATACACCACATTTTTTCTAATCTATTACTGTGTGCCAAAATTATCAGACTACTGGGCGAGCTTACGCGTGAGCAAGCCACATAGAATTGCCCGTGTGAAAAACAATTTTCTCTCAATTCTATACCCGAAAATTTTTAATGTCTGCCCTTGTGATTTGTTAATGGTCATTGCAAAGCAGACTTTGAGGGGAAACTGTATTCGTTTGAATTCAAAAGGAAGATCATTCGGGATAAAGGGAATTCTTGGTACCAATACAGTTTCCCCTTGCGCACATCCAGTTATAATTGTGGCTTCCATTGCAATGTAACGCTTTTACTTTTAGTCTGGTTCCGTTGCACAGTTGAGTAGGTTTTTAATTTCGCAACAACATAACAGGAGTGCCCACGCGCAGAATAAGCTTATGATGTGGAAGACCCGATGGTTTCAGTGAATTAAGAAATTCGACAGGGTAGTTAATTGCGTCATCTGTGTTAACCACAGAGTCTATTGACGTGTACACCATTTCTTCCCCCTCAAAGGACATTAACAGTATATCGTTAATTGCTGCTGCTTGGTCGATTTTCGGGGTTAGTATGGCACGTTCACACAACCATTCCATTGGCTTATCGTGGATATGAGCAATATCTGGGTAAATTTTGGATATTATCTACTGTAACGTAAATACATCTGTGCACAAATTATCAGGTATGGTTATCATTCCGTCATTTATCAGGTAATCACCGTTGCCGATTTCAAGTAGAAGATTCACAAATCCACCAGCAGACTCTTTTTGTCCTAAGTGTACCCGCATATTTTTCGAGAGCTTGTGGATTTTAATTAGAGGCCATAAAGTGGATCTCTTAAGACACGCCTTAACTTCATCTGCTCTAGTTCCTTTTGGCACTACTGGTAGAGTCTGTCTGAAATCTCCAGCCAGCAATGCCGTTACACCACCCATTAACTTCTTATTTCCTCTTATATCTTGTAGAGTTCTGTTTAAAGCCTCTACGCCACCCTTATGAGCCATGGTTATTTCATCCCACACTATCATTTTCGTATCTTTTGTTACTTCAGCAAAATTACTTTGTTTCGATATATTACAAATGGGAGTATCAGCTGTTGTTAAATTGAGTGGTAACTTGAAGGTAGCATGAGCAGTTTGTCCACTCTCAAGCAGTGTAGCTGCGAAGCTGCGAAGCCACAGCCAAAGCATTTCCGCGAGTACTTCTAAGTTTTGCTAATAACAAATTTATGAGGAATATTTTGCCTGTTCCACCGGGAGCATCTAAAAAGAATATTTGATTTAATTTTTGAGTTAATTTGATTGTAAACTGCTTTTTGTTTGTCATTCAGTGATCCTTCATTATTTTTAAGTGTGTTTTCTAATGATGCTAAGTCGTAACTTGTCTCTTTAAGAAACTCTCTATTTTCAAATTGTTGTTCTTTGCTTGACTGAGGTAACCCATACTCTTTTAGTAGCTGACCACCCAACGCTAATACGGCATCTTCTATTACCGAAAGGCATTTGTTAAATACCTCATCTGTTATGTGCTCTACATCTACATCTCCCTGTCTTACTAATTGCCTTTTAAAATCTTCAGATAGGTATTCTTTGAATTTCTCCCAAAGGCTTAAAGGGTCTGATACTTGGCAGAACACTAAAATAATCGTAAAAGATCCCAAATCATTTGCGGTGATTGGCAAAGTGCTGCCTCTTCCATTGCTGCGAATTAATGCTGATCATATTCAAGCAAGCCGAGAGCTTTGCACGCTGATTGGAACGTGGAATATACATGACCATCTACAGTTTTTAACGCTTCAAATGAAATTGGGCCTCGGATCTCATGAAGAAGCATGCGAAGGTGATAGCAATCTGTATTGTTCGGACGCACAGCATAAACCCTGCCTTGAACGTGCTCTTTTTTGACCCCTGGCCGCCTTCAACGTTTACTCCTCTCCTTCTCCTTTGGAACTTTCTTGTATCCCAAACGTAGTATGCAGGTACTTCTAGGTGGAGCAATGTTTTTGCAAAGTTATCCACTTTACACAAATCGAAAAAGGATAGGAGTGTGATTGTTGGAGGACTATTCACTCTTTCACTCAAATTTTGCTCATTAAAATAAACCCTTTGCCCATTATGCAAATGAACAGCGAGGTGGACTACGGGAAGGAAACGCTCATGAATGGGAAATTCAAGGATTCGCCATACTGCCTCTGATGAACTTATATATCTTCCACTAGTGTAGGTTTCAACTTCATCCTTCTCATTCTCTAAAGCAAACGATGCCTGGTCTGAACCTTTATTTACGTATTTACAGACGTATTTTTTTGATTTCACCGAATGAAAATATTCCACATTTAAGTGAGCGTTAAATGTTTTTAATAATACTGGATTATAAGGGACTACCCAGCGATTATCTATGGTTGTGCCTTTGATTTCAACAGAGAACCCACCGTCATCTAGTAAACGTATCTTGTACTGCGGATAACCGTCTTCACCAGTTTGAGTTTCCCTTATGATAGCCCTGGGGTGTCGTTTACTGCACATGTTATCTTTCATATATAGTGACCTTCGATTTAAAGTCCCAAATGGACCATGTATCATATTACATTTAACGATTTCGTGAAGCTCTGGGTCACGTTTGGGATCCGGTATTTCAGCAAAAATTATATTGTCGATTTGATCCGGAGTAATACGTTTCTGAAGCCATAAAAGAATATGAATATGTGGAAGACCTATCTTTTGCCATTCCGTTGAGTACATATAGCATCGCACTTCACCAAATATTTTGCACTTTGTCATTAAGTTCATGATCTTTTTCACCTTCAGTCGAAACACCCTCGAAATTATATCGTGTCTATCATGAGATTGTTGTCCTTGAAGTAATTGCTCTTTTATCTCGTCCCAGCGAGGATTGCATGTGAAAGTGATAAAAAGATCAGGCCGGCCATAATTCCTAACATAGGTCATAGCGTCCTGTTTTCTTTCGTGCATATACCTAGGTCCCCCGTAAAAGATGATGGAATGACAATCGTTTGTCCTAGTTGGTTGGCTTCTGCGTCTTGTCGTCCAATAGCATCTTTTAAATGGATATAACTATCAGCACGTAATTTGGCTTGATTATTTTTGATATAATTTAATCTCTCTGTTTCCATTTTAGCGTATTCATCCACCAAATATTGACTAAAAAGGGCACGATAGTTGACTAAATAGTTATCTTCTCCTTCTTTAATCATTATTCTATACGAATAGAAACTTGCAGAAGAGACAGTTTTATTAAGCGGCAACTTAGTTTTGGGATCGCGTTGTGGTATGATGATTGAATACCCATCACCCCCCCAGTAAAACATCAATGGATACTGTAGCGCATCATATGCTCGATGTATTTCACTAATACGCTGAAGTGAATTTCTTCGGCTCTCGAGGATGATGTCCCTTCAATCAAATTGTTGATCCACTAACACTAAAGCCACTTCATTTGTAGTTGGTGCATTGTACCTACATCTATGTTCTTCTGATTGTTTTTTATCGGCTTGTATGACAACTTTGTATGACTCTGAAGTAGGAGCTTTATGAATGGCACAATTCAGATCTTTTATATACGGGTTCACTTGATGCAGCATATTCTGCAATTTTTTTAATTAAATTTAGCTTTAAGTTAGAAAATTTAGAACATCGAATCTTTGCTTCTCGATCATCTTCACCTACAAAATATATTTGAAGGTATTCAGCGTCATGTTCAGCTTCTGGTAATATACTTCCAATTAAATGGTAGACCTGGCCTTGTACTTTAAAAGTCGGTGAAAAACCATCTGCTGTTACCTGTTTACCACCAAAGGAAGTCATCTGTAAACAGTCATTATATTTACGAATATTACCCATAAAATGGTCATGATCTGAGTGTAGATCATTAATCAAACTTAAGAGTGGTTCAGGCAGTAGTTTCAACCGATCAAATTGCACTTTTCCAGCGATGCAACACATACCAGTGTCTCATCCTTCCATTTCAGCGCATTGCACCACTGACACTTGTATGTCATAGAACCCAAGGCTACACTGCTGTCAGTTCTATAAGTAATATCAGGGTCATACTCCATAGCGGAATGGACCATGTTTTTCCATAAACGCAGTGTAATGTTTTCCTCATAACGTGACTGAATTGCTCTATGCACTTGTGGATTCGCAGTTTGGTAATTTGCAACAGCTTGCCTGTGTAAATCCGGATTTTTTGTCTGATAAGCGGCAGAACAAACCAGATTCAAATCGTAAAGCAGTGTCTTTACGATTTGAATCTGGTTTGTTCTGCCTATATTTTTCTTGTGCACATTTTAATTGACTTTTTCTTGTGTAATTAGTAAATCTCGACCTTCGTTTATTTTTCTTTTTTCATATTTTAATATCGAAGATACAGATTGATCTGTTCCGCTGGTTGGAGATGATATTTCACTGTTTACAAAAGATGTAGCAGTTAAATGGTCAAGCTCTGAAAAACGATCACGCTCTTCGACAGGTACCTCCATGCGGCGCTGTGTAATTTTCTTCACAACAATAGGCAGATAGGCGTCAAAATATCCATTAGATAAATCATGGCTGAATCGTAATCGCCGTACTGGACAGATATCTGTTCCGGACTCTGTGTATAGCAGACAGTTTCGATATACTTTAAACCGAAAAGGAAATATTAATCCTGCAGCTACCAATTCACAAAGTCCACCGTAAGTTTCATTTTTAACATATCGGCTGAATATTCATTTGCTGTTGACTAATTATCGCCATTTCTGTCGTGGGTCATAACTGAAAACCTAGGCCAATCATTTACCACAAATCTTACAATTTGTGAACGCACCACCATCACACAGGTTCCGTACATTAAAAATGAAAGAGCACGAAACAAACAAGCGCCGTCACCTATAACGAGGACGACAGTATGTTCTTCCATTTTTCCTTTAATATTAAGAGTTTCTGTATTCATTTTATCATTGAGAAAATTTTTTTCTATCAACAATACCTAATCACAAAGCAAATCGAATTCCAAGTTTGAACAGTGGTTTTGAGAAAGACAAAATCAAGCAACTAATCCGAAACACGAAGCAAATCTTAAACCGTAAGCAAGCAAACAAAGTCGAAGTCTAGTCAAATATCCGCTAACATTGAATAGGTACCGTATGTGGTACAGATTGAAGCGCTGATTCACCATTCACTTTATATTAGTTCGAAAAAACACAACGTTACCGCGTTCTTAAATGATACCAACGCCATCTATTGGTAGGGATTGGAACTTGAAGATCAATACAAAATAGGTAGGTACCTGAGTATTTCTTTTGGTTTTGCCATTTTATCAATTTGTAAAAAATATATTTGGTTTAAATTATTAGTATTAGTAAATAATAATTAGTATTTTTTTGTTCAGATTAATTTTGTGCAAATTTTTTTGTTTAAATCTTGTTGTCTATTTTGTTTTATGTTTTTGTGCAATAAAAGTATATTCTATTCTATTCTAATAAATTAAGTTTGAAATCATTTACATTATCAATAGCATTTACGTTATTTACGACCCAAAAACCTTAAAAATGACACCCAAGTCACCCAACCCATGATGATTTTTACATACAAACATACATCCATCCATCCTTACATCCATGTTGGTTTCAAACCATAATCGATGCCATTTTCGTAATTAATGACCCAAAAAACTATAACACGACACCCATATTGACATTTCAACCACATCGCATCCCCACAGGGGATGAATGGTAGGTATTTCCCGTCTGCTACGTTGGATTTTGAAATAGTTGTTGTTTTCGCAATCACCGACCCGATAAACCATAAAAACGATACCCATGTTGATTTTCAGAATTCGTCACCTCTTTTCCACCTTTTAGGGGTTGAATTCTGAAAGAGCCAACAAATACTTGTTTACTCATTTATTGATAGGAGTACTCCTGTGAAGTTTCGAATAAAATAGTTTAACTAATCTTGTTTCCCCATACAAACTTTAAACCCCTTTTTCACCCCTTACGGGTTGAATTTTATGATTGTTTATTTCTAATCATTAACCTAAAAACAAAGTTTCAGGTTTCTATTTCTAAAAATGACGGACTTCTTTACAAACTTGTAACCCCTTTTTCACTCCTTAGGGGGCGAATTTTACCGTGGAGGTGTGCCCTGCTTGGGCGGAGCACCGCCGTGTACTCGTAGCGGCGATAGGCGGCGGCGACTCGCGTCCGGCCCTGGTCGAAGCCATGGTCCGGAGCGAGACGGAATGGGATGCCGTCACCACCTTCTGCGAAGCAGTGATGCTAGCGAAGGAGGTGGCGGAGCGGGAGAAGGAAAGAGCAACAGCTTTCCTTCCCGGCCGCCGCGGAGACGCCCCGGGCGTCGGGGCTACGTCGTGGCCCCTGACCACCGTAGGCGCGGACCTGTGGACGGCGAGCAATGGTAGCTCGCCGTCCGTCCGTCTAACGACGACAGGCCGTGTCGACGGCGCGTTTTGTTCCACGCGCGCCTCAAAGAGCTGTCAGCAGCGTGAAGGGGCCGCAAGGGCCGACGCCTGCCGGGGCTGCGGGCTGTTCGAAAGAGATACCGCGGCTCCGGAACGTAAGGGCACTGAAGGAACACGGATGGTTTTAGTCAGTAAAGTCTGACACTCCTTCCGCTCCACCCACAGCGAAAGGCGTCATTAGATGATTTTCCATCCGCAAAAAAAAAAAAAGGGGCGAATTTTTAAAAATCCTATCTTAGTGGGTGCCTACGTCATTATAGCTGTCTGTATGCCAAATTTCAGCGAAATCCGTTGAGTAGTTTCGGCTGCGCGTTGATAGATGAGTCAGTCAGGTTTGCCTTTTATACATATAAATTAAAGCAATTTCAATTTAGATTTATGAAAATATTGGCTAACCCAAAAGCTAATTTAGGGATAATTATGAGCAGCTCTTCCAGGAGTGTAATTTAATACCGATTCACAAGCAATTTAAAATATCATTTGCGACATGTGATAAGTAATTTTAAATGTTATGGTACGCACTGAGTAGCTTTATGCCCATAAATAAGAACAAGCGCAGACCGCGTAAAGTAATAACATTACAATATAAATGTGCTAATTATTATGGCAAAAGAACGTTCCAACACTTTATATCGAAAATTTACAACAATTTACCGGAAGAATGCCTTACGTATAAAACAAAAACACAGTTTAAAAATAAGTTAATAAACTTCATACTAATTAATAGTAAAAATTTGACATATGTATCGCGATGATCCATTATACAACAATATAAGCCGTATTTATTATGTATGGGTGTGTACCTGTGTATGTATATGTATATGTGTATATCTATATGTATATATTGATACTACTGATTTATTATATTTGAGAGTGTATATTTGTTGAATTAAACTACTTTTACGGATTATATCGCGTTTAATTAACTTATTTTATTAATTCCCGACGTTTCGGGTGCTTTACAGCACCCATGGTCACGGGGGACTGAGGTGATTGACGTCCCAATGTCAAAGTTAATACGGAGTACCTTCAGCTTTTTTAATTATTAATTTTGGTCCGATCTACGCAGAATGAACTAACTGTGACTTGCAGTGGTATGCTTGATTGCATTGATTGCATTGCATTGATTGCAGTGGTAATAAAAGTTTTGGCCAAAGGTATGAATTTTGCAATAACACCGCGAAAAATCCCGTATGAAAACATTATCTGTAGTGTTGAGGACTGTCTGTATAAAAATAATATTGGTAAGGAAGATTTAGAGGCCATACGTCAAGACATCTCGTCTTTGTTACGTCGAAGCTCAGTGCCGAAATTAAATCTTCCGAAGGATGAAATTAATGCATTGAAAAACTTACGCAACAGACCACATTTAACGATTCTCCGCGCAGATAAAGGTAATGCTACGGTTATAATGGATACGTCGGATTACAATTCTAAAATACAACAACTTTTATCGGATGAAAGTACGTACGTAAAGGTCAAAACAGACCCTACAACTAATACGCTTAAAACAACTAGCGATCTAATTAAGAAATACTCCGAGAAATTGAATCTAGACGTCAATTCGATAATACCTGCGTGTGCCAAACCACCGAAGTTGTATGGGTTACCAAAAATACACAAACCGAACGCTCCATTACGTCCAATAGTGAGTCAGATCGATTCGCCAACTTACAGATTGGCTCAACTCTTAGCAAAAACACTATCACCATTCAGAGGACACACAAGAGCACACACTAAGGATTCATACCATTTTGTTAGTGAGATAAAAGACCTATGTCTTACTGACAATGAAACTATGGTCAGTTTTGAAGTTCAGTCTCTATTTACATGCCTACCTGTTGAAGACTGCATCTCAATTGTAACTAGGAAACTAGAGGAAAACAACATGCCAGCAGAATATGCAGTACTGCTTAGACATTGTTTTACATCTGGCTATCTATTGTGGAAGGAAGAGTTTTACAAGCAAGTAGATGGTGTTGCAATGGGCTCACCGGTATCTCCCATTGTCACCGATATTTTCATGGAGGACTTTGAGGAGAAAGCCTTGCTTACTGCACCAGTAACTCCAAGGTTCTACAAGCGGTACGTAGACGATACTTTCACAATTTACCATCAGACAAAGTAACTGCATTTTAGAACATCTTAATTCCATAAACTCTAAAATTCAATTTACTATGGAGTTAGAGGCAAATAATTCTTTAGCTTTCCTAGATGTATTAGTCATTCGAAATCTAACAACATCATAGGTCACACCGTGTATAGAAAAAGACCCATACAAACAGATATTTAAATGGTGAATCCCACCATCATTCTTCACAGTTGGCTACCGTGGGCAAATCTTTGTTACAGAGAGCACGAGGGATCTGTGACAGCAAACACCTGGCCGCCGAGCTTCAGCACGTCAAGCAGGTTCTGCACGACAACAAGCTTCGGGTCCCGCCCGTCCCGTTTAGTGACCGAGTGAAGCCGGCCACAGTCGAGCGTGTGCCTGCTGTACTACCATATGTCAGAGGTGTCACGGACAAGATTGGCTACATCTTGAAGCGAGCTTCTATAAGAACATTCTTCAAGCCGCCGAAGAAGATTAGTCAGTTCTTACCATCCGTCAAGTGCAATATTCCTCTACAAGATGCAGGAGTGTACAAGCTTGATTGTGAATGTGGTCTCTCATATATAGGGCAAACAAAACGATCTATTAAAACCCGCGTAAAAGAACACATAGCTGACGTGAAGCACCAACGTTCCGGGAAGTCTGCAGTTTGTGATCATATCCTAGACGGCCCCCGCCATTACATTAGATTTGATAAACCACAGATTCTCGCGAAAGAACATCGATGCCTGCCAAGGATGATACGTGAGGCTATTGAAATTAAAAAACATCCTAATTTCAATAGAGAGGGAGGCTGGGTACTACCACCTGCTTGGGATCCTGTAATTAATAAAATTAAAACTAAACCCAAGCATACCACTGCAAGACTTCAAGACACAGTTAGTTCATTCTGCGTAGATCGGACCAAAATTAATAATTAAAAAAGCTGAAGGTACTCCGTATTAACTTTGACATTGGGACGTCAATCACCTCAGTCCCCCGTGACCATGGGTGCTGTAAAGCACCCGAAACGTCGGGAATTAATAAAATAAGTTAATTAAACGTGATATAATCCGTAAAAGTAGTTTAATTCAATGTGTAGTGTTCGCGTAAATATAAGAAATCATAGTGTATATTTGTATTAAGATTTTTTGCATGTTAGGAAGTAAGAGAGCATTTTTCTTCTGCCAACAAACTGCTGAGCAGTTTGGCAGACTGTAAAACTTTAATATTTAAATAATTATGTTAAATAAACAAAGAAAAATTGCGGTGATGTAACAGCGTTAAACGCTGGCCTCATAACATTAAAGGGCCAAACTCAAAAAGAAGGCGCCGTGTCGGAAACACTAAATATATTGACACGAGACAAGCGTTTGCGTTTTAAGCGACCTAACACTACGAGCAGTCAGGCTGGTGAGAGTGATGCTGATGGTTGGTCTGGTGGTTCGTTCGTGTCACTAACATCAGTAGGAGGTCGTAAACGGAAAGCGAAGCCTCTGAGTACGTCAGTTGTGGCGGCCACATTCACGGCTATTCCAGCCGCAGCATCTGAAGGAGAGAGTGCGACAGGGGCTGAAACAGAAGAAGAGCTCTTTGATCCTTCCGTAACGTTGGAACACCAGGACAAAGAAGAACCTTCCGGACCCAGAAACGTTAGCCCGTTGGTTGGAAATGCGTTCTCATGGAGACGTAGAGCTCGGTCAGCAAATTAATATTTTACCTCCAGGTTCTCGAAAAAGTTGCCGATTGATCCCGTAACCCTAAAGGAGAGTTTGTTCGTGGCATAAGGTTGGCTGTGCGAAATATAAAAGCTGTGGCAGAAGAACTCGCGCGAAGGACCGATCCTAACGAAAACGTCAGCAGGCTAGAGAGAGAGAATGCAAAGTTGCGTTCCCAACTTGCCAGTCTATCGGCTAAAGCTGAAAATCTTACGGAAGAAATTAAACTCCTCCGCAAGCAGATGCAGGAACGCTCTATTACTACCCAGGTAACTTGCCTACACAGCTAGCACCTGCTGCATCCAAGTCTTGGAGCGGGAAAGATGAACTCATGGTAGACATAGAGGCTCGCATTGACAGGAAACTGGCTGCTTTCCAGGCCAGATCGATTTTCGAAAGGGCCCCAGCAAACCAGCCTCTGACAACACGTGAAAAGCTACCACTACCATTAGAAGAAAGACGCCCGCAATCTCTGCCACCACCAAAACCTCTAAAGAATAAAAAAGGTATAGTAAGAAAGAAAAAGGAGCCTACTCATTCGCCGGTGGTTGATCTGCCTTCAGTGGCTGCTCCGCCGCAGTCGCACATATAACCACCGCCGATGGTAAGCTTATGGGCGGACGTGACAAGAAGGCCAATGCAAAAGCGGCCTAAAATAATGGCGGATCCTCTACATCCTCCAAAAGTGAGTAAAAAGAAAAGAAAAAGTGCAATGCGTACCCCAGCATCAGCGGCAGTAACAGTGTCGCTGCCTAAGGATTCGGCACTTACATATGCGAATGTAATGGGGGAAGCAAAGGCCACGATCCGATTGGCTGAGTTAGGAATCGACTCCGTTCACCAAAAGTGAGCTGTGACAGAGGGTTTATGGAACTTGACTGTAACCCAAAGGCGGATAACCTGGCAGCGAAATTGCGCGAGGTCCTCTCTCATCTGAATGCTCGAATTAGTCGCCCAATTAAAGTGCGCGACGTCCGACCGAGGGACCTTGACGACGCTGTCAGCCCTAGTGAGATAGCAGCCATAATCGCCGATTTGGGTGGTAGTTCGGTAGACGATATCAAAGTTGGAGACGTTCACCGAACTCTCACTAGCATGGGGACGTGCTAGATGCGGTGTTCAGTAACAGCGATCCAAAAATTAATGGCGGGAGGACGTGTACGCATGGGGCTGGGGTAACACTCGAGTGGAACTGCTGGAACCCAGGCCTATGCACTGCTACAGATGTCTCGAGAAGGGTCACGTGGTCAGTAAGTGCCCTAACGAGGCAGACAGGAGCACCCGCTGCTATGCCTGCGACGAACCCTGTCATAGAGCGTACCAGTGCACTGCGTCAGCACTGAAATGTCCCGTTTGCTCCGAGCTCGCAGGGCGATGTACTAGTGGTGGTGGTCGGTAGAAATCGCACACCTTCGCGGGATGTGCTTGCGGATTCGGCGCCTGTACACAAGAGCCCGAAAGAGAAGACGAGCTCCACCCGAGGAGACTGAGCCAGAATCTCTGTAGATGTAGATAGCAATTTGTAACGCCTTTGTAGCCACTCGGTATGCCCTGTGCATACCGAGTGGCTACAAAGGCGTTACAAATTGCTATATTTAACGCCAGGTCTCGGTTCTGGAAAGAGCTCCTAGGGGGACTCCACGAAGATCCCTGGGGGCGACCGTATAGGATGGTGCTTGGAAAACTCCGGCCCTGGTTGCCTGGTCCCACTCTCGATTCAGACCTGCTGGGAAGAATGATCAACACACTTCTCCCAGAGGACCGGTCAAGTCCCTCAGATCACCTGTCATCGTCATGGGTGTGGCAGGATGAGATGGGGGTGACCGTGGAGGAGCTGGACCGAGCCGTAAGCCGCTTGCGAGCCCGGAACACCGCACCGGGACCTGACGGAAATCCGTGTGGAGCTCTAGTGCTGAGTCGGGCTACCTTAAGGGACAGGCTTAGACAGCTGTTTACCGGCTGCCTGCGGAGTGCCAAATTCTCCAGAGTTTGGAAAGGGCAAGGTTGATCCTCTTGAAGAAGGAAGGCAGAGTCGGTGATTCTCCCTCTGCGTATCGTCCCATATGCCTGTTGGACGAGATTGGCAAATTTTCGAAAGGATAGTTGTCACTCGGCTCAACAGACGTCTGTCGCGCGTCGGTCCCGATTTGGTTGGTAGCCAATTTGGATTCCGACGGGAGCGTTCCACTGTAGATGCCATTATATGCGTCCGCTTTCTGTCAGAACAAGCAGTATCCCAAGGTGGTGTGGCGTTGGCGATAAGTTTCTATGTCGCCAACGTCTTTAACTCTCTACAATGGGATGCAATCGGGAGGGCACTAGCACATAACCAGGTACCTGCCTACCTGCAAGGCGTAATCGAGGACTATTTGCACGACCAGTACATTTAATCCACACATTCCGAGGCAAGATGGTAGTAAGATCCGGAGGGAGATTAAACGAGGAGTTCCGCAGGGCTCGGTGCTGGGTCCGCTACTGTGGAATCTCGCGTGCGATGCGGTTCTGCGAGTCGACTTTCCTGCTGGCGTAAATGTCGTGTGCTATGCCGACGACACACTGGTGGTCGCCAGTGGGGTCACCTTCGAGGAGACCAACGAGCTCGACGAGCTTGGGACGGAAGTTGTCGTCAAAATCCACGAGTTGGGTCTAGAAATAGCGCCTTCGGAGCAAGGAACCACCTGACTCGTGCGTCTACTTGGGTGGGTCTGAAATCAGAGTTGGGTGGTATATGAAGTACCTAGGGCTCCACCTGGGCAGTCACGGGGGTTTCGAAGAGCACTTTGAGCGCCTAGTCCCCCGGATTGTGTGGGTGGCTGGTGCTATGCACAGACGGCTGCCCAATCTAAGGGCACCGAGGGAGGAAGTGAGCCGTCTCTATGCTAGGGTAGTGCGGTCCGTAGCCTTATATGGGGCGCCTGTATGGGCGAAAAGGCTAGCCATCCGACGCTGTTATCTGTATAAGATCGGACGCGAGGCGACGCCGAACTGCTTCTGCTGTGGTGCACGAGACCAGGACTCCACTTCCTATACGCTCGCGGTATGTGCAGCGTGGGTACGGGAGCGGACGATCCTAGTGAACCAGATCGGATGGAACCTCTCCCTGCTAGCAGTCGTGTCGGCGGTGTTGAGCGGGGATTTGGCGTGGAGGGCTGTAGCCACCTTCTATGAATCCGTTATGATTCAGAAGGAGACTGCTGAACAGGATCGGGAGAGGGCGGATCCCGCTCGAAGACGACGTCGCCAAGGCGTTCGTCACGGTCCCCTTCTTGAAAACGGTGTTCCCCTACCAGAAACGGGGCTTCTGAGGTTACGGGTGCTCGGGGCGTGAGCCCCGAACGTCTAGCAATGTAATCCCCAAGGAGGACGGTGACTCGAAAGTGGTCCCGAGCACCGTGGTAGTACTGCGAGGGTGCTGAGGACATTAAGGGCGGCCCTCGGGACGTGATTTAATAAAGCAAAGCGAGAGAAGGGCCCTGGTTGCGTTCCGAACGGAGATTCCGCGACCCCTCGTATACGTTGATGGTGGGGTTTTAGCCGGTAGGAGTTCGGCATAACCTTTTCGTTGCCCGCACAGTAAAAGGTATCCATGAGTAATTCCCCACGAAAAAAAAAGGTTAGATTAGGTTAGGTTATGCAATGATTCAATCAGTTCTGCCTAGGCCAAACTAGTAAGTCTAAAGTATTTAGGCCAAACTAGATTGTCATGGGCTAAACTAATAAAACCTGACACGCGTAGGATAAACCGATTTGACCTAGGACAAACTAGTTTGGCCTGAAATCGGGTTTGGCCGCTAACATATAAATCAAAAATTATATATATAAGAACGGAATAGACTAAAATTTTGGCATCGTGAAGTTTGAGTTCAAAATCCAGTCTTTGAATAATGCCTAAATACTGGATAGTAGTCTTTTAGCTTTTCTGTTCAAATGTTGCACTTACTTAAATATATATATACATATATAAACAATAAGAATAATTTTTGTTAGATACATTTGATGAGGAGTTATCATCACACTAATTGTATCATAAAATGCGTCCAATTTATTCGCAAGATTTTTATTGTTTTTGTAAACAAAATAGAATGTATGATATAGATATAGTGCTTATCAGACTATTTTTAATAATATTGGCAATAAGTCCAATTTGTTTGTACATTTTATATTCATTTCTATTACAGTTAACGCAGAGTACGTCAGGAAATTACATTTTATTGATGAATTTAGCACCATGAATTTAAATGACTGAAATTTGGGATAAACTAAAACATTTTTTTAACATTAGCGTACATATGTCCTATTCTGGTTCATCTAATATATAAAAATTAATGTTGGTTTGTTCGTATTGTATGCGCTTCCATACCATTTATCAGATTGCTCTAAAACTTTGCCAAGTTATTGCTTTCACTTGCGCGAAGGTTATAGGCATAGTACAATTAACTTACAGTAGATGGCGCGCGTATCGTACCGACAAATTTATTTGATAGTTATATATCATTAAATTGCATGAATGTATTTATTATTCCTAACTAAACAACAAAACTCTACCAAATTTAAAACGATATTTCTACAATTATTTGTTATGCGGCAGCAACGGGCCGAGTACCAGCTAGTAATTTATAAAATTGCCAAGTTTCATCAAAATTCATTTAACAGTTTTTACGTAGATAAGCTGTAAATATAATATCCAAACAAACTTTCACATTTATAATATTAGTAGGACTAATAGGATGTCACTTCCACAACTAAGGCAAAGCGAACGACACCCTATAAGTTAAAATTATCAAGACTTTCAAACTGCAAAACGTGCCAGAGATATTTATGTACATATATACACTCAAAAACGTTATCCGTCTTTTGGAGCAGTCGGCTAAAAATAACACCAATCAGTGCTATAACAAGACACGGCTTTTTTATCTACTATCTGACCATCCTTTATGCAGAGCTTGTACGAGGAAACGGTAGCCCACATTCTACTTGACCTGCAGTTGTACGCTACAGAGCTAAGTACCTCGTATCACAGAGATCGCTACTTTTGATCATTGGTAATTAAAACTAAGATTCCTCGAAGAATTTGCGTGACTCCCAAATAATATAAAATTCCAGCCCACGCGCAAAATACGCGCTTAGACGTAGAGTTGCGGATATCAGCTCAGCTCAATCAATCAATCAAATCAGCTACTCTTAATATTAGCGGTACAAAACAGCACTTATACTGATCGAAAGTGCTTTGACTGAATCCATTACGACACCGTAAAGCCACCTGTGTAATATATCGGACACTTTCCGAGGTTCGCCACTTGTCACCTTCTGTCTCCCGGAGGGGCGAAAAGTGGATTGCGGAGGCCCGTCTGGCTACGCTGAATGTATGTGGAGCAATGAATGATAAGATGGATGAAGTATGCGAAATGATAAATGATAGAGGAATAGATGTGTTATGTGTAAATGAGGCGAAACGAAAGGTAAAGGATGCCACTGCACATGGCATGTATACCGCTTACTGGTCTGATGTAGACGAGACCGAGCGGTCATGCCAGGGAGTCGGTATCATCCTTTCAGAATGAATGAGCCAATGTATGAAATAGTATGAATGTGTAAGCCCAATTCTGCTATGGATACGAATGAAAGTGGGCTTAAAGAAGTTGTTCGTGCTAGGGGTGTACGCCCCAGACATGTCTAAGCCCACTTATATCCGAGAGCAGTTTTGGGACGTGGTAAGGATGGTGTTGATAAAATGTAAAGGAAATGAGAATATTATTATGTTAGGAGATTTTAATGGAAGGGTTGGGGTGAAGAGGTCTGGTTATGAAAGGATATTAGTAACGTTTGACGATGAAAGTATAAATGAGAATGGTGAAGACCTCCTCACCGTATGTGTGGAAAAGAATCTTTTTGTGACGAGCACTTTCTTTCGCCATAAGAAGATTCACATGTATACATGGGAAAGAGGTGATGATAGATTTCATAATAGTGGATGAAAGAATGAGGAGCGCAGTGGTAGATACAAGGGTTTACCGGGGGTCCAACGTAGGGACGGATCATTACTTGGTCTTATGCAGAATTAATGGTCTATTCTTGCGTTGGCGGCATCGGACATCTGTATCTACCACTGCGTTACAGCGTATAAGAATAGAGAGGTTACAGGATGAAGGTGTGAAAGAGAAGTATAGATGTAGACTGAGGGAAAATATAAGTGGTTTGAATGAATTATGTACGAGTGATTTAGACTTGAAGACTGTATGGAATAATGTTAAGAAAGTTTTGATAGTTGCAGCCACCGAAGTATGTGGTGTAAGTAAGAGAACGAATGAAAGGAAAAATAATTCGTTGTTGTGGGATGATGAGGTACGGATGGAAGTTCAAGCTAAGAAGAGAGCATGGCTAGATTTACTAGCAATCAAAGCTGGTAATTCTGGCGGCATGAATGATGAGATTGAAAGAAAAAGGCAGACTTTAGACGTATAAATAAGAGAGTAAAAGAAGTTGTTGAAAGGAAAAAGCAAGAAAGAAAGGATAAAAATGATAGAAGGATATCTGAAAACTTCCAGGCAAATATTAAAATGTTCTGGAAACTCGTAAGAACTGCCACGGGAAATTCTAAACAGCCTAGAATGAATGCGAGACGAGAATGGCTGTATGCTGAATGATGAAGTTTTGAATTTAAAAAGATGGAAGGAATACTTTGAAAGCGTGTTTATGAGTGAACAGTCGTCTGAATTAAGTGAAATAGAAACTCCGAAAGAAGTGGAGAGAGGTAGGGAGATAAGTGTAGATGAAATAATGAAACCAATGGAAAGCATGAAAGCAGGTAAGGCAGCCGGATATGATAGAGTAATCACTCGAAATGCTAAGAGCTGGAGAGGGAGTAGTGGCAGGCCTACTGTACACTTTGTTTAATTTATGTTGGGAACTGAAGCGGGTACCGGAAGACTGGTGCAAAGCCGTTATAGTTCCAATATGTAAGGGAAAAGGTTCACAGCAGGACTGTAAAAACTACCGACTATCCGTACGGGTGTACGGATCAAGTCTTTTCCATGCGCATGATTGCGGAGAAGTTTTTGGCCAAAACCAGAAAGTTTTTGAAACATAACATTCATGGACTTGGAAAAGGCTTATGACAGAGTGGACAGGAATGTGTTATGGCAAACACTTAACTCATTTGGGTTGAGCGCTGGTTTGATACAGGCATTAAGGTCTCTTTATCGGGACTCTAGTGCTTGTGTCAGGATCAACGGGGTCTACTCGGACTGGTTTGGCATCCAAAAAGGTGTCAGACAGGGCTATGTAGCTTCCCGTGGCTGTTTAACCTATTTATGGATAGTTGTTTGCAAACTTTGAAAGTTGAAGAATGTGGGTTGAGAATGGGTGAGTTAACCGTCAAATGCTTTTTGTACGCCGATGATCAAGTCATATTTGCATCGTCGGCGGCCGAGTTGCAAATGATGGTTACTTTAATGAACTGGTCATTAAAAGAAAGGGGTATGAAAGTGATGGTTTTGAAAGAGAAGAAAGTAAAACATTATGTGAAATAAGAATAGAAGGGGAGTTGATTGAGCAAGTGGATGAGTTTGTATATTTGGGATGTTTATTTAGCAGGGATGGTAGATATGATAAGGATATAGAACGACGAGTGAACGCAGGAAATAGAGTGAATGGGGCTCTACATTATGAAGGGTCAGAATGTGTCAAAAAAGGCACGTTTGGCAATTCATAATGCTGTGTTAGTTAGTCCCTACTTTAATGTATGGTAGTGAAAGTTGGGTCTGGCAGAAGAAGCATGAGAGTAGAATAAATGCTGTAGAAATGCGGTCATTAAGGAGTATGCTAGGGCTGAATCTGAATGACAGGGTGAAAAATAGTGTGATAAGAGAAAAGTGTGGTTTGCAAGATGACGTTGTAACCAGGATTAAGAAAGGAATGCTTCGGTGGTTTGGTCATGTACAAAGAATGAACGAAGAAAGAGTGACAAAGCAAATTTATGTTGCAGGAGTGAACGGCAGAGTCGGGACGGGACGCCCTAGACGAAGGTTTATCGACCAAATTGGCGTTATATTGAAAAAAGGCCAGATTAGGAGTATCCTTAACCGACGAGCGTATATGCGTAGATATATGAATGTAAAGGAGGCGAGAGAGGTGTGCCAGGATCGTGCTAAACGGAAGTTCGTACTCTCTGCCTACCCCTCTGGGTGACAGGCGTGAGTGTTTATGTTTTTTTTTTAATGTTTTCTAAATGCACGTCAATGTATTGTGTGATCTCAAGTACATGTAGTGTTGAATTAGACAGAATTTCATTTAATGTAAAAAAATATTTACACAAAATTAAAACAAGCTGTCACAGTTCTTACGGTATTTCACTTATTTTTAATTGCATGTTTGCACAGAATACTAATGATATCGGTAAATCGATATTCACGCGAACGAAGTTGCGGGAGAAAGATTATGTATTTAACTTATAATTATAAAGTAATTATATAACATCTAACAACAAAATACAGATTATGCATTAATTTAACACGATAAATTAATGCATAACCTTTATAATATGCAGAGTAAGAGAATTCACTAGTCAGTGGGTAACGTAAGAGGCACACTGACAACTGAAAATAATAAAAAAGCGGTTGCCAGCCCGCCTGTCTGTGGACTTTCGATAGGCTGTAATTAATTAATGAATTCATTAAATAAATATAAGAAAGTTTATTTTAACAGTCTGCAGTTAAATCTGCAGCGCGGATGGGGTCCTAATTCCGCACTTAAGTGTGGAGCGGTTTGATACGATATTAGTATTGGAATGTAATATAATGGTGGTCGGATTCCTTGATGAGGCGGTCGATTGCTTAACGATATAACGAGGCTTACGTTATGTAAGATGATTGAAGTTATTGTAAGCTAAAGTGAATATTATTAATATAATTTAAGTACCTGGGCGGCCGAGTTAATAAAGTAGCAGCGCCATTTTGTTGCAGCGTAATAGATTCGACCGTGTAGTAGCGGTGTAAAAATACCCGCTAGCCCATATCATCCCGTGGGTAGCGTAAGAACCGAAAGAGGGAAACAAATCAGGAGATGGGCAGCAATGTCTTCCTAATAACGACTAAAAATAAAAACTGCGGCTACTAATACGCTTGCCAAGCGTGTCAATTATGGCAATTTTCCCCCCTATGAGGAAATCTATGGGGGAGGCCTATGTTCAATAGTGGACTTTAATAAACTGTAACGGTAATGTAATTTACAACCCCATGTCATTCCGTGACAGTAAGATGAAGAATTATGGCAAGTCGGGGAAAAAGTTTCTTCGTATTTTACATGCAAATTCAAGACAATTTTTTTCAAAGTTTAATTACATTTAATAATAATATATATGTGCCATTTTGTTCAATAATTTGTTGCCATCTTTAGGTAGTGACATAATCTCGTTGCTGTAGAAACCTTCGGATTTTTGATCAAAAAATGCGACAAGTAGTTTTGACAGTCCTCTATTGATGTTAACCTAACACTACCAAAAGAATTCTGAGAAGACCGAAACAGGTGAAAATCTGAGGGTGTAAGGTCAGGACTATATGGTGGGTGCATTAACACTTCCCACACAAGCTATCTCAATTTTTGCTGATGAAAGACCACTCAAAGAAGTGTGAAAGTCTCTTTTACTTTTTATTTTTTTAATGTCCTATATGTAATGATATTAAAACCAGCCAGATAAAAACAGTACAACCAAAGAGATTTTTCTTCAATTTTATACAAACGAAATACGAAGAAACTTTTTCCCTGACCTATTATGCTCCTATGAGGCAATGTATGGGAGAGGCATATGTTGGGCAGGGCTGTAATGATGAGGATGATGATGATCATTAGAATAAAATTAAAACACTTAAACATATTAAAGTATTTAAGTGTTCTAGCCTTTCAACAAAAAATAAAATCATTATAAATCCGTATTTCTTGCGACAAAGTTATAAAGATATATGTATTTAATAACGCTGGCTGTATGTTCTCGCTTAATGGCTATGCTTAGCCTGTGGGCTCAGTAGAGAATATAAGTTATATGTCACCTTAGGCTTAACCCAATATAGCAGCCTTAACCTTTTATAAAAACATTTACTAAAACTTATGAAAGATCCTTGAAACATAATATTCAGAAGTTTTTATAGGAGGCAGAAATCCCTTTTGGTTTTGAAATATATACTCTCTTTCCTTAAATTCTGTTTTCTTAAATTCTACGCCCACGCCTCGAGGTTCCAAAACTAAATTCATTGCGTTCTGGCTGTAATAAGTACTACCCCACTTGTCACCAGCGGCGAAGATCAGTCGTGGATATAGTTCCTTCAGAAATCGCGTCTTTATAAAATAGTTATAATAAAAATCGAAATTTAACGTTAACATTACGATATGTCTACTATTAACGGAAAATGTAGGAGTAAAAATTTTATAAGCAGTGCATATTTCATTACCTTACATTGTAATACCTTCCATATTATATTCTTTCTTGATTGAAACTCAAGCATAATATCTGAGAAGAAAATCCATGTTGGTTCAAATTTCAAACCTTGCAAATTTAACAAACGTTATCAATTCGAGTATCTAATTAATATTTGAAATCAAACCAATATTTTAAAAATATTTATAAATCATGAAAATGATAAAATATACCAGTCTCTAAGATATTTCACTCACGCCATTCTTTCATTTCAGTGTAAGATTTGAGTAAGGCTCAAAATTACACGTTTAGGGTTTATGATCTTAGATCCACGCGTGGTAGGTCAGATGTGCCTTTCGAGCCAGAATCCTCCCCAACGAAATTGTGAATTTTATTACGTATATCATGAGAAATTAATGACAATTAATGACAAAAAATTATACACAAGATGATAAAGAAAAAAGGTATCATCATCCATACTGTGCCTGATCAAATAGTAGCGATGTTTCATAATAATTTAGCAAAAATAAGCACACTTAACTTATTGCAATGGGCCATGTCCCATCAGAAAATCGTAATTCCAGCAGTGAGTGAAGATTGGTAAGTGGCACCTACAGTGCAACAATGTATATTAATGTATATAATGTAATAATGTACATTATAGTGCATTAATTATCATCCTTCTGAACTAAGACGAAATGCCTGACAGCCTTACTGAGTGTCAGTATTATCATAATATTGAAATTAAATACTTTTTTTATAAAGCTGAACAGTCTAACGAACACACAGTTCACCTAAAAGAAAAGAAAGGAAGAAACACTTTATTTTGGCACAAACCAATTCGCGTACAATAATAGACTAATTTATAACAAAAAAAAAAAACGAACTTTAATAAGATAATTAATAGAATCAGGCGTTACTTTGCGGAAATCCATTATATTGAAGTTGTAAATATTTACTTTGTCAATATCCGCTTAATAAAATAAAATAAAATGATGTGTCTTACCTAGTTTGAAGAGCACCTCCCGCCTTCCCTCAATTGCGTGCACTATCCCCGTCACCACTAATCCCAGCACCACTACTCCCACCACCACTACACTAGGAAAGACACACCACCGATGACAATACGACAAGTGTTTCGCCTCTACACGAGGCATCTTCAGGTGTAGTAGACTCTACGGTGGCTGATCGATAAGTGAGCGGTGAGCCAAAAACAGCTGCTATTTATAAGACACGCCGACACAACCGCTCCCCACTTAAGTAGCGAGCGACCGCGTCATGCGATAAAACATGCGACCAATCACCACCTGACGTACGCAGCCGCCTGCTATTAAATTAATAACAAACCGCTGCAAAACGCCCGCCTACCCATCCAACCACGCAACCAATCGCTGATCACCGTGAAGGTGACGAACGACCATATTGCGAGGCTGTCCGTTATTAGAGAGCAGGTTTAAAGATGTTTAAGAGAGGTGAGTTAGAAACATTTGTTTGTTCATTCAGCAGTGCAACATTACTATTTTTATTTTTTAATATCTCCAACTGTTCCAGCACACACAGTCGCAGCCCTTTATTACAAGTATGTAAGACTTTAAAGGAGTGGTCGTTGGTTAGGTTGTGTCCAGTGTCCAAGAGATGTTTAGCGAAATGGGATTTATCGGGATTGCAATTCCTGTACGCAGCTAAATACTCTTTGTTACGTCTGACCCACGTAAACGGCGTGGCATTCGTCACAAACACGTTTATAAACACCCGACTTCTGACGAATATCTAACTTATCTTTATTATTACAGATATTTCTAAGATAATTTTTTGTTTTGAATGCAACGTAAACGCCACTCTGTCGAAGAGTATTAGCTATTTTTTAAGATATGGAGCTTAAGTAGGTAAAACTGCTCACATATCGACGATCACTTTGAGGTTGAACCGCTTACAGAGAATTGCGAACGGCATGCTTTTCTTTTTTTTTAATTAATTGCTAATGAGATTTTTTGAAAAACCATTAGAGACCGCAATTTGATAAATTACGTTAAGCTCTTTTAAATAATTTTCTTTACTGAATGGGACAGTAAACAAACGATTAATATAACAATAAAAAGCGGCTAATTTATGTTGCCAAGGATGACACGATGACGCGGGAATGACCGTGTCGGTATGAGTTGGCTTTCGGTAAATTTGGAAAACATGTAACGACTCTTTTCTTGTTATTGTTAAGTCGAGGAAATGAAGGGAACAATCTTGTTTCAATTCAAGCTAAAATTTAATTTTATCATGGGCTCTACTTATTTTATTAAGGAAAACATCCAGTTGTCTCCTTGTGCTAGTCCAGCAAATAATTATGTCGTCTACATATCTATAATAGTACAAGATATTTTGATTGGCAACTATATGTTGTTTTTCGAAATTATCCATGAAAATGTCAGCCATAAGAGGACTTAGAGAGGTTATTAAACCGGAAATAGTTTTGTTTCATACAGAGAGAGGTTAAGTTAAGAAGATCATTTGTTTCCCCGGGATGTAGACGACGTTTATTAAAGAGATCTGCGAGTATACGCAAACAGTCAGGGGAACGCAAACATTTGTGAAAAGACTATCGACGTCTAAAGATAACATGTTGTTTTTAGGAAGAATATGAATATCTTTAATTTTGGAAACGAGATCTAAACTATTTTTACGGCTGTAAGTTGGGTTGCAAGCAAGAAAATAAGCTGGTGCACCTATATATGAGACAACTGGACGAATAGGAACATGTTCTTTATGTATTTTAGGTAACCCATATAAAACGGGTGTTTGAGGATTCATTGGAACAAGATTGCTCCGAGACAAGTTGTGATCGGGAAAAACATATGATGACTGTTGTATACATACTTTAATATCCGAAGTAAACGTTTTGGTTGGGTCAGATTCCAATAACTCAAAGTCATCTTTGTCGGCTTTAGTAACAATGAGGTTATTGTCCTTTATTCTCTGCTTTAGTGACTTATAAATAGGGAACTCAGGATTGTAATGGGAAGATGCAGGCACAGCCAATTTCTTCTTCTGAAACTTTTAACGATGTTATCTTTCTTCCCGATCACAATGGCCATCTCCGCGTCAACGGCCACAGTCTCTAACGATTTTTGGGAGACCGAAGCTGTTAAATTATACTTTAGGCCCTTATGTAAAGGGACAACTCATCCCTTGGAAACTGGACATCGGAAAGATTTTTAACGCGGGGATAAAATTGGTGATATTCAGTATGTACGTCGTTATTATGTTTACGGGATGAAGTGGTATACATGATTATAATTCATTTATTTTAGAAATGTTTTCATAGGAATGTACACATATTATATTAGAAAATTTCTTGTAACAATAACAATAAAACATAAAATTACAATAAAGAAGGAAATCATTTTTATCGACTTTGTCTACTTTAATTTGTCAATACAATCAGCATATCAGCTAGAATTTTAGGATAGGGCAGTCCATTTTATTAGCGATTGGCCCCAGAATAATAAAAAACATACAAAAATAGTTATGTTAGACAATTTTAATGTCATAATTTTAGGTTTGCTAGCGAAAAATACATTTAAGATCGCTCCAATTAATAATACACCGTTATATTAAAATTAAAATTATTATAAAATTTACCATCCTAGAATGTTAAACAATATAAATTACTGGTTTCTGAAACATTAGGCAAATGTCCGTCATTGTAGTGCAGGCGGTCGTTGCACTGTCGAAAGCAAATCACGAAAGTTGACACTGCGGTAATATATTTATTACGCTGCAAGTAACTTCAAAGTTTGCATAGCTTTGATACGGACGTTGTTTTATCAGTTGGGCTGGATTCATCATGGGTTTTATTATGAATTCATAATTCGAATAAGCTCAGATTCGAGTAAACCTCCCGCCCTCCCACAATTGCGTATATTATAGACCGTGGTGTGTCTTTCCTAGTGTTACTGTAGTATTATCAACGGTGGTGTGTTCTTGCCTAGAGTAGTGGTGTTGGGTTTTGTGCTGACAGGTATTGTGCACGCAATTGAGGGAGGGCGGGAAGTGCTCTTCAAATTTTTTTAACATGATTAAAAAATTACGCGGATCTTTTATAAATTATACAATCGAATCACGCATGTGTTAGATATTTCTGTGACTCGGTAAAGCCATGCTACAGATGTATTGTGGTTATAGACCTCGCTCTTGCAGAATACCTACGTGAAATAGCAGTTTAATGTTGCTGTGCTTCGTATGGTGAGTGTAGAGAACCGGAGACCTTTTTTTACTGGAAACGAGGCATTCCATCTTAGTCCTCAGGGGTGACAGCGTATCTGAATTTTGATTCGTAAATGAGGAGAGATGTAGATATCTATGGGCAACAGTATTTACCTTAATCATCACGATTTATCATTACGCTTTATTTAGGTGGGTTGGAGACCGTAACACCAGGTGTCCCACGCCATTGACGCTGCTGCCAAATGCTGGTCTAGGTCAGGCGTAAGTGAAATATCGTGGTTGCTGTAAAAGGTGAAAAATGGAAATTAAAACAGCTGATGGACAGCAACATCTTCATGGTAACAACTCAAAATAATAAAAAACTGCGGTTAACAACCCGCCTGTCAAGCGTGGCAACCATGGTAAAATCCCCTATGAGCCAATATATAGGAGAGGTCTATGTTCATCAGTGGACTTTAATAGGCTGTAATGAATGGATGGATGGAAACGAAATAGTTTAACGCCATCTATGGAGAGTTATTAGTATTGCAAATAACTGCTACATTAACTATAGTAACGCTTACAAAAAGCAGTGGAGGCATCGTCGATTACCAAAAATGAGAACTACATAATAATTTATTACAAATTTTATTTAGAAAAATGCTTTCATAGGCATTACTAGAGCATGTATTCGGATCCGTTATCAGGTCAGCTCCATGATATCATTGAGTAAAGCTTACATTACGGATTTTATCGAAAATCCTGCGAGGATTTATGGTCTATCAAATCTGATGTAATGGTTGGGACAATTCTGAACATGTTGACGTAATGACTTCCCAGAGCGTCGGTGCTTTACATCAGAGATGTGTTCCTTAACGCATGTTTATACAGATCCATAAAAACAGACGTCAAACAGCTCAGTCTCCCTCGTGACCCGAAAGGTTGGGAATTAAAAAAAGATAAAATTAAAGGCGATAAATTCTGTAAAATTTGTTTTGTTCAATGTGTAGTTTTCGCGTAAATATAAGAAATCATTCTATGATGCCATATTATTGCATTGTCATCGAACCTACATAATAAGTGTGCAGCTCAATCGGATGTAAGAAAAAGCTTCAAAAATTGATTACACATTCAAACCAGAAAAACATATGAAGAAAGATACCTAGTTAAATAAAATTTTGTTAAAACAATTTGACCAAAATAGAATCTAGAAAAACCGGTTGAAATTCATTCAAATTCAACTAGTAGTTATGAAAACAGTAAATGAAGTGTTATTTTAGGTCTTGTTTGTGTTTTCGTAAGTCCTATATAGAAATGTGGAAACTTTTAAATAAATAGAATTAATTTCGGTAGTTAAATAACTCGCAATGTAAACCCAGAGGCAAACGAAAAGTTTGAGCTTTCAAGATGCGGGGCACAACGCTTCCTATGTAATGGTTACATCGCAATTTTTTTGGATTTTTGGTATTTCTATGATATTATTTTTCTGGACCTTTGAACTTTTTTTTCTTACTTTTGAACATTTGTTATTTAATCAGTTGTTACCATTGTATATTCATTTACCTAATATATTTTCTATTATTCACGACAGAACATACGCTCAATACGCAATAAGTTAGAACATTCAAAAAACATAAAATATAAGATATGCGCGTCTAAGCACAGTAACAGAAACAGAAACAGAATTTTTTTATTCAATCTAGATTATAAATAATACTTATTGAAAGTCAGTCTTATGTTTACCACTGGTTCGAAAAAACCTCTGTCCTGGAAAGAACCAGTAAGAAATCCAGCGGGACTTTAAAATAAATATAACAGTTTACAATCATTTATGTTACACAATTAACAACACAAAACAAATTAGAAATAGCCTGGTAGCGATCACCTCATCGATCACCGCACGTCGTGATTAATTTACAATGAAACAATGCTCAGTATAAAAAGCAAAATTAAAAGTTTTCAAAAAACCCACGATGGATATAAAATTTGTAATCAAAAAAGGATTAAATAAAATATTTGAAAAACCCCCGAAAAAAAGGAAGTATGTCAATGAAAAGAGTTTTATTAAGGGTACAACAAATGAACCCTAAGAATTATGACTGTCCTTCGTCCTTCCTATCGTTGTGTATCTATTTGTTAGTCGTAGCGATAGACACAGCAATAACATGAAATATAGATACTATGCATATTCACCTACCTATTAGGTAATATAATTATAAACACAAGTAAATCCGTAGGGGCAATTTGAGTGGCAGAACTGAGCATGGAACAGTATGAGATACTTCTGGAGAGGACTCGTGTTCCTCTAGAGGGAAACTTTGCCGACGGGGAAGTTGTTCGTATGTATCCCAACGTACAACTCGTCAACGCATTCAGTCAGAAAATGTTAACCAAACTAACAAAGAAATTGTATGCGATAAATGCACGAGATGAGTCCAGGGAACCCAACAACTATGGACAGAAACCTCCACATGCTGCTATTCCAGTGGACCCAAATAACACAGGAGGCCTAATATCACACATAAAGTTGGATGTGAGTTCACGAGTGATGATAGGAATGAACGTCAAGGTCAGTGAAGTAACGGGTGATTCATCGTGAGGTACTTTTTTCAATAGGATTTTTTTTACAGATCTCGCGAGAATAGTGTCAATCTGTCATTGCAGTTTCACTCAGTATTGAATACCATTTCATCTTGGAAAGACTGAAACCGGCATAGCGTCTCCAAATCGTGGAACTGTATTACGAAAATTTGCGTTCTGTGAAACAAGTTTTTCGTGCACTTAGACCACTATTGCCTATACCATCGAAAAATTTCAAACCCTATTTTCTTTGATGGATGACCAGCGACCGAATAAACTACATCCAGCACGTAGCGAAGAGAATATAGCGGCGGTAGCTGAGAGTGTGTGTGATGACCGTGAGTAATTGATTCGACGCCGTTCCCAACAGCTTAGTTTGTCGTATGCAACGACTTGGTGTATTTTGCGTCAGAATCTTGCTTTAAAAGCAACTCGTGCAAGAAATAAAGCCGCAGGACCTTAATTTGCGTCGTGTTTTCATTGAATGAGCTCATGAACAGGAGCAAGAGCTACCGTTACATCACGAGAAATGCACGGTTTGGTGTGGTTTATAGACTGGCGGAATCATCGGTTCATATTTCTTCAAAAATGAGGATGGCCGTAACGTAACCGTCAATGGAACTCGCTATCGCGCCATGATAACGGAATATTTGCTACCTGAAATTCAAGCCCGTAATGTCGTTGATATCTGGTTTCAACAAGGGCGCTACTAGCCATAAAGCTCGTGAAACAATTGACATGTTGAGAAATAATTTCGGTGAGCAGCTGATTTCATGTTTTGGACCGGTATATTGGTTGCTTAGATCGTGTGATATCACACCTTTGGAAGCCATATGGAGAACGGGTCTGAATAGTAGCATTGTGTATGTAAACCAGGTGCGAAGCGTCAGTTGTTGCTGTGTCGGGTGCTTGGTCGTAGAGGGTAGCGGGATCCGAAGCATGGTGTTCCGCTGGCCGACCGCAGGTGGTTGGGGGCCCAATTAGTGAATTAGCTACTCATGAAAGGCCATTCTCCATCCTTATTCATTCTCAACACTTAATATGTACATTAAAAAGAAAAGTAGTGTTAAACAGCGGGTGCACGTCCTCTCACTAAAAGTGCACCTCACTAATATTCGAGGATTGCACTCTAATCTCAGCGCAGTCCATCACCATTTTGAGACTAAGAAGCCGCACCTACTTTTCTTGACGAAGACGCAAATTGGATGTCCATTGAATGCGGCGTACCTTGACTATCCTGGATTCTCCCTGGAGCACAAATTCCATCCACGTGCCGGAGTATGTGTTTACGTCCGCAATGATATCTGCTTCCAGCGTCTCTGTCACCTTGAAGACCCCACTTTTTCGACAATCTGGGTGATGGTAGATACAGGTATTGATTAAATCCTTTATGCCTGTGTCTATCGATCGCACAGCGGTGAACAGGAGACAACACGATTATTTGATCACCTGAGTGAGGCTGCTGACATGGCCCTAAATTGGTATCTTACTGCGCAGTTGGTATTTCTGGGGGACTTTAACGCTTATCACCAAGACTGGCTGTTTCTATACCAGAAGACCGATCATGCTGGAAGAGAAGCGTGGAATTTTGCTTTGACACTAGGTCTTTCTCAGCTGGTAAAGGCGACTAGGGTACCCGATGTAGACGGTCACACAGCAAATTGCTTGGAACTTCTGCTGACTACCGAACGAGACAGGTATGAAGTACAGGTTACCTCCCCTTTGGGTACATCTGACCACTGTCTGGTGAAATCCATATCATCATATTCTCCACCTGATTACGAGTCCCAAAGTGTTCGACGAATATGGCGGTGTAAGTCAGCTGATTGGGACACTTTTTTGCATCTTATCCTTGGCGGGAGGTTTGTTTCTCTTCTGCGGATCCGTCGAACTGCGCGGTTGTGTTGCGTCAAGCTATGGAGTATTTCATCCCCTTCTCTGACGCTCCCACTGGTAGCAAAGCTCGCCCATGGTTTAACACTTAATGCGCCTAAGCTGAAAAGCGGAAGCATTTAGCGTATCTATCCTGGGATATTAGCTCAAAGAAGAGAACTTTCAACCAGACCGCCAACTCTGGCAAAAAAGCATTACGGAAAGCTAGCCTCGATCGCATTAAACATATTGGCGCAAAACTCTCTGCCAGACCATCCGGCACTAGAGCTTTTTGGTCTCTCGCGGTCGAGACAAACTTCTGTCGGCCTACACTGCCTCTGCTGGTAAAACCGGATGGCACACTGGCGCATACGCCTAAAGAGAACGCGGACCTGTTCACGTCTCTTTTTGCCTACAATTCATGTCTGGACAGTGGCAACGACGTTCTACCTAAATTACCTCACTGCGGAATCTCTATATCGGAGGTTCGTATAACAAATAAGGAGGTTCTTAAAACCTTGCGCTGTCTAAACGTGAATAAACCTAGTAGACCAGATGGTATACTAGCTATAGTTCTAAAGGCTTGTGCACCTGAGTTGTCTCCTGTGCTGACACGTTTGTTCCGCCTCTCATTTAGGACTGGAATAGTGCCGAAATCCTGGAAGCAGGCCAACGTGCAGCCTGTTCCAAATAAAGGCAGCCGTGCCGACCCTGCCAATTATCGGCCAATCTCAATTAGCTCCATACTCTGCAAGATTATGGATCGTATATTGAACGCCCACTTAATGGCATACCTAGAACAGAATGACCTCCTTAGTGACCGGCAATATAGGTTTCGCCGAAATCGGTCACCTGGGGATCTTCTAGCGTATGCCACACACGTATGGGGCGAGGCACTCGAGAACAGTGGGGAAGCGCTTGCTGTTTCCCTTGATATCTCGAAGGCCTTTGACAAAGTTTGGCACACTAGTCTTTTGGGTAAGCTTCCAGCGTACGGCTTATCCCCTGGTCTGATTGAATGGGTAAAGGACTTTCTGAGTGAACGTTCTCTCTGGGTCATCGTCGATGGCTGTTTATCCGATCTTATGGCGACTAACGCCAGTGTTCCTCAGGGGTCCGTTCTCTCTGCAACTCTCTTCCTGCTGCATATTAATAGTCTGCTTATGCCCGGTATCTATGGGTATGCAGACGATAGCATAGTTGTGGAGAGATACCAACCTAGTTCCTCGGGCCAGTCGGGATCAAATCCAGACCGAAAGAGAAGCTATGGTAGAGCATGGGAATCTCACACTACAGGCAGTCTCCGAATGGGGCGATGCCAATCTTGTGAAATTCAACGCCTCCAAAACACAAGGGTGTCTCTTCACTGCAAAAAGGAGCCAGCTCAACTTGGCTCCTTCTTTCCGAAATGTATCACTGGAATATACCGACCGCCTTCAGTTGTTAGGGTTTGAGATATCCTCAAATCTGAACTTCAGGTGATTCATTGAGCCCAAGGCCAAAGCAGCTGCAAGGAAGCTGGGAGTCCTTGCAAAGGTGCGGCGATACTTCACGTCGGGAGAGCTGCTTACTTTATATAAAGCGCAAGTCCGGTCGTGCATGAAGTATTGCTGCCATATATGGGCTGGTGCTGCAAAATGCCACCTTGCAGCTTTGGACTTGATGGAAAGGTGTGCTAAGAGCTTATTGGTACCCAAATTTGGTTAAAACCAATCTCACCAGCCTCGTAAATAGGCGCAAAGTAGCCAGTCTTTCGGTTTTCTACAGGATGCATTTCGGAGAGTGTGCGCAGGAATTGCATAATTTAATTCCTCCCTCTCCCTTCTACCATTGGACAGCCAGACGTTCGGCCAGTCTCCACCCTTTCGTTGTTGACTTACCACGCATTCGAACCAAACAGTTTGCTACATCGTTCGTGAGGAGTGGAATAAGTTGCCAGCATCTGTGTTTCCATCCGATTACAATGCTGGTGTTATTAAGCGCTGGCTTAGTATATCATAAAAAAACGAACATGAACTATCAAAAAAAATGTCAAAAAATAAAAATAAGCTAACAATATTAATATGAATTGTATGTTGAATCACATGAAAGTGAAAGGAATTTGTGATCACTAGCCCTTTACCATCGGGTAGAATTCGTTAATCAATTCAATAAAAAAATCTTTATTTTAAAGACAAAAAATGTCAAAAATGCGCACAGTCCACCTGATGGTTCTATTTATTATTAACGGACAGCTATATCCATCCTCGATTAAAAATCGAACTGTAAATGCGTTGTCACCCCCGAGGTTTAAAATAAAATACCTCATTAAACCAGTAAAAAAGACCTCCAGTACATTCACCATACAGTATACAGGTACTCAGAGGGTAATAATAATAATATAATGAGATGATAGTGAAACAATATAAAAGACGATGAAAAGGTCTCGTAATGTACTGTAACAAATGAAAGTAATGACGTATTGGCATAACGAAGTTAATTTATTAGATTAGGAACAAGGTCTTGATTGCTAATTGCTCCCTCGTTCCGTCGTTTTACGCCTGTAACTATATTGCGTGTTGTTCAAATATACATGACATTCATTAAATAAACAAAATAAAATAAATAGTCTTTGATGATTATCCTAAATTAAATAACGCCACGTTAATATCGAAATATAGATCCTACCCAGGCGAAACTGGTGCGGGTCAATAGTCTTTTCTTCTCGCTTCGTTTCCTCTTATGCGTTCGCTTGTTTGTTCTTCTTTCAAACAGCAACGGACCGGCATGATTTTTACATATAGATAGTTAAGGGCCGGAGAGTGACATAGGGTACTATTTATCCTAGAAAAGGCTTGGGATACGCATCTCCTTGCGAAAATGGTTGCACGAATTTCGGTTAAATCTATCTATCCATATATAAACACACACACACACACACACACACACACACACATATATATATTTAAGCGAAATACAACCGACCCTCCTCACTCATCTCCAAAACTATACGCCTGATTGACAAGGCTTTTGATACTTTCAACCCCTGATCATCATCTTCCTGTTAACAACTCTATAGTTATAAAAAACTGGGGTTGGCAAGAAGTGGGATTCTATAAGAAGACAATACATGTAGCCAAAAGATTAGAAGAAAAAAGAAAACAAGAAAGATTCTGCTATCCGTCAAGTGTAATAATCTTCTCTTACACAGAACAAACAAGAAGATCCTTGAAATCCCGCGTAAAAACCTAGCAAAGCTTACAACAACTTCTGGTAAAAGCATCAATTCCTATCTAGTATGTTTCGCGAGGCTATTGAAATTAAAAAATATGCTATTTTTAAAAGGTCATACCACCAAAGTCTATCACTGCAAGACTTCCTTCGGTCACCTCCAGGACCGTGGGTTCTGTACAGCGCCTAAAACATTGCAATATAAAAGTTTAATTAGATACGATAATATCCATGAAAATAGTTTTATTTAATGGAATGAATAGAATACTTTACACGATCTAACGATTAAGATAGTTTTTTAATACTTTCTAAGTCTATACATAATATGGGAATGATCCCTGAGAAAATTAAAATTTTTCCAACGCCGAACAAAATTCAGTTGCCTAGGTACTAAAGTTTATTATACAGTGTGTGTCGGTAAAGTGCAACCCCGAAAGGGGGTGAAACTACACCATAAATTATCGACAAAGAAATTGAAAAAATATAAAAAAATATAAATTATTTTACTTTTTATTGAAGATTAAGATTTTTATATCTTATGTAGACTCTATGTACAAAACATAACGATTTCGTCCAAAGTAGTGGGTCGATTACTTTAAAATAAAAATAAATATTATGATAAAATATATTAATAAAATAACAATTAACTCGCAATAAAGTGGCATCATGACTTTAACTTTGCTTTTTGTGAAAAAAAAACATTTTTTATGACTGCTTTTTTCAATTTTCTCAGAATTATGCCCTAAATACCAGGAAATTTTATGATTTATTATTATTCTCTACCATATTGCCTTTCAAATTAAAAAAAATCTACGTTTTATTTCTAAAACTTTTCTACATCCCACAGATGGACACAGGCCTCCTCTCATTCTTGAGTGTTTTTTTAAATAATAATTAATGGAACATACATCCCACTAAATGGAAAGCTCAAATTCCGCAGTGGACTCTTATGTGAAAATAAAGAAGAAAAGGGGAAATAACTAATGTTTTTCTTATAAAATGGCGTACGGATATTTTTAACAATTCTAAACCAGTGAGTCTTCCTGCAGTGATAGGTATTGATTCTAAAACAGGCACTTTAATGATGTATTACAGGTAGCGAAAGAAATAAATACATAGTAATATTTATTTAATAAATTTTATCGCCACCACGCGAAAATGTTACAATGTTACTACCTGATGGTAAGTGGTGATGCAGCCGAAGAAGTTACAGCGCACTGACTTAGCCTGCAAAAAACCTATTCACTCTTCTAAATAAAACTAGCTTTTACGGATTTTATCGCGTATATTAAAGTATAAGAAGTAGTATATTACTTACTTCTTCACATTACACGCTCTGGGAAGTCTGCAGTCTGTGAACACGTACAGAATCTCCCCCGTCACTACACCAGATTTGACAGACCACAAATCCTCGCTAGAGGACACCGATTCCTTTCAAGGATGTTTCGCGAGGCTATTGAAATCAAAAACATCCTAATTTCAATAGCGAAGATGGCTGGGTGCTACCATCTGCTTGGGATCCTACGAGTATAATTAATAAAATTAAATCCCAATCCAAGCATACAACAGCAAGACTGTATGATACTATAAGGTCATACTGCGTAGATCGGACCAAAAATTAATGATTTTCATCTGGAGGTAGCCGTGGTTAACTATGATATTGGGATTGGGACGTCGAACACCTCAGTCTCCTCCCGTGACCGGGTGCTGTGAAGTGCTCCAAACGTATAATAATGTACATAATAAGCTTATATACGAGATATTATCTGTAAAAACTAGTTTTATTTAAATGTGTACCATTCACTCTTGCCTTGAACACGCATTATAATTGGATGGAAAGACAAATGCTGGTGACTTATTCCATTCTTCTAAAAGTACCAGTACCAGTACCAGATTTCTGCCCGCTAGCACAAATCTGGTACTGGTACTGGTCATGACAGTAGGTATGTGCGCCTTCAGCCGAACACAATGATGATTCGCGAGGCTATTAAAATTAAAAACAAAGTTACAACCAGTTAAAATAAATGACATAAGCCGCTCAATAGCCGTGTAGCGAATCCACTAACTCGTACGTCATTTTTTATAGAATAGGGGGCAAACGAGCATGCGGCTCACCTGATGGTGAGTAACTACCGCCGCCAATGAACAACTGCAACACCAGGGAAATTGCAGGAGCGTTGCCGTTTCAGAAAGGAGTAAATATATATCATATCATCATATCCGAAAATTTATCGACCAAATTGGCAATATATTGAAAATGGGCCAAATTACGAGTACCTTTAACCGACGAGCGTGTATGTGTAGGTATATGGATGTGGAGGAGGCGAGAGAGGTGTGTCAGGATCGTACCAAATGCAAGTCAGTAGTCTCTGTCTACCCCTCTGGGTGATAGGCGTGAGTGTTTATGTATGTATGTATCATCATAATATCATCTCATGGGTTGCTCAGTGTTCCTAATAATAACTGACAATAATAAAAAACTGCGATTGCAACCCCGCCTGCCAAGTGTAGCAACTGTGCCATAATTCCTCCTATATACGAGTAGCTATCTCTATGGGAGGCCTATGATTAGCATTGGATTTTTGATAGGCTTCGAAATAAAAGAATAAAAATGATGTATGCCTCGTTAGGATTATCTCAAGTGTTTATGAAATTATATTAGAGCATAACTGTAATTTGTTCAATAAACAAATAATACAGAAATAAAAATGTAAACATAAATCTAACAACTGATGTAATTTCACCGCACAAATCAAATACTTAACAGTAAAACATCATTACTAAAACTAAAATACTAAATACAATTCATTAGGAAACGGAAATTCAATTACAGCTCTAAAATTCGAAATGTAACGCCGTTGTTATGATGTTTCAATTGATTGGGTCATTTTAGTAAATTGCATATTACTATTATTTTATTTATTACTAGCGACCCGCCTCGGCTTCATCTGGATAAGATCTACTAAAGTGGCGTTATTTCAATTTAAGATAATAAAAGATAATTAATTTCATCAATTTCGAGATTTAAAAAAATAAAGTGTGTGTGTCAGGTCCAATGCACGACTGGAGTGTACTTCTTACGAACGATTATAAAATATATAGATTAGTAAATGAGTGTAAATGAACGTATTTTTATATTAATGAAGGCATACATGACACATTTATTTATATTAATTATATAACTTATATTCATCAAAATACATTACATAGTCATGGAAACATAAATTTATACAATAAAATTCTTTGCACCAATGACGTCATTTTGCGCAGTGTTGATTCCAGGAATAGTATCGGCATCATTAAATACTGAGAAAATAGGTTTGTGGTAACTAAAATATGATAAATAGATACAGATAGTTTATTTATTTTATATATTAGTAAAATGTATATATTACATAGTTAATTATCATTTTTTTTTCTATATTGCTACATCTACGTCAAATTCTCACTACTCCATGGGTTAAGTCTGCCCTTTGTATTCTTTTATATTAAGGAATGCAATAAAAAATAAATAAATACATGGACGTCGGAGGATACATGTGTAATGAATTGTGAAAACATCACATCAATATTTGTACCATATCTACTTGTCCCCAGTGTTCTACCAGAAATTAAATCTAAGTTGAGTTCGTTTTTAAGAAATTTTACCAAGCGGAAACTATCTTCTTTATTAAAAAAAACGCTAAAATGATATGGTCTGCTTCGTGGTGTATAATTACAGGTCTAATATCAGGACTTGATTGCACCAATTGTGCTGTATTTACCGATTTAAAGTAGCCAGAAGGTCCTAATTCTTACCTCGGAATAACTTCAGCGATATCAGAGTTAGGCTCTGCGTTAATATTTTTATTTTTCTGTCTTAACCAGTATTTTCATTAATGAACTACTGAAAAATTTTTGGCCGTCCTGTTTACTTCTTGTTCTTCAAGTCTGGATCTTTCTTTCAGTCGAAGTCTGTACTCTCGTTGCCGATCAGCCTGAGTTTTTGATTTGTTATGATCGTGCGTTGATAGTGGGCTGGTTTCAGGACTGTGAATGAATAAATTCGAGTATATTTAATTCCAGAAGTAGAAATGAATATCAATTTTAATAGCATATAATTAAGTGGGCATCCACAACTTTTCTTGCCACCAGGGCGCCACTTAAAAATGAAATGTAATATTTGACAGATTTCATAGTGGTGAAGTTAATTTGTTCAAAAAATGTAAAGGTTAATGTTTCTTTCCGTACTATTATTTACTCAGTATTTATCTCCTTTTTCATCACCTGCATATGGTACTTACTGTAATCGTTAATCCGCCTACCAAGCTCCTTCCTCTATACAACGGTAGCGTTTCAAATAATCCGAAAATTAGCCCCGACAGATATACAATTTTTTTTTAAATGGTTATTCATGTCGGCATACAAATAACCCCCTCAGCTCATTAAAAGACAGTTATTTCGATATTACAGACAGACACTTCAATTTTATATGTAGTACGTATAGATGTATAGACATAAAAACGTATACGGGAAAATGTTTTTAAATAGTCTGATGGTGACAAATTAGAAAGCAAGGCTTTACGTGGTAGCCACGCTGCAACTATATTATGATTGTAACGCGAATGGGTCAGCTCGAATGGGGAAGAACCACGCTCTCACCAGCCAGCATGTTATAGAAGATTATTGCTGCTGTATACCGCATGGTGAGTGTAGAGAAGCGGATACCCTTTTTACTGGAAACAGGCACTCCACCATAGTACTTAGGGGTAATAACGCATCTGAATTGTGATCCTTAATCGAGGATAGATGTAGATGTCTATGGGCAACAGCATCGACTTACAATCAGGTGGACTGTGTGCTCGCTTGTTACCCTTATTCTATAAAAAAAAAACTGGCCTAGTGCGTGTCGGGCCACGCACAATGTAGACGTTGGGTTCCATAGTTCCCCGTCACAATATGTGGGCTTTCTTGATAATGAGCATAATTAGTGAGTTCCCGGTTTGACCGCTATAACGACTAAAAATGGGCCCAAATAGGAAGATAGTAACTGAAGGACTTATTTTCAAATCAGACTTATAGGGAGTGATATTCAAAAAGTTTAAAATTTTCATCAAATCATTCACATGCTAAGGTACAAAGATGATCATAGTTGACTATCTATAGATATATTCCTGGCAGTGCAACCCTATACATATATGACTGTAACGAACCTTTGCGTAAACCAATACTGCCCTAAATTATCCTGAGGTCGCCCGCGTAAACCAAGTATGTGACGAATGAAACTGTATGAGGCTACATGATTGTATGAATACTTTCAATGAGGCCTACAATAACTACCAACTAAAAAATAAGTGAAAGTAGTAAGCAAGTAAGAAAGATCCTCCCTGCATATCCCGCAAATGAAAAAGTAAAGCTATAGTAGCAATGCATATAAGTCGTTTTCTTCATAAAATGTTTATTTTTACAGTTTACAATAACACTACAAAGTTATAATACAGCTAGTTTTAGGTATTTTTCTATGGAGTTGTAACGAAATTTTTAACCCCACGCGATGGAATATACGGGTAAAAAAGCACCCTCCTTTTACTTGTATGGGAAGTACCCAAAATAAAAATGTTTTTTTAATATTTTATTTCACAGTTTTCTAGGCGTGATTGATATCTATAACTATGCCAAATTACTGATTTGTAGCACCTAGGGTCTCTGAGTAAAACTGCGGACGGTCGGACGGACAGACGAACGGACATGGCGAAACTATAAGGGTTCCTTGTTTTGTTACTACGGAACCCAAATATTTTTTTATAGTATAGGGTAACAAACGAGCACACAGTCCACCTGATGGTAAGTGGTTGTTGGGACCCATAGACATCTACATTTATCCTTAATAAAGAATCAAAATGCAGATGAGTCGTCACCCGTGAGGACTAAGATGGAATGCCTCTTTTCCAGTAAAATGGGTCTCCGGTTCTCTACACTCACCATACGTAACACAGCAGTGTTAAGCTGCTATTTTACGCTGGTATTCTGTGAGAGCGTGGTTCTTCCCCGGTCGAGCCGACCCATTCGTGCTACAACTATACTACTAATATAGCTGCAGCATGGCTCTACCACGTTTGTAAAACTCTAAATATGCGCACGCAACGCCTTCGCCCCGCTTAGATATTATAGCCATTCCAAATTTTAATAATCTACGTGAAATCTCTAAAAATTTCTATATAATCAGTTTTTCAGGACTGTGAATGTCCAAATTCGAGCATATTTGATTTAAGAAGTAGAAATGAATAACAATTTTAATAGCATAGAATTAAATGCACATGCCCAAAATAACGAACATAGATTTATGGACAAATTATATTATTTGTAAAAATGAGTTATACACTTATCAAGCTACCGCATCCACGTGTTTTTCAAATTCTCGTTCACTATCGCTCGAATAGGTTATTTCCATATTTTATAATATTTTGCTAGCTTTATTCACTTGTTATTTTCTCAATTTAGAAATAAATATCAATTTAATAAATGTCAATTGATATAAATATAAATTAAATATGAATTTAGTATCAAAACTCCACAAGTTGACAGTTGGTCGACAGTTGTTATTTGTTTATTGTATAAAGTAGTAGCCGAGTCAGCAGCTAAGCGCTCGCTATTACAGTACGCGAACAACCCGGGTTCGATCCCTACCGGCACCAATGAAATTGTTAATTGCAATTTTAAGCGCTGATTTACGACGTGCTCGGCGGTGAAGAGAAACATCGTGAGAAAACCTGCACGTCTACGAAATTAAGAAAAAATATTTCGAAGGTATGTGAAGTCTGCCAAAACGTATTGGAGCACCGCGGCGGACATTTCCTTGTCGCTCATGGATGAGAGGTCTGTGCCCTTTTGTGGGCCGTAAATAGGCTTTAACTTTGCCTTTGGACTAAATGTCCCACTTCTATTTTGTTAATATCAATTGTGTCGAATTTATTATCAATCAAAACAAAATTATCAACAAAGGCTACAAACGAAAAACGAGAATACGTTGACATGATTGTAAGTGATCACCGTTGATGCTACTTGCTACTTGCTATAATATGCTACTTTTTTGGATAATTCTATTAAAATACTTACGTGAGGAGTTTCTTGCGTGAGGTCTAAGTCATTTCGATAAAGATAACCGTAGTAGAGAAGTGCTTTAGCATCGTCTTCTATAACACTTTCCATAGGGTGGGGAAGAAACCCGGCACTGCTGTTACTACGTAAACGTACTGCCCTATACCTTTAAATGCGCAACTCACAATGAAATCCTATAAAATTCTTATTCACGTACTACTTATGAATCCAAAGTCGGTAAAAATGCGGAAAAAATGCAGTCTATTTCCTTTTAGTACATGATTGGGTATTTGAAAACTATGTTGATTATGAAAACTATAAATTGAGGTTTTCGAAGGATGCAGGTGACGTTGTTTATAACCACATCGGGGTCACCACTTTCGCTGTGGAACCAATAAAAGAGATCCCCCACCGGGAAAGGTTTTCAGTCCAAAGAGCAGTCAAAGCTTCGTGTAATCAATATAGAGCTTTTTCTATTTATGGAGTCGTGCGAAAACGTCGATAGCGTGTTTTGAACTTTGGTTCAATTACTCTTGTTACACGATGACATCGCCACCACAGATCCATTTCGAGAAAATAAGCTTTTTCATTAACTTAATTGCCCATTTTTATAGAATAAAGGTGACAAACGAGCACACAGTCCACCTGATGGTAAGTGGTTGCTGTGGCCCATAGACACCTATATCTATCTTCGTTTGCGAATTTAAATACAGATGCTTTGTCAGCCGTGAGGACTAAGATAGAATGCCTCTTTTCCAGTAAAAAGGGGCTCCGCTTCTCTACACTCACCATACGAAACACAGCAGCATTAAGCTGTTATTTTACGCTGGTATTCTGTGAGAGCGTGGTCCTTCCCCGGTCAAGCCGACCCATTCGTGCTACAACTATACTATTAATATAGCTGCAGCATGGCTCTACCACGTAAAAATATCCATATCTTCAGCCAGTGCTTTTTTTTATATTTTTTTGATATAACGTCACTTTATATACATAATTTAAAATAAAAAATTTTGTACAACCTACTTCCATGTAAATTATTAAGAATCACTCAAAAACTATTAGTCAGACCTTGATCAAATTTATATGGGACCACATGTGAGGTATCAGCTTTCAAACTAAAAAAGAATTATCGAAATCGGTTCACCCAGTAAAAAGTTATGAGGTAACACACATAAAAAAAAACTCCTCCTGTTGAAGTCGGTAGAAAATAAACACTTAAATAACTAGCAAGTACCAAGTTATAAAACAAAAAATCTTTAAGGCGATATTTTTTTAACCAGAATATTTTTAGCCGTGAAACTTATCTATGAATTTCTTTAAAAAGCTTTGTGAAACTTGAGATCTAAGTGTAAAGTTACATGATCGCCTTAAAGCCATAAATAATTTACACCGTACGGCGACAGCGGCTTAGTGTTTTTATCATTCAATTTGAATAGAATATCGTATTTTTATTTTCAGCCAGTGTTAATTAAAATAAAAAATGAATTTATCAGAGGCAATTTGAAGGTAGCGACAGTTATGCAAAAGTTGAAAAAAGGTAGGCTATCATGGTGCAGGCATTATATGCGAAGGGAAGTAAACCATGTAACAAGAAGAAAATTATGACAGTGGATGTACTCGTATATATATGTAGAGCGAGGCCTAAGAAAATATGTATTATATCTGTATATGTGTGTTTGTAGAAAAGCTATGGAAGGACGGTACCATATTAAAAATTGGTATATAACCTGTCTTCCGGTAAATCCGGACTTTAAAAATTATACAGACAATGCTTGTTGCTAATGTGTCAGTACTTAATATGATAGAAACCAATACATAGTTCCTCCAAGCTGGTTGTGGGGGTAACATACTGTCACTCAGTGGGCTATTAAGAGGGTTATCCGCTAAGAGGTTTTCTACACAAGGTCAACTGGCAAAGCCTGACATATCAGTAAGCTGAGATGGCAATAAGACGATATTATTGCTCGAAAAACTGGCAAGGCAAAAAAGTTTCTCTCAGTTCTCTCAGGTCGTGTTCTAACTATCGCAGTGTCAAGCAAAAAATTTGCAGGGGTCAGTTGTTCTAATCTTTTACCCTGGCTTTAGCTAGAAAACCGAGAGCACTTGTTCAGATAAATTAATTTTCGTAATATTTAAAATATTGGAATAGACTCGCACTCTTCAAGAATAATCATGATTGCATGGCATACAATAATGATGATAAGAGTGAGGGAGGAGGGAGTGAAAGAGCGAGAGATTGAGTGAGAGAAAGAGAGGAGAAAGGTTGAAGAATGACGACAAATAGGTAGGAAAATATTTGTTAAACAAATATTTCTTGTCATTTTTTATGAATTTTTATTCTTTTTTATGACTAAGACTGCAGCGTAGTTGGTTATAATGTCTGCCCTGCTAATTAAAAAGGCGACTTTTCGACAAATACTTCTTTTGAGTATAATTGAAAAAAAAAACGCGGGATATCAAACAATTCTGACGCTATGCTAAAAATTTTGTAAATAGACAATATAGGATGTTGTGACATCTATCTTCTTGAATAAGATTGTTATTCGTTATATTATTTCATTAAATTAGCTTTATGCTTTTTGCGTAATTTATTGGTTGAAAATATTTATACTTTATTGAAAAAATAGGCAGGAAATTATTATTTTACGGCGTTATTACCAATTATTATGTTTATACTTTGAAATGACGTTAGAAACTTCTTTTATTACTAATGTACGAACTGTATGCAGATTTCTTGATGTTACCATCAACTGTGTGTACACGCAAAGAGACGCTGCTTTATACAGACCATAAAATATATGCCCAATAAGATTACAATTAACATGAGTTAAGTCAATTAATGCTGCGTATTGGGGAAACTGAGGCATGGTAATTTGATTTCGGGCGGGTTGTTTAAAGCATTACTAAGGCTCAAATTTAATTATGTAATGAGTATAAAAATATTAATATAAATTTCTGAATGTTTTTATACAATATTTTATTATATACAATATTAAAACTATAATTTAAAAAAACAAAACTAAAACTAGTAATTTAATTATCAAACAGTCCTACTCCACGCGGTATCGTGCCAAGAACGCTGGCTGCGTTTCCCGCTGAATGGCTATACTTAGCCTTTGAGCGAGAAAAGAGCCAGCCTCTTATCACCAGCAGCAACGACCAGCCGTGGATGGAGTTCCTTTAAGAACTTCACCGCACGTGGACCCCACGGACCGATAGTCTCTACAATTTTAAATTTTTCTGAATTATTTTAAATATTATATAAATTTATAAAAATTATATAGATTTCTGGATCTCGCAACAGCGCCACCTACTGGGTCCAATTGTGAATCTAAATCATTTTTGGATGAACTTTATCACACAAACAAAATTTCATCAAAATCGGTCCACCCATTTAGGTGGAGTTCAGACACACGGACAGTATAATTACATATATAAAGATAATCATAACAAAGCTCTAACTCGGGGACTTATTATAGTTTATGAATGCTTTTTCGGCCGTGACAGGGATATAAAGTAACAAATATTTTCAGTTTTATTTATTTTTCAAAGTAAGTATATTTTAACGTAACCTTTTTAAACAGTTTAAAATCATTTATTATGTTAGGAGTAGAGAGTACAAACAATATTATGAGCCGTGGTAGCTCAGGGGATAAACGCTTGTCGTAAATTTCATACTACGGAGAAATCACAAAATATTATGTTTTCCATCAAACAAAACAGCGCAATTTAGCGACAGTATATTTTGTATGGCCCCTAGAATTTATAACCATTTACCATTACACATATTGACATGCTCCAACATAGATAAGTTTAAAACACTACTGAAGCACACGCACTACTGCAGTGTGAAAGAATATCTCGAAGACAAATATGAAATTCAATAAATGGCTGTTACATGACTCAGAATAACTAAATTGACTTGACTTTTATAATATTATCTAAATTGACTTATCTCTATTATTTTTGATTATGTATCATGTGAACTCTAATACTCGTAATAACTAGAGCATGTTGAAGTAATTTAATATAAAGGTCATAAAATGTGATGAATATTGCATGCCAAATGGCGGAATATAGCTGTACTAAACGTTTGTTCTATAACTGATAAACTATGTAAACACCAGCTGTAACCTATATTCGCAATAAACTATTTGATTTGAATTGAATTGAAAACCCGGTTTCGATCCCCGCCGTCACCAATTAAATTGTTAATTGCAATTTTAAGTGCTGATTTACCACGTGCTCGGCGGTGAAGGAAAACATCGTGAGAAAACCTGCATGTCTGAGAAATAAGAAAAAAATATTTCGAAGACATGTGAAGTTCGCCAACACGTATTGGGGCAGAGCTGCGGAAATTTCCTTGCCCTAAAACCCTCTCAGAAATAATAGGAGGCCTGTACCTACTAGCAGTGGGACGTATAAAGGCTGTTACTTTGACTTTTAACTATAACAAATAATCATGAAAAATGTTTTTGAAACAGCTTGATATCGATCACCTCATTCAGTGGAGCTATTTTCATCTAATTAATTCGTTCTGAATATATATTATATGTATATATTATTATATATTTCATTATATTTATATATATTTATAATATAATAAATATTATATTATAATTATTATATTATATACTATTGAATATAATATAATAAATATAAATAAATTAATCTTAATTTTTATTAAAAATAAAATTAATTGATTTCAGAACTGAGTCCATACAAAGTGTTTGTTAGTAACCAACCACGCCGGCTTTGCGTGGATTGGATCTATTAATGGGGCGTTATCTAGATTCAACATAATCAAAGACCAATTTATTTTATTAACTTTGGTTTTACGAATGTACAACACTTTTCGATTTTTGAACAAAATTTAGCCTAGAATTGCTGTGTAAAGTTTCATTACAATCGGTTCAGCTATTCCGAAGATTAGCCCGGACATACAGTCAAAAATTTAAAATGGTTGTTTATGTCTCAATAGTCTGAAAATAGCCCCCAAAGCTTAATAAAACCAGTTATTTCAATTATACAGACACACAATTCAATTCTGTTTATGTGCTATAATTATTATTTTAGTGTCTTTGGCGAAGTGACGAGACTGCCATTAGGAGGCTGTTAGAGTCGCCCCGCACTAGATGAGTCAGGGATGCGATGCGTGGAATCATCGCTTTCATTTTTGTGAATCGTTGTGATTTGACACTCGATGAAACGAAAAAGTGACACTAAAAAGAGACAAACATATGCATCTATAGGATTTAGCCGGCGAGAGAAATATTCGATTTTAGGCTATCTAGCGTCTATTATACATAACACCTAGACAATCAATCAATATTATAATACCTCTTCATATAATATCTTTGATAAATAAAGTTTTAAGCTTATAGGTTGACAAAATTTCTAATTTTTTTCTCTGGTATTTCATTGCTAATTGGCACACTAAATTTTTTCACTGAATTTTTGGAGCCGAGATACATATCTTCCCTACAGTCCAGCTATAGCTGCTTTACAAGTTTGACGGTTTGTTTCAGTTTTGATTCATTGCTATATTTTCCTTGCAAACCTCCGCCAAAAATTCTTAGCCCTGCCTTTAACATGATCGCCACCTGCAGCTTTGGATAGCGAGCGATCGGGGACTTTCCGTCTCTCTGTATCATTATTGAAGAGGCGACAATCGGTAGGAAGAAAGGTTCACGAGTAGCAGCGTCGTACTGGAAAGCGAAGTGTAGAGTACTCTCAACTATTTGGCGGTAATGTAAAGTTGTTGAAAAATTGTTGATTTTATTAATATATAGTTTTTGCTATTTTACTACTTATACAATAAACAACTAAAAAGTTATTATGAAAAAAAATAAGAAAATGTTTGTCGTGGTGGCGACATAAGAATAATAATCTATCTATCTTTTATCCTGAGGGTTTTTTCATAGAATAAGGGTGACCAACGAGTACACAGTCCCCGATGGTAATTGGATGCTATAGTCTATAGACACTTACATCTGCTACTATCCCTACATCATAAGAATCAAAATGTAGATGCGTTGTCACCTCTGGGAACTAATATAGAATGCCCCGTTATCAGTAAAAAGGGTCTCCGTTTCTCTACATAGCGGCATTATGCTGCTATTTTACGCTGGTATTCTGTGAGAGCGTGGTTCGTCCCCGGTCGAGGCAACTAATTTGTGCAGCAATCATAATAAAGCTGCAGCGTAGCTTTACGACGTTTAAAAAGAGGCGACTATGGGAAAAGCCAGAAAAATCTTGTGGCTTATAGTCTGTTCCTTAAGATAGTGTCGGTACACCCGGAGGCGCACTTATTTTTTTGCTTTTATTTTATTATATTTTACTGTGTTTGTTATATTAATGTTTTTCTATTCTGAGAATAAAATAGAATATTTTTTTGTTCCTATGGTTATTGTAATAAAACAGGAATATAAATTATAAACACAAGTTAGTTAGCAAATAAACTTTCACTACTGCGCTTAGTTTTAAAATGCAAAATTCTCCTGCCAGTGTACGCCGCATGCGGCGACCTTTGATGTCGCGGCGGCGCCTTTGACAAGACGCGGCACGTGCCAAGGCGGCGAACAGACGTCAGACCTAAAATATCCAGACCACTAACGGGCAAAATAGTATAAGGTGCGAAACGTCGGGTACTGCGGTCGTCAATCCGCCTGCCAAGCATGATGAAGCAAGAAAACTTTTACGGGCCGACAAAGAACGAAAAAAAAGAATACCGTAAATTTAATGATTTGTTCAAAACGTCCTCGCAAATGAGACTTCTTACTCCCTATTATAAAATATTCAAAAGGTCCAAACAATAGCTATCCGACTAATCAACCGACATTGGAAGTGTTTTAATGCGCATCCGGAATACTCAAACTTTTCGTTTCTCGCGGTTTATATTGCGAGTTATTGTAACTGGATTTTAATTAAATTTATTAGTTTAAGATAAGTTTTAAAATTTTAAGATAGGAGTTTCGAAAACATAAACACCAGGACTTAAAATGAAATTTCATTTCCTGATTTCTAAACCTTTACCTATTTTTTAAAGTAACTAACCTACCCCATACCCTTACAAGTAGATAAGTATAATTTGATGGTTTCGTGGCACAGAGGCTTAGCAATGAGTTGTAGTGCTGGGGGCCGCGGGTTCGGATCCCGCACAGATATAGTATTTGTATGGCCTACAAATAATTGTTCCGGGTCTGGATATTTGTCCATGTGCAATTTATGTTTGTTAACTGCCTCCACAATACACATAGAAAATCCTAACGTGGGGTAAAGTTTTTATAAAAAAAAATCTGTGAAAGGCTTTGATTCTGTTAAATTTTTAGCGGTGTTGCAGTCCCTTGGGCGGTGTCATATTGACTGCTACTATGTAGAATTCCTAAAGTATTTGTACGGTAACGCCATGATGGCTATCAAGTTCTGAACCACAGTACGATATAAATAAATAAAAAACAAAACACTTTATTTATGCACTAACTATTGACGATTACCATGTAGTGGCTGTGTAAGAATATCTACTACCCCATATCATCCCGTGGGTGTCGTAAAAGGCGACAGAGGGAAACAAATCAGGAGATGGGCAGCTTTGTCTTTCTAATAACAACTAAAAAAAATTGCGGTTGCCAACCCGCTTGCCAAGCGTGGCAACTATGGAAAATATCCCTCTATGATGTAATTTATTGGATAGGCCTATGTTCAGTAGTGGACTTTAATTATCTGTAACGGTAACGGTATTGACTATATGTATCCAGCTAGAGAAAGTTATAGAACAGAATGTCGTTATATCCTGAAATATCTTTGCCACTGCATTGGAAGACGTATTTTTAACGAGCACTTAATTCACCTGATGGTAAGTGGATGCTGTGTCCTATATACGTCTACATCTATCTTCAAAATTCCTATTCTCAAGCTACTGGCCTGCAAAGATTACTATTTCAATATCAATACCTAAGTTCTAAGCTTAATACCGTCAGTCTGTAGTGTCTTTCAACTGATAAGATATAAGACAAAGACATGTCGCACCATAAGACCCGTACAGTCACTATACAAAATTTGACAATTTTGAGATTTAACACCATCTACGCTTCTGTTACTTTTTTACGTCCAATACAAAGACAACTGTAATTTTAGCATCAACATAGGCCGGTAGATGGCTAAGTGATGGTAGAAGTACATACCATCACATAAGGAAGTCTGAAGCATCGTTACCAGAATATCATTCGTCCGATCAGAAGGGCACTGTTTATTTAGAAACACAACAATCATTTAATTTATGGGTAAGTCGAATGGAAGCACTGCAGTGAAATGTGAACACACAAATGTGAGAACACACACAATCACTTAATTTATAGGTAAGTCGAATGGAAGTACAGCAATGGAATATTGTATTTTTGTTTAATCTCAGTATTATTGTAACTTTGTAATGTGGATAATTTTTTTTAAATTATTTGATGGCATTTTATTTATTTATTTAAAACACCAACAGCTTAAAAATTACATTAGATTGAATTATCTTAACATAAGCCTTATTACAGGTTTTCCTATGTTATCTATACATAATTAAAAAGAAAGAGCGACGCTTCTCGGTACCAAAGTATTAAGCAAAATAAATAATATAACACTGTACATACAACATGATGTGTTTGTTTGTGTGTGTGTGTGTGTGTGTGTGTGTGTGTGTGTGTGTGTGTTTGTGTGTGTGTGTGTGTGTGTGTGTGTGTGTGTGTGTGTGTGTGTGTGTGTGTGTGTGTGTGTGTGTGTGTGTGTGTGTGTGTGTGTGTGTGTGTGTGTGTGTGTGTGTGTGTTTGTTTGTTCAATACTTTAATCATAAATAACAATTTTATATATAATAAAAAGTTTTTTGCATACTTCAGTTTTTAAAGTTTCTTTCTTTTTCGGAAAAATATAAATGTTTGCAAAAATTGGTGCAACACATCCGATTTATTGGTGAGTTTTTGCTATATTTTGTATGAAAGTGAGAGATGGAGAATATTTTGGTATGCCATGTACGATATATGGGTGTGGAGAAATTAATAAGTCCAAGTAAATGCGAATTATCTAATCGGCCGTGAATGACGTCATAAAGTGTCATTTGATCAAGAATTTTTCTTCTATCTTCTAATGAGAGAAAATGGTATACACATCTGCCTTTGTATGCCTGATGTTCTTCTTTAATTTTATAGTCCATTAACTTTAAAAATTTATTTTGTAATACTTCTATTTTGTTAATATATGTATGATATTGTGGACACCATATGTTGCTACCATATTCTAAGATACTGCGAACGTAGGCATAGTATAAAAATTTAATACAAGGTAAGTTTGAGAAGGGTTGGCATATACGTATTACGAATTCTAAGTTTCTGTATGATTTATTTGTGATATAGTCAATATGATTACTAAATGTTAGCTTGGAATCTAATAAGATACCAAGGTCTCGGATTACCTGTACTTTTTGAATGTTGATCCATTCAATCTGTAAGTATATTCTTCTGGTTTAGTTTTGCGTGTGAATGTGCAAGTTTGACATTTTTTTGACATTAACAGAGATCCGATTATTTTTGAAGTAATGGTCCAACCTGTTTAAATCTTCTTGAAGCTTATAGCAATCGTCTAAATTATTAATTTTAAGAAATATCTTTTTATCATCTGCATACAGCATGAATGAGGAATGTTTAAAGCATGTATATATATATATCATATAGATAAGCGTTATATATGAGGGACCCTAAGTGAGACCCCTGTGGTACGCCAGATGTGATTTTCATAAAATTTGATTCGTGTCCTTCTACAACTACTGCCTGAGAGCGATTTCTTAGGTAAGAATCAATCCATATCAGAAGGCCTCCATGTATTCCAAGTATTTTTACAAAGCAAGATGACGTGATCCACGTGGTCGAAAGCTTTTTCAAAATCCATGTAGATCACGTCAACCTGACCTCCGCCATCCATATGATGCATAGTCTCTGTGATAAAATATGATAAAGTGTTAAGTTACTAATAGTTGATCTCCATTTGAGAAAACCTAGTAAGCACCGACTTATGGTAGGGTAATGTAATTAAAGACTAATTTTTCAAAGGTTTTCGCAAATATATTAAGTATAGATATGGGTCCACAATTCTCGACTTTAACACGTGCTCCTTTTTTAAATATGAGTACTGCATGAGCTTCTTTCTAGATGTACGGGAAATAACCTTCCTTAAGTGATCTTTTGAATAAAATGTGAAGAGGCTCTGATAGTGACTTAGCGCATTTGGATATAAATATAGGTTGAATTTTGTCACTGCCCGGTCCCTTTTTTACGTCGACTTGCTGTGGCGCTTTAAAAACCTCTTCCTTAGAAACCCGAAAGCAATGTAGATATTAGTCGTTGGTTTGGTACCAGAAGGCGTAGGTAATTCAACATCGGGACACGAATTAGCAGGTGGGATAAACACACTTTTGAAAAATGAGTTGAAGGCTTCTACAATTGCAGGGCATTCGCTATACGTTATATTATTATTCGAAATTCTATTTGGATAAGAAGAAGTATTACCACGTTTTGATTTAATATAAGACCAAAACATTTTTTTATTTTTTTATTTATTTCATTTAATCTTACAAGCTAACAGATGACACATCCAAAACGCTTATAAGATTAACAATTCGGTATTACATCCTCGTCATTATATAGGTAATAGCAAAATTATTTTACAATATCCTAATTTACAATACATCAATAATATCATAGAAAAAAATTATAAAAATATAATCTGAGTCCATAAATAACATTAATATTAAAATAAAATGGCAATAATAATAATAAAAAATAAGAAAACAATACGCAACTAGCAATTATAATAATTAATTATGAAAACAATACATGTAAGTTTGATGGCTAGAATTTATTTAAAATTATTTGAATTTCTTTATACAAATGTCCTAATCCTACGGCAAATAAGTCTAGCTCGTGGTGCTGTGCAAGTATGTCCCCAATAATGCGCGGTTGGTGGGCGCTTGACGAGCGCGCTCGGTACGTGCGCGGGGGCTCCAGCAGTCGCGGGCGGCGCCGTGGCGCCACCTGTCCCTGCAAGTTTGCTGACACGTTCCCAGGGACCAAGATGCGGACACGCTCTAGTATTTGGGGACTATCAATCCTATTGTGAATTATGGACAGATATTGCATGACTTGAGACATTGCCCTTCTAAATTTCAACGTTTCAATGTCCACCATACCAGACACGAATAAGGAAGGTATAAGTATCCGTACTGTTTCTTATATATCCATCGAGCAAATTTACGTTGTATTTTTCAATCATTAGAACGTAATTCTCTTCGTAAGGATTCCAGATAACAGTACCGTACTCGAGTTTACTGCGCACATAAGCATTGTATAATACTTTTGCGACCCGTGTATTATCAAACTGTGACGCAGTCCTTATGACAAACCCTAACATTTTGTGCGCTGACTTACAAATTTTGTTGATGTGTGTGTGAAAATCTAATTTGCAATCTAATAGTAATCCTAAATCCTAATCTTTTAACTCTTTCCAAAGGAGCGTCAGTCAACTTATAATTAACAATAATGGGCTGTGATTTTCGCGTGAAAGTTATTATTTTACATTTGAGATTATTGAACGGAAGGTGGTTTTCTTGACTCCATATAGACACAGCATCAATATCTCTCTGTAATGTCACGGCATCAGCCTCAGATTCAATACCCAGAGTTAGTTTCAGATCATCCGCAAATAGGAGACACTCTGAAGTCAAAACAACATCTGGCAAATCGTTGATAAATATCAGGAATAGCAAAGGTCCTAACGTACTACCTTGACTCACTCCTGACCTAGTAAAGTAGTCTCCAGAGTTATATCCACTGAGCCTCACATATAGATCGATTATTAAGGTAACAAGAAAAAAATTGAGGAGCTTTGGTACGAACCAACAATCGCCAACTTTGTCAATAGTATATCGTTATCCACTAGGTCGAAGGCTTTCTGGAAGTCAAAGTGCCGCATCAACTTGCCTCTTATTCATTTGTGAGCAGATATAGTCTACATACGCGACCAAGTTGGTGGTGGTGGAGCGAGCTGTACGAAACCCATGTTGACCATTATGCAGCTGATGACCGATTTGGCATTTGATGGAATCACTTAGAATTGCTTCAAAGATCTTACCAAAACGGATAGGACAGCTATAGGTCTGAAAGAAGTAACATTTGTGCCTCCGTCTCCTTTAGGAACAGAAGTGACTCGAGATAGCTTCCAGCTCTCAGGATATCTTGACTGGGTCAATGAAAGATTATACAAATACAGAAGAGGCCGCCCAAGAACTGATATACAGTCCTTAACTAAGAAGACAGAAATGCCATCCGGCCCACCAGCCGATCGTGGCTTAAGGCGTCTCTGCCTTCTTCAGATCTTTTCATCAACTGTCGTGATGGAAACTGAGGTCACATCTCGATGTATATGTGCATATGCAGCTTTTGCAGCAGTATCCGGGTTGCGGGTTTCTCTGCATAAAAACGGACGCAAAATATTTAGCAAAGGCATCCGCTGCGGCTTGATCTGTCACTGCAGTATTTTCATATATATATGTATCTATGTACCTTCTATTGTTTTTCTTCTCCTTTACATATTTCCAGAATTGCACAGGATCGTCAATGATATTTTTTGTACTACAGTCATATATTTCCGGTATTCGCAGTCAATCAATTTCTTAACTTTTCTTTATAATATATAAACATAGCCTTATTAAATTCTTTGCCCTCTTTTGAATTGCTTATGATGAAAGTGTTTGTTTTTATATTTTTTATTTCTACGTTGTACCAGTTTGGATATATGTATCGCTGATTGTTTGATAATTGTTTTTTAATAGGCACAAACAGATTTATAATTTCGTATAGCTTATCGTAGAACAGCTGTACAGCACAGTTAATATCGCTTATTGTTAACAAATCAGACCAGTCTATTTCAATCAAAGTCCTATAGACCCTGAAAATCTGCCTTACGCCAGTTCCAATCTGTATTGGTATTCGAGCGAGGTGTCACTTGCTGCAAAGATGACACGCTCGATGCTATCCAAAAGCCCGGAAATGTAATATTTATATCGAGCATAGGATGGTACTGATCGATATTTACCAGAGGATCTTCACTGAGAGATACCACTATCTGTTTATGTTCAAAATTGCCAGCACCAATCTAGCATACCACCGCGATTATTTAAGACTGTATTATATTGCTTAAGCGAGCAGAATTCAAAAAAAGTCAAAAGCCTTTATATTGGTACTGCAAGAGTTTAAATTAAAGTCACCTAGGATTAGAACATTCAGGTCAGGGGTAAGTACAAATCAAATTTTCTATACATGTCAAAACATTCAAATATTGCTCATTTCGAACGCACATCGCGGCAGAACTCCCGATACCATCCACACATCTGGATGATTGGCGGTCCACCACTGTGCGATTTAGAAGATGTTTTCTTCCTCGCACAACTTCCTTGTGGAATAGTTTACCACCAGCGATTTTTCGGACCGATATGACTTAGGACCTTCAAGAAAAGAGCCTACTCCTTTTAAAAGGCCAGCAACGCATCTGCAATTCCTCTGGTTCCCTGGTGTTGCGGTTGTTCATGGGCGGCGGTAGTCACTTACCATCAGGTGAACCGCATGCTCGTTTGCCTCCTATAAAAAAAAATCCTTATAATTTGGTGGCAGATATACGACAAAACATAAAACTTTTACATTTTAAATGTCACAATTGCAAATATTAATTATTTGTCATCAGTCATACTAACAATATCCGTAACTATTTTAACATTATAACGATCACGAATCGCGAGCAAAACTCCTCCCCATCCACAATCACCAGGTCTATCTTTACGAACCACATGAAAACTCGGAGGAAAGATTTCACCATTAGACACTGAACTCGTAAGAAAGGTCTCAATTAATGCTATCATGTCATATTCACTTTCCATAACATTATTAAGAAACATATTAGTTTTGTTCTTAGGCCACGAACATTTTGATAGCATATTTGCATTTCATGGAATCGCGGTTGACGCTTGATTGTTATTGTCTTTGGCACGAAAGTTCTGCCGCCATGGTTTAATACAGATGTCTTCAGCCCAGTTTTCAGATGACATTATATTTTCGGCCTGCTTCAATGGAACTCCGAGTTTGAACGACGCAAAATGTCCACGTAGTTTCAGTTTTTCAACCGTGCATTCGTCGTTCCACATATTGAGTTAAGATGTTCGCGTACTTGCTCTACTGGTGCCTTCTCGTACGTAGTATAGGTGCAGGTATCTTCGCCTTTCAGCAGCATGCAACATCGTAGAACCAGGCGCAGCGGTACCTCAAGTAACCGGGAAGTGAGGGGCGTGCCCGTTTGCGTGATACTTCTTGCCAGTTGTCATCAATCCGCTCGCAGTCCTGGCTATTACTTAAAGAGACGGAACTCGGAATATTCTGCGAGCATCATCTTTGAGCACTGAGAACAGGAGCCACAGATGAGACTTTATTTGTGCTGGGGACAGTAAACGCAGACTGATCCTTATCAGTTCCGAGATGTTCGATATTTGGTTGAGGTTTAGGTTGAGGTTTCCTTCGGAGGCTTATTTTGTGTAGTGGGTATATTTTCAAGGGTTGGACTGGTTTGAGTACCGCTAGTTTTTAAGATTTTGGATATTGGCGTCGGTTCGCAAGCCTTATTAATGCTCGATAAGTAGTGTTCCTCTAATTGTAAAACCTTGTTCGTTATCAAATTAACCTATCCATGAATTCAGTTTTGAACGCCAAAATTGTTTAATAGGCAGTGTATTAATTTTGCTCATTAGCTGTGCTTCAATTCAATTTGCAGGTTTTTAATTCGCACAACAGAATCTTTTAAATCATTTCCTGTAATACTTTCGCCTGTGCTTCCCATAGTAGTTTGGGTATCGCGGCCTAGCTCGTACAGTCACGTTATCAGAAGTCTGCATTGATACGTCAAGGCACGAAGCAGTAGAGGTGGTATTTAGATCCTGCATAACGTGTGGCCGCACTGGAGTATGAGAATTATCTCGTTTTGTTGCCTACAGCGACATTCTCCACATATCCAAGACATCTTTAATTCCACCGACATATTTTTAAACACATCAGTAGTAATGTTTGCACTAATAATATCAAAATCTGCTTATATTTTGCACATTTCAATACGGACCGTCTTCGCTCACCTCAGCGCGGCAGCCCGCGCCCGGTGCCGTCCGACTTGCCATCGTAGTGCAGTCCGCAGAAAGTAGATATTGCAATGCCGCGCGCACAGCGCTGGCCGGTAGCGATGATTCAGTGGAGCAGCGGGCGTCGCGCGGGTTGTCGTAGGTCAGGGCTCAAGACGATTAACAAATAATTTTGAAATGTTATTGCTTATATCTTCGAAATTACTGGATGGAAATTAATGTGAGGTTTAGATTTTTCCTTTAATATATTAATCAATGTTTTGTTATACCACGGGGGCTTTTTTGTATTGTGAGATAGAGATGGTAGTGGTACACTTGGTACATATTTGTCTATGCAATAATTTAATTTTTTTTAAATATAAATCTACAGTTTCGTCAATATGTCCAGTATATAAATGAGTGGCCTAGTCGATTTCAGATAAATATGTGTTTTTTTTTTACAAAATCGGCTGAATTAAAATTACTTTTATTAATAATAGAGCATTTAAGTGGAGGAATAACCACATTTAAATCAAATTTTAAAGGAGGATGAAATGAATCTATCGTAGAATAAAACTACTTTTACGTAAAAATAGTTTTATTCAGTGTGTAGTGTTCGCGTAAATATAAGAAATCATTATGAATCTATCGTAGTTAAGGGTTTGTCACATAGTATTATTTCTGTATCTATATTAGAGAAAATTAAGTCTAATGTGTTATTGGAACAATTTTTTAGATATGAGTATTGTCGCAAACCATGATATGCTAGTTCGTTAATTAATTGCTCCCCTATAGTTTGTAGCTCGGTAGGACCCTGTCTTAATATTGTAGGTTCACTCTTATTTCAGTATATAATAAAGAGATCAAAATCACCCGCTATTATATAAAAGTCGCGCGAAATAATTATATTACAAAATGATTCCAAAAATAATTTAATATACCCGGTATATAGGTAGTTATTAAATGCACATTTTGATCGGGCGGAATGTGAGGGGCATGGTGCGAGGAAACGTGTGCGCTTCGTGTTGTGAACGTATGACCCAGTACCGGTATTGTTATCCAGAACGTCTCGATAGAAGCGCTTGGCTGTTTCCACAATTCGGCAATAGTCGCACAAAGTGTACGACGAATTATGATCGCCATACCTCCACCTGATGATTTGCCTGTTCCCGGTAGTACACGATCCTGCCTGTACACAATATATCGATTATCACAGATCTCCCCATCCAAGATACCATCGTGAAACCAGGTTTCTGTTATAATAATTATGTCATCATCATCATTACGTCCCTTCACAAGTCCACTGTTGATCATAGGCTTCCTCCAACGAATGCCACAAAGCACTGTCCCGAGCCACCTGCGTCTATCGATTTCCTGCATGTCTTACCAGGTCGTCACTCCATCTAGTGGGAGTTGCCCTACTCTTCGCCTACCGATACGAGGCTGCGACTCGAGAACCTTTCTTCCCCATCGGTTTTCGGTTCTTCGAGCGATATGGCCGGCCCATTGCCACTTCAGCTTGCAAATCCTTTGGGCTATGTCGGTTATTCTGGTTCTGCGGACATCCTCATTTCTAAGTTTATCACGCAGAGAAACCCGAGCATAGCCCTCTCCATAGCTCGCTGAGCGACCTTGAGCTTCATCATACGGCAAGCAGTGAAGGACCACGTCTCAGTTCCATATGTCATCAATTATGTCATAATCATTATTTAATATTTCTAGATAAAGCGTATGAAGTTTAGTACGTAAACCTCGTGCATTTTGATAATAGACAGATATTGGTGTCTTATCTATTGAGCAAATTGTTATCGTTAGTCCTTATTAATTTTAACATTGTGTAGAATAAATAAAATAAAAATAGATTTTAATGATAATATGTTCATTAATGCATAAATATACATGCACATATATATAAACACATAAATGTACATACTTAAACTTAAGCATGTACCCATACATAATACATACTAATATAGTTTGTATTAGCTGGTAATGATTATGACTATTATAGAGTTTAATTAAATAGGAAAACATAATAATTGCTTGAGCAAGTATTGATGTTTTTAGGTACAGTTTTTGTACTTGTGAGTATAAATTACCGACAGTATGCAAAAAACTTGGGAATGATTTCTGGATGCGCACAGTTTCATAAGTTGAGATAGAAAGGCTACAATGTAAATTTATGATGTGTAATATAAATCGATTGGTAATTGATTATGGTTGCAATTGGTAAATTGAACAATGGTGTTTTTGTTGTGTTGTGTGTTAGTGTGTAGTGTGTGTTTGGTTTTTTTTATACAATATTTTAAAATAAAATAACGTACCTTTATGACAATAATATAACAGGTTTTCACATTGTTTCAGTACCATATAAAAATTGCTAAGTAAGTATATACTACCTAATATAGTATAATTTAATTTGTAATTTATTTCAACTTTTTTAAGTCTATATCTGAACTGACAATAATGTGTGGTGATGTATCGTTTTGGCGAACATATATTTTGCAGTTTTTTATCCAGACATACCTATAGCCAAGCTTGGCGGCTATCTCACGACACTTTTTGTATAACCTCTTGTTGTCTAGGGTTAAGTGCTCGTTACGAGGTCGACCTTTAACGGGATTTTTAGCTTGCACTCTTGTGCAGCTTTTTATATCACAGGTGCTCATCACAACACCCACTTTTTCTGCTATGCATAATAATATACTGGTTAACTTTTCATTTTTACTTTCTGGTACTCCCACCATTTCTATATTCAATTGACGTGCCCACTGTCCTTGTCTTCGGTTTTCCAAGGAAAGCTTATCTAATATCACTTGCATTTCCGTGATTTCACGACTTTGTATCTTAAGTTTTTCTTCGGAAGAATTTGCACGTTTCTGTAGGGTATCAATACGCTTGGATGAGAATTCCAAGGAGATTTGCATTTCGGTGATTGTGGCAGACCGTGGCCTGTTGAGTTGAGTGTATAGCAGTTAACGTATCCTTAATAGTTACTTGGTCCTGAGAAAGATTGTCTGATATATATTTCAGATACTTATTCATATATTTTTTTAATATTCTGATCCTGCGAAGTTTTGAAATTGGTAAGAAAGGACATCATCTCCTTCCTAAAGTCATTTAATTCTAATTTCATGGTTTCTTCTGGTTGTTTTCTTTTTGATCCTCGGAGGGTAGTTTTGCATTGCTGTGTAACCTCAGTATCACATTTCGCAAGATCGGGGTGGCAGCTAGCAAGACCAACTTTAGCCACAGACGGAGATCTTTGAACGTTCATATGTATGAGAACCAGTTTAATGAGGTATGTAATGCAGTTGTTTCGAACGTCGAGTAGGATAAAAATATTAAGAGCCTGTGCCCTTTACTCGAGGGTGTGAGGTGTGGGGATTCACTAAGTGAAAAACACTGCTAAACGCTAAACAGTTCGCACAAATTATGACAGAGTTAAATTCCTTAACTAGTGCACAGGATAATTGTCGTCTTTACTTTAGACACTTAAAGATTTATATTTGATTGTTGCCACTTTTAGATAGAATTAGAATGACAAGTAACACATCCGCTCAGTACTAACGCTAAGGCGTTTTTGTTTAGTAACAGTATTATGACTATTTTAACACACATAAGCCAAAATTAAAAAATAAGGCGACATCTTTTCCATAAAGTCGGTTTGATTTAAGTTTCTTGTATATTCGGGTCATAGAACCTGAGAAATTTGTGTTCTGATATAAAATGGGATATCACTATCTATATTTGACATTCATTATTTCGTAGATTAATGACGATGTAATGAAAAAAAAAACGTATCGCCAATACGTGACTGTCACGGTTTGCCGCCATGTGAAGGCTTAACGGCTATTTAAAAAAGAAATCCTTTTTGGAGACAGTTTACATACATCAATTGCATAAGAACAAACATCCAGACCAGGAAAATTATTTGTAGGCCATACAAATACTTATTCCGTGCAGGATTCGAAAGCGCGGTCCTGAGCATTGAAACTCAATGCGAAGGTACTGCGTCACTGAGGCGTAAAAATTATTTTCAATAACATTTTCAAATTTAATATATATTATAAATTAATTTGAAACTAGGAAATGGAGCATTTTAGAACAAAAACAATTATTTATATGCTTTGAGTCATCCGTAATTCTATTACGAATGTCCCTTCCTGAATATAATTAGTCTTCCTTGTCGTCCTTTAAGCTTTAGTTACCAGTCCATTAAAGATTTCACTTTTGATCACTGGCATCTTTTTAAAGACAAAATATATAAATTTATAATATTGAATTTATTATCAAACTAAACACTACTGACAAAATTATTTTTTTATTATTATTTTACAGATATTGATTTGCATCCATGTGCTTATACTGATTGATCAATAAGTTTTTGGAAACGCAATGAAACTCTGGGATAAGTTTATGTAAATTGTATTAATTTTTCAATGTAATCGTCACTTAAGCTAAAACACCTTGAATAGCGTTTTGCAAGATGGTTAATTCTTTGGAAAAAAAAGGATTCATACTGGGACTCAAAAAAGTTCTCTACAGAAAACATTACCTAATTATTGCCGTCGAATTTTATACCAAGCAAGTGCTTTTTCATGTGAGTAAAAAAGGTGAAAATCACTCGGAGCTAGATCCGGAGAATATGGTGGGTGCTACATCAACTGAAACCCAGCAGTTTGGATGGCATCGCGTGCAACATCAGATCGATGGGCAGGGGCATTATTATGATGAAAAAGCACTCCAGCACGCAATTTTTCTCGAAGTTATTATTTAGTTCTTCGCGTAGTTTTTGATAAATGATGCGTAATAATGCGTCTCCATCTCAGAAAGTGCACCCACGTTTCATCAACGGTTACGGAACGGACGGAAAATAATCTGAACCTTCTTCAATTATTGCAATATTTAGCTTTGCAATGTCAACTTTGCTTTCTTTTGGGCATCTGTTAACATTCGACGAGCTCAACGTGCGGCCACCTTTTTGAATTTTAAGGTATGAGTTAAAATAAACTAAATTGACCTAAACAAAAGACTAAATAACGGATGGTAGCACGTCGATCTACCTTAATAATTTCTTCCATATTTTAACATTTTCTTGCGTAGCGGCCGTTGTTGGCTGCCCGGAGCGAGTGTAGTCATTGCATGCGTTTCTGCAGCGTTTAAGTTCAGCGCACCGGTTTGCCAATGTAGAATAAGACGGAGCATATTCTGCCAAAGTAGACTGCAGTTCTATAAGAACACTTTTTGTAGAAAAATCTTTCAGACAGAAATATTTAAAAACAGCACGAAGTACGAGTTTCTCCATTTAGCATACGGATCAACTTCCCGCCAAAGTTTGATAAAAAAAATGTGTAAAGGTTTTAATTTTGTTTTTTCTGGCCTTGGCTACTAACGAATTCATGATTCGAAAAAATAAAGTGCATTTTTGTAACTCATTGATAAGTGTCATATTCCGAAAACTTATTGATGAAGTTAGTACATAAGACACCTTTTTTATATGAGAGGGGGCAAACGAGCATGCGGCTCACCTGATGGTAAGTGACTAACGCCGCCCATACACAACTGTAACTGTACTGAATTGCAGATGCATTGCCGGCCTTTTAAAAAAGAGTGGGTTATTTTTTTTAAAGGTCCTTAAGTCGTTTGTTTTGGAAAAGTCGCCAGCGGAAGTCGATTCCAAAAGGAAGTTGCGCGAGGAAGAAAACTTCTAGTAAAACAAACAGTGGTGGACCGCCAATCATTCAGATGGTATGGATGGTATCGCGTGTTTTGTCGCGATGTGCAATGGTGAAATTTAGCGCCTAGAATTAGTCCGAACAATTCCAATAAGCACTTCCTTTGATAAATGCGATAGAATATGCAAATAGATGCAACATCTCTTCACAGCGCCAGTGAGTCAAGTCTATCAGAAGAACGAAAGAACTAGTTCATCGACGATTCTAACCACTCTGCGATGGATCCGATCAAGTAAAAGGAGCTGGCACTGGGGTGCCCCGGCCCAAAGAAGAGAACAGTATTCCTGTGAGGCCAAATTTGGCAAGCGGTGTGACGGCATGAAATATTGTCCTGCTTTGCAAAACACGCCAAGCTTGGTCTTCCGTTCCAAGTAATCGCAGAACCGAACGTCATTCGATATATTGATGCCGAGGATTCCGATGCTAGCTGAGACAACGAGGGAAGTGCCCTGAAATTGAGGAAGTACGACAACAGGGTTTGTCAAAGCGCCTGTTAAAATAAAATAGCCAAAGATTATGTGTGTTTCGAAGTGAAATTGATGGACGACAGGACAATATCCGACACTACAGTTAATACTCTCTTGTAACGTGGCGTACTAGCAGTTTTCTCAAAGTAAAATATTAAAATAATTAGTTTAATACATCTTTTATTCGCCACCAAATGTTAACTAAAGATAGGGTTCTTTTTTGGGGTAAACGCGAAAACTTGTGCCTTTTGGGGATTAAACCGGACTAGATTTAGTCGCTTTAGTCGGATTCGGGGCGACTTAATCTAGTCCCATTTAGTCTGGGATTGGGGCGACTAAATCTAGTCCGCTTTAGTCGCTTCCAATCTGCGACTTTGCTCAACAAAACTCGGCTTCACGCATAACTTTATTCCGGCACTTGTTGACGTGTTCCCGAGAAATATTAGCACGGCCATGTTACTGGTTTGTAACATATCGTTTACATACAGAAGGAAAAGGGTAGGTGATAGCATGCAGCCTTGTGAAACAATAGCATTTACAGGCTTGGAGTCGGAACATGCATCATTGACTACGACCATAATGATCCGATCTGAGAGAAAACTGGTCATAAACATCAGATTTATAGACCAAAAATCCTCGCAAAATAACACCAACTCCTACCAAGGATAATTCGCGAGGCTAATGAAATTAAGAACATGTCATAATTTTCACCGTTTGTCACGCTTATTTAATAAAAGAGAAAAATTAATGATTTTTTGGACCCGATGTAATTCTGTAACAGTAAATGTTAGGTCTTTACCTATGAAATTGCCGTTTTCATGAAATAAGTTAACGCAATTTTTTTGGTATAGTTTTCTCTATTATTAAAGTAATCACCCATACAATCGATGCATCTTTGCCAACACAGTGGCAGTTTATTGATGCCCTTCTTGAAGAAATCAGCTAGACGGGCGGCAACAAATTATTCAAAGGTATTTTGTATTACCTCTCGGGTATTGAATTTTTTTCCCGTCAAAAGTTATCCAAATTCTGGAAAAAGTACAATTATTGAGTTCGTGGGGCTCCCATTTGTCAAGCTTTTTACATTGCCAATTTGACGCAAATGGACCAATATTGTTTTGATGCTAACCTCAAAGGCTGCTGCTAATTCAACCGAAGATCATCAGTCAAACAGAGTATCATGAGTTTCCACAATCGCCTTTAATTCTTTATTGTCGAGCAAAGTTTTCAGACGACCACGGGGTTCATTTTTCAAGTTGAAATTTACAGAACGGAAGCAGGCAAAACAAAAACAGGTAGTGCGTTCGTTTGTACCTGGTATTCGCTCCGTAAACATCGTTGATGTTGCGTGCCGCTTGTGCCGCGTTGCTGCCACGACGGTACTTATATTCCATAATTACTCGAATTTTTAACGTATCCATGATGACGAAAAGATTCCAAAGCGATGAATCAATAAACAAATGACTAATTTTTTAAAATAATTCCATGTTTTAAAAATAAAATTAATTTGAAATTAGAATTCTTAGCCAAACAAAAATGATTTTGATTTGAAATGGCCAGTACTGCAGAACGGCAATTTCATTGTTAAAGACCTATTATTTATTCATACGTACTTTGATGACTAAATCTCGATACGTGTATCAAAGTCCCTAATGAGCTTATGCAAACTGCGAAGTTGCTTGTAACGTCAACACCGCAGTGTCAACTTTAGTGATTTGCTGTCGACAGTGCAACGACCGTCTACACGACAGAGTCGTTCAGCTACCCAATGATTTGGAAACGAGCAGTTCATTTCACTTTTGTTTGCATACTAAGCATAAAATTTTGCTAAAATATCTAAAAGAGAAATATTTTCTGTGTCGGTTGGATTAATATCATATTTAAGTCGCTTTAAAACTATGATAATACTATTTCTCATTTTTACAAAACTGAACTGAAGAACGAACTTACAGTCCACATGATGGTATGCGGCTACTGCAGTCCATGGACACTTACCAACCTCAAAAAAAGCTAACGGCTTTTTTCCCTCTCCTAGATTAAGATGGAATGCCTTACAGTCTTTAATTATACTAGCTCTCTACTGTAGCTTTCATACCGGAACACCCAGCGCAGGCATTGCTATTTTGCGCCAGAAAAAGGTGGTATCTATCCGGACAGTCAACTTGGCAGAGATGTCCTACCGCAGAGTTAAATTAAATTCATGTGCAATATTTTTAAAATGGTAGAAACCCACCGTATTATTAGTTAAAGACTGCAGTACGAATGAAACGGCTTGATTGGGGAAAAACTACGCAATTTCAAATCATAAAATATGTTTTTATTGATTTACCATAGGAAAAATAACTAAACGATGAGTTTTTCTCTAGATGATCATCTGGGTTATTACCGCCCTCTTACCTATTTCTTCCAACAAGCAGCATCTTTCGGTTTGAAGCAAGAGTTAGTTACAGGCATTTAATGTATTCCATCTTAACCATTTCACTGTCCCATGAGTCATAAATGAACATTTCAATTGTTTAACTACTGTGTCTATTTCTCGGACAGGAAGTTGTTAAACCTCAAAGGATACAATACGCTCTTTACCATCTTTGTTAAATTATAGATGTGAAAGTTAATTAGCTCGGAAACACGTGAAAAATTTAATTGTGCATTTTATCTTGTTTGAAGAGTACTTTCATCTCTTCCACAATTGCGTGCACACCTACTGACCCTACTAAACCCAACATGACTACACTAGGAAACACATACCACTGTCGGTAACACGACACGTGTTTCTCATGTAACGAGGCATAATCAGAAGAAATTGACTCTGTTAGGGCTAATCGTTAATTGTCTTACTCGGGCAGTAGTTTATCACTAAAATGTTATAAAAATTAAAACTTATATTAACGCGAACACTACACATTGAATAAAACTAATTTTACGGATTATATCGCGTTTAATGAACTTATTTTATTAATTCATGACGTTTCGGTGCTTTAGCACCCATGGTCACGGGGACTGAGGTGATTGACGTTCCGATGTCAGAGTTAATCCTGAGTACCTTCAGCTCTTTAATTATTAATTTTTCCGATCTACGCAGAATGAACTAACTGTGTCTTGAAGTCTTACAGTGGTATGCTTGGGTTTAGTTTTAATTTTATTAATTACAGGATCCCAAGCAGGTGGTAATACCAGCCTCCTTCTCTATTGAAATTAGGATGTTTTTAATTTCAATAGCCTCACATATCATCCTTGGCAGGAATCGATATTCTTTCGCGAGAATTTGTGGTTTATCAAATCTAATGTAATGGCGGGGCAGTCTAGGATATGATCACAAACTGCAGACTTCCGTAACGTTGTTGCTTCATGTCAGCTATGTGTTCTTTACGCGGGTTTTAATAGATCGTTTTGTTTGCCCTATATATGAGAGACCACATTCACAATCAAGCTTGTACCTTCTGCATCTTGTAGAGAATATTGCACTGACGGATGGTAAGAACTGACTAATCTTCTTCTGCGGCTTGAAGAAACTTCTAATAGAAGCTAGCTTCAGATGTAGCCAATCTTGTCTGTGACACCTCTGACATATGGTAGTACAGGCACACCCTCGACTGTGGCCTTCACTCGGTCACTATAACGTAGGCGCGGGACCCGAAGCTTGTTGTCGTGCAGAACCTGCTTGACGTGCTGAAGCTCGGCGGCCAGGTGTTTGCTGTCACAGATCCTTGTGCTCTCTGTAACAAAGATTTGCCCACGGTAGCTAACTGTGAAGGATGATGGTGGGATTCACCATTTAAATATCGGTTTGTATGGGTCTTTTTTCTATACACAGTGTGACCTATAGTGTTGTTAGGATTTCGAATGACTAACACATCTAGGAAAGCTAAAGAATTATTTGCCTCTAACTCCATAGTAAATTGAATTTTAGAGTTTATTGAATTAAGATGTTCTAAAAATGCAGTTACTTTGTCTGATGGTAATGTTCCTATAGATGAATTTAATGCATTAAAAACTTACGCAACAGACCAGATCTAACGATTCTCCGCGCTGATCTAGGTAATGCTACGGTTATAATGGATACGTCGGATTACTATTTTAAAATACAACAACTTTTATCGGATGAAAGTACGTACGTAAAGGTCAAAGCAGACCCTACAACTAATACGCTTAAAACAACAAGCGATCTAATTAAGAAATACTACAAGAAATTGAATCTAGACGTCAATTCGATAATACCTGCGTGCCAAACCACCGAAGTTGTATGGGTTACCAAAATACACAAACCGAACGCTCCATTACGTCCAATAGTGAGTCAGATCGATTCGCCAACTTACAGATTGGCTCAACTCGTAGCAAAACACTATCACCACTCCGAGGATGCACAAGAGCACACACTAAGAATTCATACCATTTTGTTAGTGAGATAAAAGACCTATGTCTTACTGACAATAAAACTATGGTCAGTTTTGATGTTCAGTCTCTATTTACATGCCTACCTGTTGAAGACTGCATCTCAATTGTAACTAGAAACTAGAGGAAACAACATGCCAGCAGAATATGCAGTATTACTTAGACATTGACTTACATCTGGCTATCTATTGTGGAAGGAAGAGTTTTACAAGCAAGTAGATGGTGTTGCAATGGGCTCACCGGTATCTCCCATTGTCGCCGATATTTTCATGGAGGACTTTGAGGAAAAGCCCTGCTTACTGCACCAGTAACTCCAAGGTTCTACAAGCGGTACGTAGACGATACTTTCACAATTTTACTAAGTAACTGCATTTTAGAACATCTTAATTCCATAAACTCTAAAATTCAATTTACTATAGAGTTAGAGACAAATAATTCTTTAGCTTTCCTAGATGTGTTAGTCATTCAAAATCCTAACAACACCATAGGTCATACTGTGTATAGAAAAACCCATGTAAACCGATATTTAAATGGTGAATCCCACCATCATCCTTCACAGTTAGCTACCGTGGGCAAATCTTTGTTACAGAGAGCACAAGGGATCTGTGAGAGCAAACACCTGGCCGCCAAGCTTCAGTACGTCAAGCAGGTTCTGCACGACAACAAGCTTCGGGTCCCGCGCCTACGTTATAGTGACTGAGTGAAGCCGGCCACAGTCGAGGTGTGCCTGCTGTACTACCATATGTCAGAGGTGTCACAGACAAGATTGGCTACATCGTGAAGGGAGCTTTATTAGAACTTTCGTCAAGCCGCAGAAGAAGATTAGTCAGTTCTTACCATCCGTCAAGTGCAATATTCCTCTACAAGATGCAGAAGTGTACAAGCTTGATTGTGAATGTGAGCTCTCATATATAGGGCAAACAAAACGATCTATTAAAACCCGCGTAAAATAACACATAGCTGACGTAAGCACCAACGTTCCGGGAAGTCTGCAGTTTGTGATCATATCCTAGCGGCCCCGCCATTACATTAGATTTGATAAACCACAAATTCTCGCGAAAGAACATCGATTCCTGCCAAGGATGATACGTGAGGCTATTGAAATTAAAAACATCCTTATTTCAATAGAGAGGAGTCTGGTACTACCACCTGCTTGGGATCCTGTAAATGATAAAATTGAATCTAAACCCAAACATACCACTGCAAGACTTCGAGACACAGTTAGTTCATTCTGCGCAGATCGGACAAAATTAATAATTAAAAAGCTGAAGGTACTCCGGATTAACTCTGACATCGGGACGTCAATCACCTCAGTCCCCCGTGACCATGGGTGCTGTAAAGCACAAACGTCGGGAATTAATAAAATAAGTTGATTAAACGCGATATAATCCGTGAAATTAGTTTTATTCAAAATTAAAACTATTTAGCAAGAACTATAATTTGTTTTCCTATCTAATAATCATACCAAAATCTTGATGCGAAATAAATGATTTCAGATATTTTTAAAGAACATAAAAAGATCGTGAACTTTGTCTCTTTTGGAGGTTAAATAAACTAGAATAAAATTCCACGCGCTCTTACTACCATAAAGGCTTAAGCACCCTCATTTAACAACGTTCATTTGCCGAGCTAGAAACTAAATTGTTTTCCTTTTGAATGTTAAAGCTAGGCAAAGGTTTCGCATTTTATTTCTTTATTTCAATTTGTAACATACTTTAACGAGTAAATAGAACCAGAGCCAACCGTCGATGCCTTTGATCAAAGATACGCAAAATAGTAAGAGTTACATGACATACCTACGTGGAATAGAACACATTGTTTTGAAACAGTTGTGGTGTACGCAGAAAGTGTATTTACACAATATATGGATATTTGAATCGCAACTTTTCCATGATGATGACACTGTGTGACCATCTTCGTAAAAAATAAGTTAACCTTAGTCCCAACTAGCGATATATGGTGAGCAGTAGATTATTCACCCTAATTGTAAACCGATTTTAATTATTTTTTATTAAATTAGTTATACTTCAAGGCAGGTTACACAGTTTGTAATGTACACAGTATGTAATGGAGCAATATAACAATAAAACTGTGAAATTTAATATGCTACTTTTAATAATACGTATAAATAAAAAGTTATATTATCTTCCCGTAATATTATTCTAGAGAGATAAAGTGAGAAATAAAATTTAGGATACCATGTCAAAAGTCGAAACTATTCGCTGGGGTAATTAAAACGTCAACTTTGATTTAGTAGACGTGCAAACTTAAATGGGGTTGACGTAAGGGTAGTTACAAGCTTGTCAATAGAACTGGCAGCTTCGTTACGTTGTCATGAAAACTTACTCTTTGATATAATAATGCTGTTTAACTTGTTAGTTTAAAGCTCAGCAATAACTTCTAAATGTGTAATTGTCTTGTTTCTAATAATTAAATTATGAATTTGTGCGTGTGCTGTGTGCGTTATCACTTCTGAGGACTAAGATGGAATGCCTCGCAGCCTGTAATTATACTGGCTATCTACACCCTTGAAACCAGAACACAGCAGCGCAGGCACTGCTATCTGGCAGCTGAAATAGCTAGGAGGCCTCCTGGGAATTAAATAAGTTCTACCACATAGTCCTCGTATTGAAGAAGCGATCGAGCGGAACCAGGGCTCCAAAGTCTTACCAGAGATCTGTCTACCAGAAAGAGTCAACTGTCGAAGCTGAAAACCGAGTGTGGTAGCATCGTTTCCGGGACACCTGAGATTTTAAATGAGATTGAGCATTGGAGCTACATGCAAGTGTGAGTAACGATCCAAGAGCAAGTCTTATCCGACACTATTTCGATGATGTCCCGGACGTCAGTCTGAGCGAGATTAGAATGGCTCTCCAGTACCTTAAAAAAGGCAAGTCCCCGGGCAAGGATGGAATTACATCGGAGCTTCTGAAAGCGGGTGGAAAACCGGTACTTAAAGTCCTTCAGAAGCTCTTTAATTCCGTCCTCCATGGTGGCACTACTCCGGAGGCGTGGAGTAGAAGTGCGGTGGTCTTGTTCTTCAAGAAAGGCGACAACGCTCTTTTGAAGAACTACAGACTGATTTCGCTTCTGAGCCGCGTCTAAGTTCTGTTTTTGAGAGTCATTACGAATCGTCTCGCACGCAGACTCGACGACATCCAGCCTCCTGAACAAGCCGGTTTCCGATAAGGCTGTAGCACTATAGACCATACACACCCTTCGGCAAATTGTGCAGAGGACCGAAGAGTACAATCTGCCACTTTACCTTGCGTATGTGGACTATGAGAAAGCCAAAAGGATTCCGTCGAAATTTGGGCGGTGCTGCAGTCCCTTCAGCGGTGCCAAGTGGACTGTCGGTATATAAAAGTGCTAAAGTGTTTGTACAGTAGGGCTACGATGGCTATCCGAGTACAGAACCAGAGTACGAAACCTATCCAACTTCAGAGAGGTGTAAGACAGGGTGACATAATATCCCCGAACCTCTTCACCGCTAATGAGTCACAGCATCCATTTACAATGAAGTGGATAAAAAACATTTTATCTATCTCTGAGGTTAAGTATAACTTTATGTATACTGTAAAAAAAACATGTACGAGTTAAAAATTCAAATATACTAAGAGCTAGCCGCAGCTATATTTAAATATTCCTTCGCGTGATCAACTTAATACCAACTTTGCAAGCTTAATTTACTAATCCTCCTCAAATAATTTCTTAATTTAACCTGATGAATTCTGAAAGTGTTTATTTTGCGTTTAGCCCATACGACCCCGCAACGTGAATTTGCTATTATGACTACAAAAAAGTTAAATATCCTTTCGTATCACAATTGTGCAGACGTCGTTTATTACGATAGCCAATGAGGCTTGAAGATACTATATGTTCCCTGGGATCGGGGTCATTTTTTAGTTCAATAAGTTATTATAAGGAGTAAACCCATAGGAAATAGTCTTCTAGAAAAGAATATTTGGATTTTATATACATAACATTACATTTATGTCTATGAACATAATTGCGAAACAATTTATTTGAAGAATTTTTAGTTTACGCTTTATTAAATTATTATAGGGTATAGTAGTCGAGCACTAACTTCACTAGCTTGCCTACTATCTCACCCGATAGTAAGTGGTGATGTAGCAGAAGGTTTTAATGCGCATTGAATTAGCCTAACAAAAGCCTATTGACTCTTACCTTGAATCAGCCACATTGCTAAAAAAAATAAAGTTACAGTCCCACTGCTGGGTACAGATCTCCTCTCATTTCTCAAAGGGTTTTTTGGTCAAGGAAGTGTCCAGCACGTGGTTCCAAAGAATGTTGGCGGACTTCATATGTCTTCGAATTATTTCTTATTTCTTAGATGAGCTTTCTGCCGAGCACGTGTGGTACACCTACATTTTAGTCGGATGGAAAGACAAAGGTTGGCAAATTATACTATACTAGCTGGCCAGGCAGACGTTGCTCTGCCCTTTGCGGTGACCCTTTGTAAAATAAAAATCCTTAAATTCGCAATACAAAAAATATTGAGGGTTATTTATCGGAATAAAAACTATCCTATCTCTCAAGTTAGACCAAGCTGCACACAGTGTGCAAAATTTCATTGAAATCAATTCAGTAATTTAGGAGTTAATCCCGGAGAATGTTACACGTAATTTTTATATATAGAGATTAAACATTTAGAACAAGTTTACACCACAGTTTCAGCTAAGGTTTCTAGGATTAACAACGACAGATAGATACGCTAACTAAGAAGCCACTCATCGCCAATCGGACATCAGTTGAAGATTTTGCAAATTTAAAACAACAATACTCAAAAATTGCAGGATCCCATTTTTTAAGTTTTACGTATTGTTACGTAATACAAACACAAACTGATATAAATACGTGACGATTTTAATCAGTCGTCGAATACTGTTTAGTTAAATAAATTAACAAATCTTATTATTATTAATTTTTTCGCCTAAAGGCTAAGTAGCCATTCAGCGAGGAAACGCAGCCAGTGTTTTCGGCACGGAGGAGAATTGCTAAAAAATAACAAGTCCGCCAACTTGGGCGTTCCACCATATTGAATTTAGAGTGACGTCATTTTATTTTTTTGTATTCTTTTCAGCAAACTCTTTCATTTGATACACATATCATGGGAGTGTATAAAAAATAACTAGTCCGCCATCTTGGGCGATCTGCCAAAATTAATTTAGAATGACTTCACTTAAATAACCATGCATTGTCTTCAAAACTAAACGTGTGTGCAAAATTTCAGCTCAATCGGTTGAGGATAACTGCTTTAAAATTCAGTTGCAAGATTTGTCCCGAATAAACATACAAAATTTGCAAGTTAAATAAAATAAATCACATCCAAAATTAAAAAACTTGAAACGGCTGTACCGATTTTGATAAAACACGTCTAAGAACCACCACAAGAAAATCTGCTTTTAAATTAAAAAAACGCACCCAAATCGGTTCACAAGTTTAAGAGCTACGGTGCCACAGATAGACACTCAGACAGACAGACAGACACACATAGCGGTCAAACTTATAACACCTCTTTTTGCGCCGGGGGTTAAAAAGAGTAAAAGCCAACTTCTAAGCACTAAAAGAACATTTCACATTTTAAAATAGGGGTTTTAATTCTTCTATACACTACTCGTATGTCTTGACACCGACTTTAGAATGTCAATTTTTTTTTATTTTATTATATTTTTTTTCATTTTTAACATAACTTTAATATAAATAAACCACTAAATGCGTGCCGGACACTTTATCGCGATCAATATAGTACACGACTCGATACTCTCAAGATTCGACCGTAGCGAAGCACTCGAAATATTTCACCTAAATTTTCTTCCATCCGTTTGTACCTTTGCTAATATGATTTTTCTGTGAATAAGCAGTTCTACGAAAACGATACAAGTGACTTACAACTTGACAATTAATAAATACATATATATTTAACTCTACAAAGCTAACCAATTTTAAGCTACCTTATATTAGTAGTAAGTGACCATGTCTCTACTGGACACACAATACACTGAACGCAACTCACAACGCACAACAACTCACTGAATGGTCTGGAATGTCACTGACATGAAGTCAGTGAATGAGGATATTGACATTGAAAACAGAGTAACCCACGTATCACATCGGATCAGCAAGCTGAAGTAGCAATGGGCCAAAATGTTTCGTTTTGGCAAATTACCATTCATATTGCTTGAAGAACCGACAACTTATAGGGCAGAAAGGTTCTCGAGTAGCAGCCTTGTACAGATAAGCAAAGTAGTAGAGTGACTGCCCACTAGGCGGAGAGACGACTTGGTAAGACATACAGGAAGTCGTTAGATGCAGGTGGCTCAGGGACGTGTTTTGTGGCATTCCTTGAGGTAGGTCTATGTTCAATAGTGCACTTATGACGGGCTGCTTAGTGATGATTATGATAATGATATATATCACTTCAAAACGGTAAAAGATGTATCTAGGTAGTTAAGAGTTTCGCGCTCAACTGGGCAAATTGGGATCATCTCGGTAGCTGTCTATCTATCAAAGAGTCTTACCTCAGTGATTCATGTAAAATATTGGGATGTTACATAATTTTTTATTTGAGAAGCGACAGTAGCCTTAAAGTTTTAAAGGTTTGAACCCACCATTTGACTAATATCTTGAACCACTCTCAGCACAAGTATTTCAAGCTTACCTGGTATGGTTAAGGGGAATATTAGAAGTTTTAATATTTATATAATATAAATTAAATAAAAATAAATTATAATAAATTCAATACAATTTAACGATCATGCACGCATGATGACACGTAGATTATCCATGCATGACTGCACGTAAAGCATGTCATGCCGAATTACAGTCTGTAGGGTGTAGGGGTATAGGGTAATTGTGTTCTGTGGTCATAACAATTGACTAATTAAAAATATTTTTCTATAGAAAAGAATGACAAACGAGTACACAGTCCACCTAATGATAAGTGGATACTGTGCCCATAAGTGTGATTAAGAATCAAAATGCAGATGCGGACCCTGGAGGACTAAGATGGAATGCCTCGTTACAAGTAAAAAGTCTCTTCGGTTCTACACTCTCTACATGGAACACTGCAGCATTCTGCTGTTTTACGCTTGTATTCTGTAAGAGCATGGTCCTTCCCCGGTCGAGTCGACCCATTCGCGCTACAACCATGATAAAGCTGCAACGTGGCTCTACCACATGAAAATTAAAAGAATATATCTTAATTTATTATTTAAAATCCACCAAGTTTTTAAGCAGGTGATAAGTTTAGATTAGACGTGAGCCCCGCGCGGTATTTTAATGTAACCGTACTAAATCAACTTGGTAGCTTCAATTACGATTGTCAGAATTAGATAGCGCGTAGAGATTAATGTGAAGCGAGTTACGGGGATGCTTAAATTTTATGGGACCAGACAATTAATCCTCAAGATATGCCGCTTGTGAGTTGTATTTTAATATAAAATAGACCGTATACTGGCGGCGTAAAAGATCCACTACACTTTATGATACCCTGGTTGTCGTAGGAGACGACTGAGAGAAATTGAAACGGAAAACGGACAGCAGCATCTTCCAGGCTACAAGTGAAAATAATTAAAAACTGAGGCTTCGGACCCGCCTGCCAAGCGTGGCAACTATAGCAAATATTCTCCTTATGAAGCAATCCATGGGGAAGGTCCTTGTTCAGACTGAAAAAGCTGTAATGAATAAATGAATAATGAAAACCTAATATATAAAAATTAATTTTTGTTTGTTCGTATTTTATGCGCAGCCATACCGTTCATCAGATTGCGGTAAAACTTTGTCAACTTAATGCTTGCACTTGCGCGAAGGTAATAGGCATAGTACAATTAACTTACAGTAGGTGGCGCGCGTATCCCACCGACATATATATATATAGAGCATGCTTAGAGTATCCTTACAATTACTATTTTTGAAATCAGAACCTTTGAGACCTTTTTTATATACTGTTACTTTTTTATTAATAATAAAGTAAGATGTATACATATACAAGGTTATTTTGCAATAAGCGGACAAATTTGCAGAGCAGGTTCAGAAAATTAATATAGGTAAATGGTGAAGAAAAATTTATTAAAAAAAATCTCAAACATTCTGTCTTTTAAATTCAAAATAAGTGGTAAAGCATTATTTTATTTACTGCGCATGCTCACATTCGTAAGGGTCGATGAGCAAAAACGTTGTTGCCCATAAATCACATTCAATTTGGGATAATTTCAAATAAAAGTAGAAGCCTTATTTACTCGTATTTTCAAAGACTGCAATAACGGAATATCATTATTAATATATTTGAATTTAAGTTTAAAATTTGGTTACTCTTTGAAAAATAACCCTGTATAGTACTCAGTATGGATATATTATGGCACTTTGTTACCATCGACCATCGACCAACTTTGTGAAATAATTTCATGTTCATTAACACACTGGTGTACGTTATCTATAGTTAAAAGTAAACTTTCTTTCAATAATAATAATCCCTATCAAAATGCAAAGTGGGTAGAGAAAGCTATCAAATGGTAGGTACCTACCAACGGAAGCACCTTAAAAATCTATATTATTAAATAACCAAGTTATTTTATAATTAGGGAAGTACCTACCTGAGTTAATGTCCCTCGATATACAAAACTACTCTACACGTGTTTTGTTACGTCATCCAACACTTAAAGTGTAAATAAAATTTGACTAGTTCTGTATTAGTTAAAACGTTATCTGTACGGATCATTAAGCTGAAGTGGCAATGAGATTGCCATATAACTCGAGGAACCAATAACCGATGGGGAAGAAAAGTTCTCCAGCAGCTCCCTACCCGATGGAGCGACGATTTGGTAAGAGGTGAAGAAAGCCGATGGATGCAGATAGCCAGATAGCTCTGGAACGTGCTTTGTGGCATTCGTTGGGGGGACGCCTATTATCAAAAGTGGACTTGTGAAGGGATGTATCATACTAGTTAATAGGCAAAATATCTCGCAACCATTTGTTACACTTTCAGATAGTAGTGTTAGTGTGTTTGATAACTTTTGACGTTTTACTTACCTATTTAATTCAGCCATGAATATTTAATGCAAAAAAAATTAAAAACAGGCGGTAGTAACCGGACTTTCGATAGTGGCACGTTTTCTATGTGGTAGAGTCATGCTGTAGCTATGTTATTATGGTTGTAGCACGAATTGGTCGGCTCGATCGGTAAGGACCACGCTCTCATAGAATAGCTTAACGCTGCTGTGTTTCGTATGGTGAGTGTAGAGAACCAGAGACCCTTTTTTCTGGAAACGAGTCATTCCAATCTTAGTCCTCACGGGTGACATCGCATCTGTATTTTGATTCGTAATCGAGGATACATGTAGATGTCCATGGGCCACAGCATCCGCTTACCATCAGGTGGACTGAGTGCTCGTTTGTCACCCTGTTACTCATCATATGGAAAGTTCAGGCTTTGGAAACTTTATCACATTTTGGAATGAAAATGATCGCAGATTTTAAGATAGACTAAGGTCTTTCGAATAGTGAAAAGCACCCTAAAAATCTTTCACTTCCAACTCGTACGTACGTTTATCACATCAAAAAAGGAGGTTCTTTAATAAATCACTTTCTGTTAAAGCTGTGCGCTTGTGAAATAGATGTGCTCAGTTCCTTCCTACCTTCAAAAATCTACTTAGTACATCTCGTTCTTTCTTGTATCTATCCTACTTTTCTCAACTGTTATCATCTCGTGTTTTTATTTTATTTTTGTATCTTTCACTTCCAAAAACCCTAAGGGTAGATTTTTGTAAAAAATAAATAATGTGAATTTATTTTATTTTATTTCAAGAGTATATAATATATGCATCAACTTTAAAAAAACAATAATAAATTTTTCTCCATACAAATTTTAATACACTCTTGCGAACTCCTCCTCCATTTAGATTAAAAGTATTTAGATTAAAAGTACAAAAATTAATGTATGTAATTAACAAAGGGAAAATTTTCGGAGAGGTGCAGTGCTTCATGTATTCAATTGAATGGCAAAAGAGATTACCGCATGCCCAGATTCTAATGTAAAGCAAGAAGTTGCAGCCAATAATGAACGACACAATAAGCGCCGAGATTCCGGATCCTGAGCAAATAAGAATTGTATGTACCATCGTCGAAGAAATATGATTCACGATCCATGTGGAACACAAATATATTATATATATATATATATATATATATATATCATTAAATTTCAATGAATGTATTATCATTCTAATTAAACAATATAACTCTTCCAAATTTAAAACGATATTTACACAATTATTATAAGTTAATATAAGTAACCCGCCGGGTACCAGTTAGTATAAAATATTTTGAAGCTCGCCTAGTATTTTTATTAAGTGTTTTTTTTAGCAAAGTGCCAATAACTCTTCATATTTGGGTCATATAGCTCGGAGAACCGAAAATCAAAAAAGAGAGGTCAGATTCGTATCGATGAGCGGAGAGTAAGATCCCACCACCAAGTGAAGTGACGACTTGGTTAGATATGCAGGAAGTCGTTGGCATTTGGTGAACTATGGACCACGTTTTGTGGCAATCTTTAATGTCTATGTTCACGAAAGGCCTTGTTATGGGTTGTAATGATGGTGATGGTGATTATAGGATTTGAGTTCCGGTCAATATTTCAACAATTGGTGCGAAATCTAAACGCGTCTAATCTATTATGGTAATGAAAACGACTAGACTAGACTAGATAGACTTTCATTAAATTGGAATCTACATAGTAGTAGCAAATGCCATAAGATTTTATCAAAACTCTAATAGAACTTGAAAACATTTTATCTATGAATATTTTATTGAGAGTAAAGAAATTTACATAAGTATTATAGACTTTATTTTTAAAAGTTCTATGTGATATTAGTATCGATTACAAAATGTTACTGATTTTGACTAGCTTTCTTTAAGTGATAATTTTCAAAACATCAAATGGCGAATAATAAAAAACGTTAATAATGATGTGGCATTTATTAATGACATAACTACAATAACTACTAGTGACAATACATATTATCAGTCAGATAAAATAGCGGACGTGTTTAACAATTACTTTATAAATTTAACTAATAACATTAAAACATCAAATACAATAACAACCAATAATGACTATGCATCTAAATTGACATTTTATCCCAATTCTATTTATCTAGTTCCTATAAATAACACTGACATTATAAAAATAATTAATTCCTTAAATAATACAAATTCTACAGGTTATGATGATATTAGTACTAAAATCTTAAAACAATGCTCTAAATATTTATCTTTCCCACTGACCCACATTATTAATTTATCTTTTGTTCAAGGCATATTCCCAACTAGACTAAAATTTTCTATCGTTAAACCACTACACAGAAAGGCGATAAAGTGATATTAACAATTATCGTCCCATAACACTTATACCTGTTTTGTCTAAAGTATTTGAAAAGGCCATACATACCAGAATCTATAACTTCTTTAAGAACATGAAATATTAAAACCAGAGCAATATGGGTTTACAAAAAACAAGTCAACGACTTTAGCATGTTTCAACTTAGTAAAACTTATAACAACCAGCCTAAACAACAAAATACCTATAACATCCATTTTCATTGATATGTCAAAAGTATTTGACTTTGTTAACCACGAATTATTGTTACACAAACTCAACAGATATGGTATAAGAGGTAATGCACTAAAATTAATAGAAGATTATTTAAGTCAACGAAAACAGTGCGTTGAGATATCAAGCTACTCTGGACATCGTAAAAAAATTATAGATCACCATATCGCGAAAATAAATGCGGAGTGCCGCAAGCAAGTATACTAGGGCCTCTATTATTCATAATATACATAAACGATCTTTCCAATATAACTACACACAAATGTGTGCTGTATGCTGATGACATCACCATTAATATTGAAAATAATAATAAAACTTTTGACTACGAATACGAATTAAATAGTACTTTAGAAAAAATAATAGATTGGTTAAGGCATAATAATTTGCACCAGTCTTCCAGTACCCGCTTCAGTTCCCAAATATAAATTTAACAAGGTGTACAGCAGGCTCACACCACCCCTCTCCAGCCCTTAGCATTTCGAGTGATACTTCATCATATCCGGCTGCCTTACCTGCTTTCATGCTTTTCATTGCTTTCATTATTTCATCTACACTTATCTCCCTACCTTCCACTTTTCGGAATTTCTTTTTCACTTAATTCAGACGACCCTTCACTATAAACACGCTTTCAAAGTATTCCTTCCATCTCTTTAAATTCGAAACTTCATCATTCAGCATACAGCCATTCTCGTCTCGTATACCATTCATTCTAGGCTGTTTTGAATTTCTAGCAGTTTTACGAGTTTCCAGAACATTTTAATATTTGCCTGGAAGTTATCAGATATCCTTCTATCATTCTTATCCGTTCTTTCTTGCTTTTCCTTTCAACAACTTCTTTTTACTCTTTATTTATAAGTCTAAAGTCTGCCTTTTTTCTTTCAATCTCATCATTCATACCGCCAGAATTACCAGCTTTGGTTGCCAGTAAATCTAGTCATGCTCTCTTCTTTGCTTTAACTTCCATCCGAATCTCATCATCCCACCACAACGTATTATTTTTCCTTCATTCGTTCTCTTACTTACACCACATACTTCAGTGGCTGCATCCACCAAAACTTTCTTAACATTATTCCATACAGTCTTCAGGTCTAAATCATTCATACATATTTCATTCAAACCATTTATATTCTCCTCAGTCTACATTTATACTTCTCTTTCACACCTTCATCTTGTAACCTCTCTGTTCTTATACGCTGTAACGCAGTAGTAGACACAGATGTCCGATGCCGCCAAAGCTTGAATAGACCATTAATTCGGCATAAGACCAGGTAATGATCCGTCCCTACGTTGATCCCTGGTAAACTCTTGTATCTACCACTGCGCTCGCATTTTTCTTCATCCACAATTATGAAATCTATCATGCTTCTATCATTACCTCTTTCCCATGTATACATGTGAATCCTCTTATGGCGAAAGAAAGTATTCGTCACAAAAAGATTCTTTTCCTCACATACGGCGAGGAGGTCTTCACCATTCTCATTTACACTTTCATCGCCAAACATTCCTAATATCCTTTCATAACCAGACCTCTTCACCCCAACCCTTCCATTAAAATCTCCTAACATAATGATATTTTCATTTCCCTTACATTTCATCAACACCATCTCACCATGTCCCAAAACTGCTCGATATAAGTGGGTTTAGATATGTCTGGGGCGTACACCCTAGCACAAACAACTTCTTTAAGCCCACTTTCATTCGTATCCACAGCAGCCTTGGGCTTACACATTCATACTCTTTTCACACATTGACCCATTCTTTCTGAAAGGATGACATGGGATAAAGAATAGAAAACTAATAGTACTTACTTACTTACTTACTTATCTTCACGCACAATCCCTGACGGGGTAGCCAGAGAGAACAGATCGCCAAGTGTCACGATCCTTACATATCTTTTCGCTTCTTTCAGATTCATAATCTTCATGCATGCACGTCTAGGTATCCGAGTACTCTTGACCTCCCTCTTCGAGCAGTTTGTCACATGGTTCGAGTTAGTCTCGGTCTACCTCGACACCTTTAATATTAACTTTCGCGCTATATATTTTCTTCACCATTCGGTCTTCACTCATTCGCTCAACGTGCCCAAACCATCGAAGCACGCCTTATCAATTTTGTGATAAGGTCATCTTCAAACTCACCATATTGCGAATCTCTTCGTTTCGCTTTCGGTCAGCCATGGTAACGCCGCACATTTTACGAAGAGATCGCATCTCCACTGCCTTCAACTTGCTTTTATGCTTCTTCTGGCATACCCAGGTTTCTGCCATATAACAAAGTTGGTACCAACACCGCGTTATGTATTGCAAGGCGTGCGCTCACTACGCCTTGCCTTTTGACTAAAGCAGTCAAGGCACCATTGACTTTGTTCCGGCAGCGACACGCCTGTCCACATCTAAATCACATCTTCCATCCCGGCTAAAAGCACTCCCCAAGTATACAATTTCATTTACCTGTTCTAGACATTCTTGATTTACCCATATTTCACACTTCGTTCTCTCTTCGTCCCTTTCAAATACCAGAACCTTAGTTTTATTGGCATTCAAACGGAGACCTTTAATTTCACATTCCTCTTTCATATTGCGTGACTAATGCCTGCAGTTCTGCTCTGATGGTGCAATACACTGCATCATCAGCATACAGCAGACAATTTACTTTTATGTCACCCACCTCACACCCAGACAGCTATCTTTCAGCTTCTGTAAACAGCTGTCGAGATATAGTATGAACAGCCAGGAAGACATGACACAACCCTGTTTTACTCCTGTTTGACGCTAAACGTGGGTGACAGGTCATGCCCTACCCGCACACAGGCTTTACAGTCGCAGTAGTGCCTGCACAGCCCTTAGCAATCGACCATCCACACCGTACCCCGGCAACAATTCACATTTTCCTTACAACCTTATCAAATGCTTTCTCAAGATTCACAAAGCACAGAAAATCTTCTGGTTAGCAGCCAGAAGCTCCGTGATCATGCGGAGAAAATATTTGATCCGTGCATCCTCTTCCAGGTCTAAACTGCATTGAGCCTCCCATAGAAATCTTTCCGATTTCTCTGCATCCTACGCGTCAAAACCTTCGAGTATACTTTACTTGTTAAACTGGTCAGGCTGATCGTTCGATAGCACCCGCAGTCAAAATGTGAACCTTTACCTTTATATAAAGGCACAATGACTGCGGATCGCCAATCATCCGACGTCCCCGTCCGCCAGCACAAATTGCACAGCAGATGAAAGCTGTCCCAGACGCGAGGCCCACCATACTTGATCATTTCAGCAGTAACTCTGTCTAGTCCCGCGGCCTTACCACATTTCAAACTTCGAATCGCACGTTCAATCTCTTTCATACTGATGACCCCAGCGTCATCGAGGTCCAGGTCTGGCGTACCAGTCACGGAGTCATCCCTGATCCTCACCAAGATCATCACACGCATACATTTCTCTATAAATTCGCCCATCGCTGCATGACGTCCGATTTTTCTGTGAGGACGTCATTAGTTCTCGAAAGCACTTTGTTCATTCTAAGGCCGTCGCACCACTTTTGCCTTCCAACCTCTTTCCAGAAGAGTTTGAGTTCTCCCTAAAGTTGTAGCGACAACCTTTGTCCGCTTCCATTCTACACTTTTCACGCATTTCTCAATCAATGCTTTCGTGTGAACTTTCTGCAGCTTATATCTTAAAAACTAATAGTAGTATAACAAATAATAGTGTTTGTCAACCAGGTGCCGTGACTGCGGCGGGGATCACTGAAGTAAGTTGGCTGATCGCTAAGGACGCGCCAGTCAAAGATATTTTTCTATCTCATACAATTCTACCAGACCGCCAAATGCGTAAGGACTCTAAGAAAAGGACCTCGATAAAGAGTTCGATTGAAACTTTGCGGATTTCAGTTTAAATATTTAACCTGCTGAAAAGGTCTGTGAATTTGTTGAGTTAGTTAAAATAATCAAATTATTACGAGTAGATTTATATTCTTGCAAAGGTTAACTGAAAATCAAACGAATTTAATTGAATTGACTATTTATCAATTATTATATTAACGTAGCTTAGTTATGTTGCCTCACCAAAGGGAATATAAACACTACGTTTTAATAGCGACAGTAAAATGGAGTAGTAACCTTCAGTAGTGTTTAAACATCATCTCAGAGAGTAATCTGTGCTATCTACTTTAGTTAAGTTGTACCATTGAGTCAGTGATTTTGTAGATCATTTATCAAGCAATTATTAGATCCTTTGAAAATTGATTCATAATTATAGTTTTTCATTGATTTTATTTCAGTTTTAATGGATCGGCTCGACCGGGGAACGACCATAAACACACAGTATAGTGAGTGTAGAGATTTTTTACTGGAAATGAAACATGTCATATTAGTACTCAGGGTTGACAACGCATATAGATTCTTAATCAAGGTCAAATGTAGATGTCTTTAGTCCACAGCATCCGCCAAATTACCATCAGAAATGGACTGTGTGCTCGTTTGTCACCCTTATTCTACAACGAAAAGTTTACCTTATAGGAGGGTTATATGCCATAGTAACTATGCTTAAAAGTTTTTTTCTTTTGTCGCACGTTACGATAACTACGAGACAATTGAATGGATTTCTTAGTGGCTTGCTCAGTGTTCAGTGTCAGTTCTTACGGTTTCAGTGATACAAAAATTGGATATTCATCGTTTAATATGCCAACGACGGGTTTTTAGCTATTCATTTTAATACTATTAACCATACAGACTATCATGGTTTATCATACAAAAAATATTTTTAATGAATCAAGAATGAACTTTGCGAAAATAGACATTTAACATTTACTCACCTTACCGTGTAGTGGCTGTGTAAGGATACCCCATATCATCCCGAGGGTGTCGTAAGAGGCGACAGAGGGAAACATATCAGGAGATGGGCAGCAGCATCTTCCTAATAACAACTAAAAAAATAAAAAACTTTGGTTGCCAACATGCCAGCTAAGCGTGGTAACTATGGTAAATACCCTCTATGACGCAGTCTATGGGGGAGGCCCTTGTGCAGCGGTGGAGTTTGGATAGGCTATAACGGTCTCGGTTTTGAAAAAAACTTATTTTAATAACGTTCAATTTAAATTATTTTTACTTCTTTAATTCCCTGTTTTTCGGCACCCATGGTCACGGGGGTCTATAGCGTCGGGAAGAAAAATAAATAAAAATAACTTAAATTAAACGCGATAAAAATCTATAAAATTAGTTTTATTTAATGTCTATTATTCGTTACATTACATTAGTTTCTGCATTTTGAACGAATATTTAGGGCGTTATTTTCTGTAAATTTCTTCGCGCTTTTTTCTAGTTGCTAAGCAAGAGCAATTATAGGTCAAAGTCCTACATATGTGCCAAGCAGGTATTTAATTTTTTAATATGTTCCCATGTAACTTGAGCTTAGAGTTTCTAAAGCGTTTTAATTATCGCTGCCAGAGGTAGACTTGTAGAGAATTTAATGTGCGGAAGGGTTGTTAAAAAGAACAAAATGGCTTGCCTTTAATCCACAAAGTGAAAATGGGAAGTTTAATTCTATTAATTATAACCCTTTGTTATACCAAGTTAAAATAAAACGGGATCCTAAATAAATAATTTTCATTTTTACCTTAGGTACTTTAGTGGTTTTTTTTTCCTGAACGGAAAGGAACGGAACTATTTATTGATATAGATGTTTTACTTTCTTTTACTTATTATAAGCTAATCATCGTCATCATAACAGCCTATCAAAAGTCCACCGCTGAACATAAACCTTCACATAGATCGCCTTTAGGGGGATATTTGCCATAGCTATTGCAATTGCTCATGGACGTGGGTGGTCACTTAACATGAGGTGAGCGGCACGCTCATTTGCTCCCTCTTATATAAATAAGACCTGGCGGTTAGTAGACCGTTTGTTCGAATGCATGGAATATCGACACCTAAATGGTGAAGTTCCGTGGATCATCTACTTGACAGTATAATCGTCATCATTTTTGTAAGTCGGATTGTCTTCATTTCTCAAATATGCAGTTTCCTCCCGGTGTGTTCCTCCATCAGTAAATCCAGTAAAGCTAAACTTAAATTAGTAATAAATTTATTTTGACGTGGTAGAGCCATGCTGCAGCTATATTAATTGTATAGTTGTAGCACGAATGGGTCGGCTCGACCGGGGAAGGACCACACTCTCACAGAATACCAGCGTAAAATAACAGCTTTACACTGCTGTGTTTCGTATGGTGAGTGTAGAGAACCGAAGACCCTTTTTACTGGAAAAGAGGCATTTCATCTTAGTCCTCACGGCTGACAACGCATCTACATTTTGATTCGCAAACGAGGATAGACGTAGATGTCTATGGGCCACAGCAACCACTTACCTTCAGGTGGACTGTGTGCTCGCTTGTCACCCTTCTCGTATAAAAAACCTTTGTTTGTCTAATCCTCATCTACCCTAGGTTCTTTTATATTCATTGCTGTTTTTTTATTTTTTTATTATTATAAGCCAGTGCGTGACTACAATCATACCTAGTGGTGAGTGGTTATGTAGCTTTAAGTAAAAGTAAGTTAAGGTAAGGTAAAGTTACAATCAATATACGTCCGATAGCTAGGCCTCCTCTCATTTCTGAGAGGGTTTTAGTGCAAGGCAATGAACTTCACATATCTTCGAAATATTTTTTTTCTTATTTCTCAGACATGCAGGTTTCCTCATGATGTTTTCTTTCAACGCCGAGCACGTGGTAAATCAGTACTTAAAATTGCAATTAACAATTTCATTGGTGCCGGCGGGGATCGAACCCGGGTTGCTCGCGTACTGTGAAATTTACAATGAGCGCTTAGCGCCTGAGCTACCACGGCTCTAAGTGGTAAATATAAAATATTTATTTTTACCATTGCTTTAAAAGCGTTTTGTAATTATTTTGATACACAATGCAAACTTTATAATGAAAAGACAGCTTTGCGCGTATTGGACAAATGTAACATTTTATTTGTTTGACTTTTAACATTAATTAAACACGTTTTTAATTTTAAGGTTCTGTAGCAAAGTTTAGCGTTTGACTGCGCCGCTGTGTAACCGGGGATTCCAACCCTGCACGGTATAAGTGTTTGTATGGTCTAAAACAATAGTTCCGGGTTTGAATATTTGTCAATGTGAAATTTACATGTGTAAAACAATAGGCACGAACACTCGTATTTTCTACCGTAATAAGGAGGTGTCGATTTTAAAAAAAGACAACCAAATCATCATGCTGCTTGTGAGTTAGTCTGCTGATTAGGGTTTCTATGCAATGATTAGCTTCAAAACTTACTACATCTTCGTTTTTATAAGAGCCTTAAAATAGCTTTTTTACGTGGTAGAGCCATGCTGCAGCTATATTAGTAGTATAGTTGTAGTACGCATGGGTCGGCTCGACCGGGGAAGGACCACGCTCTCACAGAATACCAGCGTAAAATAGCAGCTTAACACTGCTGTGTTTCGTATGGTGAGTGTAGAGAACTGGAGACCCTTTTTACCGGAAAAGAGGCATTCCATCTTAGTCCTCACGGGTGACAACGCATCTGCATTTTGATTCTTTATTGAAGATAGATGTAGATGTCTATGGGTCACAGCAACCACTTACCATCAGGTGGACTTTGTGCTCGTTTGTCACCCTATCCTATAAAAAAAAGCGAAATAATATTTTGGTATTTATTTCACACCACTCCATTAGCATTTTAAATCCGCCATTGAACCCAAGTCTCTTGAAGAAAGTGTCAGCACGCAGATATTTCTTGCGAGATTACCGCGTTGTCGCAGACTAATTCTTACTTACTTACTTACCTAATTTCGCACTGATTGTAAAGAAAGAAATAAAAGAAAGAACATATTTATTTACTGTTACAACTTGCTTTTATAAAACACTAGCTGGTACTCAGGGCGTTGCTGTCGCAGAAAAATAATTGTGGAAATATAATTTTAAATTTGAAAGAGTTATATTGTTTAATTAGAAATGGTAATGATGATGATATATAACATTCAAATAAATTTGTCGGTACGATAGGCGCGCCACCTAGTGTAAATTACTTTTACTAAGCCTATAACCTTCGCGCAAGTGCAAGCGATAAGTTGACAAAGTTTTAGCGCAAGAAATTTTCTTCCTCGCACAACTTCCTTGTGGAATCGATTACCACCAGCGATTTTTCCGGACCGATACGACTTAGGGACCTTCAAGAAAAGAGCCTACTCCTTCTTAAAAGGCCGGTAACGCATCTGCAATTCCCCTGGTGTTGCAGTTGTTCATGGGCGGCGGTAGTCACTTACCATCAGGTGAGCCGCATGCTCGTTTGCCCCCTCTCCAATAAAAAAAAATCTGATCAACGATATGGCAGCGCATAAAATACGAACAAACAAATATTTTTTGTTATATATTAGATTAATTTTATAGACAAAAAAATGGATTGCAGCAACAAAAAGGGCACCGACTCAGCATTAAGCTACATTAACAGCACAGACTACTAAGAGGATACTACGCATATGAACAGAGTTACCACAGCGCTGAAATTCTGTCGGAGCCACATAAGTTGAGCGCGAGCAATCGCTAGACATAATTGAGTACCTACCTATTTTATAACTTAATATCACTAAGTATTTATTCAAATTTAACTTAAAATCTAATAGATATTTATATATATATATGAAATATTATGTACAATAAACTGGCTGACTAACTTTATGCTATGTTCCTCTATCTATATTAATATTAGTCTATGGCACAAACTGAAAGTCTACGAATTTATTCACAAAAAAATTGTTTTGAATTCGTTTTAACAATAATGAATTAAATTATTACTTACAATAATATAGTTTTATTTTTCTTTAAATATTTTATAGGTCCACCAGCATTTGTTTCCATCAAGAATATAACAATTATTATTTTTACGAACATAATCTAGAAAAATTAAAAAATTAAAGGAAAACAAGCGGTAGGTTTACGCTGGTAATTGTACCTCTTACCATAGTCCCCACAGTATACGGAGGTGTATAAGAATTTTAGTGAAGAACTGTAAATAATAAAATGTAATACACAAGGAAAGCCTAATGGGCCGTATGAGGAAGCTCAAGGTTGCTCAGCGAGCTATGGAGAGGGCTATGCTAGGGATTTCTCTGCGTGATAGACTTAAAAACGAGGATATCCGCAGTAGAACTAGAGTAACCGACATAGCCCACCTGATTAGTAAGCTGAAGTGGCAATGGGCTGGCCATATAGCTCGAAGAACAGACAACTGATGGAGAAGAAAGGTTCTCGAGTGGCAGCTTCGTACCGGCAGGCAATGTGTAGGGCGTCCCCTCACTAGATGGAGTGACGACCTGGTAGGACATGCAGGAAGTCGATTGATGCAGGTGGCTTAGGACCGTGCTTTGTGGCATTCCTTGGGGGAGGCCTACGTACAGCAGTGGACTTGTAAAGGGCTGTAATGATGAATACATAAGAAAAGCCTAATATATATAGTGGCAAATGTAATTACGATACTCTTTTTTAACAGGTTCCCTGTCCGCGAGATAGACACAATAGTTAAACAATCGGAGTGTCCATAAACGATTCATGGGACAGGGAAAGGGTTAACCTTTATATTTCTTTGCAGAAATTGTCACTTTTGGCAGGCAGTTTAGGACGTCTCTCACCTGTGGCACAGCTTCTTGTCACTGGTCTTGGTATTTTTTTAAATAAAATTGAAGTGAAAATCGTACTTACAGTCCACCTGGTGGTAAGTGGAGTGGCCACTGTAGCCTTTGGAGCAACCAACTTCAAACAAAGAAGGCTACAGATGCGTTGTCACCTCTAAGGACCAAAATGGAATGCCTAACAGCTTGTAATTATTCTGGTTATCTATACACAAAAACATAAACACTCACGCCTGTCACCCAGAGGGGTAGGCAGAGACTATGGACTTCCATTTGGCATGATCCTGACACACCTCTCTCGCCTCCTCCACATCCATATATCTACGCATACAGTCGGTTAAGGGTACTCTTAATTTGGCCCATTTTCAATATATCGCCAATTTGGTCGATAAATTTTCGTATCTATACAATTCAGACCAAAACACAGCAGTGCAGGTTTGACTGCAGCAATAAGTAAGAGGATGGTACCCACCCAGGCAGACTCCTAAGCCGAAAAGGAGTACCACCTAATAGCCCTGTGTGTAAAGTGTTTTTAACTTTATTTATTTTTACTTTAAAGACACCGACGCCAACGAACACGAATTTATTGCGGATTTAATCTTACTTATTACTCCGAACATCTAGCTTGAATATTCGAATAGGCTTTTGTTCTTGCATCCCTCGTATCGCTTCCTTAGGTAAGAAATAGCCTTCCTTTCGAACTACTGAGCGCCTTCAATACCATATTAATAATATTTTGAGCTCGATAAAATTCCGCGAACGGCGTATACGGATAGAATAAGGCGGATGTGCGACATCAGTATTTATTGGCGAGTCACTTCCTTTTCCGCTTCTTACGTGATTTAAAAGCTTTTACTGTAATATCGCTTCCAGGCTCTCAACTAAAACCAATCTCATTTATCTTGTGGGTATCGTCGTAAGACATTTTATCATTTGTACCGCAAATTAAATTTATAGAGAAAGTAATAACATCATTTTGTATAATTTATTTTGAAACAAATCAGAAGATGGGCAACAGCGTCTTCCTAAAAACGACTAAAAATTAAAAAAAACTGCGGCTGTTAACCCGCTTGACAAGCGTGGCAACTATGGCAAATATTCCCCTATGAGGCAATCTATGGGTGAGGATTAAAGTTCACTGCTGAACTTTAATAGGTTGTAACGGAACGGTAACGGAATTTATTTTGTGTAGTTAATATTTTCGAAAAAAATGAAGTTGCAATGAATATAAGGCATGCATAAGGTTCCGAACTGACAACTGATAGGGAAGAAAGGTTCTCGAGTGGCATCCCGGCAGGCAGGAGTCGGCAGAAGACGGTGGATGCAGGTAGCTCAGGACCGACATTCCTTGAGGAAGGCTTATGTTCTACAATATACTTGCAGTTAACAATGATGATTATGAATATAACTTTTTATATTTTTTATGTTTTATAGTTAACAAAAAAATTCCAAAATGTTCGTAAGTATTAATTTTGAAAAAAGAACATTTAGAAAATTCTGTTATTTTTCGTCTGGCGATAACGCGATGTTTAAAACGCAAATAATGAGCAGGCTAAATCTTTTTCTGGAATTTCCTATAATCGCTACTTGTCTTCACACCCACCGCAAATAAAAACAAATATTTAAAGGATAGTGTAAGCTGCGAAACTAGGCATGAAGGACCTTTGTGAAACTCAAGATTTTAAGAGTAAATCGTATCTAAAATAATTAACGCCCTGAAGCTGTAACTTATACAGCGATTTTAGTTTTTATCTTCTTATTGTTGGAAATACTGCTTACATTAAAGTACACTCACACAGTTTGGAAAATTTTAAATTTCCTTTTACAATTTAGACAATTCTATAGACATTTCACCTCGCAAGTATATTTTATATTCGTATATACCCGTATAGGGAAAATTGTTTTAAATTTAGGTTTGTAATTGTTTTTTCTTGTTTCTCATTGTGATTTTATTTTTATATTTTTTATACTAACTCAACAAATACTTTTTATATTAAATAGGAGGAAATTTTAAACATGCCTGACGGCCACGCATTCCTGGCTGAGTGGATATAGCTCCCAGTAAGGAATGCTTGAATTTTTTCTTTTATCGTAAAAATTTCTCTACTTTATGTACTCTCGAAGCTATATTCTCCAAGATTTTTGGTCCTCACTAAAATCAGCGTTATGGTTTCGCCACTATTGATGCTGAGTAGAGATGGGCCGACTAGTCGCCGACTAGTCGGGATAGCCGACTATTCGGCATCTTTTACAGTCAGTGACAAAACAAAGGTGGTTAGCAAAAAATTAAACCAACATTTATTCCTAACAATTGTTTATTATACTTTTTCATTAATCTGCTGTGCTAGCTGCTAGCTGTTTTTATGATAATTACCTAGCTGCTCTTTATTTTATTAATTATTAATCTGTTACCATATTATAAGGAATTTAAGAATCAGTCAGAAATTAAGTATCATCAATCAATGACACATATATAACAAATAAAACAAAATAACATAGGTACCTTAATAACATTTTCAAGGTATAATAGAGGCATAGTATTACTTTAAATTTAGTTAGTCTTTATTAAGAGTAATAAAATATAAAAATAGTGTGATGGAATCATTGTAAAATATTAAAATAAATTGGCAACAAGATGTTTAGTGCTAATGAATGCCTAAAAAGTACTTAAATATCTTTTTTTTTTAATTAGTGGCAAGTTATGATGCAAAAATGTCAATGTTTCGGTGCAATCTGGAAGTAAGCGGTTCCTTTTTATCTCATATAAATTGCCAGCTTCCGAAAAGAGACGCTCGCTATAAACTGTGCTGGCGGGACAACATAGATATACTTTAGCTATACGAGCCATTTCAGGATATCTAGAACTGTTCTCATGCCACCACTTAAATGGATCTTCAGTTCGCTTTAAGACTGGCAATGTGCAGTAATAATGAAGTACGTGAGCGGAACTAGATGTTTCGTTGTCAATATTGTGCACTTTTCGCGTAACCATTTCTTGGTAAACTCCCCAAAAGTTGCGATGAGCTGTCATTTCGGAGTTAGGATTTTGGGTATTGGTCTCGTCGTTATTTAGGTCATCATCATCATTCATACTGTTCTTTAAGGCTTCCAGCAAAAACTGTGATCTTACTGATACTATATTTTCATTATCAAAAAATTGTTTTTTCTACCTTGGATCGAGCAAAGTTGCAAGTGAAAATAATTTATTCTGTTCCAAATTTCTGAATCTAGTTTTCAAGCCCTTTTGCAATACAGTTTTCATTTCCATTAATTGGTCATTTCCGTCTTCGTCTGTATAGTTTTTCAGATATTTTCCCAGTATTTTTAGGTGAGGAATAACTTCAGATATCGAGGAGCAACTGGAACTAATTATCTTCGTCACCTCTTCAAACGGTTTTAGTAGCGTAATGCATTTTTCGAGTAACTTTCACTCCTCGGCCGATAAATTCTCAAAATTAACTTTATTTTCTGTCACTTACAAAAAAACGGATCGTTTTTGCTCTAACTGGCAAAATATCATGTAATAAGAAGAGTTCCACCTTGTGGAAACATCTTTAACAAGAAGATGTGAAGGTCAATTAAGTTCTTTTTGAATATCACTTAGTTTTTTTTGAGCTGGTGCTGAATAATTGAAATGATATAGTCAATTTTAAGTGAGTCGTGGATTGCCAATTGCATAGTATGAATAAAACATGGAACTGCTTTGAAAATCGATTCATCGATAGCCTTTGCAATGTTCCTCCCATTAACTCGCACAACAGCGTGTAATTTGGCTGCATTTATATTCCATGAGGCAGGAATTTCTTCGAGAGACACTTTTATATTATATGCGTTGTGAGACATAGGAAAATGTTTCATCTGGACTGAACTCTGACTCGTCACGCAGCGAAATTTCATATCGTTATCTAACCAGTGTGCTGTAAAGCTTAAAAAACTTTATTTATTTTTATATTTGTCCACAAATCTGTAGTTACGGATAGCGCAGCAGCGCTGAGCACTCCGTATCGTATTTCAGTTTTAGTTTTCTCATAAATGTTGGGAATGATATTTTCTGACAAATACTTTCTACTAGGTAGTACATATTTTGGTTTAAGCTTCTTCATTAGACTGATAAAACCACGATTTTTTTTCGACATTTTACGACCACACACACTTGTTATGTGGCAGAGACAAAAACTCTTATAAAAATAAATTTATTTAATACTTTTAAACTAACTTAAAATATAGTAGTTGATACAGAGAACTTGGGAATGGAATTATGTTGAGGGATCGAAAGATTTGATTTAAATAGTGTAGGAAGCTAGGGGGCGGGGGTAAAGATAAGGGAACAACATTGTTCTTGGTGTTATCGTTAACTTATTCTAAGATACAATTGGGAATGGTAAACTATAAATATTAGCATATAATATTACAATCGAATTAGTTTGGCTTCTGAGAAAGTAAACAATATGATTTAGATTTTAAGTAAATAAACAATATAAAGTATACAGGTCTTATAACATAAAGTAAATAGTATCTTATGACATAACATTAGTTTGGCTTCTAAGAAAGTAATTTAGCTTTTAAATAAATAAACAATATAAAGTATAAAGGACTTATAACACACAGTTCTTTTATTTATTTAAACTAGGCGACACCGGCAGAGCGAATATACACAAAACGATTAAAAAGTAAACAAAACACGTCACTGCTCACATCACAACACAAGTCACAACACTCTCGGCGTGGCCGCACGATGGCTCGTACGCACTACGCATTCGCGAGGGTGCCGAGTGATGACGATATAGCCCGAATACCTCCGAAAGGCTAGTATTAAAATGACCTGCATCGCCGACTAGTCGGCCGACTGATCGGCAATTTGAGAACCGATTAGTCGGCTAGTCGGCTAGTCGGCAAATACCATAGTCGGCCCATCTCTAATGCTGAGTGATAACCTTTTGGCATGTCTTCGACGTACAAACCCAAATTTGTTAAATTAAGCTATTTATGTTATAAATTGGTATATTGTTGTGTACGTAAATGGTCTGTGCTAAAATAAAGTCTCTCTTTCTTTCTTTCTTTCTTAATAAACTAAAAAGTTGTATCAAGATCTCCCCGCCATTTTAAAATAAACAAAAAAGTCCGACCGCTGGCGGCCTCTATAATTTTTATATGTCAAATGAGTTAAGCGTTGCTTGTTCTAGGCACTTACCTATTACAACTTGAATTGCATTTTGCGTGGACACTTCAGTGTGTCTCGCTTTATACAATGAGTGCTGCTATTAAAATATTATTCAGAAAAAAAATCGATGACTTTTTCATTCTCCTACCATAGTGTATCTATACATCCTTTTTTAACAATACCGTTTGCCAGTCTAGGTGTAATAGGTCCATACCGTTGCTTGGTAGGTCCTAAGTATATAATTTGACTATATTATCTTAATCTACAATTAACATTTACATATTTGTAGTGTGGTCTACACTACATCAGTGGATGATTAGTACCCTAATGTTTGTCTGTGGCACTGAGACCGCAAGGTCGATTACTAATACGCAGCATGGAAATCGAATTTAAATGACCTACACACTGCTAAAGTGGTGTTAGTGGCTTATGGTATGGATTTATCAAGTCCGCATAGAGGAGTTAGCACAATAACTTTTAAATATAAAAAAATTTCAACTCAATCTATTTTTTAATCTCTTCATCTATCATGTGGGAAGCCATCGAATGTAAATGGTAGTTTAATTTTGTTTTGTTTAGTTATAATTAATTTTTTTTCGCTGGGAGCAGCCTTGTTTAATAATTTATTTTACTATTACGATTTTTGCCTCACTCGTCACTCCGCGCTCAGCTGCCGTCGTGAGTGAATACTCTCCGCTAGGATTAAAAGTATTCTGTGGTGGATACTATATCCTTTGTTTACAGCGACTCGTGCTGAAAAAGATCGCTGTAGAAATACAAAATATTCCAAGATTTGATACATACTTGACCAAGGTAAGATATTATTATTATTTTTATAATCACAGATTTGTATTACAATATTTTGTTTCGCTAAAAGTAAGTAGGATATATATATATAAATATACTTATACGTCTTGAACTTTATGGAGTGACCTGAAGGTCTACTTCGGTATCTGCTACTGAAACTCCTCGACGAGTAGAACTAGGTGTGCCGAGTTCATGTTCGTTTTGTTAGTTATGATGACACCTTACCTTCAGACTTGACGGAGTGACGAGAAAATGTACTTCGGTGAATGCTACTGGAATTCCTCGAAGAGTAGTAATAGTAATAGGTGTGCCTTACCTCTGGACTTGACAAAGTGACCTGCAGGTGTACTTCGGTGATTGCTTCTGGAACTCCTCGACGAGTAGTAGTAGGTGTACCGAGTTTTGGTTTGTTTTGTTAGTTATGATGAGACCTTACCTCCGGACTTGACAAAGTGACCTAATGATGTACTTCAGTGACTGCTACTGGAACTCCTCGACGAGTAGAAATAGGTGTGCCAAGTTTGGGCTCGTTTTGATAGTTATGATGAGACCTTACCTCCGAACTTGATGGAGTGACCTGAAGGTGTACTTCGGTGACTGCTACTGGATACTTTCACGATAATATGAGCATTATGAGTCATGTACTTTTGGATTTTCAAAACTTTTATTTTATTGACTTTTGACATAAAATTATCGGAAAATTGGAAGTATAGTAATAACCCAAGCAGCACACAAGTGTTATAAACATTAATATACCAGCCTACATAGAACTTAAAGTTCTTTTAAAAGCTTATAAGAGTGTTGAAAAGAGGTTGTATCCTTATAAGGGTGGTTAATGAGTTATTATACAGCTCAAGCTGTATAAAGTCTGTATTATGGGACCTAAGTCAGCTCTAAGTGTTATTATAGTATCACTAAAATCTTATTTCTGAACAATGGTGTATGCAAACTCTCTTCTAAAACTTATTCTCATAAATACAGTAGTTTTATGATTTCTGTCTATGAGAGTGATATAAAACTAAAAAAATAAATAACACCCATAGTACAACTTAAATATGTATAAGTGACAGAATGTCGCCATCATTCAATAAACGTTCTTTTTGTTTTATATTTATTATATATTTTATTTTATTTTTATGTTTAAAAACAAATTTAGAATGTTTGTCTTTATAAGTTACTTATAAGATAATATCTGTAGTGTAATAGTTTCCTGGCACACCAAATAACAGCTGTAATACGGCAGTTGTACAGCCTCTTATATGCTTGTACAGCTACTGTACAGCTGCACAATTTGTGCCAATTTTTTACTTATAAGAAATGTATAAGCGCTTATACAGCTTTTATACACCCAGAAAATACAGCCTCTAGTATAAAAACGAACTTCAATACAGCTCGTATACAGCTTGCATGCTGCTTGGGAAGGTTATTAGTGAAAACTTGTGCGTATTTAAACTAATTTAAAAAAATACGTACGTATGAACGCTTAAGGCATGCACATTTGGATTTACCAATAGCTTTTTATCATTTTATATCGAAAACGTAATTAAAAGCTTTTCAAAGAAAGTTGAAACCAATATGTGATTTTCAAAAGACTTTGATTTCATATACTATGTTTAGTTGTAACAAAATTATAAGGCTAAGTAAATAGTTTTCTTTAATTTCCGGGCAACGACAGACTTGACTGCGATGTTGGCATCTGTATTTTCACTTTGCGTTTAATAACGCAACCCTTGTTGTTTATTTATGTTAGTTCTTCTATACAGAAAAATAAAATTAAAGTGTCTGTTTGTAATGTCAAAATAATAGCTTTTTACTAAATGCATATGATAAATATATACGATACTTATACAAAAAAAAAACGGTTTTAAAAATTTTTGTCTGTCTGTTTGTTTGTTACGGGTAATCTCCGAAATGGCTGGACCGATTTTGGCAGGACTTTTACTGGTAGATAGGTAATGTTGTAAGGAGTAACTCAGGCTACTTTTATTAACCGACTTCTAAAAGGAGGTATTAATTCGACTGTATATTTTTTATTTGTGTTACCTCTATAAATTTTTCTAGGTGAACCGATTTTGTAGATTCTTTTATTATTTGAAAGCTGGTGCTGCTCATGTGATCGCAAATATATTTGATCAAGGTTTGACCAGTGGTTTTTTAGTTATCCTTAATAATTTATATTGAAGTCGGTTGTACAACATTTTTAATTTTACCACTTATTTAAGAAAAATATATAGGGATCCGCGCACAAAAATTAAAACTCAAGAAATTCAATCGTAATCAATTCCAAGCGGACAAAGTTGCGGAGGACAGCTAGTATGTACTAAATAAAGCCTCCTCATATTTCTGAGAGGGTTTTACGGCAAGGTCTCTACCGCACTGCCACAATACGTGTTGGCGGACTTCACAATTCTTAGATTTTTTTTAAATTTGTCTGTCATGCAGATTGTTTTTGGATATATTATGTTGTAAACTTTACTTTGCAATTCTGTATTGTAATAAAATATGTTAGTTATTTTCTATAGTGCTAATTTTACACGAACCTATTATATTCAGTTATAATGATTATTTTATATTTAGAACAATGGACAGAGGTACTCAAGGAGCTATGGTTGAAATTAAGTTAGTTTTATGAAGTTTCCGTTTAGATTGCGTTTAGAATTTCCCATTAGAGCCGTCCACTTGAAACTCCCGGACTCTGTAAGTAACCTCAAGAGTTTCTTGAATAATACTCGCAAATATTCACTTACCATTATTGTGGCCGCTATTGTGTATCAAAATCAAAATGAAAGTATTTACGTTTATTAACTTGTTCAAGCTGCAGGTACCATTTGATGTTTTTAAAAAATTAATGTATTTTTATTTATTTCAAACCAAAATATAAAATGCGAGAAGAAATACAATTTGAAATATTAATCATAATGTCCTCCAGACCGAATCTTGGTCACGACTGCCAGTCTCAAAGGATTAGTCATCTAGACAGGACAGGATTATAGTGCCCGAGTGCGCATGCAGCGCAAGCACAGGTTTACTCTATATTCCTCACACAGATGGGACGGCAATTCAACACGACCGGAGTTAGATCAAGAGCAAGACCAACAGCTTTTCGTTCTTTCTTAGGTACGGGGTTGAAAAACCGCCAACTCCCTTACAGAAATCACAACAACTGATTTCTTGACACAACCCGGGATTCGAACCCGGTATCTCATGATCAGCAGTCGCGTTTACAACCACTAAACCAACTAATAAAAATAAAATCTCTCTAATTGATTTTTTTCAGACGATTTTATTGCGTAAAGTACTGATGCAAAATAAAAATAAACAAAAGAGGGTGGTGTACGAAATAAAAATGTTGACAAGTATAATGATTGCAATCAAAGTATGTCAACGAAAATGTAAAGTATTTAATTTGATCAGTAATACATTATAACAAGTTAAAAGTAAAAATATAAATTCAGTTCGACAGCCGTAAAGAGGTCTAGAATTCCACAAGTACACAACAGTGAATGGGGAAGATAGGGAAGAAGAAGGTTGCACAGGAGTACGGAGAAAGAGTGACAGAAAATCGGAGGATATTTTTTTTACTCATTTATCAAAAGTCATTCTACAAGTAACTGATTAAATATATTATAAAAATATGTTTAAACGGTCTACACGTAAAAAAACTCATTCGATGGTTAATTGGTCGTAAGCGCGACTGCAAATCACGTAGTCTTAGGTTCTTAGGTCGGTCTAAAATCAGTTTTTGGAATTTTCTGTCACGAAATTTTCAGTAACAGAGGAGTCGGAAAGCTAACGGTGTTTCACCCTCGTCCCTCGTAAAGCACGTAAAGCCGTTAGTCTTGTCTTGTCACCTGTTCTCACTCCGGTAGTGTCGGATTGCCGTCCCATCGGACTATGAGAGTGAGGAAATAGAGAGTGTATGATACAAACGGAGAGAGATCAGTGCGCCGGACTAACGGCTTTACAAACTTTCTACATTGTGTTGAGTGTTTCTAAAGTGTGTGTATAATTCTGTCCTACGCAGACGTAGTAGCTAGCTAGTCTCCGTTGAGACTGGCCGCTGTGACCGATATTCGGTCTGGAGGTGGACATTATTATGATTATGTTGTCTTTTGCAAAATATGTGTAATGTGAAATTGGTATTCATATATTATTTTGTAGTTACGGCGATAAAACTAAGCGATGAAATTGGTTAAATTACTAAAATGCACATCAGCTGGCTTATCAGCTAGATTTTGATCAGCAGTGGACTTGAAAATACTATTTTTTTTCTATAATCACTTTTAGACCCACATATAAACCACGCTTACTTGCGTGCTATTTATATATTCCTGTCGCGTGTTCGTAATAAATGTAGCTCCATTCTTAAAAGTACTGTCAGAACAAAGCCATGATTCGAAAAACTTGCAGAATTTAATACAAAAAAGGATAAACTTTTTGTAACTCGTTTTTTTTTTAATGTTAGAGAAACAACATACCGCCTTGTGGTTAGTAGTTACTGCAACCCACAGACACCTGCAATTAATTTCAAATAAAGGAGGCCGCAGATACGTTGTCGACCCTGCTGGCTTAAATGTAATATATCACAACCTGCAATTATACTGACTCTCCTTTTATATCAAAACGCAACACTGATACATTGTTTGGCGCAAGGAATGCTTTTATGAGAGTGGTATCAATTCAGACGAATTTCTAGACGGGAAAGGATGCTTACCAACTAATGATTTAAATAAAGTAAATTTTTATTTAGAGAAAATCATGGTACGTTCTGCCAGGCTTCCACAGCGCAAGTGTTTATGTTTTTTAAAGTAAAACTTCTTTATCGACGTAGTGTAGAAATTTAGTACTGTATTAAAATATAAAAACGTCACGTTCTCTTGTAACGTTTCACTGCCGGGGCTTGTTAAGTAAAATATAAAATGAAAAAAAAAATGTCGTAAAGAAGTTTCACTTTGCACGTGTGTACACAATTACACGCACAATTTTTTAACTATTATAAGCCAGTGCTTGACTACTATTCCACCTCATGGTAATTGATGTAGGGGAAGCCGGGGCTACAATTAACAGAGGTAAGTATTAACAAGCGAATTTCTCTAAAACTATATATACTAAACCTACAGCAGCGTGTGTTTTAAAACGCCGAATAGATCACGCCGCATGAATCGGGGTTGGTCAATTGTGCTCCGTGCATCGTGCGATTGAGTTGCGTACCGGACTTCTTTTTTACGCAAGTAACGAACATTTTTAACTTTACAATTTCTTGATTTAAGCTCTAAATGAACTTTCTTATGATTATGTTTTTTGTTTCCTCAGAAGCATATTTTATACTTAATAACGCTTTTTTTATTTGACTAACTTACTAACCAATATTTTGTTATGTTATTTAAACCAAAAATGTGCCTTTGGGGCTATAATTAACAAATCGGCGGGTTAGTATTAAAGTGTTAATAACAACCCCGGATAGGAGGGCTAGTATTAACAATAAAACTAACTGTTGGTGAATAAGTAATAATTTTATGTTTTTTATGACAGCATGAGAACGTATAAACGAAAAACTACTCGAGGCACCAAATCTATGGGTCTACGAGTTGACTGTGCTAGAAGTGATGGATCAAAACAGAAATTACCGAAATGTAGCAAAAGAATTTGGGCTCTGCCACGTTTCACTATTTTCACTATTCAATTTTGTAAAAAAGTGGGTGCACCAATGAAATGGGTTACAAAAAAACCTAGCCCTAAGCTAAAATGATGCTAGTGATTTCTTGGAAACTGTAAGAAGACCTTTGACTGAAAAGCTACTCCACAAGCTCAATTTAATCGTAAGTGGGCTAAAAAATCTACCATTCTCACCGATACTCCAGGAAAGAAAGCTTTAGAATAAAGAACATCATATTAGAAAACTGAAAAAGAGGAAAATAACAGTCAAAACCAGTAGGAAGGGAAGAAAAAAGATAAAGTAAAGGGTAAAGGGAAGGGTAATAGCAAGGCAAAAGGAGACAGAAAAATAAATATAGACGACAAAGTAGAAAAAGTAAAGAAAAAGATGTTAAAAGAAATCAGTGACTCCATAGAAAATGTATATTTATGTATTGTTTGTGGCGTCTGGTTTAATGAAGATTTATCAGATGGTGACAGGATTTAATGTATCTCTTACAATGACTGAGCCCAAGCTGGGTGTATCAAAAGTGACATCACATCATTCAATTGCCTGAATTGTAGTTCGGATGATGAGTAGGAATCCTTTCGTTATACTTAATTTATTTCCTAATCGTTGATATTTTTTAGTATTTGTTGATTTTATAAAAAATTACATTTTATCCATGTTGTGAAAGTTTAAGGAAAATACCATTTTCTACCTCATCTCATGATGATTTATAAGTTGTTTTGCCTAATTGTTTAATTCTTCGCATAGAAACTATAACTGATGACCGGTGCAAAACTGATAAATGTTAAGAAAAAGTGACCAAAAAATATTGATATCTAAAATAGTTTAACGAATAATTAAACGGGTTTATTTTTTTTCAAGTTTAGATATTTTGTGATTTCTAATGTCATTTTATATAAAAAATATGCTCCAAACACGTCTGTATTAATAGCACTTTTATTAATAAAAAAAATACCATACATATATTTGTTTTCTTCTTGAATAGTTGGCATAACATAATGTTAATACTTACCCCAGAGCTGTTAATTCTAACCCCGTTGATGAATTAAGAATTAACAACTGACTTTTTTGAGAAATAATGTTCCATTTAAAACATTATTTATTTTATGTTTGATTTATGTTAATAACATGATACTTGAATGGTTAAAGCATCATGTCACATAAAAATGAAGTCTAAATATTTAATCATTTCGAAGGTACAACTAAAAATGCAATTTTTGTTAATTATGGCCCCGATCTCCCCTACCCGAAGTCGGTAATGCGACTTGAATTGGCATAATAATACCCTATTCACTCTTACCTTATAGACACTCACATTGTAAACGTACAAGAAGATGTGGAAGAAAGATGTGCAAATTGCAGTTTGTATATTATCTACGAGTATACTAACTTTTCGCCTCGCGGTGTTAATCGCGTCCAAGTTGTAACGTCCAGACAGTCATGTCTTACGCTTATTATGAGATCACATAATACGGAAAATTCATTCACATTCATTCATTACATGGAAACTTTCTCATATTTTGGAATGATAAATTTAAGTTAGACTATTTTCGAAGTGGTAGAGCCACGCTTCAGCTATATTATGGTTGTAGTACAAATGGGTCGGCTCGACCGGGTTAGGACCACGCTCTCACAGAATACCAGCGTATAATAGCAGCTTCATGCTGCTGTGTTTCGTATGGTGAGTGTAGAGAACCAGAGACCCTTTTTAATGCAAACGAGACATTTCATTTTAGTCTTCAGGGGTGACAACGCATCGGCATTTTGATTCTTAGTTGAGGATTATTGTAGATGTCTATGGGCCACAGTATCCACTTACCAACAGGTGGACTGTGTGCTATTTTGTCACCCTATGCTGTAAAAAGTCTAAGACCTTTCGAAAACTTTAAACCACTAATAACAATGTTTCACTTTATACTCCAGTACATTCATCCTCCTCCTTCAATAAATCATTTTCTGTTAAAGATGTACATATCGCCGTGTTCAATCTTTTTTTTCTTCGATAATCTTTCCCTCCCTTCTTTCCTCAACTCTCATCTTGTGTTTTTATTTTATTTTTTAACTTAATTGTTTAATTTATGTATACATACTTTCGAGCCATTCGTTATGAACATAAGTATGGAAGTTTTAACTGTATTTTCTTTATTTATTAAATTTTCTTTGTATTTCTTATTTTTCTTGTAACAAAGTGTATTGATGTGTTATAAATAATATATTGATGGATTGATTGAAAACCGCATCCAAATAGATTACATTTTTATAATATATAGCTATCACCCCCTATTTTTCCTATTAGGGATGGAGTATCCAAAAATCATTAAACTGTGTCAAAAATCATTAAAAAGGTGTTACTTAGTTTCTTAGCGAAAACTTATAATAACGTTATCAAACATAATATAATTAAAACTTGGCAGTATTTCAAAAAATCTTCCCCATCTTTTACCCTCTCTACACTCTTTGACCCCCCCCCCCCCATCCTTGTAACAGGTTGATTTGAAAAATTGCAAAATACTTAATTTTTTTTTATGTACAGAGTACTTTCAGTAAATTTCGAGTAGCTCGCTAAAATAAAAAGATTCATACAAATTGTAACCCCCTTTTTCACCGTTTATGGGATTGAATTTTCCAACATCCTTCTTAGTGGATACCTACGTCATAAAAGGCAGCAACTGTCCCAATATCAGATTTCTTCGTCGAGCGGTTTGGGCTATGCACTGATAGATGATTTAGTCACTCAGGACACCCTATTTTATATACATAGATTATGATAAGCGTCTCCATGATACAGGGTAAAATCCTCGTGCATAACGTTTTTTAAAATGAAAAAGAAAAGAAAAAAAAAAAAACAATAACGACCACATGTAACAATGAGCACAACATAATATTGTTTAATATAACTGTTACTATTGTTTCTTTACACGGTAATACAATGGATGGGATTTCCGTCACAGAGATCCCTGTTTTAATTACTTAAATAAACAATGGTGTCCCAAAATACAATTGTGACCTTTATGTATATAAACCCTGCTGCTTTATAATGTATATTCGTGTCTAATATGAAATAGTTTTGCTGCATAGAGGGTAAATGGCTGAGTATGAACTTGACGCGGTTGAAGTGAAACTTTTTTTTTTATAAAACTGAAGTGTCATAGAAACTTACAGTCCACGTGATGGAAAGTGGCCTCTTAGGATTAAGTTTGAATGCCACCCAGCCTGAAATTATACTGGCTCTCCAAACCCTCCAGACTAGAACACAGCTTTGCAAGACAAGAGATTCGTCCGAAAATAGATCTTTATAAGAACAAAGGTTAAATAGCGATCGAGTTCCTATACATCTTAGTATTTTTATCTGACTGATCCATAAAAAAGTAAGATAGCCTAAGTAATCAATAAATCACTGCCAAATGTCAATAATTTTGTTCTTAAATGAAGGTTTGTAAACTATTACATTAAACGAATGCTTTCATATGAAATTCAATAACTAAATAAATTTTATGTATATACATAAAATTTATTTAGTTATTGACTTTCTTCCGTAATTGCGAAAAGAAAGAGAATGACCTTGACAGTTACTCTTTGTAAAGGTAATTTTATATGGAAGAAATTAATTTATAAATGGTTTTTAATTTTTACATGACATATTATGTGAAAATGAGGTAATTTATTACGTAGATACACTTTATAACTTGCTTTTATTAGCTTCGCTTGTATCTATCTATCTATCTATCCATCTATCTATCTATGTAACGGAATCTATTAATGTAATTTTCACCAACTTGTAGACGGCCGATTGACTAGAAAATTTGCATGACAATACAATAATTTAATAACTTTATCCTAGTACCCTGATCAGGATCACATTATTTCATCTAGAATCATCACAGCTCATGACTAATGCGTATTTTTAAGTTTTCTTAAATTTCAATATTATTATTCTATTTTTATTACTTGACATAAAAGTTGACGTGTAGTAGCGGCTTCAGAAAATACAATACCCTACATGAAATTAATAAAATTGCTGTTGCCAACTTGCCTGCTTGGCGTGGCAACTATGGCGAATATCCTCCCTACTAGGCAATCTATGAGGAAAGCCTTTGTTCCCTCCATTCATCCATCCATTACAGCCTATAAAAGTCCACTGCTGAACATAGACTTTCCTCGTAGATTACCTTAGGGGATTTTCTGGCCTTTAGTGGGCTGGCAACCGCGGTTTTATTATTATTTTAAGTTGCTATCAGGAAGATGCTGCTGCCCATCTCCTGTTTAATTTTCCCTCTGTTGCCTCTTACGACACCATCGAGACGATATAGGGTAGTGGATATTCTTACACCGCCAATACACGGTTAACAGTTAACGGCAGTGGAATATTGAGAGGCGGGCTTCAAAAAAAGGAGGAGGTTTACAATCCTACTATTTTTTTAAGGATTTTTTTTTGTTTTTGGTGATAAAACCCAAAATTTTACAGTTAATTTCTAATAATTGCCAGTTTTATTGATAAATGTTTTATTTTTTTAAAGTAATGTGTAAGCAATCTAACGAAACATGGTCTAGTGAAATTCCGCTCAAGACAATAACTGCTCGTGGTAAGCTAAGCAACAAGACCACGGCGACCTCTGCCACGCTGCAGTTGTTCATGGGCGGTGGTTGTCACTTACCACCAGGTGAGCCGTATGCTCGTTTGCCCCCTCTCCTATAAAAAAGTGGGGTCCAATCAACGTTCTGCTAATTACTCCAGCCCACACATTGCCAGAGAATTTCCTCTGCGCCGACTTGTTCTTTCCAGTATGGATTGTTGATTTTGTTGGTCTATTGGTGGAGGTTGTGAAAATTTGTTATCCCTTCTCTAGAAAATTAGCTTTTGTCTGTCTACAAAATTGATTTCAAAAACCATCCATCTTCAATGTCAAAGAAACGGCAGAATTGAATTCTCCTATGGGGATCTTGCTCTTCCAGATCTTGCACACCCGTGCCATGAAACGGATATTTATCATTATGGTGTATTGTACTCCACATCTTCCATTGAGAAATGTTAAGGTTTCGAGTTACTGCTCTGGTGCTGGTATGAGGGTCCGCTTGGAATGCTGCCAAAATGTCTTCCTCGACACTAAGATTTTGTCTATCAGGGTTTACTCCAAGTTCTTTGCGGTGTAGCCCAACTTCAGCAAGCCACCAAAATGAGTTGTAAAAGACTCTGACACTCGGTACCTTGCGATTCGGATAGCGCTCTTGATACATCATACATGGGTTAACTAGTAGAGAATGCCTCAAGGCATTCAGTCCGCCCTTTGTATTATTTTATATTAAGGAATGCAATAAAGAATAAATAAACAAATAAATTAAATAAAATACATCCGTCGCGCCAAAGAACCATTTCCATCTGCTCTGCCATACATAAATATGATATCCGCATATTCCTCATTAGAAAAGTAACCGTAGTCACTTCACAATGCAAAAATGGCGTAGGAGCGCACTAAATATCAACTTAACACAATCACAATAGTCTGGAATCAACACGTGCAAGAGCACAAAGCTAGGGCCAATGGCTGCGACTGGACACGGTGCAACAAAACTGTCCAATACAAAAGATGCAGGACCATTAAGGGCTACAACTGGACACGGTTAATTGCGAATCAGCGCGAACACAAAAACAACGTTAAATCGCAAGGGCACTTGTTAATTGACTAAATCAAAATAAGATGTGACAATGATGAGTCCATTCATAGTTACACTCTCACTAAAGAAATACGACCTTGATGCTTTAGTAACTAAGTCGACTTTGCTGTAAAATAAACCAATGCATCCCTATTCTCTATTCATTGGGCATGCTACCCGGAAAGATGATTTATGGCTGTCGCACCACGCACGGCGGCCTTTGATTGGAGAATACTGTGAATTTGGTTCTAGCACGTCCACTTATTCTTAGAATTGAGTAACTCAGATATCATTTTGAACATAAAAAGTTTTTTTTATATAGGATAAGGATAACAAACGAGCACACAGTGCGCCTGATGGTAAGTGGTTTCTGTCTTCCATAAACATTTACATTCTATCCTCGTTTACGAATCAAAATGCAGATGCGTCGTCACCCGTGAGGACTAAAATGGAATGCCTCGCTTCCAGTAAAAAGGGTATCCGGTTTTCTACACTCAACAAACGAAACACAGCAGCGTTAAGCTGCTATTTTACGCTGGTATTCTATGAGAGCGTGGTCTCTACCCGGTCGAGCCGATGCATTCGTGCTACAACTATACATCTATCATAGCTGCAGCATGGCTCTACCACGTAAAAGTATGTTTTTTGTTGTTTTATTAGTCTGCCTAAAAATTTAAATTTTCGCCCTCAACCCGGTTTGTAGGTCCTAATTTTAATAATTTGTGACATATCCGCATAAGTGATACCTCAAATGAAATAGTAATAACCATCATGTTTTCAAATAGTTTTGAACAAAAAACGCATCATCCGTTTTTTTTTTACTTAGCGTCAAAAACCTGTTTTTTCAAATCTTTAATAATTTTCGTGAACTTAAGGTGTCTGTACAAAAAATGTCTGATGATACAGATGCTTAGACCATATTTCGTTAGATTGCTTACACATTACTTTAAAGAAATAAAAAAAATATCAATAAAACTGGCAATTATTAGGAATTAACTGTAAAATTTTGGGTTTATTCACCAAAAACAAAAAAAAAATCGTTAAAAAAAATTGTCGGACTTCGTCGAATATAACTATGACCTAAATGGTTTTAAATGGTCTAAACTACCTTCCCCTTACAGCTTTGCACCCATCTTCCAATCAACCTGTATTATTTTAGTAGAAAGTAAAACCCTCGTTAGAGCAGAGGTCACTGCTACTCGCTATTTAAGAACCCCGTGGCTAGAAAAATTAGGTTCATTTATTTAATTTCAACTCTTAGAGATAGGATCTTTTCGGATTAGAACTTCATCTGAGTTGGTGCCACACATATCCTTTTTTTTTTTAAAAAGTAATAGTGATTAATGAGCACACAGTTCACGTAAGCCACATCAATTAAAACTCAAACAAAAAGGTAGGAGAGCGGAATCTTAATTTGTTTATGTAGCCTTATCTACAGATTTTTAGATGGTATCGGGTAGCGGACTAACAGAAGACGTCTTCTGACTCCACTGGGACAAAGTGTAAAGGTCTCAAAAATGCATACTATGCGTTTTCACTCCTAAGGAAAAAGATGGAATAGTTCGTTACCAGTGAAAAGGGTGTCGATAAGCAACAGTGAAGTTCAGAGGCACCGAGAAATTCCAATTTAAGTATCGGGGATGTTAGTTTAATTGTTTTAAAGTAGTATGTGCAGTTTGTATTGAAATACAAGTGTATATTTATATATACAAGTAAAGATGACCACACCGACCACCTGATAGTAAAGGGGTAATGCGACCCTTAGACGCCTATTCTAATTCGCCATTAAAAAATAAAATGTGGATGCGTTGGACTAAGATTGATTGTCTTCACTAATCATACGAAATACAGCAGTATTATGTTGTTTTTACGTTAGCATTTTATGAGAGTGTGGCCCAGCGATTGAAGCGGCATGCTCGTAAGTTTTTAACAAGTTGTTGAGGTCAAAGTTTTCAACTTTATAAATAAACCTAGCAGTAGTTACACTTCCACCGGGTTAGTTAGAAGAAACTCGCAACAACTTTTTAATGCGTGTTTAAATTGTTACGTCTGGAGAGTAGCAAATTTATAGAGTTCTTTTATTTGCATATGTTGTGCATGTGTATGTGACTTTACATGCATTTGATTTTTTTTTCTTAGACATTTTCTTTTTTTTATAGAATAAATTATAACGCTGTGGCTCATAGACATTTACATCTATCCTCGATTAAGAATCAAAATGCAGATGAGTTATTACCCCTAAGGACTAAGATGGAATGCCTCGTATCCAGTAAACAGGGTCTCCGGTTCACTACACTTCCATCAGGTGGGCAACCACTTACCACAGGTAATCAAAAATCATTCATTTTATAAATGTTTTGGCTTTTTTATAAATCTTCAAGTTTTTGGATAAAATATTCTTTTATTATTTATACGTATACCTAGATAAGCAATTTGCCGAGCCACGGGTCAACTATGTATATTCCACATATTTACTGCTACGAGTACAGTTCTATATTTTCGCACATAATTGCGATGCATAGAAAAATAAAATTTCTTTAGTTCTAAGTGCTTCATGGAGGTTTGTTACCCACATAACCTAATCATTGTAAGTGCCTCTTAAATGGAGACCAAGTGTTTGAGATTCATGTTTGCTTTATTATCAGATACGATTAGTATCTAAACATTCGGTAGCATGCTAAGTGATTTGAAATGCATCGAATTTAGTCTATTCCTTTTATAGATCAACACGCTGTGGTTGGTACTAAGTAAAGAGGCCATTTGCGTTTACAATTTCTGTAAAGTTAAAACTGCGATGGATAAGTTATTTTATTATTTTAGCTGAGTCTTATCTGACTTGAAATATCGGGGAGGTTATCAAAGTTAAAGTCAAAACTTTGCTTAAGGCTCTTATGTGTCTTGTGTCTTGGGTGTCGTAAGAGCCGACAGAGGGAAACAAACCATGAGATGGGCAGCAGCGTCTTCGTAATAACAACTAAAAATAAAAAACTGCGGTTGCCAACCTGCTTGCCAAGCGTGGCAACTATGGCAAGTATCCTCCCGTGGGGCAATATGGGGAGGCTTATGTTCAGGAGCAGTAGACTTTTAATTAGCTGTAACGGTAAGGCCCTTATGACTTTATTTTATTTATAAAGATAAATTAAAGTAACCGTGTTGTGGCGGAGTAAGAATATCCATTATCGTGCCATGGGGATCGTAAAAGGCGACCGAGGAAACGGCAGTTGGTCAGAAACGTCTTCCTAATAGCAATCAGAAATAACAACAAATTTTTATTATTCTTTAAGTAATAAACAACACATTTATCGCAAGTAGACGCTACTTAGAACACATTAAGTGTTTAACTTTTCGTCTATTTCACGCCATTTATTCTTGGCTCTCTGATATCGCCGTCAACTATTGCGGCGGCATTTGTTTCGGTAAATTTAGTTAGTTGCGGTGTTTGCGGCATAGTTTTAACGGTTCAATAATTGTGAATGTTTTACGCACGGAACAAACAAAAGGAGAGGGACGTGTTTACTTTCATTAAATGGAAATTCGAGTAGAATAATGTTCAAGACTTATTGCAACCGAATTCAGTAAGCATGCTTTATTGATTTAGCAATAAAAATACAAAGGTATAAAAAATTTGAAATAATTATTTTTTATAATGTCGCGTTACAGCCTATTTGCTTTAATTGCCACGCTTGGCAGGCGGGTTTAACCGTAGTTTTATTTTAATTTTTTACTTCCTATTAGGAAGACGCTACTGCCATCTCCTGGTTTGTTTCCTTCGGTCACCCTCTACGGCACCCACGATATTGACGATATTGGATAGTGGATATTCTTACACCGCAACTATATATAACCTATGATTCGGAACATGCCTTTGTCCTTGGAAGAACCAGCAAGAAACCCAGCGGTATTATATATTTTTAAAAGCTTTTTAAACATATACAACTTTGGTATATTACAAGCTCAAGGTAACAACTAGAAAACTTCATCCCACACTCATAAGGTTAATTTTATTCTCCCAATTTATTTGAGATCACTCCTGAAGTAGGAATTATTTAATAAAAAAAAACACTATAATCGATTTCTTTCGATTGATTCACAATAGACTAAGATATTGCGTATTGTACATAAAACATAGTCGAATTGAGAACTTCCCTTGAAGTGGCAAAAATAAACTTAGCGTAGTGTAGTATCAAAATAGGAATGGTACTTATTTATCAAGAATTTAATTATACAGCTGAGCAAAAGGCGTCATAAAATCTTCATATGACAGTTAACACCAAGGGTCGTAAAGTGAAGCCTCTAACAACATCGTACTGCTCCCAGAGCTGTTCTATATATGATTAACCCGATTTATGGGTTAAAACTATAAAAGCTAGCGAAATTTGAATATAGTTTACGTGATATTCAGATAAATTTTATAATAATAGTTAATTAATATTATACAACATCTTAATAATTGCACACGTAGAAAGAATGAATGAGGATAGAGTAAATTAAAATAAAGTAACGTTGCAGCCTACTATGTTGATCAATAAGTTTTTGGAAACGCAAATTTTTTCATCGTAATTGCCTTTTAAGCTAATACACCTTGAATAGCGTTTTGCAAGTTTGTTAATTTCCTTGGAAAAAAGGCTTGACCCTGGGACTCGAAAAAGCCTCTACAGCACACATCACTTCATCGTCGCCGTCGAATTTTATACCACGCAAGTGCTTTTTCAGGTGAGTAAAAAGTCGAAAATCTTCAGACAGTAATATTTAATAACCGCACAAAGTTCGAGTTTCTCCATTTTGTATACGACTCAAATTCCCGCCAAATGTAAAGTTTGAAAAAATGGGTATAGTTTTTAATTTAGTTTTTTCAGGCCTTGGCTACTAACGAATTTAAGATTCGAAAAAAAAAAATAGAACTCATTTCTATAACTCATTGATAAGTGTTCTATTCCGATAACTTATTGATCAACCTAATATATACGTACCATTCCTGGGAACAAGCCCCCTCTCGTTTCTGAGAGGGTTTTAGGGCAAGGAAGTGTCTACCGCGCTGCCCCAATGCGTTTTGGCGGAATTCTTAAGCATTCTAAATTATTTTTCTTTTAATTTCTCATACATGTAGGTTCACGATGTTTCCCTTCACCGCTGAGCTGAACAATTTCATTGGTGACGGCGAGGATCAAACCTGGGTTTCTTACATACTATAAAATTTACAGCACATACTTAACCTCTGAGCTACCACACAGCTTAAAAGACAAAGTAAATTTATGTTGCATAAGTGAGTGGCAGAGTCGACAAGGGAAACCCTAGATGAAAGTTTATCGAAAAAATTAGCAATATATTGAAGATGGGCCAAATGAAGAATACCCTTAACCAACGAGCAAGTATGTATGGGTAGGTATATGAATTCAAAAGAAGCGAGAGAGGTGTGTCAGTATCGTGTCACATGGCAGTCCGTAGTCTCTGCCTAACCCTCTGAGTAACAGGCGTTAGAGTTTTCTATATACATATATAAATTATACATTTATCCAATTAAAAAAAAAAATCTGTATTACTATCCGATTATAATGTGGGTGTCTTCAAGGCAAGAATTCTTCTGCATCACAACTTACCATTCAGGTGGGGTCGTAATCAAGCACTGGCTTATAATATATAAGTAAAACTGGTATACCTTAAATTAATACATTTTACGGTGCAGTAGCCATTAATGAGTTGGCTCGACTGTGGAAGAAACACTCAAAGAATAAAGTAACCATGTTTCTTCTAAAGTCGAAATTAAAATTTTTCTATACACTATGTCTTAGAACCAACTTCAGAAGATATTACGAGAAAAATATTTTATTCTTTTTAATTATTAAAGACGGCTCTTACTTTTTATTAACAGAATTATTTTATTGTATGCAAACCTTGTCATAGAACTTTAATAACCACGTAAAGACAAGGCATTTGGCGTTCCAGCATTTTTTTTTATAGGAGAGGGGGCAAACGAGCATGCGGCTCACCTGATGGTAAGTGACTACCGCCGCCCATGAACAACCGCAAAACCAGGGGAATTGCAGATACGTTGCCGGCCTTTTAGAAAGGAGTAGGCTCTTTTCTTGAAGGTCCCTAAGTCGTATCGGTCCGGAAAAATCGCTGGTGGTAATCGATTCCACAAGGAAGTTGTGCGAGGAAGAAAACTTCTTCTAAATTGCACAGTGGTGGACCGCCAATCATCCAGGTGGTATGGATGGTATCGCGAGTTTTGTCGCAATGTGCGATGGTGAAATTGAGCGGCTGGAATTAGTTCGAACAATTCCTCAGAGCACTCCCCGTGGTACATGCGATAAACTATGCAAAGAGATGCAACATCTCTACGCAGTGGCAGTGAGTCATGACGATCGGAAAGAACTCGGTCGGCGACGATTCGAACCGCTCTGCGCTGGATGCGGTCAAGTGGAAGGAGCTGGCACTGGGGAGCCCCTGCTGCGGAACAGTATTCCATGTGGGGCCAAACCTGCGCCTTGTAAAGTTGCACGCGGTGTACCGGCATGAAATACTGTCCCGCTCTGCTGAGCACGCCAAGCTTCTTAGAGGCCAATTTGGCCTTCTCTTCCAAATGACCACGAAACTGCACATCACTCGATATGTCGACACCGAGGATTCCAATACTGGCTGAAGCAACAAGGGGAGTGCCTTGAAACTGAGGAGATACGACAAAGGGGTTCTTTTTAGCGGTAAACACGCAAACTTGTGTCTTCTGGGGATTGAACTGGACTAGATTTAGTCGCCCTCAATCCGAGACTTTGTACAGCAAAGACTCGACTTCAGACACAAGTTTGTCCCGGTACTCGGCGACGTTTTCCCGAGAAATATTTGCACGGCCGGTATATAAAGCATCACCAGTGCTGTCGTCCGCATAGCAATGAATGTTACCAGTTTGAAACATATCATTGATATGCAGGAGAAACAGCGTTGGTGATAGCACGCAGCCTTGTGGAACACCAGCGTTAATAGGTTAAAATCGCCAAGGATCACGATCTCTGCGGATGGGATCTGCTATAACAGGGAATCTGTAGCCATTTGGACGTGGTCGATGAGTCGGTCTGTTTCGGCATTACCGCTATGGGACCTATAGAGGCACCCGTAAACGCGGGGATGGTCGTCGCTGTCTACGCGCAGCCATATGATGGACAGGTCCGTACCTTCAAGACTGCCGAGGCGTCGAAAACAGATGTCCCCTCTGACGTATACGCAAACTCCAGCCCTGGGCACAAAGGAGTGTTCTAATTTGTACCCCGGGTAGGAGAGATATGAAGTATCAGCCGGAGAGGACACCTGAGTCTCGGTTAAAAAGAGCAAGGCCGGCTTCGCCGTCTCTAGATGGAAGTGGAAAGCGTTAAGGTTGGAATGAAGTCCCCTGATGTTGCAAAAATTCACGGATAGCGTGACAGGGGTCGCCTTGGTCTTATTGCTCCGCTTGCCCCGAGCAGTATTAGTCGCGAGCGGAATTTAGTCCTCCCCAGAATACGCGGGGCGGCCTGAGCACCCACACTCGGGAGTGGAGTAGCTTGGTCGTGGATGCTCAGCGAGGGATTCTCCAGGGGTGCTGGTACCCTCCTGGGGTAGTCTTTCGTTTTATTCCGCTACCATGTTGATGGGGGGGGGGGGGAGGAATTGGGCCTCCGGCCACCTGCACTTACCAAGCGAAACGCAGAGGTAAACCTCTACTTCACGCTGGTATTCTGTGAGGTCGTGGTACCAACCCGGTTCGAGCCGTGTGAAAAAAAGTCTGCTGGTACAAGCCACAATTATAACTGGATGTCTCGAGCAAAAGCTAGTAAACTACAAACGTTTGGGATCGGGTATTTCAGCGCAAATTATATTGTCGATTTGATCCGGAGTAATACGTTTGTGAAGCCATAAAAGAATATGAATATGTGGTAGACCTCTCTTTTGCCATTCCGTTGAGTACATATAACATCGCACTTCACCAAATATTTTGCCCTTTGTCAATAAGTTCATGACCTTTTTCACCTTTAGTCGAAACACCCTCGAAATTGTTTACTACCAAAGGAAGTTATAGATAAATATAGTATAATAGGTAAGCTATAGATTTGTAGTTAGGATATTCCTACAACTTTGCGTTGCTTTGTGTATAGCTCTTCAGCAAAATCTGTTTGCTAAAAGCTTATACGCGAGATTAAACTACAGTTACCATAAAACTACGTAGCACACTGTTCAATATCTGCTTTATATCTAAGTTTTAATTAATTTTTAATCCTTGACAGCAGTCGTTCGTATGGGTTAGCAGTCCCAAGCGATAATTATTGGTACCTAGTTCAAGAATAATCTTAAAAATAAACAAAACTCAGTTAAATCCCTTTAATTTTTTCCCAAAATTAATGGTTGTTCAAATCCCTTATAACCTTATAAGTGCGCTGTAAAATAGTTGGGAATCAGCCTTTCTTGAACTTCCCAAATTGGTGCAGTGTGTAATACAATGATTGCAGCTTGTGGTTCACCACAGAGAATGAACTACTTTTAAATACAATCTACTAAATATGCGTTTGCCTAATTATTTCCGCTCCCTATCCTTAATTAAGCTAGTATTTTTATCTTGATATTACCAACGAGTAACCTAGTAAGCTTGAGGGACACCAAAATCTATGTATAATGCGGTTAATTGACTTCCTAAACAGCGATATTCTGTCTGAGACATGGTCAGTCTCAGACAGAATACCGCGCTAACCTCAAGTGGCTCCTAATCCATCTTCTCCTAATCGTCAGGTTTCTCTGCGTCATAAACTTAGAAATGAGGATATCCGCAGTAGAACCAGAGTAACCGACATAGCCCAAAGGATTAGTAAGCTGAAGTGGCAATGGGCCGGCCATATAGCTCGAAGAACCGACAACCGATGGGGAAGAAAGGTTCTCGAGTGGCAGCCTCGTACCGGCAGGCGAAGTGTAGGGCGTCCCCCCACTAGATGGAGTGACGACCTGGTAAGACATGCAGGAAGTCAATGGATGCAGGTGCCTCGGGACCGTGCTTTGTGGCATTCCGTGGGGGAGGCCTATGTTCAGCAGTGGACTTGTGAAGGGCTGTAATGATGATAATGATGATTATTATTATCTTCTTATATTATATATATAATTGCGGAAATTACGTGTAAGAACCATAGGCTTAATTCAAAATTACTTTCGTCCTAAAAAATTTAAAGAAATTTTTATTCAAAAGGGAGAAGTTTATACGGTTACATTAATGAATCGAATTAACTGAGCTAATTTAGCACTAATTCAGTTAATCTTCACAAGTTTTCTAAGTTTCAACTGCTTACTTCAATTTGTCGTCTGAACTGTAACCTCGGCGAAGCAAATTAAATAATAATACAGTTACAAAGAAAAATAAAATACATTAACATTACTTAACCCAACTGTTAACTTTCTAGTGGTTGGTGATTTAGCTTTCAATGAAAGCATTTTGATTCAATAAAATAATTCACACAGCTGTGAAATATATTTTTATAGAAACTTAACTCATTTTAGGTAGCAGTTGCTAATTATTTTTTTTACAATGAGGAACTTTGTGACCATTGAATAACATATGATAAGGACCAAGTGATTAAGCCGATCACTATTTATAATGCTCGGGCAATATGTATAATGACAAGTCAACTCCAGCCATAATATAAAATACATATAGCATAACCATAATTAATACTGGTTTAAACTTCTGCCGAATTGTTCAGTTTTTAGCTGCAGAAAGAGATCTCCCACGTCAAATTTACAAAAAATGGCGTTACCTTACATAATAAGTAATTTTTAATCAGCTTATTATTATTTACCTCTTTTTAAACCCAAAAGTTTATTAACGGTCGCGGTCGCGCAATATGCGGATCGGTTGAGCGACTGATCCGAGTCTGTATCCGAGTTATCGCTGTCACTGCGCAAGTGTTATAATATATCTATATGTGTGTGTGTGAAGTTGTTAGTATTTTGTTTTTTTTGTCTGCAGGTTTCCCCCACCCAAAAAATGACAGACAGTTGTATATGGTGGAAAAACGCTATTCCCCTCTGGTGCGCCAGTGGCCCATATTGCTCCATACGCGATATCTTTGTCAATTGTAAATTGATTTTCATAATTCACTTTCAACTAAGTAGGTTATACTTCTGGGCTCGTCCCATGTGAGTTTGAAGAAAAATTCCGGCCCTAATCGTGAAAAAATAGGGTATGAAGTTTTTTATGTAACTATTTATACGACATTTGAGTTTTTTATATTCTAAGTTCACTCAAAAGAGTTAATAGAGTAAACTTTTATTTAAATGGTAAAGACGACTTCAAAAAATTAAAAAATATAAAATAATTTCCACATAATACGCTTCTGAAGTCGGAACTTTAATACCTATTTCTATAAACTATTTCTTATATTTAAATCTTTTATTTAAAGCCTTTTTCTGACTTATTATGTGTAGTCCGTCAATTAGAATCATCATTTAGAGCATCGCGGAGAACACTTTCTGCTCTAAAAACGTCACAATTAGAGGAAGCCTGTGGAACGTATAAAGGCTATTTGTATTGTAAATATATATTTCGAGTATATTTACAATACAATACGATATGTACAATACTGTACTTCTTAATAAATACCAAGAAAATCACAATAAATTATATAATAAAAAATAACAACAGAGTGAAGGCAAAAGGTGGTCTTATTGTGAAATAAAAAAGAGAACATTTTATGAGAAGTGGAGAAGAAAAAATAAAATAACGAGGGAGAAAATGGCGACATTAAAGTTAAAAAAATTAGAAAAGTAGATAAGCTTCTTTGTTACAGGAATCTATTTTTAAGCACGTTTAATAGACAACGGTTAAGAATGCCAAGGCTTCACTTCAAAAACTAAAAATTATTTTTAACCGACTTCAAACAGGACGAGGTTCTCAATTCGAGTGTATGTTTTTCTGTATGTATGTTACGCGATATATTCGCAGATTTTGAACCGATTTTAATGATTTTTTTTTAAATTAAATAGGCTTTAACTCAAGGGTGATCCCATTAAATTTTGAAGAAAAAATTCTGCGCCCAAGGGTGAAAAATAGGGGAAAAGTTTCATATTGGACTATTGTTTAAGGAATTTAATATGATATCTTCGCAACTTAGAACCGATTTTAATGATTTTTTTAAATTAAATAGGTTATGTTCAAGGATGGCCCCATATCAATTTAGAGAAAAAACTCCACCTCTAAGGGTAGCAAATAAATAACTTATTTTTTAGCAATTTGAAGTCGGTTTACACTTTTTGTTTGACGTCAATTCAGCCGCGCAACTAGATTTAGTCTAGTGAGCAATGCGGCTGCAACTAGCTTTATTGTTTTTTTCTTGGAATAACACTAGACGCGAAGCTTCAATGGAGCCCCCATATATCAAAGTTAGCAAGCAGACTTAGTTCTGCAGCATATGCTGTAAAAAAGATTAGAAATCTTACCAGTGTGGAAACAGCTAGACTTGTTTACTTTAGCTATTTCCATAGCATAATGTCGTATGGTATTTTGCTATGGGGACACGCAACTGACACTGAAATTATATTTGTTTTACAGAAGAGGGCCATAAGAGCAATCTATGATTTAAAACCTAAAGAGTCGCTCAGACAAAAATTTAAGGAAATTAATATATTAACTTTGGCCTCTCAATACATTTATGAAAATGTAATGTACGTACACAAAAATAAAGTAGTTATACAAAAATAAGTGATGTTCATTCTGTAAATACTAGGAACAAACACAAGCTAGTAGTACCAGTTACTGACTCCACCGAGTCAGTAATTCATTCTTGGGGCGATGTATACGCTTTACAACAAAATCCCAGAAAATATACAAAATTCGACCTGCTCAAAATTCAAAACTTTATTAAACATAGTTTGTATAAAAGGGTTATTATAATGTTAAGGAATTTATGGATGATAATAACCCTGGAATGAGGTGTTCGCTGCCAGGCTGTTTCTAATTTGTTTTGTGTGGTTAATTGTGTAATATACATGATTGTAAGCTGTTATTTAAAAAAAGTCCTGCTGGGTTTCTTGCTGGTTCTTCCCAGGACAGAGGTTTTTTTTCGAACCAGTGGTAATTAGACAAAAGAGTGACTTTCAATAAGTATTATTTATAATCTATATTGAATAAAAAAGTTTCTGTTTCTGTTTCTGTTTCTGTATAGGATCGCGCGGAGTTATATTTCTACATAAGGGAACGCCTGCATATGGCTACTCCCCTCCGATCTGCCAGTGGCCCGTGTTGCTCTATGTTGCGTAACAAAAATACAAATTTGAAGTCGGCTACAAAATAAATTTATATCTTTAACACGATCAAGTGATTCATAGGGCATTATTCAATATATCCAGACAGTTGAAAAAAGCCAAATATGAGTAGGCAATTTGATAAGAACTATTGAAATAATTAAATAAACCGATTTATTTAAAAAATAAAATAAACAGTATCTTTATGAGTAAAGTCCGTTACCCATTGGACAGAGTAATAAAAATATAGATTAGCTTAGGATATGCCATACAATGTGAAAATAATGAAGTTTAAACCAGTGTTAATTATGGTTATGTTATAAATATTTTATATTATGGCTGGAGTTGACTTGTCATTATACATATTGCCCGAGCATTATAAATAGTGATCGGTTTAATCATTTGGTCCTTATCATATGTTATTCAATGGTCACAAAGTTCCTCATTGTAAAAAAAATAATTAGCAACTGCTACCTAAAATGAGTTAAGTTTCTATAAAAATACATTTCACAGCTGTGTGAATTATTTTATTGAATCAAAATGCTTTCATTGAAAGCTAAATCACCAACCACTAGAAAGTTAACAGTTGGGTTAAGTAATGTTAATGTATTTTATTTTTCTTTGTAACTATATTATTATTTAATTTGCTTTGCCGAGGTTACAGTTCAGACGACAAATTGAAGTAAGCAGTTGAAACTTAGAAAACTTGTGAAGATTAACTGAATTAGTGCTAAACTAGCTCAGTTAATTCGATTCATTAATGTAACCGTATAAACTTCTCCCTTTTGAATAAAAACTTCTTTAAATTTTTTAGGACGAAAGTAATTTTGAATTAAGCCTATGGTTCTTACACGTAATTTCCGCAATTATATATATAATATAAGAAGATAATAATAATCATCATTATCATCATTACAGCCCTTCACAAGTCCACTGCTGAACATAGGCCTCCCCACGGAATGCCACAAAGCACGGTCCCGAGGCACCTGCATCCATTGACTTCCTGCATGTCTTACCAGGTCGTCACTCCATCTAGTGGGGGGACGCCCTACACTTCGCCTGCCGGTACGAGGCTGCCACTCGAGAACCTTTCTTCCCCATCGGTTGTCGGTTCTTCGAGCTATATGGCCGGCCCAATGCCACTTCAGCTTACTAATCCTTTGGGCTATGTCGGTTACTCTGGTTCTACTGCGGATATCCTCATTTCTAAGTTTATGACGCAGAGAAACCCCGAGCATAGCCCTCTCCATAGCTCGCTGAGCGACCTTGAGCTTCCTCATATGGCCAACAGTGAAGGACCACGTTTCAGTTCCATATGTCATCACTAGCAACACGCACTGGTTGTACAATTTAGTTTTGAGGTTTTGAGGTAGGTCGAAGTTGGACGTACCTAGTCGGACTTTTTGTCCCAGGTAAACATATTCGTCAACAACTTCGAGCTTCGAGCTCCCAACAACTACCGGCATAGGTGTGACATGGACATGAAACATGATTTTTGTTTTGTCCATGTTCATCTTGAGACCTATCCGTTGGGAGACACTATTGAGGTCATTGAGCAAAGTGCTTAGGTCCTCCAGCGATTCTGCCATAAGGACTATATCGTCGGAAAATCGAAGGTGAGTGATGTACTCGCCATTGACGTTAATACCGTATCCTTTCCAGTCCAGTAGCTTGAAAACGTCTTCCAATGCAGCGGTGAAGTGTTTCGGGGATATTACGTCACCCTGTCTTACACCTCTCTGCAGCTGGATAGGTTTCGTACTCTGGTTCTGTACTCGGATAGCCATCGTAGCCCTACTGTACAAATACTTCAGCACCTCGATATACCGACAGTCCACTTGGCACCGCTGAAGGGACTGCAGCACCGCCCAAATTTCGCGGAATCAAAGGCTTTCTCATAGTCCACATAAGCAAAGCAAAGTGGCAGATTGTACTCTTCGGTCTTTTGTATAATTTGCCAAAGGGTATGTATGTGGTCTATGGTACTAAAGCCTTTTCGGACACCGGCTTGTTCGGGAGGCTGGAAGTCGTCGAGTCTGCATGCGAGACGATTCGTAATGATTCTCGAAAACAGCACGTAGACGCGGCTCAGAAGGGAAATCGGTCTGTAGTTCTTCAAGAGAGCGTTGTCGCCTTTCTTGAAGTACAAGACCACCGCACTTCTGCTCCACGCCTCCGGTGTAATGCCACCATGGAGGACGGAATTAAATAGCTTTTGAAGGACTTCAAGTACCTGTTTTCCACCCGCTTTCAGAAGAAATTTCAAAAAAAATTCCGCTGTAATTCCATCCTCCCCTGGGGCCTTGCCGTCTTTAAGGTGCTGGAGAGCCATTCTAATCTCGCTCAGACTGACGTCCGGGATATCATCGGAATAGTGTCGGATAAGACTTGCTCTTGGATCGTTACTCACACTTGCGTGTGGTTCCAACGATGACGTGTACAGTTCTTCAATACGAGCTGTATTGAAGTTGCTCAAGTCCCGCCGCATGCATTTGGAGATCTGTCTGTTCAGTTGCCTGTATGCTGTCAAATCTGCTGAAGACCGCAGCTTCATCTCCTGTCTAACAACCATGAGATTAAGAGTGTGATCGGAGAGTTTTTGTGTTCTTCTGCGACGGGTCTTACAGAACTTAGCTCCGACCGCATTCATATCGTCCACTTCATTGCAATCTTCTAGGCACTGAAAACGATTTTGTAACTCGAGCTGAAAGTTTTCGGGACTTTGGATTAGAGCATGAGGGGGACGGAGCGTTGACTTCACTAGACGAGACCTCTTCAACTTAACGTTTAGGTTCAGTGTGCCTCTCACCATTCGGTGGTCGCTGCCAGTTTTCACCCTCGCGATCACTGAGACATCACTGAACAGTTGTTGTCTGGTCGTCATAATGAAGTCAATTTCATTTTTTGTCGAATCGTCGGGGCTCGACCAGGTCCACTTTTTGAGGGGCCGCTTTTGGAAGAAAGAGTTCATCATAAAGAGTCCCTCTTTCTCTATAAAGTCGGCGATCTGCTAGCCCCTTGGGTTCCGTTGCCCTATTCAGAATTTTCCTACTTTTAGCTCACCGCTCTCTCTTGTGCCTAGTTTTTCGTTGAAGTCTCCCATATACACCGTATAGTAAGTTTTGGAGGAATGGCTCTAGAGATATCCTCATACATTTCCTCCACCTCCTCATGGGGATGTGCCGAGGTTGGTACGTAAACCTGTATGACCTTCAGCGAATACCGTTTGGTGATTCTGAGTATAAGGTACGCAACCCTCGTCGACACACTCCCAATCTTTACAACGTTGTTAACCAGAGACTTGTGGACGATAAATCCTCCCCCTCTCTTCGGACCTCTGATAGTCCTATTATATTCCAGCGTAACTTATCTATCTCTTCTTCCAGCTCCAGGATCTTCTCGTCAGTCCTCAGGGTGCGTGCGTTATATGTTGCTAGGTTGAGTCGTCGTAGGTGGCAACCGAACCTCCACCGGAGATTCTTAGTACCCCCTGCCCCGCCGTTACCATGGTCGCCACCATAGGCAGGAATAGCGGAGCCACCGGGGACTGGGGGCCGTTTATTTGTGTCGTTGCTCATGGGGGGTATATTGCCATAGTAGCCACGCTTGGCGAGTGGGTTGGCAACTGTAGTTTTTTATTGCTTTTTGCTTTTATCGGAAAGATGCTGCTGCCCATCTTCTGTATCAGTTTCCCTTTGTCGCCTCTTACGACACCCACGGGAAGATATGGGGTAGTGGGTATTCTTACCCGCCACTACATGGGGAAAATAATAATAATAATAATGTTTAATTCTCCTCACAAAAACAGACCATACATAATAAAACTTATATCTATTTAAATACAGATATGTTCATGCTCATAGTCTAGAATATGAGAGGAGCTGGTGTCTGTGGTAGGCAATAAAATGCCTGTATTACAAATCACTAGGTCCCCACCCCGTAGGATAAACAAGAGCATTAATCGTGATTGAGTGTTACATGTATCATAGAACTTATATAATGATACTATAATGAACTATTATGATATATGAGGCTATTTAATTTACATATAAAAAAGAATAAAATTGTGCTAAAAAAAGTTACAGTAGTTTCATTATCTCGTGTTTGTGTGTGTGTGTGTATGTGTGTGTGTGTGTGTGTGTGTGTGTGTGTGTACATATGTTGCAGTACATAAGTTGCGATTGGCAAAGAGCGAAGTGAACTGATTTTAATACTTTTTCCTGGGCCACATGTCTCAAGGCCTTAAATTACCATTAATATGCGTATTCTTGCCGTTAGAAGGTCAATGTGATAGTGAAAACTTAATTTGCTGTCAATCATTACGCCTAGGTATTTAGTTGATTCTGTGTGTACAAGCTTCGGGCATAGACAGGTTGTATCATTGGGATTATCACACGAGTGGGAAACAATTCGATATGCAGGGTCTGGTTTATCAGTGGTCTTAATGAAAAAGGTGATGTAATTTGTCTTTGCAATATTGAGAGTTAGATTGTCCTTGTATAACCAATTAGTAACAGTATTCATTCCTCTCTGAGCATTTGAGAAAACCTCATGCCATGAGTTACCACTGAAAAGGTAATATATTAATATTTTATTTCCGCATTTATTATGTTTTATATATAAACGCAACGATTGAATAAAACTACTTTTACGGATTTTATCGCGTTTAATTAACTTATTTTATTAAATTCCCGACGTTTCGGGTGCTTTACAGCACCCATGGTCACGGGGGACTAAGTAGATTGACGTCCCGATGTCAGTGTTAACCCGGAGTACCTTCAGCTTTTTTAATTATAAATTTTGGTCCGACCTACGCAGAATGAACTTACTGTGTCTTGAAGTACTGCAGTGATATGCTTGGGTTTAGTTTTAATTTTATTAATTACAGGATCCCAAGCAGGTGGTAGTACCCAGCCTCCCTCTCTATTGAAATTAGGATGTTTTTTTAATTTCAATAGCTTCACTAACCTCACCTTGGCAGGAATCGATGTTCTTTCGCGAGAATTTGTGTTTTATCAAATCTAATGTAATGGCGGGGGCCGTCTAGGATATGATCACTAACTGCAGTCTTCTGCAGTTTATCGTAGATCGGACCAAAATTAATAATTAAAAAATCTTAACACTGACATTGGGACGTCAATCACCTCAGTCCCCCGTAACCATAGACTTAGGATATACTAGCGTATAGACCAACATAGTGTGCAAGGGAGAAAAAAATTCCTTATGGCAAAAATGCAAGATAGAAAAGGATACAAAATCTCATGACTCTGTAACCGATTTTGAATGACAAGTCGGCACAATTCGGCACGCAAAAATAGCCCGAGATTATTTGTAATTTTTAAAGTATAATAGTGGTTATTTTAGTAAGTAACTTTTTCCAAAATGGTTAATTGTTCTGTGAGTGACTGTGCTGTTCATAATAGAAATAATCCTGATAATTTCACAAATCACAGGTAATTCTCAAGACGTCGTCAATGTTATGACGCGTTAATTTTGGTTAAAATTTATGTTACATACTGTTTAAAATATAGAATATATTCAATTATTTTGTTAATTTTGATATTTTGCAAAGAAAAAGTCACGTTGTTGATAATTTGCATGAATTTGGTAAATACATTTTTATACAAAATATTTTACATGTACGCTAGGGATTGACTCAACTATATCAAAATTAATGTCGATATTTATCTTGAATGTTTATAATGAATCGATAGACTTGCCTACACAACAAGAAAATAAATCCTCGGTTTGCGTTCTAAAATGTAATTTTATTTTGCCGTTTTTCAAACAGATTCCCTTCGGATTCTATAATTAGAAAAAGTGGTTAAGGTTCATTGGACGGGTTGGTTGGAATGCAAAGAAGAACTCAACAATTTGCAGCAAACATTTTCTTGAGAAGTATAAAAGAAAAAGTATATAAAAACAATTTTATTAAAAGGAGTCATTTCTACATTATTTGTACCAATAAGTAAAATATTGTTATAATAAGACTTCAAAAATATGACTTTCAAAACTTTAGATAAATATAGAGACAGATTTTCATACATTATAAAACTGTAGTACATTAAAGACAAAAAAAATCTTGAGATTATCCTCTTTAAGCCATTATGAACCCAACCAAGTATCTATTTATCAACCAAAATAAATGTATAACTAAGCAACCAACCGCACAGCCTCACGGTCACACTAGTACAATATTCATAGCATCATGCTATTTTCCCCAAGGGTTGAGCGGAGCTTCGGAACTTCGGATTATATTCCCAAATCATAACGATAAAACTTTTAGCGTAGTTAGGTATAGATATTTAGTAATGCTTCTCAAGCGCTACAAGACGACCGCGCATGAGACGTGATAGTATAAATTCCATAGTATTTGATACTCACAACGGTCAATGCCCGATTCATGCTTGATGGCCGACGACATTGTCGCGAGGGCTTAAATAGCGTGGTTTATCCCTACAGCGTTATTCGTAGAGAAGAGGAACTCGTGGTTAAGTAATAGCTGCAGATCAATAGATCTGCGAAATTAAGTTGCACTTGCCGCGGTCAGTCCATGAATGAGTGACCATTTTCTTAACATACCGAGATTGAGAGAATAGAGAGTGCATCTGTATCCTTAGACACTTAGTGCACTTTACTGTGTTAAGATCATTATGTTTTTAAAATTCATGCAGCTAAAATGATAATAAGTTTATTATTACTTTATACTTTTCAGGGACAGATGAAAGAATATAAACATGAAGCATGATGAAACCTCATAAACATATTGGCCTTTAAACAGAGCAATCTTATTTAACTGATTCCTACAAGTTTCCTTCGTTAAATTATTAAGTTTACATTCATACTTAAGTCGAATGTTAAAATAAACTTCTATAATCTATTTAATTATTAAATGTTTGCAATTATCACAAGTAATACTTATATGAAAAATAAAGCAGCCATTATGTTGTACTCTGTGTCTCCGTTTTTGTTTCCCCATCAAAACATTTTATAAAATATATAAAATATAAATAGATATATACTTAGTTAAGTATCTACCTATTTATATTAACAATATGTTAAAAAATAAATTCCGGGGAAACTGCCCACGGCAGTAAATATTTTTCTCCAAAGATCATAGCTCGAAAATACAACATTCTGATCTGATTATTGGGGAGTTTTTTTAGGTTTTTCGGTAAAGTCACCTGGGTTCAGCTTATTCCCAGGAACATGTTGTGTGAATATTTTTTAATTATTTTAGAACTATCATGGTAAAATTCAGTTAATTTTTGAAGTTATTCAACTTCATGCACTAAACAATTTTTTATAATCTTTTTACCGCTTCATTAACAATCATTTTCGATAGTCCTTTTAAGTAAAATATACATCACTAGCTAACGCAAACAATGACAAATCAAAATTGGTCACGCGTTTTCGGGCTGTCAGGTGGTCTATACGCTAGTATATTCTAAGTCTATACCCGTAACCATGGGTGCTGTAAAACACCCGAAATGTCGGGAATTCAATAAAATAAGTTAATTAAACGCGATAAATCCGTAAAAGTAGTTTTATTCAATGTGTAGTTTTTGCGTAATCATTATGAAAACGCAACGACTCAAGTATTTCGTGAGTGTATAATATCTTATATAATTTTAATTCAAACATTATACATTATAAGTCAATTTAATTTCATTATTTTTATAGAGATAAATATTTTATTAATAATTAAAACTATAAGTAAATTGGTAAATAATAAATAATTAATGACAATAAAAAAAACTAAATTATGTAATAGAAAGAAAATATTAATAATTATTGATATTGTTACAAGTTTTATTTCCACCGCGCTTTTCTAAGCATTTATTTGTTTTTAATTTACGCACAAAATAAAAGGCACATATATATTTATACAGCCACTTCATACAAGGGCCCTTCATTCCTTTCATTCTCTGAAAATTGGAAATATAAGGGTAATCTTACAGTACCTACGTTCCTAATATAATATAAATAGAACATAATTGGTCTTAATGATTTCTTATATTTACGCGAATACTACAACGAACGTCGGGAATTTAAAATAAGTACTATTAAATGTCCGTAAAATTAGTTTTATTCAATACTTGGTCTTAATTACAAAATGGTTTGGTTTGGTTTCTTGGTAGTCTCCGGTTGGTATTAGAAAAATTAATTAATTAATAATTAAACGGCCTTATTTGACTTAACTTGAATCTGTTTTATGTATCCCGCAGAAATATGCGAACTAAAATGAAATGTATGGAATTTGACAGCAAATGTCAAACTTCCTGAAAACATTGACGCGGCGTATAGGGGAATTCTTTAGAAATCATCTTAATCCGTAATTTAAGCCTAAGACCAGGCCTCTGTCACTCTTGCTACCTGCGTGAAATAATTACCTACAATCGCGAGGCGCCCCCGGGGCAGAACGCAGTCGGGGCTAGCGCGTTCTGGGCGATTGAATGTGAAAGTTTTTTTTAACGCTGTTTACGTAAATAGTTTTTTGTAAATACTTGTTGAAATACTCGTGGAAATAGTTTTTGTTTAGTCTTTAGTGTATTTAATTGTAGGATAAAATAGTAGAAAAAGTTTTAATGTAATTTAAGAATAATATATATGTATATTACCTATCTATTTGATAAATTTTGATGGCAAAACGTCTTTCCTACTGTAATTGTTGTGGGGATGGATGATTAATGAGCAATTGAAAGGATTCAGATATATTTTTCATTTTTTAATTTACCGAAGGATAATGAAAGGTGAATTTATTTAATTTTTTGTTAGATAGGTACTTATTGCGAAAAAAGAATTAAGTAATAACTTAACTACAGAAGTAATACCTAAGTACATTATTACAAAACTTAGTTGAAATTTATTTCACTACTGAAATACCTACTTACATACCTATACTTGTCTTTGTAGTTAAAATATTTTAAATTATAACAACACAAAATACTGAAATTAGTTTACAAGATCTTTAACTAAGTGGAATACGATCACATTTCTGTTAGGAATCATATTTCGGGTTTATTTGTTGTTTACACTAATTTCTTACGAGCCAAGCATCGCGATTCCCAACGAATGGCCTTGCAAGTAGCATGCGTTGGGCATCACAGAACTCACATAGTAGCGGAAATATGGTCGACTATAGTCAGAATAAGTACTTTGCCTAAGTAACTTACCATTTCACAATTTATTTTATTACTCTTTATTAACAGCCCTAAGTAACCACGGAAAGTCCGTCGTGACGTAGGAAGGAGAAAAGATGCAAAGTAATATGGATACTCGCGCGCAGCGATAAAGTTTTATTTAGCTTGCGTGCGTGATTAATCTGATTAATAATAACTGTGTAGACTATTAAAACGTCGTCACGCAGTCAACATCAAAGGATTGCAACTTCTGTACGTAGTACTATTATTTATTCTGTGCTAAGACTATCAATTAACCACGTTTTGTAAAAAGACAGAAAGGAAAAGAAAAAGATTTTTGATGCTTAGACCATCAAAAAACCTTTTCCGTCTGATATTCCGTCTGAACCTGACATTATCATAGATAAACCACTTTAATGCTTTGAATGAAAATATAATCTGCTATCCCATGTCATCCGATGGGTATAGTCAGAGTCGACGGAGGAGAACTAATCCAGGAGATTAGCAGCAGCGTCTTTCTGATAGATCGTAAATAAGTAAAAATTTTGCGGTTGCCAACACACCTGCCAAGCGTGGTACTATTGGCAATATACTCATTCAGAAAGATACAATAATCAATTCTGATTAGCAATTGCTTATTACAATGGATCTCAAGAAATTATGCTCAGCGGTGAAGGAAAACGCCGAAAATAGAGAGCCACCGGTGGATCGGAGGGGAGTAGTCATACGCAGGCGTTCCTTTCTGTCATAGTACAAGTTCACGCGGCCCTGTGCGGACAATAAAACTATACACATATAAACTAAATAGTTGCAGTCACACTGCACACTAGACTAAATCTAGTTGCGCGGCTGACCGCCGTCCTACAAAAATGCCGAATTGTTCAAATTTACATAAAGATGGCGTTACCTTTCATATATAAGTAATTTTTAATCACATTATTGCTATCAACTTCTTTTTTAACCCAAAAATTACAATAATAACGGTAGTGTTGTTTCGAATTTGTTTACCAATTCAGGCCGCATTCCCTTATACAATATGCGGGTCGGTCGAGCGACTCATCTGAGTCTGTATCCGAGTTGTCGCTGTCACTGAGCGATAGTGTTTTAATGTTGTATCTATGTGTGTGTGAAATTGTTAGTATATAGTTTTAATTGTTGTGTGAGTTTCGTAGTGACATACGATTGGTTTTGTGTAGGCAGATTTCCCCCCGCAAGAAATGCCAGGCAGTTCTGTATCGGGAAGAAAAGCTATAGCTGTACAGAGGAGAGTTCCCTCCGGTCCACCGGTGGCCCGTGTTTGGTCTATGACTGCGACGAATATAACTTAAGTACTATGTGAATTATTCGAGAGATTACTTTTCAATATATTTTGCAGTTTATATAGATATTTTTTTTTAATTTGCCGAACAGAGAGAAGAGGAGAGACTGTGCTTTCATTCAAATAACAGACGGAATTGACTAGTGGACCTAAGCTTTTGGAACTCGCCATAAATGCTGACACATATAAGAGGTGTTTAATAATAAATTAAGAGCGTAGACGGGCTGCATTTTTCAATACAAATGTATTCCCCTATTCTCTTCCCCTGATAATGCCTCTAGAGTAATCGTTTTTGTTTATAAAAATGTAGGTCCCTGGTAATGCCCCTGTCAGTTTTTTTTTTTTCAAAAAAATTATTACAAAAATAAATATGACTTTCCAAAAACCTAAAAAAATGCCCCGTCTTTACCTTCGTAATCAGACGACTACCAAGGAAATTTGAAAAGTTTTTAAGATAAAAACAAGTAACAGAAGCATAGATCTATTCTTCTATCAAATTTTGATACCAACAATAATTTAATCGGCTTAGTTATCGAGGAGAAAACAGGGGAATACGAAACGTCGATCGGTCATGGTTTTTGTAGTTAAAATCGTTCTGAGCTGCAGTTCCTATCGCACTCTACGGGGGGAGACCATATATAGCGTGACGGCAATAGATTCTGCAAATACCTATTTCTCAATTCCCGCGCAGACCGACTACGCTCTTAAGACTTTTTGTCTATATATTGCCATCGGTAATAATTTAAAAAAAGAACAGAAGATTCTATGTTAGTTATTCTGATTATAATACAAGCGAGCCGCCCCGGCTTCGCCTTGTTAGGATATGTCATTGTGGCGTTATTTAAAATTAAGATAATCAAAGATTGTTTATTTTATTCAATTTTCGTTTTTTTTTTAATCTCCAAATTTAATCCGGATAAAAAAAGCCTAGATCACTCCTGGCATTGCTCTTTATCTGTTCGTAAAGTTTCATTACCATTGATTTAGCCATTCCAAAGCCCAGTCAGGCAGACATCAACAGACAGACAAAAATTTTAATTTAGTTTATTAATTTATTTAAAATAGTTATTCTATTCTAAATAACATGCAAATAACCCCGTCAGCTTAATAAAAGGTAGTTATTTCGATATTACAGACAGACACTTCAATTTTATTTGTATGTATAGATTAGTTAATCATGTCTGCAACCATACAACTCTAAAAACTTAAATATAATATTCTTTTCTTTAACAAGAGGTTTACCGAAATTTAATTATAATATACAAAATATAAAATACACTTTTAACATTCTGGTAAAGTAAACAAATAACATAATGGCGAACGAGCCCGGATAGTTGCTTCATGTGCTTTTGTTTGATATTATGTTTTAATAACGCTCGTGCACTTATAACTAGTACGATGGCCCTTCAGAACAAAATATAAAACCACTTTCACAAAAATGTGTCTATTTATTAAAACAGTAGCTGTGCTTTTGTCTATGTTATTGTTACAGCCTATCAAATATCCACTGCTGAACATAGGTATCCCCCATAGGTTGATTCTTAGAGGAGATATTTGGCTTTAGATATAAAGAAAGAAAGAAAGAAACAAAGAAAATGTTTATTTCGCCATATAAACACAAAGCCATATTGTACAAAATGTTTTCTTATTTTTAACGTTATTATTAATAATAAATAGGCTGGCGGGATGGGACCAAACTATTTTTAAATGTTTTGTTTGTTATTTGGAAGACGCTGCTGCCAATATCATGCTTTGGTGTTTCCCTCTGTCGCTTCTTACGACACCCACGGGACAATATGGGGTAGTGGACATTCTTACACCGCCACTACACGGTCAATTTTCTTTTTATCAAATTGTCTAAGTTATTTAGATTTTTTTTATGCACGCTCTTCACTGAGGACTTAGCCTAAATGTGAAGTGTAAGTAGGGCGTTTGACGGAGCGTGGGGCGTAGCGCCTGACATACACTCGCTGTTGTAGTATTGTTTTTTTGAAGTAAAAACTTCTTGGAGAGCCGTGGTAGGTCATATGGTTAGCGCTCGCTGTAAGTTTCACAGTACGCGAGCAACCCGAGTACGATCCCCGCCGGCACCAATGAAATTGTTAATTGCAATTTTAAGTGCTGATTTACCACGTGCTCGGCGGTGAAGGAAAACATCGTGAGGAAACCTGCATGTCTGAGAAATAAGAAAAAAAATATTTCGAAGACATGTGAAGTTCGCCAACACGCATTGCGGCAGCGCGGTGAACATTTCCTTGCCCTAAAACTCTCTCAGAAATGCGAGGGGGCCTTTGCCCAGCAGTGGGACGTATATAGGCTGTAACCTTAACTTTATTTAACTTTCAAAAATTTCTTTAGGCACTTTGGGCACTTTTGTGACGGGGAAAAAGCACCGAACTCACGTGACCATCACGCTCAGATACATGCATATACAGATGTGTATCTTCAGATATATTATAATGTTTGTGAAGCTAAGAAGCTTTCACTTCTGACGTGTAGTCCTAAAGCTGACAGTTTTTTTTTCCTGTAACTACTCAACCGTCCACCCCCGGGAGTGATTATCGCCTCACCTGTCCGCGCATTAAATGTCACTATTTTTTTACGACCGCGCGAGATTGTCTCAACAAAAACGATTAATACTGAAAAAGTACTATAGCTTCATTTAAATAAAAAATATTCTCAAAAGACTCAAAGAATTCAAAATTTAATTATGTTAAAAGAAAATTGGGTAAATTAAAAATAAAGGCGGAAAATAACGTTTAAAATTGGAAATATCAAAACAAAAATCTTATTTATTTCTTATTTCCAGTTTTACAAGAAAAGTATAATATTTACTGGAGAAATTATTTTGAATTATAATAGTACATGATATTCCCTTTAAAATGGCACCAATATCAATAATATTATATACTCAATATACATAAGTATGTAGGCGAAAGAGGATCATCCCAGATGCACTCATGATGGATGGCGCAAATATGCGTGCGTTACAACATAAAGCACTAGAAAATATAATGAACAGATCGTTAGCAATTCGTCGCAAATATATTGTACGCTTTTCCGATGACGTTAATTTCCAAAATCCTATATAACAACAACGGTTGCCACGTTACCACAGATACGACGCTTTGCTAGAGTAAAACCTTACTCTCGATTCATCCAGTATTTTAAAGTCGTGCCTACGTGCCTACAAGTATATAATGTTTACTCACTATAAATGTTAATAAATAAGTAAGTAAATAAATAAAAATAAGTTTTAATAATTTCTAGACACATCTCAACAGATATTTCGTTTATTAATGGCTATCAACGTGTTAATAGTGAAGCATTCTTTTATATTTAGCATTCATTTGACACAAAAAAAAATTGATTAGAATACCTTTTAAACAACATATAATCAATAAACGATGATCGCATATAGTGATTAAAATGTCGAGCTAAATTATTATATGTAAACGTTTTGGAATTGTCGTAATGATACATATTTCCTAAAGAATATATCTTCACAATCAGTTTGATGTACAATAAAATTAGAAATAAGGTATAAAAACAGAAAAGTCATCACATTTTTTATCGAATTTCTCATACTTTAACAGTCCACAAACAAAAATTGCGTAATTTTCACTTTTTTTTCTAAATATTTTGTTACTATTATACAGATTAAATTCACTCTCACAGATGACAAATTAAAAATAGCACCATCTATAATTTTTTACTGTATTAATAACAGCTATCTTTTGCGCTGTACACGTTTAACCCGAAAGATGTCGTTTGGTGACTGTAGTCACCATGGACAGGTGAGGTAATAATTTTTTTGGGGACTGTAGTCACCGTGGATGGTTGAGTAGTTATATAACGTTACACTAGAATTTTTCTCTTGTGTCGTGGAGGCAGTTAACGAACATAAATTGCACAAGGGCAAACATCCAGACCCGGAAAATTATTTGTAGGCTATACAAATACTTGTTCCGGGATTAAAACCTGCGGCTATCAGCTCTGCAACTCATTGCAAAGACACTGCGAGCCATCAATTGTAATGTCCTGAGTAGCGCATCCAAATTGTCCCGTCGAATTTCAGCCACATACAATGGAATTAACCCTGAGATTTTAAGCGAACATTTTGAGCGGCTACTACTAATGACCACAGTAGCACATGTGGCATAATTTCCAATCGCATAATTTCTGTTCGGCAGTTTTCAGAGCAATTTTTAGAATCACGGTAAAAGTATTTTTCTTAGTAAAATTCATAATCCAAATTTAATTTAAGACATTTTGAAAGGGAAATCATATTTTCTAGTACCCTCTTTGATTTTAATTCAAGAATTGTACTTCAGACGACTTTAATTATACTCCAAAATCAAAACTTAGAAGACAAGCAGATAAGCGAATAAAGCACTTTCGGTGTCCTCGAGCTATAACAAGATGGCTCTGAGACTGCACTTATTTCGAGGGCTACCGGGAATGAAAAGTTAATGAATAACAGGAATCACTAATTGATGCGCGTCTTCGCAAAGTAGTAGATTGCTAAAATAATGTTACAGATTTTAGCTTCACTGATTTTTAGAAATGTAAAATATAATATGTTTGACAAGTAACTCGCCCCGGCTTTTTGTGGCTTGGATCTATTAATGTGATTTTTTCTAATTAATTCTCCTTCTCCCTCTCATTCTTCCTCTCCTAAGGTTAATAATCTCTATAATGGGAGAGGTCTATGTCCACCAGGGGACTTTTATGGGCAAATGATAAACAACAAGAATATATGACGACAAAGATAGACGAAAAATTAAAAGTCCCATAGAAGTACGTTCTCTGGTTTTTGCGTGATGTGTATTCAGACAGACAAACACAAAGGCAACGTTTCTTAAAAAAATGTTGTTTTGGCATCTGTATCGATAATATAGCATAAAATTAAAAATATTCCGGCCGTTGTAACCCAAAAAATGGTTAATTAATTAATTATAACTAAGCGAGAAGGTCCAGAAAATGGTTTGTTGGTTTAAATGACCAACTGCTGGTTCAGAGTTATTAAAAGGATGATTATACGTAAATTAATGGACTGTATGGTGCAGTGCGAGTTTGCTATTTCGCGATAATGCAAATGCCCTAAATTCAGGCTACAGGAAGGACGTGAAGGAATGCACGTGCACTCACCTGGGCTTCTGCTAATCTGCCTCGTGTCTCAAGGGCTGCAGCAACGATGATTGGAAGCCGGCCTTCTTCACACATATAAACTTCACAGATAATCGCAAAATATAGTGTCATTGTAAATTTCTATATACTTTACGATATTTTTGTATAGTTTAATATCTAAATTACATATAGGCGGGAACGATGACGCGAGATAGGAGCGATGCGGTTGGTTTCGTGTCTTCTGAACTTCTGCGAACCCTCTTAACACCAGAGTGCACATGCTAAGGGTGTATAAAAGCCGGTAGATAGGAAACCTGGAAATGCGCTTTGCAATACACATATTGGATAATAATTAACAAAACTCATAAGCGTTAGGCGGTAGTGCAAAGTGGCGCGAACAGTATACTTCAATTCAAATTTCATAAAAATACAATTCACAAAAAACGTCGTGTCATATATATATATATATATATATATATATATATATATATATCATACTTCTAAAATATATAAATTTGATGCGACTCCCTAAAGGGATAAGAGGGCGCAGGCGGCGAGTAGCCGCTGAGAGTCGCGCCTAAGGCAACTTAAGAAGATTCGGCCTGAGCTGCCAAGAGGCAGTTCAGATCAGCCGAAATCTGGTTGGGGGCTGCATAGGAAGCTGCCTCACGAATGAGATGGTTAGAGTGGGACTCTGAGGCTTTGAAGAAATTCTCAGAGAGTGATTTTAGGAAGATGATATATCATATAGATACAGATATAGATTTTGTTTCCTTTCCTTACACCTGACTTATGATGGTAACAAATTTACCTATGGACCATTTTTTGTATAATAGTACCTTAACAGTTAAGGTCATGAATTCAATTATATTATATCTTCGAAGGTGAGGAAATAATATAATACTGACGTAGGTGGGACCGGTTGGAATGTTTGACTTCTAGTTATAGCGACGTAAGAAAAATCCTCTACCCCATATCATCTCGTGGTTGTCTTAAGGGGGCAACATTGGAAATTAAATAGAAGTTTGGAAAAACTGCGGTTGTTAGCCCGCCTGCAAAGAGGGGCAACTACGGCGAAATTCTCTTTTAAATCAATACAAAAAGAGGCCTTATTATAATATAAAGTAATAATTTTCTTATAGATTACTTCTTAAGGAAACGCTTTTGATAAATATGCAATTATAGGGGCTTCAAATTTGTTGTTAATATATTTGGCATATTTTCATTTTAATGCTGTGTATAAGTAAGAAGATAAATAACCAACTGTGTATATTTTTTTTGATACTAGCTGTTTCCGCGACTTCGTTCGTATAGAATCTGTTAGTAATTTATTTGTTTTGAAGTTTTATATCTTTCCGCCTAATTGATTTAATTTTACAAACCACACTTCTGTTTGAACTCATATAATAAATAATAGTATAGATATTTTTATACTTTTAACGAGTAATATAAGGTTGGGGAAAAAATTTCTGCGTATTTTTATACAAAATCAAGATTTTTTTCAAAGTTTAATTACATTTAATCATATGTTCCATTATGTTCGATAACTTGTTGCCATCTTGTAGGTAGTGACATAATTCCGTTGCTGTAGAAATCTTGAGATTTTTGATCAAAAAATGCGACAAGTAGTTTTGACAGCCCTCTCTTGGTGATAACCTAATATTACCCAAATAATTCTGAAGAGACCGAAACAGGTGCAAAATCTGAGGGTGCAAGGTCAGGACTATGGAGCTTGACTACTCTTTGACCATGATCTTTTTCACATGTTCTTGTCGTAGGTAATCCACTTTTCATCACCAGTGATCAATCTATTCAATAATGGTTAGGTTTCATTACGTTTCAATTGAGAATCGCAAATGAGTATACGATTCATTAGGTTTCTTTCAGTGAGCTCGTAGATATATATAGTATACATATATATGAGTGAGTTTGTGGTCAAATCTCAATTCCTCGGCTATATTGTAACTACTTACATGCCAATCTTGCTCCACTTTTTCAAAAATGGCATCGACTTTATCCATATGAGAGCGACCAGAGCGAGCTGCATCTTTGACCTCAAAATTCCTGCACTGAAAACGATTGAACCAACTTTGTGCCACTCTTACTGACACTGCATTAGGTCCATAAACGTCTTAATTTTTTTTCACGGCTTGAGTTGCATTATTCCCTTTTTTTGTAATAAAACTTCAGAATGTATCGAATTTCTTCGTTAGATTCACTCATTTTGGCGAACAGAAAAACAATTGAAAAATGGTGGGAAAGTGTTTTTTACTTTTAATTTTTCTTTTTCTTAATGTCCTATATGTATTGATATTAAAACCAGCCAGATACAAACAGTACAACCAAAGAGATTTTTCTTCAATTTTATGTAAACTAAATACGAAAAAACTTTTTCTTCTATCTATTATCATCATAAAATCAATCAAGTATATAACTTAAACACCGTAGTTGCCGTATCCGTTCAATATTGTATTTAAAATAAAACTCGGTAACGTAGATTTTATGAACTAAGAATATAAAAAAAGGAAACTTAGAAATAGGTTAAAAATTACAGTAATTTGTAAAAACATAGAATTTCTTGCATTGCAAACATTAATGATAAGGAGAAAATGATAATTATTTTGCCATTTAGTGGCGGTGTAAATGAATCCATCAACCCATTACGCATGATTGGACCAATACTTAAACAAAAATCAAACGGTTTTGCTCAGAGTTTTGGTGAAGATTTCGTTTGCTCGTCTAGTTGGATTCCACGTTTCCGGGCTCGGCACGGTATCGTCGGTGGAAAAATGAGTGGTAAATCTGCTAACTGACTAACTTTAGACATGCAGGTTTTATAGACTTCTTAAAAATATCCTCAGATGAAATGACTGATGATGATGAAGAGGACTATATTTCTTTGGCTCAATTAGCCCAAAATTGACGACCTGCTTTATCTACTACTAAAAAAGAGAAGTTTATTGATGTAGATAACTCTTTTGTAATTTGTGCAACAGCTACGGAAGATGATATTGTACAAGAAGTTCAAGAGGAAAATGAAGAGGAACAGGAAGATACTGAAGAATAATTTACAGTGCCAACTTTGAATGATAGTCGCAATGCTGTTAGTGTATTGCGAAAGATTGTTACTTTTTCATTAACAGTTTCACATCCAGGGAAATTATGACGATACACTTATTGAAATTCAACGTGAACTACAAAATTCTTACGCATAAAAGAAGTGTCCCAAACAGACTAAAATTACAGATTTAATGAATACAGAAAAATTATAATGTTCTTTCATATTATATTTAGTTCGTTTTATGTGAAATTTATATGTACTCGTACCTACACATTCAATAATACTATTTAATAAAAATTATCACCGGTATTACGACTACCAGTTTTTACGACCAAATATGAGTAGTCCCTTCGATGTCGTTAAAACAGATTTTGACTGTATTCCATTATATTTCAGTCTTAGAAGTAATGACGGGTGAAGTGAATGTGCCGTAGCAATAGTCGGTTAAGTGCAAGAAGAAGAATTTTAAGGTATTTCTTAGTTGATCAGCATTTTTGGATCAGGATCGCCGACGGATGTTTAAAAAAATTGTTTACACTATGTGTGTTGTTACCATTTATATTAGATAAATAGAATAATAAATTGTTATTGATATAATAGAGGAAGTAAAAATATTGAGCTGTAGTTCTTGCGAGGCGATCTTGAAATTAAAAAAATTATAAATCGATCCAACGTGTATAATATGATTTAATTGTTATAACACAATAACAGTATAATATCAAGCGTCGATATTTACATTATTCAATTTATAATACGAACGTATATCACTCTCTCACATCTATCAAAAAACTTTTAATAAATCATTACACGTATTTTCCCTTGAGATTAAACTACAACACAATGTTCGAATACATTTGAAAACTTTCTACTAGGTGTGCAGAGTTTTTTATAATTTAGTACCAATGGTGAAGCACTCATTATGTATTTCACAATTAGATCAACAAAATAAGAAAGAAGAAGCGTTGCATACATTACAGATGACGCAAAAACCAAGCCAAAACTATGCTCAACTTATTGCAAGAACTAAGAATATCATCATCGTTGTCACCTCTAAGGTCTAAGATGGACTACCTTATAAATTACTGGCTCTATTTTATACTCTTCGAACCATAATACAGCAGTGAGAGGCCTGTTATTACGTTGCATAATTTAGTAAGACGGCTACCCAGACGGCCACCTAGGCAGGAAAGGAATCCTAACATCTAGTAAAAATATATTAAATTAAATGAAGCCTCTTATGCCACTCACTGATACGAAGAAGCATCTCATGCATGAGAAGTGCCCATTCCATAAAGGATTTTTTTGACGTGGAAGACTCTACCACTCTGCCCCAGTTCGAATTGCAAACTTGTCATGTTCTCGAATAGTTTTTTAATCTTTTAGACATAATATGGTTCCTCACAATTTTTACCTTTGCTGAGGACACAGTTTTAAGTAAAAATTGCAATGGTGCTGGCGAGGTTTAAAATTCGATTACCTTCTTTATACAGAATTTAAAAGTGAGCAAATATTATAATAAGTTACAAAAGCATAAAATCATTGTAGAGAAAAATCTTTTTTAAAGATACAAAAAAACTGATACATTTTAAACCGCTGAAAGTTATAGGAATTAAAGAAACTTTTTCATTAAAACTTATTCTAGCAAATTATTTAAAAAAATTATCATTAAATGAATAGGAATTTTCTATCTTCAATGCCAATTCCTAATTTCCAATCTTTTAAGTTCACTCGCGTGAACTCAGTCGCGTGAAGCGTGTTCAAAATCTAGCTATTAGGTTCATATTGCGTTTGCGCAAATATGACCATGCCTGCGCGTTTCGTTTAAAGCTCAAGTGGTTATCCATTCACCTTTGCCCGAATCTACAAATTATTTCTTTTCGGTACTGTATATTACTTAATCCTATGACTCCTAGCTATATGGAACAAAATCCTAAGTTTCTTTGTAATGACAGATCGAGCAAACGAGCATGCGGCTCACCTGATGGTAAGTGACTACCGCCGCCCATGAACAACTGCCATCTGGGAACCAGAGGGTGCAGATGCGTTGCCGGCCTTTTAAAAGGGTAGGCTCTTTTCTTGAAGGTCCCTAAGTCGTATCGGTCCGGAAAAATCCCTGGTGGTAAACTATTCCACAAGAAAGTTGTGCGAGAAGAAAACATCTTCTAAATCGCACAGTGGTGGACCATAATCATCCAGATGGTGTGGATGGTATCAGGAGTTCTGCCGCGATGTGCGTTCGTGAAATGTGGCGGCTGGGATTAATCCGAACAATTCCTCAGAGCACTCCCGTGGTAAATGCGAAAGAAAATGCAAAGAGATGCAACATCTCTTCGCAGCGCCAATGAATCGAGCCGATCGGAAAGGACTCGGTCGTCGACGATTCGAGCCGCTCTGCGCTGGATGCGGTCAAGTGGAAGGAGCTGGCACTGGGGGCCCCAGCCAGAGATGGAACAGTATTCCATGTGAGGCCGAACCTGCGCCTTGTAAAGTTGCAGGCGTTGTGCCGGCATGAAATACTGTCGCTCTGCTGAGCACGCCAAGCTTTTGGGGCCAATTTGACGCTTCTCTTCAAGTGACCGCGAAACTGCACGTCACTCGATATGTCGACGCCGAGGATTCCGATACTGGCTGAGGCAACAAAAGTGCCAAAACTGGAGATACGACAAAGGGTTCTTTTAGCAGTAAACGCGCAAACTTGTGTCTTCTGAGGATTAAACTGGACTAGATTTAGTCGCCCCAATCCGAGACTTTGTTCAGCAAAGACTCGACTGAACAATTTGTTCGGTAATCGCGACGTTTTCCCGAGAAATATTCGCACGGCCGGCGTATAGAGCATCACCAGTGCTATCATCCGCATAGCAATGAATGCTACCGGTATGCAACATATCATTGATATGCAGAAGAAACAGCGTTGGTGATAGCACGCAGCCTTGTGGAACACCAGCGTTAATAGGCTTGTAGTCGGGCATACCGTCTACAACGACCTTGATGCTCCGATCTGCAAGAAAGCTGGTGATCCAATTGCACAATTTCTCAGGAAGCCCATAGGAAGGAGCTTCGTAGAAGCGCTGTGCCAAAACCGATCGAAAGCCTTCGCAATGTCAAACTAACGGCCAATGCCTCCCCTTAGACTCTACTGCCTCCGCCCATCTATGAGTCTGGTAGACAGAAGATCACCAGCTGATCGACCCCGACGAAAACCATATTGGCGGTCACTAATCAGCTGGTGATCCTCAAGGTACCGCATGAGCTGGCAGTTTATAATGGATTCCATTATTTTGGAGAACAAGGGGTGATGGCGATAGGCCTGTAGTTGGACGGGTCTGATGGTCGCCTTTTTGGGATCAGTTGGACAAAAGCTGTCTTCCATGATTTCAGGACTACGCCTAGGGAGTAGGGTACGGAAAAGACGCGTTAGAACCGGTGCCAACTCCGGGCACATGTCCTCAACAATTGGGATTCCGTCAGGCCCACTCGATTTGTGGATGTCCAGGGAGAAGGTGCTTTGCGAACCGAGCGCTGTGAGAACCGACATCCGGCATGGAGCACTCACACCGCGGGATGGTCGGCGGTGTGTTCTCCCGTCATCAAGAGTCGAGTTGGACGCAAAAGTGAGCCTAAAGGTCGGCTTTCCCTTTTGCGGCGTGGGCCAGTGAGTCGTCCTCCTGTGCAGAGATGGTAGTGATGGCTTACAGAAATTCCTTGGACCTTGGCGAGAGACCAGAATGCACGGGTTCCCGAAGGAAGGCGAACTAGTTTCTCGCCAATTCTGCCTATGTGTTTTTAGCAATAACACTTTATGAGGACCTGGGCGAAGTTATACTTCTTTTAAGCATGCTGGTGTTTACATCCCGAGCCGCCGAAGCCTCAGCCCAGGCCTGATAGCACTCCTGCTTACTGCGTAATGCAGTCTTACAGGAACGACCAAACCAAGGCTGATCTGCCTCCGATGGGTACCACAGATGATGGAATAAATAGTTCCATTCCTGTAACACCACATCAGTGACAGAGTCAGCAACAGCGCTGGGATCATCCGGCGAGAAGCAAACCCATGGGTAGGATGCAAAGAAAGACCGCATTCGTCCCAATCCATAACCTGTAATACCAAACACGGCGGCAACCTGCAGAACGCAACCGCAAGAGGCGTGGTGGCACCACACTCCGGATCAGACAATGGTCCGAAGAGCCGAGAAGGGCATCGACGGAAACCTGATATCCGTCCGGATGAGAGGTCAGCAGAAGGTCAACAGGAAGGTGTATGATCCTTCACATCTGGAATCCGCGTAGGCAAGTAACCAGCTGTGTCAGACCATATGCCAAGGCAAAGTCATAAACAGATCTCCCCGCATGATCGGTTAAACGTGAACCAAGCCATTCGGCGTGGTGGGCGTTAAATTGCCAAGATCACGATCTCTGCGGATGGGACCTGTTGTAGCAAGGAATCTGTAGCCATTTGGACGTGGTCGATGAGTCGGTCTGTTTCGGCATTACCGCTGGGACTATAGAGGCACCCGTAGACGCGCGGATGGTCGTCGCTATCTACGCGTAGCCAAGGATGGACAGGTCCGAACCTTCAAGACTGCCGAGGCGTCGAGAACAGATGTCCTCTCTGACGTATACGCAAACTCCAGCCCGAGGCACAAGGGTGTTCAATTTGTACCCGGTTGGGAGATACGAAGTATCAGCCGGAGGACACCTGCGTCCCGGTCAGAAGAGCAAGGCCGGCTTCGCCGTCTCGAGATGGTAGTGGACGGCGTTTAGGTTCGAGTGAAGTCCCTGATGTTGCAGAAATCCACGGATAGCGTAGCAGGGTCGCCTTGGTCTTGTTGCTCAGTTTGCCCAGGCATTGTTTTGAGCGAATTTGCCCCAGAATACATGGGGCAGCTGAGCACCCGCTCAGGAGTGGGTAGCATGGTCGTGGATGCTCAGCGAGGATTCTCCAGGGGTGCTGGTACCTCCTGGGGTAGTCTAAAATTTAATTCCGCTACCATGTTGATGGGGGGGGGGGGAGAATTGGGCCTCCGGTCACCTGACTCACCAGACGAAACGCAGAAGCAGAGCTTCCACTTCACGCCGGTATTCTGTGAGTTCGTGGTACTAACCCGGCTCGAGCCGGCCCATACGTGCAACAGCAAAAGCTGCTGCGTGGCTCTACCACTACGGTCAGCCGGAGAACTTATACTGACGCCACATTCTTATCGCTCTAAATACTTTAAGAATTCCTTCACAATCAAGGACATCTGCTTATGAAACGAACTTCTTATAGTGCCCGCGTTATCAACTGAGTCATAGGGCCATAAATGTCAATAACAATAGGAATGTGCCACCGCTGTGCGCCACTCGCTACCTGAGTCCGCCTTATCGCGGAGGACAAAGCTCATTGAATTTGTCGTTACTTGTTTATGTTTAGTAAGGTAACAAGCTAAGGACCTCTGCACATTTTTTCATTTCTATTTCTCACTTCGATCTCGACAATTGTGTATTATGGATAATTTATTATCTAAAATCTATATTTTTGTGCTATAATGGATTTTTTAAGAAAATTAGACGCTTTGAAGGAAAAAAAACTGCTTGAAGAAAATGATGTACGTGTTTTTAAAAATCAACCTTTGGGAAAAGGACAGAGACTGATTATTTGTCACGGTGATTCTGTTAAGACTGGTTTTGTATCTGAGGCAAAATTGATATTCAAGGCCGAAAAGTCTAAGGATGTTGATTATCATACTGAAATGTATGGTGAAACTGACAAGGAATAGTTTATTGATTTTTGAACGTCTTAGAAGAACTTTCAGTAATTATCATCGATAACGCCAGCTTGATCAAATGGAAAGAATACCAACATTTACTACAAAAAGTAAAGACATTCGAGATTCGATAACGAAAAACAACATCGCATTTACAAATAATGACATAAAAGAAAAACTGTTACGAAAAGTTAAAGAGGGTAGGCCTAAACAAATCATTTAATAGATTAGCTGGCAAATGAACATGGTCATGAAGTGATACAACTACCACCATATCATTGTCAATATATGGTGGAAGTTGTATCACTTCATGACCATGTTCATTCATCCTATTGAGCTCATATGGGCTTAGGTAAAAGGAGTAAATGCAGCGCAAAACCATATTTTTAAAATAGCCGATGTTAAAATTCTTCTGCATAAATCAATAGAAAACCTTACTAGGGAAAACTGGGTTAAATGTATGAAGCATGCAGAAGACCTCCAGGAAACGGATTTGAATAAAGTTTTTTTGAGAGATAATGTTGAACCTTTGATTATAAATCTACAGGAAGACGATAGTGACACAGATAACTCGGATGAAGAAGATAATTTGTAATATAATAAAATGTAGATTATATTTTATTTATTTTATAGTGTTATTTTATAATTTCATAATTTCAAATCTTAAAAAACCCATTCATTTTGCACATCATTATAACGCTCCATAAGCCCAATGAGTGTGAGCGAAATAGACTGATTACAATGATTTATTGCCCGACGACTCAGTTGATAACGCGGACACTATAAGCAAATTCGTCATGCAAAAACACTAGATAAGATTAAGACTGACGTGAAAAATCATTACCTATCACTTCAATTTTCACTTGTCATCATTTGTGACATTTAAATTTTTGTATCCTTTCTGTATTTATTTATGTAATTTTTATGTATATTTGCCTATTTAATCTTATGTATGTCTATCATATTTTTTATTGTATAGATTACAGTATTATTCTGTTATTATAATATATCGTTTTTGTTTAGTTAAGTATTAGTATGTAAATTTACTATATAATATACCACCTCCCACTGCCTGTAATCTGTTCCTTTTATCGTTTTTGTGGTGTACAATAAAATATATAAATAAAATCATGACACAAATAAGTTAGCTTTTAATTTGTTGTTTTATATTTTTTATCTTTCCAACCACTAACAGTGTTGATAGACGTGGGTTTTTTTGCATTATAAGAATGATCTGCCCTAATTCCTACGCCTGGCTTAATAATCGCAGTATCAGATATCTCTTGATTTTGCTCCTCGTCGTCAGTCCGAATATTTACATTGTCATATACACGATTATATACTAGTTCCCGTACTAGTAGTAGTACTACATTCAGAAGATTAGCATTTACTTTAATTATCATTACAGCCCTTCACAATTCTCACATAGGCCTCCCTAAGGAATACCACAAAGCCGGTTCTGAGCCACTTGCATCCATCGACTTCCTGCATGTCTTTACTAGGTCGTTACTCCTTTTAGTGTGAGTCGGCCCACACTTCGCCTACCGGTACGAGGCTACCTACCACTCGAGAACCTTTCTTACACATCGGTAGTCGGTTTTACGAGCTATATTATGTCCGAACCATTGCCAATTCAGCTTACTAATCCCAACGGATATGTCAACACATATGTCTGTTACTCTGGTTCTACTGCAGATATCCTCATTCTTAAGTCTATCATGCAGAGAAACCCCAAGCATAGCCCTCTCCATAGCTCGCTGAGCCATCTTGAGTTTCCTCATACGGACAGTAGTGAAGATACACGTCTCAGATCCATAAGTCATCACTGGCAATACGCACTGGTTGTACAATCTTGTTTTCAAGGTTTGAGGTATACCTGACGAGAAGATGTGTCGTAGTCCCCTTAAAGCTACCCAGCCGAGTTGAATCCGTCAATCATGTTTTGATAGGATGCAAAAACTTTCTGAGCACTACAAGGACACTTCAACTTACTGAAAGAACACTTCATTATATGAATAACGAAAACGTCGAGCTGGTATAAAAGATTACTATACAAAAGCATATCTTCACAAACGAAACGAATGCGGACGTGAGAAATAGTTTAAAGTGTGTTCGGTCGAGTTGAACGTTTTCAAAATCGTTGTTATATGTAACTGTCATGACTGAACATTCACGCTTCCCTAATCTTGTCTCAGTTATAAAAGGACAACATAAATCCACAAGTCTTCTTCCACTTTCCAACTACAAATAAAATAGTTTTTTCTATAAAGAATTTAAATAAAAGTATAGTCATACTATGATTTCATATATTTACGTGAACAATCTAAATTGACTAACACCATTACACGTGGTAGAGCCATGCTGCAGCTATATTATGGTTGTAGCGTAAATGAGTCGGTTCGACTGGAGAAGCAACACGCTCTCACAGAATACCTGCATTAAATAACAGTTTCATGCTGATTTCTTTCATATTGTGATGAGTATGGAGAACTAGATGCTTTCTTACTGAAAATGAGGCATTCCATCTTAGTCCTTAGGGGTGACAGATCATCTGCATTTTGGTTCCTTATCGAGGATAGGTGTAAATGTCTGTGGGCTACAGCATCCACTTAACATCAGGTGGACTGTGGACTCGTATGTAACACTTATTCTGTAAAAAAATATGCGGACTGTGGATGATGAAGAAGAAGAAGACAGAGAATCAACGCCCGCAGAAGTCCACACTTGATATAAACCTCTATCGTTGTAGAGAGGAGTGAAATAATTTACCGGCTTCTAACTTTCCGTCCGAATTCAATCTGAGCGTCTTCAAGGCAATAGTGAATAGGCTTTTGTTACGCTAAGACAGTGCGATTTACCATCTAGGGCTACCCCATCACTAAACTGCGGTTGTCACCCGTCAGTCAACCCGCCAGACATGCGTGGCAATTATGGCAAAATCCCCCCTCAGAGAAAATCTTTGGGGGAGGCCTATGTTTAGTAGTGGACTTTTATGGTCTGTAATGAGTGGATAATCGATTATCTTACATTATTACCAAAAACTTTAAATCGTATTTATTTTAACCTGTTTTAGATTGCCAACAGCTACTACCATGAGATGGTTTTCTGATTCAGACTGTCTCTTGGGTTTTTATTTAAAATCTATATCACTAAAAACTTATATTGTAGCTCACAATTGCTTGTCGAGTTTTGAAATAACTAGAGACGGTGTAAGCAATGCAAATTAAGTAAAGTTTATGGAAGTATGTTTTCTGCAATATTTAAATCAGAAATATTTTAGTAGTTTACATTTAAATGCTTTCTGTGCTTTTTATATATAGAATAAGTCAAGCTCACAGTCCACCTATTGGTAAATGAATACTGTGGGCCATAGATATTTACATCTACTATGTTTATTATTTTTCGCGATTACCACAATACTATGATGTATAGTTGTCTATACTATTTATATAACTGTAATCTGCTCATTTGGCTGTGATTAAGGTGACCATTTCTGGTTCTGTCTGGTTCTGCGATCGTAAATCCGCCTGCGTGACGATTAGGGCAAATCCTTCCTAAAACAAGAAAGTCCCAAGTCGAGCAGTGAACTTTTACGGCCTGATGAAGAGGAAAAAAACCATATAATAGTTGGGGATATACGGGAGAATAAATAGGGAAACTTTTATAAAAGAAGGTTAATAGAATTTTTAAGAATAAGCGACAACGTATTGACCGCCAATTTCTGCAGAGAAAAGCAAAGAGGGGAACCTGCTAGACATGTGTCATTTATTAATTTCTAGTGACGCGATCATTCAAGTATTAATTCATCTTACGTACCGGGTCTTTTGGGTCGATTACTCAAAAAGATCATTTCAAAATTCAGTCATAGACTTAGTCCTCCATAATTCTACATCTACGATTTCAGTACTCTGTGATCTGTGAGACCCAGTCGATTCTATCGGTCCTCGGACATTACTATACTCTTTGGTCGGTGGCGGTTCGCGAGCGTAGGTCATTCAGTTTCGATCAAACACAAATAAATTATTTATCTTATTGTTTATTAATTAATAGCATATTGTTCTGAACTTTACTATGTATAAATTATTTAATATTTTGAATAAAATTTACTATTTAATAAATGAAATGCTTTTGTATCTTATATGACTGTGTTCAAAAGATAAAGTTAGTCTTTTACAGTTGCAAGTTGTTTCCATGACTATCGCAAACACAAAACTTACACATAAGGATTTATGGTCAAAGCGACTTTCACAATTATTTTGAATAACAAGTAGAAAAAAAACTGGCCAAGTGCGTCTCGGGCCACGCACAATGTAGAGGTAGGCTTCCATAGTTGCCCCTCATAATACGTGGGTTTTCTTAATAATGAGCATAATAAGTTCGCGGTTTGACCGCTATAACGACTAAAAATGGGCTCAAATAGGCAGATCGTAACTGAAGGACTTATTTTCAAGTCAGATTTATAGGGAGTGATATTCAACAAATAAAACAAAAAGATGTTGTTCCACACCCCCAATGTTTTTGAAAGACCTTTCCAACGATATCCCACATGATGGAATAGACGGGTAAAAAAAAATCATCTAACGCTACGGAACCCTAAAAAGCCCGTTTGCGAAATACGTTTACATTCACGACTCGTGCAAATAGTCAATCATAGGTCATAGGTTATAAGGTCCTGTCAATCGTTTGATCCGGAATGTTCAAAAATTGTAATTGCAATTATCAATACTTTAATGCAACACGGGTCAAATGAACACAAGCAACTGGCACATGTCTAGAACCTGTATTTTAGTTAACGCACGCATACAACATATGCGACGCAGAATACATTTGAAGTTTGCGGCATTGAAATAATGTATATAAAATTAACAACTGTTTGTCTCTACAGGAAACCCCAATCAGATCCGACCCAGTTTCTATGTAAACTAAATAATCTCTTAAACGAATTAACTATGAGATACAGATCACATTACACAGCACATAAAGTATTGGCAGGTAACTTTAATATAAACACTCAAAAAGAGGCAACATCACAAATGAACTACAAGATCTATTCTATTATTAGCTTTTTATCCGCGACTTCGCTCGCGTGGTTTTCAATTTAGAAACATAATTAAATGCTATTCCGTGCCAAATTTAGCAAAATTCGATCACTTTTAGAGTCACTTCCGTGTCTGTGTCTCTATCTCAGTTTGTAAAGAAAGAAAAATATTAAGATTTTTTTTGAATTCTGTAAGACTATTGGACCTAGATGATTGATATTTAGCATATATATAATATGCTACAGGAACACGTGAATAAGTAAGTCTTTCAGAATTGCATTCCGACGTATCCATAAGAAAGATAAATTGTCTTGGAATCAAAATTTATTATTATTATTTACTCTTTACATTCATTCATAATTAAAATTAATTAAGTTTTAACAAAATAATGATGATTTCATGGTCTTATATGCGATATTTGATTCATATCATTGGTCCCATTTAATATTGATTGGCACCATAAAATAGATTCTGATATTTTTTTCTAAGTTCGAGTAGTCTTCAAAATTTCATAAATGCAGTTTTGTAAGATGAATACTACATAAATTATATAAATTTTAATAAATCACGTTACATTTAACTTTTATTTAAGCGGGTTGTTCAAAACACATCTTTGGAAGAAAGTTCCAAAAAAAAAATTGCGTAAAAGAACATAATATTCCTGATGTGAAGCACCGACGCTCCGCGAAGTCTGAAGTATGTCAACATGTTCAGTATCGTCCCAACCATTCCAAGGATGATTCGCGAGGCTAAAAACATCCTAACTGCAATAGAGAAGATGGCAGGGTGCTACCATCTACTTGGGATCCAATAATTAATAAAATTAAACCCAAACCGAAGCATACTACTGCAAGATTTCAAGATACTGTAAGCTCGTCCTGCGTAGATCCGACCAAACATTATTAGTTAAAAGTTGATTGTAGTCTTCGTAAACTATGACATCAGGACGTCAAACAACACAGCCCCCCTCCCCCCCCTTCGTCTCCATGGGTTTTTTAAAGTGCCTGAAACGTCAGGAATTAAAAAAGTTTAAATTAAACACGATAAAATCCTTAAAATTACTTTTATTGCAAATGAAGTTCTATTCGCAGTGAACTTGGGTAGAACTACACGCATGATCGGAAGCAGAAAAATGTTCGCCTTGTTGTGGCGGCGAAAGAGAATCCGCCACCTAAGAGGCGACAGAGGAAAACAAACATGAGATGGGCAACATCATCTTTTTTTTTTTTTTTATAGGAGAGGGGGCAAACGAGCATGCGGCTCACCTGATGGTAAGTGACTACCGCCGCGCATGAACAACTGCAACACCAGGGGAACCAGAGGAATTGCAGATGCGTTGCCGGCCTTTTAAAAAGGAGTAGGCTCTTTTCTTGAAGGTCCCTAAGTCGGATCGGTCCGGAAAAATCCCTGGTGGTAAACTATTCCACAAGGAAGTTGTGCGAGGAAGAAAACTTCTTCTAAATTGCACAGTGGTGGACCGCCAATCATCCAGATGGTGTGGATGGTATCGGGAGTTCTGCCGCGATGTGCGATCGTGAAATTTGGCGGCTGGGATTAATCCGAACAATTCCTCAGAGCACTCCCCGTGGTAAATGCGAAAGAAAATGCAAAGAGATGCAACATCTCTTCGCAGCGCCAATGAATCGAGCCGATCGGAAAGGACTCGGTCGTCGACGATTCGAGCCGCTCTGCGCTGGATGCGGTCAAGTGGAAGGAGCTGACACTGGGAAGCCCCAGCCCAGAGATGGGAACAGTATTCCATGTGAAGCCGAACCTGCGCCTTGTAAAGTTGCAGGCGTTGTGCCGGCATGAAATACTGTCCCGCTCTGCTGAGCACGCCAAGCTTTTTAGAGGCCAATTTGGCCTTCTCTTCCAAGTGACCACGAAACTGCACGTCACTCGATATGTCGACGCCGAGGATTCCGATACTGGCTGAGGCAACAAGGGGAGTGCCTTGAAACTGAGGAGACACGACAAAGGGGTTCTTTTTAGCGGTTCCTGACAACACAAATAAAATCTTTATCTTATTCCAGTTCTAAATAATAAAAGCTGCGGTTGCCAACCCGCCTGCCAAGCGTGGCAACTATAGCAAATATCCAGCCTATTTGACAATTTATGGGGGCGGCCTATGTTTAGTTAAGTGGACTTTTGATAGGTTGTAAAGATAACAATGATGAGTTCTATTCTTTCGAATCTTTGCTACCGTTAATATTTACGGTAGTGTGAAAAAAGTAACATCTCCGAAAATATAAATGAAATAAAAACAGATATGCAGGTATTCTTTCACCGCCGAGAACGTGGTAAATCGACACTTCAAACATCAAATTATATATATATATATATATATATATATATATATATATATATAATTATGCTTATGTACCATGAAATTTTCGTTTGGGTCAGTTCGATTACCGCCTTTGACAAGTAAAATAAAATAAACCTTTGCTAAAGTAAAATTTGCTATCTTTGATAACTAAAGTATTTTTTCGCTATGAATCCAGGACTGTCACAAAAATCTTGATTTGTCTGATAATATGAAAACACAAAAATAAAAAAAACTTGAGTCAACCTTTTTTTTGTCACTTTTGTTTGTTTACGTTAAAGAAGTTTGAGTTACAGTTCTTGAAATCCGATAAGATTGTAGATGAATAGAAATAATAACAATGACATTTAGATCTTTATTTAGTTTTGTATAGCTCTTTCTTTCTAAGGGACCATGAAAAAGTGTATTTACTGTTATAAATTTGGTTTTGTGAATTAAAATGTGTAAGTTTTTATTTTATTTTTATGTTCTCATAATCTATATAACATGCTCTTCCTAAAATGATCCGAAATTATAAAAATAATGATTATAATAATTCTACTTTTTCACTCGCAGACATTTGCTAAAAGTTCAACCATAAACAATTTAGACGCGCGTTTTTTAACCTCATTTTCAAATTTTTTTGTAAAAATATTGTAGCATCTTCCTTAATTTTTTTATACAATCATATAGATATAACATTAAGAAATAATAATATTTTTATGAATATATATACATGCAATAAACTATCTATAAAAAAGCTAAATATCTCAGAAGGTAGATCTTATTTGAAATCTTGACCGTTATAAATTGTTCGCGTAGAGGTGTATTGTTTTTCCTTTTTTATCAATCGAAACAAAAAAAAATACTGTTGTTGTAACTTAAATCATTCAAAAACATTAAAAGTTGGGAATATATATTATTAAATTAAGTAATGAAACATGAGTGAAATGATTGACAAAAATAATATTATAAAGGAATGGACGCAATACCGGATGTGACGAAAAATAAATAAATATGAATACAAGAAGAGGCCACAATAATAATTTTACAGAAGCTGACTGAAAAATCAAAAAGTATAATGTATATGAATTAATATAATGTAAATGTATAATAGTACTATAAAAGCAACTAAGAAAGAATAAAAAGTGTTTTTTTTATATATAATGACCAAAGACCAAAATTTAAGAAATTGCAGATTAATTTAAAAAAGAAAGAAACGGTTGTACTTTTGCAAGCATCATCCAGAAGAATATGAAAATTGAGTCAAAAAGAACAAAGAAGAAAATTTGAGGTAACATCGAATCTGCGTATTTTTTTTCATTTATTTTTAAGATTTATTTAAAAAGTTTTATATCTATTATAAAAAAGGTTATGTTTTTAATATTTTGTATATAATATATGATAAAGTTGAATTTATTAATCAGATAATTCACGATTTAATTGAACTTTTAATATATATTTATTACTGTATCTATAAAAATCATAATGCAATATTAAAAATTAAGTTACGTTTTAAGCACTCATGTATGGATTAGAAAGAAAAGAAAGTTATTACTGTGCCCTACAAAAACGAATGAAATAATTGTCGGCGCACCTCATCGCGCCTCTGGCCAAAATGGAGGACGCGGGGGGGCGCGGGCCGGTCGCTGACCCCGCGGCAGCGCGAGCGCATCCGTTTCTCACTCAGCTGTGGGATGTGTTCACTAATTCAATATAATACGTTTTGTACGATATTTAACGGCATTAAACCTATTGTTAATACAGTCCACTCATTTTATTTCTAAAGTACCGATAAGGCCTAAATAATAATATAGTAGATTACATTTCTACGTACATTTTACCATTGTTTATCATCAATTAATTTTTCCTTTAGCACTAATGATATATTTCGTTTTTTTTTCTATAGTAAATTTTATATAAATGTAAGTATTCAACTTAAAAAGCGTTAAAAACAATTCGGTATTATTAATAAGTGTTAGTTTTCCTTTTATTTTATAAAGGCAGTGAACCTTAAAGTAATATAATAACCTACTTAAAAATTAAAATTGTTCTTTTGAATGTTTAAATTGTTTAATGTTTTGTTGTGTAAAGTTGATAGGTGTTATAGTGATTATTCAAATATTTTCTGTAAACGATACAGTAAATATCGTATTTCTAGCAATATTTTCGGTCCAGGTAATAAGTAAATAAAAAAGTAATGAAACTATCTAAAATTCTGTATAAACAAGAAATTTAAAACTATATAGGTATATGTATGTAATAATAACATTGTACAAGTTATGTTAAAATTAGGTGATCATAATACGATGTAATCGCAAACGTTTCCTTTTACGTACTTTGGTAATTAAAACAAAGATATCTCAAATCGCTTGCGCTGCTAGGAGTGGGATTACAATTTGTATTTTGATCTGTCTGTTGTAATGTTATTGAAAATGATCACGTTGCTTTATATTGGCCTCTTTTATTCTGTATCATAATATGAAATGTAGTTTATTAATTTGGGTTTTATATTTATTAAATTTTCAAATCTTAAATTTTGAATTTTTATAATTCATTATTTTCTGTAAAGTTTGAAGACCTAACTTATTTGTGTGGATTATGAAAATATTTACTCCGTTTAATATGATTTCGAAACTAATTATATTATGTATAAAATTAAGTAATTTAAATTTTGATGTGCCTATATTGTTAGCCTCAAACCCTGACTGACAATGATGTAACTAAATATTATACGAGACTATATGATATAATTTATAGAAGACGTAAGTAAATTTATGGATAAGTTCAAGAATACATAATTATGAATGAAAAATATTGATCGAAATATAAGAAAAAGTGTGACATAGGTAAAGAAAAATTATCGGAGGTTAGCATATCCACATGCAATCGGCCTGATCAGCTGAGAGTTTGGAAAACCTAATAAATTTTTAAAATCTGTTCGGATTAGATAAAAACCGGAATGAGTTCTAACTATTGTTATTGAGTGAAATAAGAATTTATCAAGAATTATATAGGAATAATGTCCATTATCTAGATCATGTATGTACGCCGAGCCGTGTATGTGAAAGTATTGCTATATATGTAAAGAAGTGAAATAATATTAGTCATTGTCTTGATCATGTATGTACGCGAGCCGTGCACGTGAAAGAAGTGACACAAATATTTAATGAATAGCTAAACGCAGAAAAGTAAAATGAAGTAATGTAAATATATGAAGTAAAATTAACTATTGAAATGTGAAAACAATATATGAATATGAGAAGAGTATTATTATTGTCCGGAGTAGAAAAGTCGTATAATGACAAGATAATTTAAGTGACTAAATGACTTAATACCTCAGTGACTGAGTTAAAATGCGCTACATCTTAATTGTGGAAAAAAATATAAGAAAATATATAAACGTATGTAAACGTTTAGCATTAATAGACTGTGATGAAACAATGTACAAGATGGTGACAACGACATTAATATGGGACAGGGGGATCTGGCCATCCGACCTACCCATATAATATACTACCAATTTTATTTTTGTAATTTACATTCATAATAGACATAACTTTTATATTTATTTTTATAAGAAAAAAAAACAATGTATTCGTTTATTTATTTTATGTCGGTGGGAGGTGTAGTGTAGTATGTATATATAAGTGTTAAGCTTAGAATAAGAAGCAGTATAATTAAAGTTCTAGTACCAACAACACGTCTCTATTCACATAACACCTTTCCTATATTACAAGTGTTTAAAAAAATTCATAAAAACTGAAATTAAAGCTTTTGTACTATTGTTGACCATATCTACCTAGTAATTAGATGCCACGAACTATTCAATCAAATAGATATAAAATCTCACAGTGCACTTAATTTTCAATTATTTACATCAGATAACGTGATAACATATGAAGTTGGTAAAATGAAACCTATGCTGACAGACACCCAATACATTCAACTAAAGAGCTTCTATCTTAATAACAGTTTTGTGTACACAGTACTAGATACTGTGCACACAAAACACACGTGTTGTATATAACATTGATGTTAGCCATTTTGCCAAACGTGGTAATTGTGGTAAAACATGCCGATAATGGCCACCGGTCTAGATATTTTTAAGTGTGACAATTTTTGATGCTGCACGAATAAGTATTCAGTAGCATTTATCAGTTACTTATCATTAGTTTATTTAGCAGAAAGTAGAGGGCGCTATATTACATTAAAACTATGGAAGTCAAAATTATACTATCTAGTAATATCAGCTATAGTAGGTTGGGGTGCAACTGGCTCTAGAGCCACCCCAAAGCCGCGAACATTTATTTATTATATAAAAAAGGCATAAAGTGATGTTGACTCTGTTAAAAATCTGCTTCTGTTAAAAAACACGCTATCAGAGCCGCTAGCGGTGAAAAACTATTTAAAGATATGACTATATTATCATGAAATAGCAATGTTGTGTTCAGTTATTAATATCGTTAAACGATCTCTATTCATTGATTTGGCTAAGCTACGAGGGGAGGTCAAAAATTTCGCGGAATGACAGGGAAGGATAATGAAATGAAACATTAAACAATTTTTCCTTTTTAATGTATTCTCCCTTAACCCTAATACATTTATTAGATTTGTCAAATAACTTATTAATACCGTTTAAAAAAAAAGATTTGTCTTGGGCGCCAAAATAGGCCGAAATTGTCGACTTCACTTCATCATCGTCACCAATTTTTTTCCCTCGTAGTTCTTTCTTCATTTTTGGAAACAAATAATAGTCGCTTGGGGCCAGGTCTGGGCTGTAGGGTAGGTGGTGCAGTTGTTCAAAACCGCACCGGTGAATGGCCGTCATCGCAACATGGCTTGTGTGCACGGGCGCATTGTCGTGCAAAAGGAGCACGCCTTTTGTAAGCTTTCCTCGCCTTTTTTCTTTAATAGCTTCTTTTAATTGATCTAGTAAAGAAGCGTGGGATTCTCCCGTTATGGAAACACCATGTTCCTTATAATTAATCAAAAGGATATCTTCTGTATCCCAAAAGATGGTTTTATATAACTTATACTTCTTAGGAGGGGGTGTGCCTTTTTTATGCCACTGCATCGACTCTTGCTTTGACTCAAGTTCATAATGGTGAACCCAAGTTTCATAGCCAGTTACGATTCGGGCCATATCTTCCTCCCTTTGCTCTCCACAGCGGTCCAAATACTCGCGACAACTTTAGAAGCGCTCGTGTTTTTGATGCGCAGAAAGCATTCTCGGAACCCATCTTGCACAGACTTTAGTCATGCCAAGGTGTTGTAGGATATTTTGTTTCTGATACTCCAACTTGACTTACTAAAAGAATTGTTCACAAGTTTGTCACAAGATGGCGCTAGTAGTATTTATATTTTGTCATATACAAAATGCTGCAAGCTGTTTTTTCTTTAGCCGGGCATCTTCCGATACAAGTTTTTCAACTTTTTCGATTATTTCTGGCGTGGTAACCTTAATCGGCCGTCCAGGTCGAGGGTCGTCTTCAATGGAGTCCCTCCCTTGTTTGAAAAGGGTGTGCCATTTATAAATCATGGTTTTCCCAGGAGCGGAGTCCCCATAAACACCTGACATCTCTTGAAAAATGGTTTGAGGTGTCTTTTCTTGTTTGGTGAGAAGCTTAATGACGGCGCGATATTCAATTTTCTCCATAGTGGCTAGTTTCGTCCCGGTTGACTTGTTTACTCGTTGATAACTCAAAAGCTAATGACCCAATTAGGCTGAAACTTAGCTTAACTTAGCAGAACGGTTTTAATCAGTTTACATACAGATAACTAATTAAACGTATGAAAATTGATATGTTTTTTTAGTTCAAAAAATATAATTTTCATACGTTTGATAGATGTTACTATTATCTATTATTTTTTAAATTTTAAATATTACACTTTTAAAATGAAATAACAAAAAAACTAAAAAATTAAACGTTAGGATTTTTAAATAATTTAATAACTCTAATTATTTAAACATATAAATGTAAGTTATTTATATTATTTAATTTATTATTTACTACAGGCAAAATATAGGCTTTTTTCATTTGATGATAATTTGATAATTAAAACGTATATCGTCAGCGGAGTTTCAAATTGTTATGCAAAGGTTAAAACTAATTTTAAAGTTTATTAACAAATATGATATTTATTTGAATAAACACCCGTCAACCCGCCTATTAACTAACATAATCATATATATAATAGAAAATTAACATCTAAAGGAAGAAAAATACTTAAACTTCTTTTTTAAGTTCCGTAATCGGATAACCTATAAGTTGCCCCGGTTTACTAACTACCTACATATAACATTTAATGGAAATCGGTCTAGTAGTTTTTGCGTGAATCGGTAATACACAGACAGATAGACAGACAGACAAAAATTCTAAAAACCACTAATTTGGCTTCGGTACCCTTTATTTAGTCCCCTGGACTTGTTTTTTCAAGAGTATATTCGAATTACAGACTCGACTTTTCTACAGATTTATTATATGTATAGATTAAAATTTGAAAATACACATTGATGTACCTACACGTAGTAATTGTTTGATTACATGAAATCAAGAGCACTGCTACGTCCTTAGAGTAAATTCGAATTGAATTGACCTCAAAATATGGAGATAAGAATAAGGGCTAGCTTTAGATTTACTTTTTTTTAATCAAAGGAATTTAATTTCCTTTGATTAAAAAAAAGTAAATCTAAAGCTACTGTTTTAGTTTGAAAAAAAAAAACAAAGTTGTGCAAAAGTGACTACCAAGGTATATCATCATGTCATAAGGGCATTATTGTTATGTAAATTAAAAAAAATATATACAGCAGAATTTTCTCCTGTGTCGTGGAGGCATTTGACTCACATCCTGGGTGTTGTTGTTGAGGCGTTTATCAAGTCCGCCTGAATATTTTTTATTATTATAATTCCAGGTCAAAGAGCTGACACCAGATTAATTTAACTAATTTCAAAATTTATATAACGTTTTTACGCAATTAAAAAAAAAAACTAAATTATCTCTCCCGGAAGTTTATTTAGATTTTGTTCTATATTTTAGAGAAAGGAAGTTTTTGTGCCGGAGTAGGGAACAACCTGCCTGTTTTCAAAATATATTTTTTATAGAATAAGGGTGAAAACCAACACATAGTCAACCTCATTTTAAGTGGATGCTGTGGCCTATAGACATCTTCATCCATCCTCGATTAAAAATCAGAATTCAGAAGTGTTGTCATCCCTGAGGTATAAGTTTAAACAACCACTACACGAAACACAGCAGCATTAAGCTGCTATTTCACAGCAACATATGATATATTGTTTGGCATTAGTTGCATTTATATTTGACCATGATAACCTAACTGCCCAAAACACTATTGTTCTGCTAGTGGTAACTTGGTAGAGAATGCCGTATAACATTAAATTCGCCTCTTGTATAGTAAGTTAGTGCAATAAAGAATAAAATAAATAATTAAACATAACAACATAAACACTCACGCCTGTCACCCAGAGGGGTAGGCAGAGATTATGGACTTCCATTTGGCACGATCCTGACACACCTCTCTCGCCTCCTCCACATCCATATACCTACGCATACACGCTCGTCGGTTAAGGGTACTCTTAATTTGGCCCATTTTCAGTATATCGCCAATTTGGTCGATAAACCTTCGTCTAGGGCGTCCCTTCCCGACTCTGCCGTTCACCTCTGCCACATAAATTTGCTTTGTCACTCTTTCCTCATTCATTCTTTCTACATGACCAAACCACCGAAGCATTCCTTTCTTAATCCTGGTCACAACATCATCTTGCAAACCACACTCTTCTCTTATCACACAATTTCAAAAACAATACAATACTACTAACTAAAGTTATAATCAATCAAGTCTTATAATAAAAACTTAAGCTACTTGCCGTGTAGTGGCAGCGTAAGATAATCGTAAACGGTGGTATCGTAAAAGGCGACAGAAGGAAACTGAAAAGCTCATGCAGAGCGTTGGTTAAATTTAGGTGTCCTGTTAAATTTGTAAAACTACGGAAAAACGTATCAAGTAATATCAGCGACAATAGGTTAAGGTGCGGTTAAGGTGGCCCTTGGGCCACCTTCAAAGAGTTGTTTCAAAGAGTATTTAGCTAAATCCAAAGCAGTTATATAGAATTTTATAATAGCTAAGTTTTGTAATTTAATTTCTTTTATAATTTTGATTAAGTATGATCAATATGGTTATGTAAGTCACAGACAGGTGGTTAGGTTGTAAGATACATCATATTTTAAATTAACGCCAAATGTAACACTTAACTTACAATAAATATTTTGAATTTGAATTGATTTAAGAATATTTGGTCTTTGATAGTTAAATTATTAATAGCTTATGTATAAGTAGCGGCACGAAAGTCTAGCGGTGATCGTTATTGCGCATAAGTCGCGCTGATTGACTTATTGCGCCTAAGTCGCATTGATTGGCTCGTGCGTATCATTCGCACGCGCTGATTGGTTCTTCAGTCGCAGTCGTGCAATCCAAGTCGTGCGTGTCCCCTCCACGTTTTGTTCAGCGCTAGACTTACGTGCCGCGACTTGTACCTACATTTTAAAGCTAGACTAATATTGTTTCGTGAAGACTGCTATATAGCTAGTTTCGTTGTTAAATACTTACTATTACTTACTATAACTAAGATTAAAACCAAAAATACATAACTATGTGATACCTACTAAATATACGTTTTTATTTCAATAACATAATAAGTTTGGTAATTATAGCTATCCCAACCCACCAAAGAGCTAGATAGAAAAACAAATTTATAAAAAACTAATTTGTAGAAAATCATTTACTCTGTTTGGTACTGCTAACTCGAGCTTAAACTCGAGTTGCGTGAATTTCAACTCGAGTTAACTCGAGTCGCAATTTTTCCGATTTGGCACATATATTACTATGTGTATCCGCAAATCAGCTATTAGCCGTAACATATATGTTAGTAAACCGAACATGTTTAATTAATTTCCGTTAATATTATTCACTGTCAACAAAGATCGGAACTTTGTAATTAATTCTGCAGCGGATAATAAGTGAATTGATTGACTCAGCCAATAGGAATGAAAGCAATAAATCGTTTCACCAGGAATTTCTCCTAATGTCAAGAATAATAGAAAACTTTCTTAATTATTCTCAGAGTAACGGCCCTACGCATAAAAATTAAAATGCTTGCTCTCTTTTTTTTTGAATAACAACAGAAAGAGACATATATAGGGATAATTATAACTTGATTTAGGTGAGCGATAATAAGCAGTATAGAGACAGTGTAAAAATACCCGCCACCCCATATCGTCTCGTGGGAAAACAGAGGACAGAGGGAAACTAGAACAAAATGTGGGCAAAAGCATCTTCCTGATACCAACTCAAAATAAGAAAAAATTGCGGTTGCCAACCCACTTGCTATGCGTGGCCACTGCTGGTCATGGATCTTTACCGTTATATGGATGGCTTAATGGTCACGTTTGGCAGGTGTTTTGACCATCGCAGATGACCTATAAAGGTGCTGACCGTTGCCGGTCTGTATATTTAACCTCTAATATAGGTATAAATAAAATATATTATAAGTATTTTTTAGTATTTATACGTGGTAGAGTCTGGATTTTGGTTGTAGCATGGATGGGTCGGGGAAGAACCACGCTTACACAGAACACCAGCGTAAAATATCAGCTTAATTCTGCTGTTTCGTATGGTGAGTGAGAGAACCGGAGAGCCTTTTTACTGGAAACGAGACATTCAACCTCAGTCGTCAAGGGTGACAACGCATCTGCATTTTGATTCTTAATCATGAATAGATGAAAATGTCTATGGGCCACATCATCCACTTACCATCAGGTGGACTGTGAGCTCGTTTGTTACCTTTATTCTGCAAGAAAAATATTAATAGAACTAAAGGTGAGGAACGGGGTATACATTCGCTTCACTGAGTTGCACTGGTAATGTAATATTATTACCATTTGTATATAGAAAGGTAAAAAAACAAATACACATTCCACCATTGATATATTAAAATGATAGTTCTAGGACACCTTCATTTATTGATTAGAAAACGCATATGCATTGTGATTCTTAATCGAGGGTAGTTGAAGGTACCTAACAACCTTACCACAGCACCCACTTACCATCAGATAAAATTTTTGCTTGTCTGTTACGCTTACTTTTATGAAATTAAGATGTATGTAGCACGCAACCGACGCGGGCCCTATTCCTGCCGGCATCAACAAAATTGTTGATTGCAACGTTAATTGTTGAGCAAACCTGCATATCTGAGAAATTAAAAATTAAAATATTTCAAAAATATGTCAAAAGCAACGCACATTGAGATTGCCCTAAAACCCTCTCAAAAACGAGAGGTCTGTACCCGGAACACTGTCTGCGTAAGGAAGTGTCTGCCGTGCTGCCTCAAAGCGTGTTAGTGGACATACGCGTATACATCTTCGGAATACATATTTTCTGTAATTTTACTGATATGCTGTTTTGGTAGAACATACAAAATTAATATGCGACGCGGATATTAATTCATAAAAAAACAAGTAAAAGTTGAACTGTTCCGTTTAAAAAAAATATTATGTGAGTGGTGCCCTAAGCACTCACGGTGTTTAATTTTCTGACGTGTGTACAGTTTTCATTAACCCATTCTTTTCGTAATGTTGTAAGGTTTGAGAGTTTTATCATTTCTAGCATATTAAGTCCAATCAAATATATTTAGGTTAAATATTTAGATATTTTGCATTATCTTTGCTGTGGCATCTCTCAGTGATCGTGTAACTTCTGAACGACCACACTGATTGAAGTCATACTTACACATTAGTTATGTTTTTGTCTAGACGATGGTTCATAACTATGTTAGGACCCATTAGGTAGCGCTATCGTCAACTGTAACAGCCTTTAAAGTGCACTTCTGAACATAGGCCTCCCCCAAAAATTGCCTCATAGGGGGGATATTTGCCATTGTTGCAATACTGGGCAAGCGGTTTGGTAACGCTATCAACAAATTCTATATTTTTGGTAAAAATTATTCATATTTACAATGGATTGGTTAAATGCCAAAAAATCAGAAAATATGTATCCCGATAGGTGGTGCTATGGTTTTTTATAAATTTTGATAAGGTGACAAACGAGCACACTGTCCACCTGATGGTAAGTGGTTGCTACGGCCCATAGACATCTACATCTTTCCTCGATTACAAATCAAAATGCTGATGCGTTGTCACCCGTGAGGACTAAGATGGAATGCCTCATTTCCAGTGAAAAGGGTCTCCGGTTCTTTACACTCACCATACGAAACACAGCAGCTGCTATTTTACTCTGCTATTCTGTGAGAGCGTGGTCCTTCCCCGGTCGAGCCGACCCATTCGTGCTACAACTATACTACTAATATAGCTGCAGCATGGCTCTACCACGTAAATAAGTTATAAATACTTTTGGTTGAGTTATAAATAAATTGTGATATAACAGTAAAAAGTTCGGAACGAATTCCAAGTAAATTTCATCACGCCCAGAAAAGGAAAGGCAAAATAACGTTTGACGAACTAACTAGTTTCATATTATATAATCAATACATTATATTATATCAAATGGTTTCTATGGATTATAGTAGCCACTTACAATCGGGTGGAGTGTAAGTTCATTTGTCACTTCAGTATTATAAAACAATGCCTTTGCTAAAATTTAAGATGCATGTAAAACAGCTTCCTTATGAAGAAAGGATAGATTAAAGAATTATTATTTATAAGTTGAGAATGCGTGGACATAATAAGCTTTCTAAGAACTTTCTAAGAGCTTTTGAGAGAAAAATAGCCTATAAGATCTCCATCAGTACGGACTTGTTTAAGCGATGGCATAGCTTTATCGAATATTTAAAAGTACTTTGTAAAGTGTAATTTGTAATTAAAAAAAGGTGCTTAAACCTTTTTTATTGTCATCACAGTCTATCAAGTCCAATTCTGAATGTCGGCCTTCACAAAGATTGTTACATAATGGTGACACTTGCCATAGTTGTCACACCAGGCAGGCGGGTTGGCAACCGCCGGTTTGGCGACCACGGGGTGGGCAATCGACGTAACCGAAATTTGGTATGAAGGACATTATTATTATGGCTGTATAATAAATACGTTGACTCCCTAGGGAAAAAGCACACTTACAATTCTTTGAGTGATTCTGTGGGTGCTGGTATTCACGAGCGGAATATTTATATTGAGTTTAGAAATGTAGATCCTTTTAACTAGAAACGAGGCATTCCACCTTAGACCACAAGGACAATGTATCTGCATTTTGATTCTTAAGAAAGGATAGATCTAGGTGTCTACGGGCCACAGCATCCACCTAACAAAAGGTGGACTTTGAGCTCGTTGGTCACCTTTAAATAATATATAAATAAGCAATTTTGATACTTCAAATATTTTTCTGATACTTGTATTTCATATGAAAATCACAAACCGAGATTACGTTTATTTTAAGGGAAAACATTCAGGTACTGCAAGCTCGCTTGGCACCGCAATCACGTACCAACTGAGTGCGCATTTGTCAGAGACATTTTGTCGATGGAATTATTAAGTATCTTCCTGCTCGTTTTGTAGAAACATAAACATTAAATATATTCCTTAGTGTTGTGAATAAATAAATGATTGATATAATATTATAATTATATATAGTATTATATAATATACATCTCTATATTAATATACATCTTTATACAGTCTTGTATTTATTTCTAAGCTAAGTAAATACGAGTCACAGATAACACAATACAATTCGCGGACAATCACAAGTGATAAATAGAATTAAGGTGCTTCGTGGCAATTGATTTGTAGATTATTATGTTAGCCATTTATGTATTTTTACAACTGATTTGTGCTATGACCTTTGAACGACGAAACATTAAGGTAATTCAATTAGTGAGAAACATTTATTGGCTTCTAGTAAATTGCTTGCTTTTTTTTTGTAATTTTTAAGCTGCTGTTGTAGTCAGTTGTATGTTTGTTTTGTATAAAGTAAATTAAATAATGTGTAGTGGCGGTGTAAGAGTGTCCACTACTTCATATCACCACGTCCCTCTATCAGGCAATCTATGAGGGAGGACTATGTTCAACAGTGGACTTTTGGTATGCTGTAGTGACGATAATGATGATTCTTTTAAGCAACAATTGTTTACTTCTATATTTGATTAGAAGTAAGGGTGACAAACGAGCACACAGCCCACCTGATGTTTAGTGGATGCTGTGGCCCATAGAATATCCTTGATTAAAAAAAATACAGATGCGTTATCACTACAGAGGAATAAAATAGAATGCCTTGTTACTAGTATAAGGGTATCAGGTTCCTATCACGCACCATACGATACACAGCAGCATTATGCTGCTATTTCACGCTGGAATTCCGTTCAAACGTGACCTTTCACCGGTCCATTCTAATCAAGCCAAGCACTAGATATCACCTTGTGGCCGTTAAATACTTGATTGCGCGGGAAAACATTATCTTAAATTAGAGCAATTAAATTTAGTTACCGAGAAGCTCGTACTCACAATCACTAATCGGCGTTAATTCATAAATATTGTGGTGTGTAATGTTGTAGGTGTTACTGTGTGTCTGTGATAGTGTATAGCCGAAAAACACTATCATAACTAAAACTAGCGGTAACTCTTAGCGGTGTTTACCTGTAAGTCTTAGCGGTGTTAACCTGTATGTAATTGTGCAATTAGTATGAAACTATATTATACTTTTAGATTTAGTATGTTAAATTGTAATAATTGTAGGTAGACCTTTTTAAGTAAATAAATAAACTATTTAACTTAATAATGTGCTAAGAGCACAACTTGGTGCAACAGCGGGCGCGAATTAGCGAAAACTAATGACCCTTTTTATTTTTTTGAAGATGAAATGAATTGATAATTGGACCTACTTATGCAATAAGGAACCAACCCACACAATGATAGTTTTGAGAAAATACGGTTTTAAATAAAATCGTGTAAAGAAAACGAACTATTTATCATAATAACTCTGAACTTTGCAGTGTCATGTATGAAGCCGTCCTATATGTGTTTATTTAAAAAGTTTCGTCATTTCTGAAAAAAACGTGTTATTTTTTATTAAAAATATACGTGGTTCCTTTCTGCAAAAATGCACTTATGTGGGTTGGTTCCTTTCAGCATTTAGTAATTTTAAGGAACTTCTTCAACTTCTTCTTCAAGCTCGAAATATATATGGCCTGAAAAGCCTTCCAGGTCCTCAATTTGGTCATCTCCGACAAGATTAACATAAAATTCGTGGGCGTCTTGAGGTATGAGATGCAAAATACTTTTGAGGTCCTTTAACTTTGCGTCTGAAATGGGTTTTCCATTCCGCCAAAAAGGTTCCATCACCTCCTTAGATATCTCAAAACTTGTCCTGCCTCGAACACTCTTTTTTATGTTGATCTTATTCAAATCTTCGGCGAAGCTGCTTCTCATGATTATGTAATTCATTTAATTTTTCCATAGCATTATTTCTTTATGAAACCTTTTTTCCGTCGACGGTCTTTTTTCTATTTGTTGTGTTTTTTTTTCTAATATTGAGGTAGATAAAAAATCTGAAGGTTTTATTCTGTGTACTTTTAAGGGATTGTTTCTTTTGCAATTTTTCATTATTTGAATATAATCATTGGGTGTATAAACCCTGTTTTGCCTTTTCAAAAACCATTAGATTTTCGCAAAGTCAGAATCATTAGGTAGAAAGCTATGTCCTGATTCAAGAAATCGAATGTTGATTTCTTCTATAGATGGATTTTCATTTAATAAAAACTTTTAGGAAACCTTTAACATTAAAATTAGTTTTATGTTGCGGTTTTGCCCGCCACAAGAGTCGCACCATAAGATTAAGCGCTTCACGTTGTTTCCCATCCTTTGTAAAATATGCTGTATAAGACAGGAGCCTACTTCTTGTGCTCCGGGCCCAGCCTCGCCTTATACCCACACATTGCAATGACATAAATTTTTACTGCCAGTATGGGTGCCTAAAATTATGTTTGTAGGTATACGAGGCAACGGCAGGGTCTTTTGGATGTCAAAAGTAAGTGTCTTTACCATAGGGTCTTCCGAGGCAAGCTTCATGTCACTTTTAAGTTATTCTTGTAGAAGAGCTGCTTTTTCATGGTGCGCCTTTTGGTTTTCTTCGATTTCCAATTTTTCTTCTTCGGTCGCAAAAAGCTTTTTATTTTCAAAAAAGTCGCACTTATTACAGGTATCTTTTATCAAGGGAGCGTTACGCAAATAAAATTTTGTGAATAAAATACGGTTTACTTTCGAACGAGAAAGTATCTTAACACCTGAATTTTCTGCTTCTTCGCAGTAAAGATCGTATATTTTGGATAATGTCATATCTGGTCTTAAGTACTTAGCACCTTTGCATTTCTCACGTCCATAATGAGAAATGTAATTTGGCAAGTTTTTTATCAACTCAATCACAAATTGTACACTTTCAGAAGAGGATTTATTATGTCCAGCATCTCTTCTGTCAGTTATTTCGTTTGTGGAACGCATTTTTTGAAGAGATGTATTTATTCTCTTCATCGAAGTTTGTAAAGTCTTGACGAACATGTCCCTGCAAACGGATACACCTTCTAGTGTGTACTCTTTAAAATATGTCTTCTTTCTGTTAACATTTGCTTTTTTATTTCACTAGAAAAATGTGCCTCTAAACTATTACACACACCTTCATTGATATTGTTAGTGTCAAGTGGGCGTGGAGTAAGTGGGGAATATGGAGGGGGTTCTATACTGTTTTCGGCCGTTGTCTCAATAAGTATATCATGATTTATTATCATTGATGTCGCAGCTAATACGGGTTCTTTAGAATAGTTTTAGTAGCTCCTTCACCTTTAAGTTATCAGGCATAGTGACAATAGCTCTAATATTAATGGGTGAATTTGGGGCAGGTGTATAAGAAAAACGTGCAATAACATTTGAAAACTGTTTATTTCTGGTTTTTTCATTTAATTTAGTGGACAGAGCAACCACACGCTGGCTAGGTTGACAGAAGAAGGAAAAAGTTGTCAGAGAAAATCAATACAAAATGTTACACTTTAATGTTGCCATACAAAATATGAATTTAGTAATAAATTATTAGATTATGTTATATGTTTAGTTTGTACTGAACAGCAGATAAGTTTAATAAATTAAATTATTTCAAATACAGTAAAAATTCCGTAATGTTTTTTCATAAATCTCACATAATCAAACGTTTTTAAATTCAATTTCTTGATATTTCTATTTTAACAAAAAGAACCACGTTAGATTAGTTTCTACCTAGTTGCAGACGCAATTAATTAAAACAGAGCCATGTGCCATGGTGCTGCACAAAAAACACAGCTAACGTTTAGTTTGTTTTGCTAACTAAAACCATGCGACATGATTCCTTTAAAATAATCAAAGCTTATTTTGCAAACCAGAACCACGCGACTTGATCGCTTTAAAATACTCTAAGTTTATTTTGCAAACTAGAACCATGCCACGTGAATTTTTTAACAAAAACAAAGAATTGTGAATTTGAATTTTTACTACGTAACCATGGAACATGGATCGCTTTTGCTTAGTAATAAACTGAAGTTTTAGAGTTGGTTCCTTGAGTAGGTAGTGATAACTCGAGAAATAATTGTCATATCACTTTGATTTTTACAGACATGATAGAAGTTGCATTTTTGAAGCATCCTACATACTTAGTTCAAATTTGGTAGGTTTGTGGGTTGGTTCCTTATTGCATAAGTAGGTCCAATTTTTACTCGCACTACCGCCATCTATGATAAATACTGGGGAATTATTTAAAGCGCATGTTAGGCGTCACTACAATCAACCATAGTGTTGCCATAGATTCACCATCAAAAAGAAGTGCAACCACTGTTTTATTTCGCTTTGCATTATAAAATAGCCAATTACAGGCTATTCATCTTAGTCATAATTGAAGACAACTCATCAGTAACCTTCTTTGTTTGTAGTAAAGTAGAATAATTTTCGGACTGTAGTAGCTACCATACTTCTGATAGATTATTTTTTTTCACTCTATTGTTATTAGTAGGTACTTTAGTATTGTAATTTTAAACTGTGAGTGTAAATTAGTATCAGACGTGGTGGCGGCATAAGAGAAAGCGTTACCAACATCATTATTTCCGTCGAAGAGCCATGCTGCAGATATATTATGGTTGTAACACGAATAGGTCGCCTCCACCGGGGAAGGACCAAGACCTCACATAATACCAGCGCGAAACAGCTTAATACTGCTGTGTTTTGATTGGTGTGTGTAGACGACGAGAGATCGCATTTACTGGAAATGAGGCATTCCATTTTAGCCCCGAAGGGTGACAACGCTATTAGATTCTTTAACGAGGATGGATGTAGATGTCTATGGGCATCCATGGGCCAAAGCATCCATTTCCTAAGTAACACAGGAATCATTTTAACAAACGAATAATTAACTTATGTAGAACTTAAGGTCCGTATAAACACATAGATAAGTTTAACAAGCATCTTGACGCTTTATATAGGCATTTCAAAACCATTATGATGATTTACACTGCATAACGGTTTGATAATGGCATATTAAAATTCTTTTGTAAAGCCTTTAGTTTTAGTGCAGCAAACCACAACGTAGTTATACATCTTTCAGCTGCATTTGGGTCTAGAATAGCATTTTTAAATTCTAAATAAAAGCTTCATGCTGTTTAATAGCATAAACATGAACCATTATAATGCCACTTAAATTTCTTATACAGCTTTGAGCTGTTTTTAGTGCCCTTTGTTGTGTAATAGCACTTTAAAGTGGTAAGTAAAAGACTATTACTGCTGAACAGCATAAACGTGAATCAATGTAATGCTTGCATTTTTAATGATCAACTGAGTTCTGAGTGAATTAAAGACAACTTGAGCTGTAAGCTGTACAACAAGCTAACACCGACACCATTTTGTAAATATTTTATAAACAAAAAGTATTATCATTCGGACCTATTTATAAAAGCAATATACTTATATAATAATGATATAACTTAATTTAATACTGCCCAACCAATAATATTATATTAATTATGCACAATCCGTCCTATACTTGGAATAAAAATTTTGTTTTGGTTATTTCACACATATCTTTATATAAAATTTTATATCAAAACCACAAACGCGTGAAAATTTTTAATGAAACCTGCATAAACATTTACAATAAACTACATTGCGCAGTAATATTTGAAGGCATGAAATAACAAAAGTGTCAAAAAGTCTATAAATTTTGTTTTGATGCAAACAAATATGGTCGTTTTTGACCGTTTTCCTTCGTCCATATATTATATTGCGAGACAAATTAAGTAGTTAAACTACAACGTAAATTGAATTATAACATTTAGTACCACGCGCATAGAGATGTTTTTGCAATGATGTAGGGTTTATTTAAGTTCCAACTGTGAACACTTAAATAGCTCTAATTCTTTTACTACATTCTAATGCTAGTCTAATGCTTTTATAAGGCAATTAACATCTTCATTATCAATGATATTGCTAGTATAATGCTTCCGTAATAAGATTGGCAACTTCATTGACTGTAATAATGCTTCTTTAATGCGATTGATACCTTCTTTGACCACAATAATGCTAATATAATGCACCTGTAATTCAATTAAACAACTATTGTGAACCTATTTAGGATCTAAATCCGTTTAATTTGTGCCCAAAAAAGCATTACAGTAGTCTTATAAACGTTTGTAATGCTACTATAGAACTAACTCAAAATGCGAAAACGATACAAAAATGATGTAATTCGGCCGTTATACTGCTTTGCTGTGTTACCTGGGTTACCATCAGGTGAAATGTGTGCTCGTTTGTCACCCTTATTCTATAAAAAAGTTTGCAATGGTGACCCAACTACGGAAAAATAATCATTCCCCTCTTTTTAAATTAAACCTTTCCATTTTTTTAGAATATAAATCAATCAATTAGTGACTAACGAATCAAAGTTGCAGACCAATTTAACAGGATTAATATTTAAACTGCGGTACGTTTGCTTTCGCCAAACTCGTTATGGAACTACTTTACTCAATATTTTATGTATATAGTTAAATTGTTTTGAATTTGAGACAAACGATTATTTGAAAAATCTCTAACTAGAGACAAGGTAAAAGAAATCTAGGGCAGAATTTTATGTAAGGCTTTGCGTGATGCTGTACTTAGGGAATAATGGAAGCTAAACTTTCAAAAATGTAATTAATAGAATCAGGCGTTACTTTGCGGAAACCCATTATATTAAAGTTGGAAAAATTTACTTTGCCAATATCCGCTCAATAAAATAAAATGATGTGTCTTACCTAGTTTGAAGAACACCTCCCGCCCTCCCTCAATTGCGTGCACTATCCCCGCCACCACTAATCCCAGCACCACTACTCCCACCACCACTACACTAGGAAAGACACACCACCGACGACAATACGACACGTGTTTCGCCTCTACACGAGGCATCTTCAGGTGAAATAAAATGATCTGTCTTACCTAGTTTGAAGAGTACCACCATTTGTCGGCCATTGCTCTTCAAACTAGGTAAGACACATCATTTTATTTTATTGAGCGGATATTGGCAAAGTAAATTTTTCAAACTTAAATTTTTCAAAAATGTCGCTAGGAGGAGATTATGCGAACACAGATATATGGTATAATACTTACTAAAAGGAATAAAAATATTGTTTTATTGAGTTACTTAGTTCATTTACCTTACAAAATGAAGTTTAGTATAATAGTGGCCGTTAAAAATAGTCAATGGTCTTAAATTACAGGGGTCCGTATAGATCTGGTAGTCAGATGTAGGTATGCCCGTTAAACGGACATGAGCAAGGAGTAGGAACGTAGATTTACAGCGAAAGTGGTTTACAGGTCTTAACAAGGACATCCTCCAAAATGTTCAAGGAGCCTTTAGAGAGAAGAGCTTTGGGAGTTGAGTTGATTGAGCAGTTGAGTTGACTTTTAGTGTCATATTTTGAAGACCTCTAAAACGGCCAGACCGCTATAACTTGCGACCATTATTAGTGCTCTAAAATTTTTATATTTCTTTTGTTAATATACATACAATATACTTATGCTTATATATACACTATACTTAATAAACAAACTTAAAAATTTTATAAATTACGGTAGCATTTCAACCCCTGGGTGACCACTAGCACATGAGTAAAGAAACGTTTCTTTACTCATGTGCCACTAGTATAGATTATTACGTAATACTTATTAAAAGTATTTTTTATATCAGTGGGGTAAGAAACCCAGCGGGATTATTTCTTGGACCTAAAATTTTACAACTGTACCATTATTTATATGAATTATAATATTTGCAGCATGTTAGCGATCACCTTATTACCAGGGGTTATTTTTATTCATATATTCCTTAATTTTGTTGACACTGTTTAAGAATATGCACGACCCCATATCGTCGCGTAGATTTCGTAAGAGGCGACAGAGAGAAAGAAACCAAGAGACGCGCGTCTTCCCAAAATAATAACAAAAAATAAAAACTACCGTTACCAACCCGCCCACCAAGCGTGGGAACTATGGCAAATATATATTATATTAATCCTTTGTATACAGTTTTAGATAAATTCATTTTTTAACTTGTTAGTTGACAAACATTAAACATTTTCTGGGATATTGTTTTAAAAGAGTATCATCGCCGAAAATGCCTCACTAATTATGTGGAGTCTAGTAACTGGCATTACAAGCTTGTGTTTGTTTGTAGTATTTAAAATATAAATATCGCTCTTATCAAAGCTATATATGTTTTTTTATGGTGATACGCACCTTAAATAGATTATGATGCTATTTATTTCTTTAAGCTTTTCTCTAAGGGATTGTTCATAGTCCTCTTTCCATTGCCTCATATTGTGCAGTTGGCAGTAAGATGCGACTATGAGAAATGCCGGAAAGGTTTCACTAACGACTGGTCTCAGTGGAAAACGTTCACCGGAGCATGTGATATGTCGTCGTGTTTCCCATTTAACTCGAACGGGCCACACTCTTCTTCTTCTTTTCTAGGATACTCCTATTATAGAGATGATTTGCCACGCTTGGAAATCCTCCTGGGATTGGTATTCGAGATACCTGTTTCGCACATTTGACGCTGCTGCCCTTGGATAGGTGGGTATTATACGCCTAGCGGAAAAGAGATGGTAATTCCGTGACATAAAACCCCATAGTTGCCTCTTACGACACCCACGGGACGAATTGGTGTAAGGGATTCTATTACGACACTACCACGCGCGAATCTTAGTTAATATGAATTTTGTTTACACCCTACGTATAAAATTAAAACGAAGAGACGAATGAATAGCCATCTATTAGAATTTCCGAAATACCGCTTATTTTCTGTCATGCATCCTTGACTTTGATTTTATCTTTCTGGTTATACTTTTTCGGGTCTTTAATATTGGTACTGCTTCATACAGAACGACAAACATTTATTTTCGTGAGTCTACTCGTTCCTATTTTCGCCATTAAATAAAGACTGAAACTGAGTGAGCTTGCTCGAAAGTATAACTGCTGTATCTCGCCTAACTCCCCTCAACCTTCACACACTTCGACTTGCGCCCATTAAACGGAAACCAGTGCGAGGCGAGGAGCGGTGCTGTGAGGTATTGAGGAGCAGGGCCCTCAACTACATTCTCATGCTCTCTGAATCTCGCCTAAACTTGACGATTGTGTAGAGCCAGAGTAATACAATAGCGTTTGTTTGTCTCCAAAGCTTGGCCAGTGCAGACCATGCGACGACCTGTGCACCCACTAGATTATGGTAGTTCGTTAATTCGTAGTCGTAATTTTATTCATAAATTAATCAGCACTGACTAATAACTGGCTCGTAGGTTTAGTGACCGTAAACGTAAACGCGGTTGCTGATCATTAGGTCCCGGGTTCGGATCCCGGGTCGGGCCAAATCAGTTATTGGGTTTTTCTGTCAAGGAATTCTCAGTAGGAGCCCGGAGTCAGAAATTTGGCGCTGTGTTTCTTTCACCCCCGTGCTTTGGAGAGCACGTAAAGCTGTTGGTCTTGCACCTGATCTCCCTCCGCTGGTGTCTGATTACCATCCCATCGGATAGTGAGAATGAGGGATTAGAGAGTGCACCGGTGCTTGCGCATACACTCGGGCACTATAATCCTGTCTCCGTTGTCCATCTGGAGGACATTAAATATAACTAACAGTAGGTCGAGGTATGGCTGGGGTGGCATTTGGGCAAACTCAAACCTGCGGACATTTATATCATATATAAATTAGGCACAAAGTGCAGTAGGTGCACGGTTAAACAAGAATTCTCTCTCTACCCACAGATGGGTGAAAAAGGTAGGTGCACGGGTCTTTACCCTGTACACTGCCTATCTACATCAAAAGGATTTTTATGAAATGATGTAATAATAATTTCGTATGAAATTATTTTCAAACCATTGAAATGAAAAGAACTCTTTGAATGAATTTCCGCTTCGTTTAATTCTGTGGAACTGCTCTACTAAGAAATCAAACCGTAAGAGGTGCTTGTAACGCTCACGCGAATAAAATTTACTTGAAGGATTTCGAGTGCTTCGCTTTGGTCAAGTCTTGAGAGTATCGAATCGTGTACCCTTGATCGCATATAAACGTTTTTGATAAAACGGTACTTAAATATTTGTAAAAGAATAGTTTCAAATTTATTTAAATCTAATACTCAATAGTTTTTAAGATTCAAAGTTTTTTGTTTTATAAAACTGAAATATACGGCCTTATAGTTCACCTGGTGGTAAGTAGCTTTTGCAGCTCAATGACACATGCATGCAACTTTAAATAAAGATGTTAAGTTGTCACCTCTGAGGACATAGATGGAATACCTCACAGCCTGGAATTACACGGGCTCTCTGTATGCTCTTCGGACCGGAAACCCATAACACAGTAATATATATTATAATCTATCCGGAACACAGCAGAATTAGCGAGCGTACTTGTGCTTGGAGGCAGAAATATGTAACAGGGTGATACCTACCCAGACGGACGTCTAGGCAAAAAAATTGGTTGCCTGTAAAGTCGGTATACGGGCGAAAGTTTTACGTGACAACGCTTTTTATGTCTGTCTCTCTCGCTCTTAGGCGGGCTAACCATGCCCGAGTGGAAGGGACGCGTGCCTCTCACTCGCTCTCATTGTGAGCGCATAACGTGAGCGGAGCGTAACGCAGTTTCTTGAAGTGTCACCCGGCAAACCAATTTATAAGACGTTGTCACGTCAAAAATATCCCGCTGGGTTTTTTGCTGGTTCTTCCTAGAACAGAGGTTTTTTTTCGAACCAGAGGTAAAAGTAAAAAAAATGACTTTCAATAAGAATTCTTGTAATCTATATTGAATAAAAAATTATTCTATTCTATTCTAAACCTTTTCGCTCCTTTGACTACTTCCAGTCGTAGATATGGCGACTTTGTCTCCTACAAATAAGATAATATAGTTATCCCACCTCAACTGTTTGAGGCGCTATCTGTATTATCTGAGGAAGCTACAAGATCTTATGGGTTTATTCCTAAGTCATCTATTCTTAACAATCACGGCTAGAACATTGCGTGCTAGTTTTTATTTTATTTTATATTTCTTTTATTATACGTAATAATCTATTCAAAATAACTTGTGGTAACGAGGCGATGACTACCAACCTGTTTCATAATTATAAACTCTTTAAAAAAGTCCCGTTGAGTTTCATGCTGGTTTTTTCCAGGACATAGGTATTTTCCAAACCAGTGGTGAATTAAAAATGACTTTCAATGAGTATTATTTATAACTAGCGATCCGTACTAGCTTCACCTGTGTAAGATCGATTATTTGGCGTTATTTAGATTTTCTGTTATTCAAAGAACATCATCAATTTTTCTTCTTTTTTTTGGAAGTGAATAATTCTTTAGAAACGTTGTGATTTAAAACTCGACGAAACGAAAAAGCGACAATACAAAAAGAAATACATATACATCTAATAACATTGAGATAGAATACGAGTACAGTATGGTGTTTTTCTGAAGGTTTCAATTGTATCGCGTGTGAACTGCACACATGTTTCTATCACGCCTTTCCATCATCATTATCATCATTACAGCCCTTTACAAGTCACATAGTGAACATAGACCTCCCCCAAGGAATGCCACAAACCACGGTCCTGAGCCACCTGCATCCATCAATTTCCTGCATGTTCTTACGCGCCCTATACTTCACCTACCGGTGCAAGGCTGAAGAGAACCTTTCTTCCGCATCGGTTGTCAGTTCTTCGAGCTATATGGCCGGCCCGTTTCCACTTCAGGTTGTGGCTATGTTGGTTACTCTGGTTCTACTGCGGATATCCTCATTTCTAAGTTTATCACGCAGAGAACACACCTACTTCATATTTTTATCTCTGCATTACCCAAAGATTAACTGGTAGAAAATGCCTCAGGCATGAATTCCGCCTATATATCATATTATATTATTAAGTTTAAATAAATAAATAAATCGGATATAAAATATAGCCTAGATCACTCCTGGCATTGCTCTCCACCTGTTCGTCAAGTTTCATTATAATCGGTTCAGCCATTCCGAAGATTATCACAGACATATCTGTAGGCAGACAGACAAACAGACAGACAAAAATTTAAAAAATATTTATTCATGACTTAATTGCATGCATATCAGCTAAATTTACAGACAGACACTTCAACTTTATTTACATATTCTATTTTATTTGTATGTACAAAAATAAAAATTATATATAAAAGGCACTTACATAATGAGAAGCCGGGTAGAGCTAGTACTGTATATTTTTTTTATTATTCCCTAAACAGAAACCCTCTTTATGACGAAGGAAGGTCAGTACCCAGCAGTTGCACTCGTAACCAAGTTTGTTCTCCACAGATTCTAATGAAAGGGTAAATTACAATTTTAATATCTATAATTTAATATCGTAAGAAATTTTTCAAAAGCTGGGCGGCGGATTTTAGGAGGGCGATATTTTTAACAGAAGTAGGCTCTGTTAACTTTTAAAATGATGCTCGTAATAATATCAAAAATCTGAAGAACAGCCCTTACCTTATAATCAACACACATATACTTTCCAATGAATAAGTATAAAAATATATTATATTAGACTCATTTTCTGCCTAGGAGTCTGTCTGGGTTCCACCCTTTTACATATTTCTGCCGCCAAATAGCAATACTCTTTTAGAGTTCCGGCTCGAAGGATAATATAGAGACCCAGGCTGACTGTAAATTAGTTTGTACTGCAGTTTAATTAAAAAAATTATATTCTTATATTGTAAAAATAAACTTTTATCGATTTTTAATTTGTAAGAAACGTGCAAACATGGTGAAAGAGCTGGCATTTTTGGCTCTAGCGGCATCTTGGGGCATCAACTCATGTTACGCCACCAATTTGTATGTCGGAGAAATCATAAATATTTCGAAGACATGAGTAGTCTGTCACAACACATTAGGGCAGCGTGGCGAACTCTTTTTAGTTCCAAACGATATGGTGGTACGTAGTAGAGCCACGCTGCAGCGCTATATTATATACATGGGAATGTAATTGAGTCAGCTCGACCGGGAAAAAATCACGCCCTCACAGAATACCAGCGTGATACAGCCGCCTTATGATGCTGTCCTTCGTATGATGAACGTAAAGAACCGGATATACTTTTTACTGGAAACGAGGCATTCCATCTTAGTCCCCAGATGCAACGCACGAGGATTTATGTAGATATCTATGAGCCACAGCATTTACTTACAATTATATGGACTGTTTTATTATATTTATATGACTGCTCTGCTTATCACCCTTAGTCTATAAAAAGAAAACTCTCCTTAAAATCTGAAAAGGCTTGCGCTCTCTATTTCATAAGGCATTTCAACCTTATCATTTTCATATTCAGAAAGTAACTTACTGAGCAGTGTGCCTTAATCCCAGTCTATTCCCCAGATTCATAATGTAATCTGGTAATGAAATATGTATTGATGGGTGGCATTTAATGACATTTGAACTAAGATTTGCGTTAACTTTGAACACGTTAATTCTGTAATGTATTTTCTGTCTAATTTAGATGATGTCAATTTTAAGTTTTGGTTTTATATAATTTAAGCAGCTGTTACTTCGATGATACGTATTATATTGATGATTAAACATAATCTTGAATATTACTTCGACGGCTCGATAGCACAGTGGCTCATTTTGGCTGCGGCACTTCCGAGCCGAGGGTTCGAATCCCCCACGGAACAAGTGTTTGTATTGCTTACAAATGATTGACGTATCTGGTTTGTTCATGTGCAATTTATGTCTGTGATTCGCCTCCACAATATAGGAGAAAATCCTATTGGTAATGTAACGTTTTTTTAACAGAAAACAAAAACACCTTGGCAATATAGAAGAGGGTAATGTCCACCGAAAAAGGATCCCACCATGTCATGGCTGGGGGCTTTAGTAACATGTGGCTTATTTGCCCAAGGTAAACAAAGAGGTACCTACATGGCAGGCCCGATTCAAAGGGCCGCACATGGTGACGAGGCCGCTCTGAATGAGCTTAGCGAGCAAGTCACTCCGGATGCGTGTAAATGGACCGAGGCGGAAGGATTGTCCACTCACCTTGGTACAGCGAGGTTACCTCTAACCCTATCCTCCGCGACTCTATTAAAGTCACACTTCTGATGAGGTGGTAGTGGAGCCACAGGGAGAGAAGGTTGTTTGTTTTGCGATGCACCGTTCTTCTTAACCTCCGCGTCCGAAACTTGGTCGGCGGAACCATAGTCCAAATCCTGGGGCTGGGAAGGCTGGTGCTTCCTGGTGTAAGCTTTTGCTGGCCCTATGGTCTCCGTGTACTGGAGGGATGGGGTGGGGTTCCTCTGTAGTCTATTGCGATCCTCGGTCAAAATAATGTAGGTAGGTAGGTAACAAAAGCGTATATATTCCATGAAATCATCTAGATTTTAATCATATGGATAGCCAGACACTGGCAAATTATTCTACTTCTTTAATTATTATTACAAAAACAAAAGATTGGGAGAAACAAACCGTTTGGTTCGAATGCTTGGATATCGACAATAAAAAGTTAGCGTGAGACCCGCCGACCATCTGGTTGTACGATGGTTGAATGCTGCATGCTAAGGCCTCATCCATTAACCAGCATTTTGTAACGCTTAATGTTTAGGTTGGCAATTGGAAAAAATAGAAATTTTCCCCTTTTTTGTTTTTCTCTACACCCGATGCCACCACTAATTTAAATAGTAGGAATGTTAATTAATATAGGCCGATAAATAATAAACAAGAAGTTACATGTGAAATAACCCTGTAAATAACTGGAACTAGCATCAAAGTTTTGATATGTTGGTACTGGTTTTGATATATCTGTAATTCGCTTGCAAAACATGGTGACACGGCAACTCCTTCCTACAAAAGGAGTATTAAATGTTATGGGGTGATATTATTACATATATATATATATATATATATATTATAAAAGATGGATATACCATTATCGAAAGCCATTCGAGCATTTTCCTACATCATATCTTACGGCATCCACGGTGGGGAAGCTGGGTAAAGGATCGATTTTAAAAAATATTTAAAAGGTGCATGCCAGGGAGTCAGTATCATCCTTTCAGAAAGAATGGGTGAGAGAATGCCAAAAAAGGGAGTTGAGAGAGCCACTGTTTCCTCGGCGTCCAGCTAGTGATGGATTTCCTAAAGCCACCACCATACGTATTAAATATGTAAGTATTCGAACCATTGGGCGTTGCCATTGATTCCATTTGGATCTGAGACGTCGAAATTACGAGGATATCCGCAGTGGAACAAAATAACCGACATAGCGTAACCGATCAGCAATCTGAGTGGCAATGTGCCAGCCATATAGCTCGAAGAGTCTCGATAACCGATAGGAAAGAAAGGTTCTCGAGTCGGAGCCTCGTAACAGCAACGAAGTGTAGGGCGGCCCTTCGCTAGATAATGTGACGACCTGGTAAGACATGCAGCAATTCGATGGCTGCAGGTGGCTCTGAACCGTATTTGCGGCATTTCTTGGGGAAGGTTCAGCAGTTGACTGTTAAACGACTGCAATGAATGAATGAAGTTTTCGAAAAGTTTTAAATTAATTGGCAACATGTTGTATCGAAATAACAACTTATGTTATTTACAAAACATAAAGTAAACACTTTTAGAGTTCATCAAAGTTAAGTAAACGTAGGTATGAGTTCTAAATTAGTAACAAAGCTTACTACTGTGTAGTCATCAAACTACATCGTTCAATCTTGTTTCACTTACAGATTACATTGTAAACCAGGAGAATATAGTAGGTTTTACTAAGTGTTAGGACTCATTGATCAGGAGTTCGTCTGGGTAAGTACCACCTTCTTACCCATTTCTGCCGCTAAGCAGTAATGCGTGCACTGCTGTGTTCCGGTCTCAAGAGTATAGAAAGCTAATAATATAATTACAGGCTGTAAGGCCTTCTTTGTTTGAAGTTAGCTGCAATTGTCATAGACTGATGTAGCCAGGTGGACAGTAAATTCATTTGTCACTTCAGTTTTATAAAAAGGGCAGAATTGCACAGTTGATTATTTTATGAACATAAAAATTAAGTAGACGTGAGTACGTTAAGTATTAACCAATAAAATATTTCAGCAAAGTTCACACACGTATATTATTATTTTTAATAATATTTTCATATTTTACCTGCACAGCGGTGTGCTGGTGTTATTGCTTGTACCATGGACAATATTTCATATCTTTATTTCATAAAAATAACCTCAAAAAGTAATGGTGTATCACTTTTAAATATAATATTCGGTTAAAAAGATTTTGTTGTTCCTGTAAACAATAAAATTACGTTTTATACATGAAACAACATGTAAATATACACGATTAATTAATAAATTCGGTACACGCCTGTATTAATTCATGAAATATCTTGAAAAGCATATAAAAGTCTTCACACAATGTATGTATAAGAAAGGGATGTCATTGGCACAAAATCTGTCTTACACTAACGAGATAGGTTTGTCTTCCTTAGAAGTAGAACTTTCAGTGTTGCAAAGGCTAACGAGCTCTCGTCGACATCTGAAGCAGATAAAACCACAAAAGTAGCGAAGCGAAAATACACACTGATGAAAATGCTACTTAGAAATTGAAAACAAGTACATTATTTTTCGCAGCTTCAAGAAAATATGAGAATCGCAACTTCACTATACGAGTGTGTATCACGCGATATCTTCGTTAATTGTTTGTCAATCGGTTTAATATTTTAAAAAAAACAGTTATGCATTAAAATACCAGGCTGGTTCTATTTAAATGATGAGAAAAAAATCTCTTGATTGTGGAAAAATTGGGACGAATTTTTTAATGTAACTATTAAGACGATATTCAAGCAAGTGCAGCACTTCGCTAGATAGAGTTCAACCTGGTAGACACGTTTTAGGTGGTAAAGCCATGCTGCAGCTTTGTTGTTAGTATAGTTGTAGCACGAATGAGTCGGCTCGAACAGGGAAGGATCACGCTCTTACAGAATACCAAAGGGAAATAGCAGCTTAATGCTGCTGTATTTCGTGTGGTGAGTGTAGAGAAACCGAGATACTTTTTACTGGAAACGAGGCATTCCATCTTATTCCTCACGGGTGACAACTCATCTGAAGTTTGATTCGTACTTGAGAACAGTTAATGATTTCTTATATTTACGCGGAAACTAAACATTTAAATAAAACTAGTTTTACGGATTTTATCGCGTATATTAACTTATTTTATATTCCTGACGTTTCGAGTACTTTACAGCACCCATGGTCACGGGGGGGACTGAGGTGTTTGACGTCCCAATGTCATTGTTAACCACGGCTACCTACAGATAACTTACAGTATCTTGAAGTCTTGCAGTTGTATGCTTAAGTTGGGATTTAATTTTATTAATTATAGGATCCCAAGCAGATGGTAGCACTCAGCCATCTTCTCTATTGAAATTAGGATGTATTTTGATTTCAATAGCCTCGCGAATCATCCTTGGAAGGAATCAGTGTTCTTTAGCGAGGATTTGTGGTCTATCAAATCTAATGTAGTGTAGTGACGGGGTCGACCTTGACCATGGGTGCTGTAAAGTACTCGAAACGTCGGGAATATAAAATAAGTTAATATACGCGATAAAATCCGTAAAACTAGTTTTATTTAAATTGAGAATTGTTGTTCATGTGTATGGTACACAGTAATCACTTTTCAACACTTACTATCAGGTGGACTGTGAGCTTGTTTATCACCTTTTTCTATAAAAAAAAGTATAAAAGACAAATCTAATTATTCAAGTTACGTACAGAAATTATTTAAAATAACCATTTATGTTCTAATCTATACACCATTACTATTACCATTAACATTACCATTAGTATTAATGCAAATAGTATGGACATATACAATATATATTATATATACTTTTGGCACTTTTGATTGTAAAATTGTTGGGGTGTAAATAAAAAAATCAATGTATTTTTATATTCAAATCAGAAAGAAAAACGGAAGAAGTTTGTCAGTATTGTAATTTATTGTTATAAGTATCATATTCGAAGAGTTAGAGCCAGACTTTCAAACTTCTGCGATAAAACATGGCGTCCATACATACGCCTTGTTAACATTTAGGGTTACATTTCATAACTAAAGAAGCGTAAGGGAAATTTTTAACTGTTTTAAAAAAGTACATTAAAATAAAATCAATAGAATCAGGCGTTACTTTGTGAAAATTCATTACTTAATATTTGATACTTTTGTTTATAAGAGGGGGCAATCGAGCATGTGGCTAATCCGATGGTTAGTGACTACTGCCACCCATGAACAACTGCAACACCAGGGGAATTGCAGGTGCGTTGTCGGCCTTTTATAAAAGAGTTTGCTCTCTTCTTGAAGGCTCTTGATATTATGATTGTAATCTAGAAATATAGCTCATACTAAGTAGTAGCAATAATTTGGTGTCGATATCTTATTTTGTATAGATATCAATATCTTCATTACAGCTTCTCACAAGTCACAGCTAAACCTTCACAGAAAATGACGCTAACCGCGGTCCTAACCCACCGTGCTCATCGAGTCCCTTCACTTCATGAAGTGGAAAGCGGCCCTATAATTTAAGTGTTTCTTAATTTTTAATCTCAAACCTAAATACAATTTTTTATCGAGAACTTTTTAAGGATAAATACGGTCTGATTTTTAAGTGTATCCTCACCTCCACTCATCACTATGCCAGTTAGAAAGTAATTTTTTCTCACGCTAACATTGCACCGTCATATTAACACTTTATAGTAAAATTTTTAAGACAATGAGCTTGGCCAACAAATCGAAATAAATCTCCAGGCCGTTGAAAAGGTAGCAGATCGCTCTCGCAACCTAAAAGGCAATTTCGTGAGGGGTATAAGGCTAGCTGTGCGTAATATAAAGGCGGCGACTGAAGAACTTGCGCGAAGGACCAAGACAAGCGAAAACATCAAAAGGCTTGAAAAGGAGAACGAGGAATTGCGATGACAGCTGGCCAGCCTTGCGGCTAAAACGGAAAAACTAACGGAGGAGATTTATCTGCTCCGCAAGCAGGAAACACAAAAGACCCATCCACCGAACACAGCAGCCACGTCCAATCGACCGGTGCTAGCACACCACAAGGCCAAGACTGGAGAGGGGGACCTCATGGAGCGTATTGGGTCCCTAATCGAAGAAAAATTGGCTATATTTGAGGCCAAGATGTTTCCCGATAGGGTGATCCGACCTCCATTGGCAGGTACGAGTCGAGGTGAGTTACCACAACGGCTATCAACACCTTTGCAATCGGCTCCATCGTCGCAGCCACAGAAGACGAAAAGGCAAAGGTCGAAGAGGAAAAAGAAGCCTGCCTACCCACCGCTGGTCGATCTTCCCCCTGTGGCTGCGACGGTATCGAATGACCCGGTACCGCCCAATGCCAGTTCATGGGTATAAGTGGCTAAAAAGCCCAAAAAATCAAGGGCCACTGAAAAGCGGATCGCCACGATGGCATCACCTTCCGGTACAGCGAAAAAGAGGCGGAAAAACAAAAAAGTATTGCGTGCCCCAACATCTGCGGCCGTAACAGTTACGGTGTCGGAAAGCTCCACTGTTACTTATGCCAAAGTAATGGAGGAGGCAAAAGCCAAAATAAACTTGGCTGATTTTGGCATCGAAACAGTCCGCCAGAAGCGGGCAGTAACTGGAGGACTCCTGCTGGAAATTAAGGGTCCAAATTGCTGCGCGAAGGCGGACAAGCTGGCGGCCAAAATGCGTGAGGTTCTCTCAGACCTAAACGTGCGAATCAATCGGCCAGTTAAAACAAGCGACGTTCGACTGAGGGACCTCGACGACGCCGTCAGCACTTTGGAGGTTGCGGCGGCTATGGCTGAGGCAGGAGATTGTTCGGTGGATGACATAAAAGTCGGGGAAATCCGCCGAAATCCCACTAGCATGGGGACATGCTGGGTGCGGTGCCCAGTCACGGCAGTCCGCAAGATTGCGGCTGTTGGGCGAGTGCGCGTGGGTTGGGGGTCAGCAGGTGCTCCAGTGAAACAAACAGAGGCGCACGTTGTTATGCTTGTGGAGAGCAAGGACACAGGGCGAAACAGTGCACTGCGTCGGCACTAAAATGTCCCCTGTGTTCCGATCTCGGGCATTCTGCTGGCCACAGATTAGGGAAGAAGTGCATCCCACCTCCCAAAAAAAAAGGGAAGGAAGAATGGTGAGATATCTGCACCCACCAGCAAGGCGGCCACAACGACTTCTGTCGCTGCACCGAGTATTAGCTCGGCTATGGAGGTGGCTGAGTTATAAATTCGCGTCCCTGAAAGTCCTCCAGGGCAATCTGAACCACTGCCGCAATGCGCAGCATCTGCTTATGCAAACCATTGCGGAGTGGCGGGTTGCCCTTGCAGTAGTAGCGGAGCCCTATGCCGTCCCCGACCATCCTCGCTGGTTCGGTGACGAATCGGGCTCCGTCGCCATCTATTGAGAAGAGGGCAGGGCTTTGTTGCAGTGCAATGGGGCCCCCTGGCCATAGTGGGCTGCTATGTCTCTCCTAATAGGTCCCTTGCCGACTACGAGGCGTACCTGGACGAGGTGGCGAAGTGTGTTCGCGAATATCAAACTCGTCCGTTGATCGCTCTGGGAGTTTTAACGCCCACACAAGGGCTTGGGGCAACAGAGACGATCCCAAGGGAGCGACAGTGATGGTATGGGCGGCTGGGCTGGACCTCCGATTAATTAATCAGGGGTCCGTAAGCACATGTGTACGGTGGCAGGGGGAGTCCATCGTGGATCTTACGTGGGCAACTCCTCCTGCAATGCAAATGCTGTCGGGCTGGCGAGTGGCGGAGGAGGCGGTCACTTTGTCTGACCACCGCCACATCGTATTCGATGTCGCACTTCGACAGCCCGACAGTAACCCCAGTCGCCGAGAGAGCAGCCCACCGCGGCGTTGGTGTCTCAAGCGGCTCGACCGAGACAAGCTCGAAGCCGCCGCCATCGTCGCGTCCTGGCCAGAAAACGCCGAAGAGGTTCAGTCCAATCCTGAAGTGGAAGCGAACTGGTTTCGGGGTACGATGGCGCAAATTTGCGACCTGTCGATGCCCAGAACCAGTCGCCCCAAGCGCAAAACAGTGTACTGGTGGTCAGCAGAAATCGCACGGCTCCGTGCACTCTGCTTGCGGTGTCGGCGCCAGTACACTAGAGCCCGAAGGAGAAGACGGCGAGCTCCGCCTGAGGAGATAGCCAGACTCTACGGGGCATACCGAGCGGCTACAAAGGCGTTGCAAATCGCCATTACCAACGCCAGGTCTCGGTCCTGGAAAGAGCTTCTGGAGGGACTCAACAAAGATCCCTAGGGGCGCCCATACAGGATGGTGCTGGGTAAGCTCCGGCCCTGGTCGCCCCCTTTGACGGAGACTCTCGATCCGGATCTTCTGGGAAGGGTCATCAGCACGCTCTTCCCAGAGGACCGGTCAGGTCCCGAAGGTCACCTGCCGTCTTCATGGGAGTGGCGAGATGAGATGGGGGTGACCGTCGAGGAGTTGGACCGAGCCGTTAGCCGCTTAAAAGTCCGGAACACAGCACCGGGGCCCGACGGAATTCCGGGCCGGGCCCTAGTGCTGAGTCTGGCTGCCCTGGGAACAGGCTCAGACAGCTGTTTACCAGCTGTCTGCGATGCCAAGTTCCCCACAGCCTGGAAAGAGGCAAGGCTGGTCCTCTTGAAGAAGGAGGCAGGGCCGCTGATTCTCCCTCTGCGTACCGCCCCATATGCCTGTTGGACGAGATTGGCAAATTGTTCGAGAGGATAGTTGCCACTCGGCTCAGCGGGCATCTGTCGCGCGTCGGTCCCGATTTGGCTGACAGCCAGTTTGGGTTCCGGCGGGAGCGTTCCACTGTAGATGCGATTATGCGCGTCCGCTCCCTGTCGGAACAAACAGTATCACAGGGTGGCGTGGCGTTGGCGATAAGTCTTGATATCGTCAACGCATTTAACTCTCTACCCTGGGACGCAATCAGGAGGGCACTGATACATCATCAGGTGCCCCCCTGCCTGCAAGGTATTATTGGGGACTACTTGCGTGACAGGTACATTCTGTACGTGGGGCAAGATGGTAGAAAGATCCGGAGGGAGATCAAACGTGGGGTTCCACAGGGCTCGGTGCTGGGTCCACTACTGTGGAACCTCGCGTACGATGCGGTTCTGCGAGTCGACCTTCCCGCTGGCATAAATGTCGTGTGCTATGCTGACGACACCTTGGTGATCGCCAGCGGGATAACTCGAGAGGGCCAAGGAGCTCGCCGAGCTTGGGGTGGAAGTCGTCGTCTCCAAAATCCACGAGTTGGGCTTAGAAATAGCGCCTCATAAGACCGAGGCCCTATGGTTCCATAAATTACCACGGGGCAGGGAACCACCCGACTCGTGCGTCCGCGTGGGTGGGTCCGAAGTCAGAGTGGGGAGGTACATGACATACTATGCATAGACCGCTGCCCAATCTAGGGGGACCGACGGAGGAAGTACGTCACCTCTATGCGGGAGTTATACGGTCCGTAGCTCTGTATGGAGCGCCTGCATGGGCAAAAAGGCTAGCCATCCGACGGTGTAGAACTAAAATTTACAGTGTCCAGCGGAGGATGGCCATACGGATCGTACGAGGATACCGCACTATATCCTTTGAGGCGGCGACAATCCTGGCTCGCTTTCCACCACTAGATATACTGGCGGAAATGGACGCGAGGGTGTACGACCGAATCCGTGCCCTCCGCCAGAGTGGTGGTAGTGAGCCAGAAGAGGCGCTCGAATCAATTAAACGGCAGGAACGACGAAACGCCCTGGCGACATGGCGCACTCGACTTGAGGAGCGCTATGAACGCAAACGTGTCATTAGAGCAATCCAGCCGGTCTTCGAAGCCTGGATGTAGCGACGAACAGGAAGACTTACCTACAGACTTACACAGATAATTACCGTTGTAAGATCGGACGCGAGACGACGGCGAACTGCTTCCACTGTGGTGGACGGGACCAGGACTCCGCTTCCCATACGCTCGCAGTATGCCCAGCGTGGGAACGGGAGTGGACAATCCTGGTGAACCGCATTGGACGGAACCTCTCCCTGCCAGCAGTCGTGTCGGCGATGCTGAGCGGGGATTCGGCGTGGAGGGCCGTAGCCACCTTCTGTGAATCTGTTATGATTCAGAAGGAGGCTTCTGAGCGGGATCGGGAGAGGGCAGATCCCGCGCGGAGACGACGTCGTCAAGGCGTTCGTCACGGCCCTCCTCTTGAAAACGGTGTTCCCCTACCAGAAACGGGGCCTCCGGGGTTGCAGACACTCGGGGCGGGGGCCTCGAGTGCCTAGTTATGTAACCCCCGAGGAGGACGATGACTCGGAAGTGGTCTCGAGACATCGTGGTAGCACTGCGAGGGTGCTGGGGGTAGCATGTACTGCCCCCGGGACGTGCTATTAGTGTAGCAAAGCGATGGAGGGGCCCCGGTTGCGTTCCGAACGGAGATCCCAGGACCCCTCGTATACGCTGATGGTGACCACCGTGGGGTTTTTAGCCGGTAGGAGTCCGGCATAACCTTTTCGTTGCCCCCGCAGCGGAAGGTATCCATGAGGATTTCCCCACGAAAAAAAAAAAGGCTTGGCGAGAGAACAGAATTCCCGGGTTCCCGAAGGAATACAAAATTTCACGCCAATTCTGCCGATGTGCCCTGACTTTGCCTTGGCAATGACTCTTTTGAAGAACCTGGAGGCGGAACCCTGGCCCTTCTTTTTAAGGGCGCTAGTGTTTAAATCCCGGGACGTTGATGCGTCAGCCCAGGTCCGGTAGATTCGTTTTTATACCATCCTTACTGATCACGTGTCCGAGATAAGCAGTTTCTAGTTTAAGGAACTCCGACTTGTCTAACTGGATTTTAAAGTTCGACTCTAGGAGTCTTTGAAAAACCTTTTCTAGATTGATCATGTGTTCTTGAAGAGACGTGCTGAATACGATGATGTCGTCCAAATAGACCAAACACACAGTATTTTGTAGATCTTTAAGCACGTTATCCATCACACGTTGGAACGTTGATGGCGAATTTTTTAAGCCCATCCGCATGCGCAAAAACTCGTAGTGGCCATTTTCTACGTTAAAAGCGGTTTTTGTCGTTTGGATCTGTGTTTATTTAGTGAACCCTGCCTATATTTATATTCCCGGCTACATCCTTAGTTTACCAATAATAATATCTTTTATTTCCTTAGCCAATTAGAATTTATACATTTTGACCAATGAAGATTAATCAATAAAATATTATGTACAACTATTATATGTCGCGCTCCATTTGCCGGCGTAAGACTCGTAGATAGTTCTCGTAGCTGCGTTGCTGGACGGGGCTATAAAAGTGATGCAGACCGACGCGCGCGCGTAATCGGCGAGCGGCGGCGGCGCGGGACACATCTCCGGAACAGCAAGAAGAAGCGAAGCTACGGCATTGAAGATACGGCTCGAAAATGGTCGATGGATGCACGAAAATAGCCGGCGTGTGAAGACTATGCGGCGCTGATGATATTTGCGGCTGCTTCTTGTTTCTATATTAGAACGTTAAATATATACGTCAAAAAATTATCTCGCATCGATATGCAGTCCACAGTATCTCAGTAGCCGGGGTAATTTGTAAATAAATGTTTTCTTCAGATGATGATGATGATGATGATGATGATGAATCCTCTGAAGTATCCTCGTTAATAATATAGGCAGGCTTTAGTCGGTCGATCGATATAATTGTAGATTTCCTTCCGGGTATTTGTAATTTAAAAGTCTTGCTATTTCGCTCTAATACTTTATACGGTTCACCGTAGGTAGGTTGAAATTGCTTCTTCACTGCGTCGTTTCTTACAAAAACTTGCTTGCATGTTTTCAAATCTTGATGAATGAATACTGATTTATTATTTCCGTGCGATGATGTGCGTTTCGACGATAAGACTTTGTTGATTGATTCTCGAAGTTAAGTTACAAAATCGTAATCCATTTCTTGATTATTTGACGATGTTGAAGTGAAGAAGTCACACGGTAGTCTTATGCTGCAGCCATAGGTTAGCTGAGTGGCGCTAAGACTAGTGTCTGCACGCGGTGTTGCTCGTAGTCCAAGTAGCACTGTAGGTAGCTCATCAATCCACTTTGTATGTTGAGATAAACGAGTTTTGAGTGCGGTCTTCAATGTACGATGCCATCGTTCGACTATTCCGTTTGATTGAGGATGGTATGCCGTTGTACGTGTCTTCTGTATTCCCATAGTTTGAAGAAGTTTGAGGAATAGGGTGCTTTCGAAGTTTCTTCCTTGATCCGTTGTGATGGTTTTAGGTGATCCGAAACGAGTAATCCAATTTTCATAAATTATCTTCGCGACGGATTTGGCTGATGTATCATCGGTAGGTATTGCTTCTGGCCATCTTGTTGTTCTGTCGATCATTGTTACGAGGTAACGATGTCCTTGCGGTGAAGTAGGTAATGGTCCAACGATGTCAACGTGCAGGTGTTCGAATCTCTCCGTAGGTGGAAATGAATCTAGGCTGCTTGATGTATGTCTTTGTACTTTGCATTTTTGACATTGAATGCATTGCTTCGCCCAGGTGCCAACATCAACTTGTATTGAAGGCCAAAAGAATTTTCCAGTGATGAGTTTTCTGGTTGCTCTAACACCTGGATGACTGATGTTGTGCAGTGCATTGAAGACTTCGCGACGACATTCTTCTGGTAGGTATGGTCGCATGGTTGACGTTGATGCTTCGCAGTAGATAGGTAGATGCGTCATTGGCATTGTAACTTGCTTGATGGTCAAGTTACTTTGTTTCGATAGATGTTTGATGTTGTCGCTATCTCTGGCTTGTTCTTCGGCGATCTTGTGATAGTCGATTGATGTAGGGCACGTTACACTGTCGATTGGTATGCGACTGAGTGCGTCGGCGACTACGTTGTCCTTCCCACTGATGTGACGTATGTCGGTCGTGAATTCGCTTATGAAAATGAGTTGTCTTGCTCGTCGTGGTGTTTCCGATGATGATGGTTTCTTCTGAAGTACATATGTTAATGGCTTGTGGTCGGTAAAAACGATCAGGTTTAGACCCTCGAACGTTTTTTTGAAGTGCTTGATAGCCATGTATATAGCGAGTAACTCTCGGTCGAATGTACTGTAGTTACGTTGAGTATCGGAGAATTTCTTCGAAAAATAGCCAAGTGGTTGCCATTCCCCATTGATGTATTGTTGGAGTACATCTCCTGCTGAGAGAACGGATGCGTCGCTGAAGATAGCAAGGGTTGCTTCGTGTGATGGGTGAGCGAGCAAAGCTGCAATTTGGATCGCAACTTTACAAGCTTCAAATGCCTTCGTGGCTTCATCGTTCCATACGATTGACGTTTTATCTTTTTTCTTCGTGTTGTGAAGGTAAGCGTGAAGTGGTGCTTGGATTTCAGCGGCTTTAGGAACGTGTTCTCTGTAAAAATTAATCATCCCAAGAAAACGTCTTAGTTCTTCGATTGTTTGAGGTTTCGCATAATCGATGATTGCTCTGACTTTTTCAGTAGGCGGTTTGATTCCTTCCTTGCTGACGGTGAAACCAAGAAATTGAACTTCTTGTTGTCCAAATATGCATTTCGAAGGGTTGATTGTGATTCCATTGTCTTCTAATCGCTGTAGCACGGTGCGTAGATGGGTTTCGTGCGTTTCTTTATCAGGGCTTGCAACAAGGAGATCATCTATGAATGCGAAAACGAAATCCAGTCCATGAAGTACTTCGTGTATGAATCTTTGAAATGTTTGACCAGCGTTCTTCAGTCCTGGAGTCATTCTTGGGAATTCGAATAATCCCATTGGAGTAATTATTGCTGTCTTCTCTATGTCTTCATCGCGTACTTTTATTTGTTGGTAAGCTCGGTTGAGATCGATGGTGGAGAATATAGTCTTGTCTGACAGTTGATGAGTGAAATCCTTGACTCGCGGTATTGGGTAGCGGTCAGGTGTGGTAATAGAATTCAGTCTTCTGTAATCTCCACAAACTCGTAATTCTCCATTCTTCTTCGGTACAACGTGAAGTGGTGATGACCAAGGGCTTTTGCTTGGACGGCATATTCCTTGCTCGATCATGTTTTTGAATTCCTTTCGAACTTGCTCGTATCGGTGTGGTGCGATTGGACGTGCATGGCAATGAAGTGGTGGTCCATTGGTTTCGATGAAATGCTCAACGTTGTGCTTCGGTGTTAATTTCATTGAAGTTATTCTTGTGATTCCAGGATATTCTTCAAGGATCTTGTGATACGATTGTTGAACGTCTATACTTCTTATTGTGGGCTGATTGGTTGCTTGGACGAAAGACTGAGATGCAAGATTGGTTTTCCCGTCGATGATTCTTCTATTTTTGATGTCGATGATCAACTGGTGATGTTGAAGAAAATCAGCACCGATGATTGGTTTGCTGACTTTAGCGACGATAAATCTCCATTTGAATGGTCGGCGTAGGTTTAAATCTAGTTCCATTGTTTTTTCTCCACATGTAGGAATCACCGTATTGTTTGCTGCGTAGAGTTGAAAATCCAGTGGCTTCATCTTTTGTCTTTGACTCGGCGGTAAAACTGATATATTCGCTCCGGTGTCGATAAGGAAGGTAAGCTTGCTTTTTTTATCGGTGACGAAAAGACGGTAGGACTTTTCTGTTACGCTGGATCCCGTCGCACGGTGTTGTGCATTTTCTTGCCTCGGAACCGATACGTCGATGATAGTAGCAGTAAGGGGATCTTGTTCTTGACCTTGTTCGACTTCTACTTGCAGAGCGGTTGCGACGAAAAGGTGATCTTCGGTGTTGCTGATTGCGCTGGTTGTACTGTTGCTAGTAACAGGTTTGATGCTGGGAAGCTTTGAGCGCGGCGACTTCGAATGATAGCTTCCTAATTTCTTCGAGTAGAAACTGGGTATTATTGGCCTTTGTTGAAGTGCCTTCGATCATCGATACGTGTGAGCTACTGCTGTTTTCGATCATCTTGTCCGCCAGGAGTGCCAGTTCGTCGAGCTTCGTCTGCGTGCTGAATGTTTCACTCACTGCTAGTACCGATCGAACATGTGCGGGTAGGTGGTTTACCCACATTAGCCGTAGTGTCGAATCTGGGACTTTATCTCGCGCCAAAGTACGCATTCTGCGTAGGAGTTGTGTGGGCTTCTGGTCTCCAAGTTCTATTTCTGATAGAAGTTTCTGTAGCTGGCGACTGTCGGATTCTTCATATGCAGAGATCAGACGATCCTTCAGCGAATTATACTGGTCAGATGCCGGTGGGTTGTACAACAGGTCCGAAATATGTTCGATGTCTTGTTTCTCAAGTTGGGCGATCACCATCTGTGCCAGTTGCGCTTGACTCTTCTTTAAATCATTCGTTGCGGCTTCAAAACTGACGAACCAAAGTCGAGGTTTATCTCTCCAAAACGGTGGTATTCTCAACGATAGAGATATACCGGCGATTTCTTGTTCCTTGACCGGGTTTGATGTATACGCGTCGGATTTCTTCGCTTCTCGCTCCATAATGACGTCTTGATTACACTGATTTTATATATACTGAAGTCCTCCTTGATATTTTTCCTACTATTCTTGCAGGGATCTTCCTAATCGGTGTTCGTAACGGGGTCACCAATGTAATAGTGGTGAATGGGTCCACTATTAACAGACTCCGAGTGGTCTAGGAGCGGAGGAATGAAACTATTTTTCTTGATATGCCTTACTATGTGCAAGCGAATGAAGGTGTTTATTTAGTGAACCCTGCCTATATTTATATTCCCGGCTACATCCTTAGTTTACCAATAATAATATCTTTTATTTCCTTAGCCAATTAGAATTTATACATTTTGACCAATGAAGATTAATCAATAAAATATTATGTATAACTATTATATGTCGCGCTCCATTTGCCGGCGTAAGACTCGTAGATAGTTCTCGTAGCTGCGTTGCTGGACGGGGCTATAAAAGTGATGCAGACCGACGCGCGCGCGTAATCGGCGAGCGGCGGCGGCGCGGGACACATCTCCGGAACAGCAAGAAGAAGCGAAGCTACGGCATTGAAGAAACGGCTCGAAAATGGTCGACGGATGCACGAAGATAGCCGGCGTGTGAAGACTATGCGGCGCTGATGATATTTGCGGCTGCTTCTTGTTCCTATATTAGAACGTTAAATATATACGTCAAAAAATTATCTCGCATCGATATGCAGTCCACAGTATCTCAGTAGCCGGGGGTAATTTGTAAATAAATGTTTTCTTCAGACCTTCACCTTCTGCGTTATGGTAGCAGCAGGGTAAAATTATTTATTACCGTTTAGGGTTGATTAGCTTGGCTGCTAGAGATCCATTTCCATCTGATAAAATCCACTAGCAAGGTCCAAAGTGGTAAAATAGTGACAGTTCCCTAGCTTATCTAGCACGTCATTTATGTTTGGTATGGGGTATTTATCATCGTAAGTTTTCTCGTTTAGTTTGCGAAAGTCTATGACAAGACGGCATTTGGTTTTTCCAGATGCGTCAAGTTTTTTTGGAACTATCCATATGGGTGAACTTCACGCGGACTCCGAAGGCCAAATTATGCCTTGTTCCAGCATTTTACTGATTTGATCCCTAACTTCATCTCTATGTATATACGGATATCGGTAACTTTTTGTGTAGATAATACGTGAGCCTAAGGGCTCTTTTAACCCACGTACAAACACTTGCATTGTCAATTTTCGGTAAAGAGTACGTATGGCTTCGATAGTTGTAGCGACGCTCTTGTGTAAAGTCACGTACGTCATGATGGTGCTAAATAAATTAACACACCGATCGTAAAATTGCTGGGGCGAACTATTCCCCTGCGTAGCCAACATAAGGTCATTGTAAAGAGCCGTCTCGTCTCTTTGGTTTTATTGATGAGGGCATTTTTATGCAATCCCAATCTTCAGAAATACCATTCGAATTTATAACATCTCAAATTTTTTTAATTTATTTACATAACATAATATATAATAAATAGTTTTAGTTTTTTTTTAATAATAGTTTTTAATATTGCATATAATAAAGAATTTATTATACGTGCGGCTGAACCAGTAATTTAATTTAAAATACCGTTTATTAGATATAGCTTAGCTAGTTATTTGCCAGAATTTTCGCTTACATATTCAGAAACGATCTGATCACACAAATGAATGAAACTAGGCTATATATTCGGGTTCCCATCAAAATCAGCTACTAAACGTAAGGCTTTAAAGATAATGTCTACGTCTGTCATTTTGCGTGATTGATAATCTATCGAATCTACCGAAGAGTTAATTGAATTGTCTAAATCTACACTAATGTTTCTATTATTATCTAATTCGAGCCTACGAGCTAATCTGGCATGTGCAGGCTCTCTAGAGGTAGTTTGCTTAGGATGGAAAATGTTGTCCAATAAAAATTACTACTGGAATAGTTGAAAGCAACACACAGAAATAATTTTTGAGTGTACTTACATGAGTTTCATTCTGGTTCCTCTGGGTCTAGATTTATCCTCCGATCTGGACTCCAGGTTCTTTGGATACCCGATGACTCGTGGCAGTGGTAGCGATATGGATTTCGATATAAGAATTTCACTAATAATCTACACTGAGACTACTCGAGTATCCTACCGACTGCGCAAATTATGGATGTCGCCGCTGCAGGACCCAAAAAAATTTAAAAGAACTATTATAAAGATATTACAAATAAAAGAACTAATATTAATTAAGTCTACACTTGTTTGATGCTAGAAATGAAGTGAAGTGGCATCGTGGAGTTTCGTATATATAATGCTGCCGGATGATGCCGCGGGCGTCACTGTGAATCCACGGCAGCCACATTTCCCATCAAGTCAGCAGAATTGCCTCACTGTTGTGTTGAAATGTTATGTGGGAATATGAGTTTGCCGCGTAGTTCGCGGTTTTGTAAGGGAGCATCCATATAACAAGCGTCTATTAAAATGAAGAAAGGATAAGGGGAGCGCTCCCGCCGGGCAAGGTGATCGGCCCGGGGAGCGGCCAATGCTCCGAGTGGTAGTTCGGAGCTATTCTATATATACTGTTTTTACTTCGGAACTTTGATAGCGCAATTTAGGCTTCGATGTGTTTCGCTTGTGGCGCGACGACAGCGCCGCCACATCACCCCTCTGCTCAGACCGGAAGTCGATAGTGCAGTCCGATTTCCGGTGTGTCCTTAATGCCGGTGGGGAATGCATGCTGTGTGCGTAAGGGCAAGTGACGCCGGTGTGTAATGCATGCCGTACTACGCACTTGCAAGTGATGCCGGTGAGAACGATGTGCCGGAGCAAGTGCCAGAAGTCTGCCTTATAAATCTGCGGTGAGTCGAGATGAAGACAAGTTGGACTCGCTTGCAGGAGCTGAAGACTGCAGAAGACGATTCTTCGGAGTGAATGGTAGGGGTTCTTGAGGATAATGACGAAGGCTTGAAGTTGTAGTTTTCCGAAGGTTGTTGGTTGCGTGTTCACATTACGTAAGGCCGAGAAAGGAAAAGGGAAGATCTCCCGCCGGGCAAGGTGATCGGTCCGGGGAGCGGCCAACGCTCTGAGTGGTAGTTCGGAGCTATTCTATATATACTGTTTTTACTTCGGAAATTTGATAGCGCGATTTAGGCTTCGATGTGTTTCGCTTGTGGCGCGACGACAGCGCCGCTACATCACCCCTCTGCTCAGACCGGAGGTCGATAGTGCAGTCCGATTGCCGGTGCGTCCTTAATACCGGTGGGGAATGCATGCTGTGTGCGTAAGGGCAAGTGACGTCGGTGCGCTACGCACTTGCAAGTGATGCCGGTGAGAACGATGTGCCGGAGCAAGTGCCAGAAGTCTGCCTTATAAATCTGCGGTGAGTCGAGATGAAGACAAGTTGGACTCGCTTGCAGGAGCTGAAGACTGCAGAAGACGATTCTTCGGAGTGAATGGTAGGGGTTCTTGAGGATAATGACGAAGGCTTGAAGTTGTAGTTTTCCGAAGGTTGTTGGTTGCGTGTTCACATTACGTAAGGCCGAGAAAGGAAAAGGGAAGATCTCCCGCCGGGCAAGGTGATCGGTCCGGGGAGCGGCCAACGCTCTGAGTGGTAGTTCGGAGCTATTCTATATATACTGTTTTTACTTCGGAACTTTGATAGCGCGATTTAGGCTTCGATGTGTTTCGCTTGTGGCGCGACGACAGCGCCGCCACAACCACGAGGGAGATGGATATTATTCCATCTCGCTCGCACTATAGAAAGGATCGTGACGGAAAAATCTCACAATTTCTCTCACCTAGCCCCCATCCGCCGAATTCGTACCGTGCGATAAGGAACTTCGTTACAATTATTATTTCACTTTAAAAATTAGAGTAAGCTCATCACGCTACATACCGGAAAGGGCAGGCAGAACTTCTGTCTGATATTAAACAATATAGACTATTGTTTTTTGAAATATTGTATTAGAAATTAAAATAAGAGTTAATTCACATACATAATTTTGACTTGCTATACAATACCGTGATTATAAAAAAATTAAGAATCCAATATATCTTTTTTTTTTTTGGAAAGAGGACAAACGAGCATACTTGTAGGTAAGTGATCAACGTCGCCAATGAACATTCTGACAACAGAGAAATCGCACGGGCGTTGCCGGCTCTTTAGAAAGGAGTAGGCTCTTTTCTTGAAGGTTCCTAAATGGTATCGATCTGGAAAAACCGCTGGCGACAACAAATTTCAAAATGTGGACGTGCGTAGCAGAAAATTCAATATTAAATCTTTTTATTTTCTTTTTTTTAAACATTTTCCACTATATCGTAGAGGGAGTTTAGTACATAAATTTAACAAGGGCAAACATCCAGAACCGGAACAATTATTTGTAGGTAATACAAATACCTGTTCCGAGTAGAATTCGAACTTGCGGCCCTCAGAGACGTAACTCAAGCGCATCACGGAGCCGTCAAATCGCAGCGTTACAGTTCTGAGACGTCTGGAAAGACTTTGTAATAAAAACGATTAAAGTTTATTTTGATAACCGTTTGTTTTCATTGTAGATATATAATCAAAAAATCTATACGTAACAATTAAATCAGGTCACGCGAATGAATATTCAAACTGAGCCACGGCTAACACTTTGCTTTTTTAATTTTTTAACTTACAGCTGTACTGTAACAAGTAAATAATAAATGTTTTGGTTCTGTAAACATAAAGCTTTGGTTAACCTCAGAGGTTAAATAATTTTTTTTTTACAGAAAAAGAGTGACAAACGAGCACAGTCTGCCTGATGGTAAGTGGATACTGTGGTCCATAGACATCAACATCTATCTTCAATTAAAAATCAAATGAAGATACGATGTCACCCCCGAGGACTAAGATGGTACGTTTCTTTTCCAATAAAAAGAGTCTCCAGATCTTTACACTCACTATACGAAACACAGTAGCATCAACCTGCTATTTTACACTAGAAATTCATGAGAGCGTAGCCTTCTCTGTTTGAACCGACGCATTCGTGCTACAATCATAGTATAGCGGCAGCATGGCACAACCACGCAAAACAGTTTTTCATAATAACGGCGTCCACTGATGATCAAAGATCTCCATAAATTGCATCATAGAGCGGATTTTACCATAGTTTTCACGCTTGGCAAGCGGGTTGGTAGCCGCAGTTTTTTATTTTCAATTATTATGCTGCTGTTAGTCTCCTGTCTCAATTTCTCTCTATCGCCAAGAGGTGAGAAATTGAAATAGGGACGGGCGACAATTGGATGGATGGAGGATATGGGGTTGTGGATATTTTTGCGCCGTTGTTATGCAGCACACTTGTCAGGCTTTCTAAATCAAAATAAATATCGGTTCAGAACCAAACTTAAATCATCACAAAGACGTCATCTTTATTATTACAGACTATCAAAGTCCACTATTGAAGATAGGCCTACCCATAGATTTCCTCATATGGGCGATATTTGCTATAGTTGCCACATTTAGAAGGCGAGTAGGCAATCGCGATTTTTATTTCCTTATACAAAAAGATTTAAATAAATTGGGATTGAAAAATTTTCTCCACTGTAAACTTACCTTTATTTGCATAAATATATTGATAATTACGTACAACTTGTCTATAAAAGTATATAAGAACTAAAATTATCGAAAACAACTAGCAACGAAGAACGTCTACGTGTAGCAAAATGTCTTTTTTAAAGAAGTATTTTAAATCCAAAAACGATGTTAAAACATTTCTGGTATTATATTATTTTAATTATGAAATACTGACAGACTAAAATTTACATTAACTACTTGAAATAAACTGAAATGCTTGTGTCAGGAGTAGTTCACGATAGAAGTTGAATTTGAATCCACGGCTTTTGAATTACGCAGTCCGTCCTACCAACAGCCTACAGCCGCTTAAAATCAATAAGAATGAATAATAATATAAATACACTTTCTGCATAAGCAAGTTGGCTCGGCCGGGGTAGCATCACCCTCGCTCAGATATTTTCGTGAAATAGCAACATAATGCTGCTGTGTTTCATATGTCAAGAGACAAGAACCGAAATTGTCCGACTAGGTAAGTTCAATTCCAACCGAAAGGTTAATCGACGGATCCTCGTCACGTATACCTCAAAACTTGAAAACAAGTGTGTTCAACCAGTACGTGTTACCAGTACGGACATATGTAACTGGAACTGGAAAGAGAACTGGTCCTTCATCGCATCCAGTATACGGAAGCTCAAGGTTGTTCAGCTAGTTTAGAAGGGGTTCTGCTCAAAGTTTCTCAGCGTATAGATAGTGTTTTAAATGAGGATATTACCGGTTTTCTTCTATTTACGTTGTGGATTTTGATATTTTTGACAGTAAGACCATTCCGTATTTACACTTACTTTAAAATACTCAAAACGGCGACGGAAAGCAGCATCCGTAATGTGATAGACGCTGCGGCTATATTGTGGTTGTAGCACAATTGGGTTGGCTCGACCGGGGAAGGACCACGCTCACACTGCTTAAAATAATTATTCGTATGGTGAGTGTAGAGAAGAGGAGACTCTATTTACTGGTAGCTCCTACATTTTGGTTTAAAATATGAGTATAGATGTAGATGTTTATAGGCCACAGCATCCACTTACTATCCAGATGGCATGTGTGCCCTTGTTGCATCATATTGATGCTTTCAAAAGCTGCCCGCCAAAGGTGGCACTTACGACAAATCCTACTAACTATTGTAGAGGTCTTTGTCCACCTAAGGGTTCTTCATAGTTTTCTGAGGAAGAGTAGGAAGAGACTACGTAGTAATAATAATATTACATTTAAATTTTATTCTTATTTTTAGATGTCCCTATCGTTTGATAAAAGTGAATACGATGGCATTTACAAAATTCCCAAATTAGCTTGTTGGTTAATTGGTGTACGTTTTACTTGCGATGACTCACCATTTAAAAAATAAGTTTCTAGCATTTTTCTACCATTTTTCAGTTTATGTTATTATATATTTATATTATATTATGGTACAGCCCAAATGCAGTGTTATAAATGCAACACGAAACGGGCAGCTTTACTGGAAACGAGACATTTGCTTTTGTTCTTAATCGAAGAAGGCCTCTCATCTCAGGGGTATCTCGTTTAGAGCCGGGGCGGCATCAGAGACAGCTGAACTGAGTAAGTAGTGCAACTATGAGTCTCTGAGAGATGACTACACATTTGTGCCATTTGCTGTAGAGACTATCGGTCCGTTGGGTCCACGTGCGGTGAAGTTCCTAAAAGAAATCTACCCACGACTGGTCGTTGCTGCTGGTGGTTGGGCTGGTTCTTTTCTCGCTCAAAGGCTAAGTATAGCCATTAAGCGAGGAAACGCAGCCAGCGTTCTTGGCACGATACCAAGAGGAGTAGGACTGTATGATAATTAAGTTATTAGTTTTAGTTTTTTTTTTTATTAAAGTTTATTAATATTGTATATATTTTAATAATAAAGCTTTATTTGAAAACAAGATAAATATAAGTATCAATATATAGAGTCCCATGAAAAAGCCCATGACAACGTAGCGATCTTCAAGAACCTACTGATTTTGAAAGGCACGGCAATTCCTTTGGTGTTACGGATGTTCATATACGGTGGTGGTCTCTTACCATCAGGTAAGCATGCTCTTTTGCCTTCTTCGATAACAAAATTATAAACAAAATTGCTCGGAAGTAGACTTTTACGGGCTGACTTTGTCGAAGAAGAATTCGATCAAAACTCTTCAATATTGCTGATGTTCTTACGTAGTATAGGCCCATTAGTGGTAGTACATGCATATTTCCCCCATTTTCTATAAAAACGGGGTAGAGTTTAAGGTGATAGCAGCTTTAATATAGTTATGGCACGAATACGACGGCTCAACCTTTGAAGTGGCACGTTCTCACAGAATATCAGCGTAAAATGGCAGTTTGATTCTGCTGTATTTCGCATGGTGAGTGTAAAGAATAGAATAGAATAGATAATTTTTATTCAATATAGATTATTACATAATACTTATTGAAAGTCATTTTTTTTATTTACAACCGGTTCGGAAAATACCTCTGTCCTGGGAAGAACCAGCAAGAAACCCAGCGGGAATTTTTTTTAAACATATATCACTTTACAATAATTTTATACTTTTAAAACTCATTTGAAATTCAAATGAGTTTTAATAGAACCAGCATGGTGGCAATCACCTCATTCCCAGGGTTTTTTTTTTCACTTATGTATTCTTTGATATTATAATAACCCTTTTTTTAAAATTTTTTTTTCTTTAATAAAATATTTAAACTTATTTAATGACAAATTTTGTACATTTTCCGGGATTTTGTAGTAAAAGCGTATACATTGCCCCATAAATGAATTACTAATTCTGTGGAGTCTAGTAACTGGTATTACAAGCTTATGTTTGTTCCTAATGTTTAAAGTATGAAAATCTTTATTCTTATCAAAGCTATTTATGTTTTTATGTCTATACATTACATTTTCATAAATATATCGCGATGCCAAAGTTAATATGTTTATTTCTTAAAATTTTTCTCTAAAGGACTCATTACAATTTAAGTTATAAATCGCCCGTACGGCTCTCTTTTGCAAAACAAATTTAGCTTCGATGTCAGTCGCATTACCCCACAGCAAAATTCCATAAGACATCACGCTATGAAAGTAACTAAAATAAACTAATCTTTCTTACAGCATATGCTGCTGAACTAAGTCTGCTTGCTATATTAGATATGTGGGGGCCCAATTGAAGCTTCGCGTCAATAGAGACTCAACTCCTCCCCATTAAAGAGCACATTGATATTTGAATGTTTAATATTAGGTATTGTAAATTTAATACATTTTGTCTTATTGCCGTTTAAGAGCAAATTGTTGGCGTTAAAATTGTGGCTGTCTTTTGAGTTTGAAAATTAAAGAGGTATCATCAGCAAATAATACTATATCGTGATTGTCCCCTACAAGATAAGGTAAGTCATTAATATACACTAAGAACAGGAATGGGCCAAGAATGGAGCCCTGAGGAACGCCCATTGATACTACTGATCCGGAGGAACCTTTACCATTGATAACGACTTTTTGAGTTCTGTTATTTAAATATGAAATAATAAGTCTAAGCGCAATATTTTTGACATCGTAATGTTGTAGTTTTAAAGAACCGGAAACACTCTTTACTGGATACAAGGTATTCCATCTTATTTCTCAGGGGTGACAACGCATCTGCATTTCGATACTTAATCGAGGATACATGTAGATATCTATGGGCCACTTACCATCAGGTGGACTGTATGCTCGTTTGCCACCCTTATTCTATAGAGTCGGGAAAAAAGTTTCTTCGTATTTTAATACATTTTTTTCAAAGTTTAATTACATTTAATTATAGTGCAATTTTCTTCGATAAGTTGTTGCCATCTTGTAGGTAGTGACATAATCCCGCAGCTGTAGAAATTTTGGGATTTTTGATCATGAAAATGCGACAAGTAGTTTTGACAGCACTCTCTTAATGTTAACCTAACACTACCCAAAGTATTCCGAAGAGACCGAAACAGGTAAAAATCTGAGGGTGCAAAGTCAAGACTATATGGTGGATTCATTCACACTTCCCAACCAAGCTCTCTCAATATTTACTGAGTGGCCAAAGATGTGTGTGGTCTGGCGTTATCAATGAAACACCACTCCTTTTCAGTTGATGAATTCCGGCCGTTTTTTCTCAATTTATTCTCTCGTCTCATTAGTTGTTGGCAGTAAAGATCTGAGTCAATGGTTTTGCCCGGCGGTAAAAGCTCATAATAGGCGATGCCCTTCCAATTCAACCATACACACAGCATCACCTTATTGCGTGTTATATCTGGGTTTCGCTACAGTCTGTCGAGCTTAACAACCCTTTGACCATGATCTTTTTCGCACGTTTTTGTCGTAGGTGATCCACTTTTCTTCACCGGATAAAACCAACCACATGATCAATATTTTCAAAAATGTTTTGGTTTAATTACCTTTCAATAGAGAATCGCAAATTCATTAGGTTTCTTTAAGTGAGCTCGTGTGGTACCCAAATATCGAGCTTTTTTGTATAGCCAGACTTTTTCAAATAGGTCAAAACTGTTTTGTGGTCAATCCGCAATTTATGTTATAACTACTAATATGCCGATCTTGCTCCACTTTTTCAAAAAATTTATCGACTTTGTCGGTATGAGGGCGACCAGGGCGAGCTGTATTTTGACATCAAAATTCCCGGAGTGAAAACGCTTGAACCAACTTTGAGCTACTCCTACTGACATTGCATTAGGTATATAAGCGACGCGGCTTGAGTCACATTTTTCACTTTTTTGTTATAAAACTTCATAATGTATCAAATTTCTTCGTTAGATTCACTCATTTTGGCGGACAGAAAACAATTAAAAATGTCGGGAAAGTGTTTTTTACATTTTATTTTTCTTTTTCTTAATATCCTATATGTATTCATATTAAAACCAGCCAGATACAAACAGTACAACCAAAGAGATTTTTCTTCAATTTTATGCAAAGAAAATACGAAGAAACTTTTCCCCGACCTATTATAAAAGAACTGTTGATGGCAGTTTGCATTGCACAAGTAAAACTCGAACTTTAAAAAAAACATGTAGCATTATCTATCATTTATTACAATCTTATCTTCTACAAACTTGTTGGTTTCTACGAGTATATTTCATGACCGTTTTATTGTCCCTTTAGACTTGTTCTTTTCCGCATAAAGTGAATGAAATTATCATTTATAAAAGAAAATGCTTGCTACATTTACAAACGGCAAAGATTTGTTTCATTTGGCCGCAGTTACCCAAATAAGACGCAAACCATAAGTACACGGGTTAAAAATTAGTAAGTTTTCTTAAATTTATCTTTACTGATGAGCTACAGTAGCCACTTGCCATCAGATGAACTATAAATACGTCGGAAATTAAAAAGTTAAAATTAAACTTTTTATGTGTAGTCATCGCGTAAATATAAGAAAACATTATGTGAACCAGTACGAACTGGTAATAGCCAATAAAATTCGCCGATTAGAAGATCTCAAGACCAAGCGCGCAAGATATATAACATTTTTAAATTTCTTGAAGAGATGCAGAGACATAATCTCATTCCTACGTGTGTTAAAATATCAACAAAAAAGGATATTCGAGGAAGCGCTAAGATCTTAAATCAGGCAAGTAAAAAGTTGTTACGAACGGTGATTCTGCAAAAACGGTTCGATCTACAATTCATAAATAATAACATAGACAATTTGTCCAGTGTGTTAAAGACAGTTTTAACGACATTTAATTTTAATAATTGCATTGAAACTTTAAACAAACGCGAAACATCGAAATATAATGAAAGCAAAAATAAACAAATAGAAAAAAACTAAAAATTAACTATCAAATCAAATGCCAAACATCCATGACAACGTAGAAACAAAACGCAACAACCGTTGACCACAGACGCAAACAATAAACGACGCACGGTCTATAATCTGTCAAAGCAAACACTGGACGAACCTTTAATAAAAGTATTGTCGAAGGGCTTGAATTTTGCAATAACACCGCAAAAATCCCGAACGAAGAAATTATCTGTAGTGTTGAGGATTGTCTATTTAAGAAAAATATTGGTAAGGAGGATTTAGAGGCCAAACGTCAAGACATTTCGTCCTGGTTACGTCGAAGTTCAGCGCCGAAACTAAATATCCCCAAAGACGAGTTTAAAGCGTTGTACAACTTACGCAACAGACCAGAGCTCACGATTCTCCGTGCGGATAAAGGAAATGCTACGGTAATAATGGACACGTCAGAGTATAATTTCAAAATATAACAACTTTTATCGGGCGAAAGTACAAACAAAAAGGTCAAAATTGACCCTTCAACTAATACATTTAAAACAACTACTGATTTAGTAAAGAAATACTCCGAAAAATTAGATCTCGACGTGAATTCGACAATACCATCATGTGCCAAACCACCGAGGTTGTATGGGTTACCGAAAAAACCAAACGCTCCACTACGTCCCATAGTGAGCCAGATCGATTCACCAACTTGGCAAAAATACTGTCACCACTGAGAGGAAATACCAGAGCACACACAAAGAATCCATACCATTTTGTTAGTGAGATAAAAGACCTACATCTCGCTGACAATGCAACTATGGTCAGTTTTGATGATCAGTCTACTATTCACATGCTTACCTATTGAAGACTGCATCTCAATTGTAACTAGGAAGCTAGAAGATAACAACATGCCCACAGAATATGCAGTATTACTCAAACACTGCCTCACATCTGGCTATCTATTGTGGAAGGAAGAGTTCTACAAGCAAGTAGACGGTGTGGCGTTGGGCTCACCTGTATCTCCCGTAGTCGCCGACATATTTACGGAGGACCTTGAAGAGAACGCCCTTCTTACTTCTCCTGTAAATCCAAAATTCTACATGCGGTACGTAGAAGATACTTTCACAACTTTACCATCTAACAAAGTAACTGTATTTTTAAACCACCTTAATTCCATAAACTCTAAAATACAATTCACAATGGAGTTAGAGGCAAACAATTCTTTAGCTTTCCTAGATGTTTTAGTCATCCGAAATCCTGACAACACTATTGGTCACACTGTGTATAGGAAAAAGACTCATACCAACCGATATTTAAATGGTGAATAGCACCATCATCCATCACAGTTAGCTACCGTGGAAAAATCTTTGTTTCAGAGAGCACGAGGGATCTGTGACAGAAAACATCTGGCTTCAGCTTGGCCGAGCTTCAGCACGTCAAGCAAGTTCTGCAAGACAACAAGATTCCGGTCCCGCGCCTACGTCACAGTGACCGAGTGAAGCCAGCCACAGTCGAGCGTGTGTCTGCTGTACTAACCTATGTCAGAGGAGTTGGCTACATCTTGAAGCGAGCTTCCATTAAAACATACTTCAAGCCGCCGAAGAAGATTAGTAAATTTTTACTATCCGTCAAGTGTCATATCCCTCTACAAGATGCAGGAGTGTACAAGCTGGATTGTGAATGTGGTCTCCCTTACATAGGACAAACAAAGAGATCTATAAAAACCGTAAAATAACATATAGCTGACTTGAAGCACCGACGTATCGGGAAGCCTGCAGTTTCTGAACTTGTTCAACATCGTCCCCGCTATTACATTAGATTTGATAGACTACAAATCCTCGCAAAAGAACACCGATTCCTACCAAGGATGATTCGCTAGGCTATTGTAATTAAAAAACATCCTAATTTCTATAGAGAAGATGGATGGGTGCTGCCATCTGCTTTAGATCCTATAATTAATAAAATTAAATCCAAACCCAAGTATACCACTGCTAGACTTCAAGATACTTTTAGGTCATTCTGCGTAGATCGAACCAAAAATTAATATTAAAAAAAACTGAAGGTAGCCGGGTTAACTATGACATCGGGACGTCAAACACCTCAGTCCCCCCCGTGACCATGGGTACAGTAAAGAATTAATTAATTAAAAAGTTAAAATTAAACGCGATATAATCCGTAAAAATTAGTTTCATTTAATGTGTAGTCTTCGCGTTAATATAAGAAAACATTATGTAAATACGTTCGTCACTTAAATTTTATAAAACCAAAGATTTCTATGTATACATATATGTCTTTGGATAAATATACTTCTATGTATGCTTACTTATATACTTCTATTATCTAATCTTCTATGTATAGAGGTCATTGTGTAAAACAAGCGAACCCCTCTTTTTATACATTAAAAATAATTCTGGCAAGAATCGCATTCGATAAACGGCATGAGCTAAACAGCGAACAAGATTCCGGTTCCTGTGATCGCAAAGTAAACACGCAGGTCAAAGTCCTCCGCAAAATAATAACTGTTTTTAGTGTAAAGAGTGTGAAACAGAAGTATCACAACACGAAATCCACCAAAATAGTCAATAATAAACGATATAAATAAGTGAACAAAACATAAAACAACATTCTGGAAATAAAAAGTGCAATAAAAGCTAGTGAACAACATAACCTACGACATAACAGTGCTACCAACATAACAAACAAATCTGTCAAATAGTAATAACTGTCATTTTGATACTGACATAGCGAGTGTTGACAGCAACAAGAATATAAACCACCATGCTGCCAGTGTTGTCAGTAAATAATCCAAAAAATGGACAAAAGTATGGAATTATTGTTGTTAAAACTAGATGAGAAATTGAACCAACAAACCAAACTCATAACAGAGTCGGTGACGTATAATGTTATGGAGGCATTGGACGAGAAATTAAAAATAATAACTGAAGAAAACATTACATTAAAAGACAAAATATCGACATTGGAGCAGAAACTTATGGTCATGGAAAGAGAGAAAAGAAAATACAACTTAATCTTCTTTGGCATTGAGGAGAATGGAAAATCAGAAGCGGAACTAGTAGACTACCTCAAGGACACAATCATAGAAACAGGCACACATCTAAATAGCCAGGAAATCAGCAATATATATAGAATTGGCAAGAATAAAAATGTTAAAAACCGCAAGTCATGTCGTCACCTCCGTCACAACGCAGTGGAAAAAACACATGATTTTGAAAAACAAGTCAAAGCTGCCGCCAGGTGTTTATATAAAAGAAGACTACTCTAAAGAAGTGTTAGAAAAACGCAAGCAATTACAAGCCCAAGTGAAAGGGGAAAGAAAGAAAGGAAACATAGCTTTTCTAAAACATGACAAAATAATAGTAAAGAAATCATCACGAATAAATAGAGAAAAAAGAAAAAGAGAAGGCCATGACTCACCTAACTCGGCATCCCAGAAAAAAATCGACTTAAAAGACAATCCAGCTTCTACATAAGCCAAGGAAAAAGAAATCCTAAAACCGAACATACTTAATTACGTTGAACGAGGAAGATCTGTTTCAATGTCAGAGATTCCAAAAAACCTGTAATGACCACCGGTACTCGAAATCAACTTAGAACAATTAATACCAAAAATACACATACAACAACCCAAAAATGCACCCCAAGCTGGTTGGTCACCATGGGGAAAGAAGACCACTACCTTTCAGCAAATGAAACACCTAAAGAAAAAGAGAAAGCTAACAATATACACATAGCCACCCTAAACACACTTTCGTTGAGGACTGCAGAAAAACTTCTCGAATTAGAGATAGCTTTGGGTAATATTAAATGGGATATTCTTGGTATGAGTAAAGTAAGACGAATAGAAAACTGCATCGAAGAGTATGACGACTACATTCTGTACTATATCGGTGAAACCAAGGGTCAGTATGGAGTGGGATTTATGGTGAAAAAACATCTAAAGAAACAAATCATAGAGTTCAAAGGCATATTCGAAAGAATAGCTTTACTAAGTATACAGCTACAAGGCTATAAAAACAAGTGAACTATAGTACAGATATACGCACCAACAGAAGCAGCGGACGAAACAAAAAAAAATGATTTCTACAACCAACTTACAACTACACTAGAAACTGCCCATAAAATCGTTAACGTCATGGGAGACTTCAATGGGAAAATAGGTAAACAAAAGCATGGTGAAGAGACAGTAATAGGAAATTATGGCATAGGAAAAAGAAGCAAGAACGGCAAGAGAATTGTAAAGGAGTCAGTCGTTTTTGGGCCCACTAGAAATTTAAATGACCCTTAATGGTATTACATACAAAAAAAAGTTATCAATTTATTATAATAAATGACCTATAGATTTTATGAATATCTAAACGGAATCAAGAAATCTAAAAAAAATGAGTGGTTTTGATTTTCCGTGTTCTGGTTAATGTAATATGGGAAAAAATGCGTGTAATGAATCATTTTTGCAGTTTCTGTTAAAAGAAAATGTTTTTTTTTACAAAGATAACTTATTATATACATATTATATTTATACTTATTTGTATATTATATATTTATTACTAAAAAGGGATACCACTGAGATTTTTATCCTATTTCTAAAAGTGTTAGCTTATATCATATAACATGGTTCAAAGACACCGTGGAACGAAACGCTATTTTGTCATTGACTTCCGTGCTGGGTAATAACTGACGGCCATATTATCATAATATAAGCATCATATCTATGTCTGTGCCGGCGGCCGGATATTACTTTACGGCATTGACATTCGTCACGCTGCTGTTTTTTGTACTTATTTGTGATTTCGTGGCACTGTGCGAAGACAATAACTAGCCGAGACAGGAGCAGATGTGCGCCAACTTTTATATTTGTGGATTTCTCAAGAAGTGAGTATCTTATCTTATGGAATGCGAAGAATTCAACTGTACAAAACCTACTATTGATTTAAAGTTTTAAACTTTTATGTGAAATATATCTTATTTTTGTCACTCTCGAAATTCTAGTCCAAAAATACTTTACTTCGGAAACGAAAACTACTAATTTTCGTTTATAATGTATTACATTTTATTTTATTTTTACTGAATATTGAGATATGGTACGATATTTTAGAAATAATAATAAACGGCCCACACCCACAGACACTTAACGATCTATAAATGTTTTAGTACTTAATTATTTTAAGTTTGTAAAAATACTAATAAATATCCCTTCATATTACTAACAAATTCATATGTCAATGTCTAATCAATGCAACAAGTGTTGGATTATATTATACAGGTTAGCCAAATATTCCACATTATGTATTTAATTCGCCAATGACATTCGAAAATGAAAACTGACGAGTTTAATTAAAAGTATATGTGAGTGTATAATACAAGTTTACTTTTGCTCCTAGAATTTTAGAAAATCTATAATTTATGTTGAATTACCTAAAACAAATGACAAACACAATTCTTATTAGTATGTTAAAAGGTTAAAAGTGTCAAAGTATTGAAGTGTTATGTTATTGGTAAAATCTAATTTAATTAATAGATAAAATAAAATCACACAATATATACACAAATCTATGTTAAAAGTGTCTGTCAGAGTAACTATATCCACAACCGTTACATCCTATCAAAAGCCCATTGCTGAACATAGACCTTCCCTCAGATTTCCTCAAAGGAGGATACTTGCTATAGTTGCCGTGCTTAGTAGACGAGTCGACAACCACAGATTTTTTATTGGTAGTTGTTAATAGGAAGAAGCTGCTTAAATTCAGAAGGAATGTATACACATTCCTTCTGAATTTAATATTTATAGATATAGATAACATAAAAATAAATGGATGTTATTAGGGAATACATATTAGTGTTAATATTTGATTAAATACATCTACTATTTATGTTTATTATATTTAAACTCCATCAAAGAAGCAAGAATTTTGTTTACATTATTTTTATTTTATTTTGTTGATTGTAGGTAATGTACATTCTTTATGAATTTAATATTTCTTTACTTCTTATTTTTTATTTGCATTCCTAATTTTTTCAGTTACACCTACTTGATGCAGTTTGTTGTAACTGCCTAAGAATATTGCAAGAAAGTATTGAAGCTGCTCATTCCGTTAGAAGATTTGTATTCCATGTGGATCTTCAATTTTAAGAGCACAGACACACGGGCTGTGCCAATTAACTCAGCAGAAAGAGATATTATTTTGCAGTGGATACCATCACAAAAGGTACTTACTTTACTTTAACAGCCTGTAAGTGATCCTCTGCCTGAAATAGGCTTGCCCGGAGGAGTTGGCATAATCGCTTTGGCACACAGATTGATGTTTGTAGTATCATACACCTCGCACTATAAACAATTTGGCTATTCACCATCAGGTTAACTTGAACTTTACAGCTTATCAAAAGTCTACTGCTGAACATAGACCTCCCCCACAGATTGTCTTATAGGGGAGATATTCGATAACCACAGTTTTTTTTCTTTAGTTGTTATTAGATAGATGCTACTTCTTCCTTACCTTACCCCATATTTGTATGCCTTTGTACTTAATACACAAGTAATATTATTTACCTTAAATGAAATTAGTGTAAATAAAACGTCTATGGGTATGGCAGAAGAAACTTGAAAGCAGAATAAATGCAGTTGAGATGAGAGCGTTAAGAAGTATGATAGGAGTTAAATTGAGTGACAGGATAAGAAATAGTGGGATAAGGAAACGTTGTGATTTGAAAGAAGATGTAGTGACAAAAATTGAGAAAGATATGCTGAGATGGTTTGGCCATGTCGAGAGAATGAATGAAGAAAGATTGACGAAAAAAGTGTATAAGGTGAGTGTGAATGAAAGTGTTGGAAGGGGTAGACCTAGGAGGACGTTTCTCGACCAAATCAGGGACGTCTTGAAAAAAGGCCAGGTCAAGAGTACCCCTAAACCGAAGAGCATGTATGAAGGGAATAATGAAAGTGGACGAAGCGAAACAAGTATGTAAGGATCGTAGCAAGTGGAAAGAAGTGGTCTCTGCCTACCCCTACGGGAAAGAGGCGTGATTATATGTATGTATGTATGTATGTAAGAACTTGTACTTAGTCAAATAATGTTATAATTCTAAAATAACTACTTCACTTGTTTACCTTTCTGATTTGATGTATTTTTATTTCTTTTTACCTTAGTGGAATCTGGTTTACTACAAAAGTATTATGAAGGGAAACAAGTACATGCTATTTATATATAATTTAAGAGGCATTAAGACTGTTTATTAGTAATAAAGATTGAAATAAATAAAATATTAATAAATATTATTATTTAGGTGGTAGACACTGTAAAACTATAGTCTGTTCGGTTAGTTGATGAAAAAAAACACTTTCAGGTGGATCATTTAAAATGAGTCTGCCATCTTGTCGGACGAGAGCTTCCACAACTCTATGGAGACACAAATGATAACAGGGATATGGAATTACAATCCATGAATATTGAAGAGATCGGTAACATCCCACTACCACCCCTTATGCCTGTAACTGTAACTCCTGCCATTTCCAGAGCGGCATCAACAATTACTATAATAATATGCAGATCTTTTCTATCAAAAGGTTTAAATTATTCCTTAAGCAAAAATTGTCTAGTAAGGGTTATTATACTACTAGAGAGTACATGATTGATAATAATCCCTGGGAATGAGGTGATCGCTACCATGCTGTTTCTAATGTTTCTTGACCTGTTTCTACTATGTGCCTTATTATAAATAAAGCGCCTAATTTATAAATAAACGCCGAGCAAGTTGAATAGATGCTCTGGTACCTTTTCGTATCTCTTTCAATTGACAATCTCCTTTTTTTATAGAATATGTGTGACAAACGAGCGCACGGTCCACCTGATGGTAAGTAGATGCTGTGGCTCATAGACATCTACATTTATCCTCGTTTAAGAATCAAAATGCAGATGCATTGTCACCCCTGAGGACTAAGATGGAGTACTTCGTTTCCAGTAAAAAAGGACTCCGGTTCTCTACACTCACCGTACGAAACACAGGAGCATTAAGCTACTATTTTACGCTGGTAGCGTTTTCCGTGAGAGCGTATCCTACCCCGGTCAAGCCGTATCCGTACACAACTAGTTTAAAACTTCTTCATCATTACAGCCCTATACAAGTCCACTGCTGAACATAGGCCTCCCCCAAGGAATTATACAAAGCACGGTCCTGAGCCACCTGCATCCATCGACTTTCTGAATGTCTTACCAGGTCGTCACTCCATCTAGAGGGTAGCCGCCCCACACTGAGCTTACCGGTACGAGACTGCTACTAGAGAATTTTACATTTTAGCTTCAATTGTGGTTGGACGTAAACATGCTAATCAATCAACACATATTAAAAGAATGTCCTGGCACTGCACCTCGCGGCCTGTGATACTTATAATAGACTGCTTTAAGAATATGATGATTTTACAATAATAAACAATAAAAATGCAGTGACAATACAGTGTTTCTTTTTATCCTAACACAAATAGCTCAAAACACCTTACATGCTATTTATTTTTCGTGGTTAATATCGTAAAAATCGGATATGTTACTATCCAGTCATTTTGTTTTTAATGGTGCTTGGAATGTAAACATGTTATTCAATCAATACATATTAATAACAATGTCCTGACACTGCACCTGGTGGCATGTGTCACTTTTAATACTGCTTTAAGAATGTGATGATTTTACAATAACAAATACAGTGACAATACAGATTTTTTTAATCCTAACACGACCAGTTCAAAACATCTTACGTGCTATTTATTTTCTCAATCGCTGTAGAGGTAAAACTCGCAAAACACCCCATAAAAGTTCACTCACTGTTGGACGCACACAAGCACCTAAAACCGTGTTACTAGTTGCAAATGATATTAGATCAATAAGTATATGTGTGCTTGTTTTTAGAATTAGTTGAGCATAGTTTTGGCTTACTTTTTGCTTCACTTGAATACATTTGTAATGTATTCTGTGCTTAGTATTCAATACACTACAATAAATAATAAATACAGTTAAGAATCAATACATCACCGCGTCTGTTTATTCGTACTGTTTACTCCGGTACGACTAAAAAAAAATTCCATCCACCAAGCAGTACTTAAGAATTCGAAGAACCTACAACTTTTTTATACTGTTTATTATTTACAGTGCACTATTATAACATAGGATATCAATAAAAAAAAACTAGGTATTAGACAGTCGCCCGTATGGCATTTTAGGTTATAATGAGATTGTCGTTTGATTGTTATTCTTTCAGTATTTCCTTTATATATGGTACAACTAATATTACTATAGTAATCTAGAGATTATAAGGAATAAATCTACATAAATTTCATTACGAGTCATCACAATTTTTGGTGGGCCCATTCTCCATACAAAAAGAAACTGTCTCCTTTGGCTCTGGAGATTAACTTAACCATACTAAATAGCGTTTTCAAGAAAAGAAAAACCAAGAAGTGGACTTGGATATAGCCGGATGGAACTTACCAAAATGAAATTGACTTTATAACTAGTAATCAACCCAAGTTTTTCCAAGATGTCAGCGTAATAAATAATTTCAGTTTCAATAGCAACCATCGTATGGTCAGAGCAGTACTACTAACAGTACAACAAAAGAAACAACGAAAACACTTTCACCAGAGTGAAAATACCTGCACGACTGATACAACGTCTCAAAGCAACATAAAAACCGGAGAAATAGACAAAACACAAGAAACTTACAACATAGAAACAAACGATATTTATAGAAATAAGAACAAATCAATAAAAAACAAAAATACACTGAGTTCGAAAACAATCGATCTCATTAACAAACGCAAAGAACTGCTTAAAAATAGAAGAAATAAAACAACTTTACATGAAATTACTGAACTAAGCAAGGAGATAAGTCGCAACATAAAACAAGATAAGTCGAATAAAAGAATAAAATTTATTCAAGAACACATTGCTAAAACAGGAGGTATCAATAAAGCACTTAAAGAATTAAAAGAAACAACGCTTTGGGTCCCGAAAATGAAAAGCAAAAACAACAAGGACGAAACAAGAAGACAGCCAATTTTAAAGATAGCGACAGACTATTATCGGAAATTATACTCTACCAAAAACACCTTAATATTTAACATAAACCTTGAAGACAAAACAGAAGAAATCCCTCCAATTCTTGAAAGGGAAGTTCAGCATGCGATAGAAACACAGAAAAATGATAAAGCTCCTGGACCTGATCATATAACCAATGAGATGATGAAAGCTACATTGCCAGAAACAACACAAAAACTTACTTACTTGTTTAATCTTATCCTAAACACAGAATCCATACCTTCACAGTGGACAATAAGCACTATAATACTCATCTTTAAGAAAGGAGATAGATCAGAAATAGGAAAATATCGCCCAATAAGTCTCATGTCCAACATATACAAGGAGTTCTCAAAAATAATACTGAAACGCATCACCGAAAAAATTTGAAGAACAACAATCAAGAGAACAGGCTGGATTTGCAACTATTGATCACATACATGTGGTAAAACAGCTCATTGAAAAATGTCAAGCGTATACTTGATTACTTGATTCATCCATTATACATGGCATTTGTGGACTATAACAAAGCGTTTGGGAAATCCTGAAAAATCAAGGAATAGAAAATAAATATATAAGGATAATAAAAGATGTGTATTCCAACAGCAAAGCACGAATCAAACTAGAAGCAGAGGGGGAAATCTTTCCAATACAAAGGGGAGTGAGGCAGGGAGACCCACTTTCACCAAAACTTTTTTCATCCGTGCTAGAAGAAGTCATTAGGAAGATGGAATGGGACAACATAGGGATTAACATAAATGAAACACATTTAAATAATTTAAGATTTAAAGATGTCATAATACTTATAACAGATAACCCGAAAAACCTTAAAAACATGCTCCAAGATTTATCATGTGAAAGTAAAAAGGTGGGACTAACAATAAACAAAACAAAGACAAAGATAATAACAAACAAATCCCAAATAAGTATCTCAGTAGATGAGGAGGAAATAGAATATGTGAACTCCTATGTATACTTAGGCCAACTTATCGCCTTCAACAACCAAATGGATTTAGAGATTGAAAGACGGGTAGCCAATGCCTGGAAGAGATTTTGGTCCCTCAAAGAAGTGCTAAAAGGCAATCAATATAATATTGCAATGAAAAGGAAAGCATACAATACATGCATTGGAGGATTGGTAATATCCTTACCTATGGGTGCCAGACCTGGGTAAACACACAAAAACAAAACAAAAAAACTGATTACATGCCAAAGAGCCATGGATACGAGTATACTGGGTTACACAAAAAGAGATAGAAAGAGAGCTGTAGATCTAAGACAAATTACCAAAATTGAAGATGTAGTAGTTAAAACTAGAAAACTCAAATGGAGGTGGGTAGGCCACATGATGAGAGAGAATAGAAATAATTGGACGAAAGATATAACAGAATGGACCCCTAGATACCAAACAAAAAGAAAACGAGGAAGACAAAGAAAACGTTGGTCTGATGACTTAAAAAAACATGCGGGTCCAATATGGCACAGAACAACTGAAACAAGAGCAGAATGGACAAAGCTGGAGGAGGCTTTCGTGTCGCAAAGACACGCCGACGCGAAGCCCGATAACAACGACTTATACTTACCTAATAATATAATATCAACTAAAATTAAATAGTATATATATATACTATTTATATGTATACATAGTGATATTAATGATGTATAATAGTAATTCAATAATTTTAATAATGAATTTAATGTTAAGGTCAAATTTACTTTTAAAGTTATATATTTTAATTTGCATGTATAATTTTAACTATGAAATGATAAATTATGTATATTGTAATAAAGGTTTAAAGGTAAAGGTGTAAAACAAGCAAACCCCTCTTTTCATACATTAAAATAATTCTGGCAAGAATCGCATTCGATAGACGGCATGAGCTAAACAGCGAAATTACAAACAAATTAAAGCTTCCGAATTGCAATTAAACATTCAAATGCCAATAACTTAGCTTTTTGAGGCTTGATTCCTTATTGCGTAACTACATCCATTTATAGTCTTAAACTTTCAAATGAATAGATTGTAGTAAAAACTGCTTTAATGTGCATTTTCTGTATAATGAAACGAATCGTTGAGAACTAAAAGTTATTTAAATATACAAGGGTAATCAAGCAAATCGAGATCGACGCAAAACAATTTTTTTTTAATTTGACATTTTAATTCTGACGTCATTTTTGCCTACCGCGTAGTTAATGAAAAAGTAATTTCCTAAGGTAGAGACAGACTGGTCCTACGTATGCAACGTATAAAACGCATAATGACATCTGGACTCTTAATTTTTTACGAAAAACTATGCATAAGATAAACAGTTATTGTATACTACGCAATCACACGCTTCGGTCTAGATAGGCGTGGGAAGGTGGAGAATATGTTCGTACGCAATCCCACGCGTACGTCCAGTGTGTTCCTAGACCTTAAGCATAGCACGTCATAAACGAATAGACTTTTACAATAGCCAAAACGTCTTATTGTGAGAAACAGCTCATCGATCAATACAAATATTTTTTATAATATTAAATATGTTGATTATCGATAAAAGTAAAAAGTAGTTTTTGTATTTTTATTCCAGTTACATTGTATTCTAGACATTTAGGTTTTGTATTGTGTATAATATCATATTATAAATAATACATTTTAACAGAATTACTACCTAAACTTCTAAACCTCCGACTTTGGAAAGTTTGGTACAAATACTGTTAAACATTATGATTTAAAAGGAAAACGAATCCATAAATATGCGAGATATAATATGTTAATCCCGCAAAACATCAAAATATTGACATACAAAAGTACAGAAAAATCGATCGTCTGTATTTTTAAGTTCCTTAACTAGTATATGGTATACTCCAAACTGCTTTCTGTTTATTTATTTTATGAACCCAATATACCCGATATTATTTATTGGGTATGCAGACGTAAAATCTTTTTGTCTGTGGCGTGGCTATATTCGTATATGAACATCAGGCTAAGTAAATAATTCTCAAACTCACTCTCATTATCAGAAAACATGGTATACATATCTACTCTTACTCTTTTAACTTTTGCGTCTGCTAAGAGATGACAAAGTGTCTGACGCCAAACTTACATTCCATAGTACGTAGATTAAATATGTACACCAACATAGGATCATTGCATCGCATAAGTTACGTACATACGTGGGACCAGTCTGTCTCTACTTTTACTTTGCGATGATTATTTAAAAATTATTTACGGATATATTAAATAAAAAAATCATGTATTATATCATAATGTGTATAGATTTAAAACTAATAGTAACTTGTCTCTGAGCTTTTTCTTAATAAAACTTAAATGACAAACGGTCTTACAGTCCACCTGATGATAAGTGGCTACTGTAGTCCATGGACATCTGCAGCCAACTTCAAACAAAGAAGGTCACAGATGCGTTGTCACCTCTGAGGACTAAGACGGTATGCCTCTCAGCTTGTAATTATATTGGATCTCTATATCTTTCAGACCAGAAACACAATAGTGCAAGCAATGCTATTTGGTAGCAGAAATAGGTCATGGGGTACCTACCGAGACAGACTCGCAGGCAGAAAAGGAATACAACCACCAAGCTAACTAAGCATAGGTTGCCGGATCAACTATCTCTACCTTCTTTTTATTAAATAGTATCATTAAGATGTTAAAACACAAAAATAAAATATTAGGTTGCTGTCCTTTTCGTAGCCCTAATACTATGATGACATTTTTTGACCTCACAACACTATCTTCTATATATTTAGCTCCAATGCTGCGGGATTCTGGGTTTTCATCCCAAATAGTTCAATTGTTTATATGGCCTATAAATCATTTTTCCGGTTCTGAATGTTTATTCATGTGCAATTTTTAAATAATCGAAAATACCCCAACTGCTTAAAAATAGGAATGATTAATAAAAATAAATTTATTTATTACAGGCCTTTACAAGTCCTTTGCTGAACATAGGACTCTCCCAATGGTTTTCACAAAAATCTGTCATTTCTCATGGGGGTTTCCGATTTTTCAAATATTTGCCATAGTTGAAAAACTTGGAACCTTTTTTTTTATAGGATAGTGTGACAAGCGAGCACACAGTCCACCTGATGGTAAGTGGGTGCTGTGACCCATAGACATCTACATCCATCCTCAATTACGAATCAAAATGCAGATGCATTGTCACCCGTGAGGACTAAGGTGGAATACCTCCTTTCCAGTTCTCCGTTTCTCTACACCCACCATACGAAACACAGCAGTGTTAGGCTGCGTTTCCACCAGAGATGTGCGAGAATGCGTAGCGAGGGATGTGTTTGTTAAGAACCAATAGAATCACTTCATTTACCTTGCCTCACTCAGCGCAGCTTTGGTGGAAACGGCTCAGCGGAGCGAGGTTTTGTATATACAAAACAAGGGAAGGATGTGTGCAAGGAATACGTTGCGAGGGATGTGTGCAAGGGATGTGTGCGAGGGATGTGTTGCGAGGAATGTGTGCTAGGGAAGGACGCAAGAAGTAGCGGGCGGTGGCGCGCATGCTCCGATCCCACCACACCTCACCCCGCTCGCATCTAAAACGAACCCGCTACACATCCTCGCACCGCTCATCTGCGCACCGTTTCACAGCGTCGCTACGCATCCTTTCACCGCTCAGTAGCCTAGAACATCTCTGGTGGAAACGCTCACACCTTTACACAGCCTCGCTGCGCATCCTCGTACCGCTCGGCTACCTCGCACATCTCTGGTGGAAACGCAGCCTTAAGCTGCTATTTTACGCTGGTATTCTGTGAGAGCGTATTTTTCCCAGTCGAGCCAACCCATTCGTGCTACAACTATACTACTAATATAGCTGCAGAATGGCTCTACCACGTAAGCTAGGTTGGCAACTGCAGTTTTTATTATTAAGTTGTTAACAGGAGGATGCTGCTACCCATCTCCTGTTTCACTTCTCTCTGTCGCCTTTTTTGACAACCACGGTATGACATAAGGTACTGTATATTATGCTTACGCCGCCACTACACGGCAATTGTAATTGAATAGCGTTTCATACCGTCCAGACTAGAACATGCAGTGCAAGCATTGCTATTTGGGACCGACATACGTTAGGGGGTGGTACCGGACTTCTGGGTAGAAAAGGAGTCCTACCACCTAGTAAATTACAGCCCATTAAATTCCGCTGCTGAACAAAATCTCGATATTTGCCATAGTTGCCAAGCTTGGCAAGCATGTTGGCAAGGGCAGTTTATTATTTTACACAGCGAGTGTTGATGGATTTGGCGTGTAGTGTCAACGTAACACTTCGATAAATGGATTTTGGTCTATTGACTTTTTTGATAGTGAACGTAGCATGTCGAATCTTCTAAAGTGACATTTTTATATGTACTGACTAGTGTGGCCTGCAAAATGTTCCGCAACATATGTCGCGAGACATTCCACGTAGTTGTTGAGCGACATGTTGCGCAACATGCCGCTCCTTTTGTCCCCAAGTATATCCAAGGCTTTATTTGTTTGCCGGCGACCATATAATATGGCTAAATTTCTTCAGTTTCAGTTATTAGAAGTATAGCTGATAAACTATGGTATTTTTATGACAAACGAACTTATAGTCCACCTGATGTTAAGTGACTACTGTAGTCCATTGACAATTGTAACCGACATCATACAAGAATGCTATAGATGCGTTGACATCTCTTAGGACTCAGATTGAGTGCCTCATAGCCTGTAACTGCCCTGCTCTGTGTACCCTTCAGATCCGAACACAGCAATGCAAGCAATGTTATTGCATACTGTAAAATTTACACCTAGCCTTAATAGTTTTATTGTCCTATATAAACAATAGAGAAAAAATTTCGATATCATTCATAAATAATATTAGAGTTTAAAAAACTAAACAACACGCACTGTTCATGAGTTATAATCGAGTATAACTAGGTCATATTCATGAAATTGTTGTATTGCCGCCGTAATTGTTGTATAACTATTTATAATAGAGACGTTCGGAAGGGAATGAAAAATTTATTAAAATTCCATTATGTCATTCAATTATTTATATATATTTATTCAATACATACATACATACACACATACATATATACTAGTTAATAAATGCGTGTTAAAAATTACCAAGCCCAGGCTTATAAGGGGGAGTAGTATTGAAAAAGTAAGCGTGGTATTTGTGAACAAACCTTTTGTATGCGTGCGCCATACCCAATAATGAAATAATACGGCCAATAAAGAAAAATAGGTTAAAAATTTCATTTCGAAGCATCAAGCTTTATGCTCATTCCATCTTTACATGTTATAAAATTAAAATGGTGATTCATGCTTTTGTCTGATAGTTTTAGATATTTCGGAGATAAGGATCTGAATTCGTGAAGCTTAATAATATTTAAGTTTTAAAATTTTGTTCCAATTCTACTTCTCCGGGAACCAGAATCCTTGTCACATACGAAAAGAACACTATTAAAAAGCTCGATATTGTAGCTTTTGAGATAAGACTAAGAAAGCTATACTGTTGAATATAAGTTTGTTTATTAAACATCAAGCGCTATATTTACTTTTAAGGTAAATACAGCAATGAATTATGTAATGAATCTACTCCGTCAGTGAACAATTTATCAAAAGAAACTAGTTGAAGTTATTTTGAACCATCGTGCCATAATCAGGTATAATAGTGCCAAATTTTAATAAATTATTGTCATATTACAGACTATAATCATCTTAGGCTAAGGTAATGGAGAGCGTTCGGAATGGTGTGAGGCATAACGATGTGCTCAGCATACCTATTAAACGGCCACAACAAATACAAAAGGGTACCAAATATGTTCATATGTTATGTTGTTCAATCTCTCACTGATATTACTGTCCAAAATCAGTCTCATCTTCCATCATAAATCTGTAAACGTGGATTTGTATTTTGCATGGATTTTTTGCCATCTGCCGGTCATCAGAGCTGCCTGCCATAATTGGTTCTTCGAGCCGAAGAAAGTCAAAAGTTAAAGTTACAACCTTGTATAGGTCCCACTGCCGGGCACAGACCTCCTCTCATTTCTGAGAGGGATTTAGTGCAAGAAAATGACCGCCGCGCTGCCCCAATGCGTGTAGGTGAACTTCACATGTCTTCGAAAGTTTTTTCTTATTTCTCAGAGATGCAGGTTTCCTCACGATGTTTTCCTTCACCGTCGAGCACGCGGTAAATCAGCACTTACATTGTAATTAATAATTTTATTTGTGCTTGCGGGGATCAAAGCAGGGTTACTCGCGTACTGTAAAACTTACAGCAAGCGCTAACCATCTGAGCTACCACGGCTCTCCGGAACCGGAGAACCACGGCTCTCCGGAACCAAAAGAGAATTTTAAGATATGTTAATCGTACACACCAAACGTCCAAAAGTTTTTGGTTCTCCCGTTATTAAATGAAACTTATTTTAAGGTTTTTTCTTAGTGTTTTATCGTATTTTACCCCGTGGTCATTGGCGCTGTAAAGCGCCCGAAAAGTCTGGAATCAAAAAGTTAAAATTAAACACAATAAAATCCGTAAAATTAATTTCATTTAATGTGTTGTGTTCACTATAACATAAGAAACCATTATTTCCCAACCTGCTGCATGCTCTTCACTGAGTTTCTTCTTTTAAACTTAAACTTCTAGTCTCTGTATGTTTGAAGTACGCGCAAGGGTAACTAATACAATTTTATAATGCATTATAAAATGCATACAAAATTGTATTAGTTACAAAAGTTCATTCATTCATTACAGTCTATCAAAGCCTCCTCAAATTACTACTGCTGGACATAGGTCTCCCCCTCAGATTGCCTTGACATAGTTGCCACGCTGATAGGTGGGTTGAAAACCGCAGTTTTTTATGATTTCTAGTTGTTTTAGGAAGATGCTGCTGCCTATCTCTCGTTTCATTTAAGTCTGTCGTCTCTTACGCCACCCACGAAACAATATGAGCTAGTGGATTCTTTAACGATGCAACTACAACATGACTATTACTAACGACATTTATAAATTAATAATATGATATTGTTTATGTTTAAGTTTGTCCAACGATGTCGAAAACCTGTTCACACTCCCACTTTTTATAAATTTTCTTGTTAGCTCCGCTCTTATCTGTTAAAACCTGTTCACACTCCCACTTTTTATAAATTTTCTTGTTAACTCCTTTCTTATGTGTTTCTGTGTATTACGCTGTGTGGTGAGTAACTGATTTTTTCATTTGTTTCTACAGAATAAGGTAATATATTATTTAAAATACGGTAGTGTAATGCTGCTAATGTAAATAGCATAATAATCTTGCTGCTTTTGTTTGCTGCGTAACGAGAACTGGAAATCTTTTACTGGTAATAAGGCATTGTATCTTAAACCCAGGTGACATTTCTGTATTTAGATTTTAATCACCGATTGATGAATGTGACCATAGTATCTATTTCCCATCAGACTGTGTGCTTGTTTGGTTCTATATGGCCTTGTGCAAATGTAAAGGTTCTCAAGTGGCAGCCTCGTACCGGTAGGCAAAGTTTAGGGCGGCCCCCCACTAGATGAAATGACGACCTGGTAGGATATGCAGGAAGAAATTTTGCACATGGTAGAGCTGCAGCTATATTATGGTTGTAGTAGGAATGATTTGGCTCGACCGGGGAAGGACCACGCTCTTACAGAATACCAGCGTAAAAACGAGGCTCAATGTTGCTGTGTTTCGTATGGTGAGTGTAGAGAACCGTAGACCCTTTTTATTGGGAACGAAGCTTTCCGTCTTAGTCCTCAGGGGTAACAACGCATTTGCATTTTGATCTTCAATGAAGGATGTAGATGTCTATGTGTCACAGCATCTACTTACCATCAGGTGGACTGTGTGCTCGTTTGTTACCCTTATTCCATAAAAAAGACGATGGATGCAGGTAGCTCAGGATTGTGTTTTATGGCGTTCCTTGGGGGAGGCCTATGTTCAGAAGTGTACTTGTGAAGGGCTGTAATGATGATGAAGATGACCTTGCGCTACAAAATGCTATGAAAGTGCTTTGGTCTCGATGGAAGAGCATGCTAAAAGGTTTATTGGTGACACCAATACGGTTATTATCAATCTTACCAGTCTCGAGCATAGGCGCAAAAGGAATTACATGTTTTAATTTCTCCGTCCATCCTCCTCCGCCTTCTTCCTTGCTGACATACCACGCATTCGAACCAAATGGTTTGCTTCGTCGTTCATAGTGCGTATAGTATATAAAATAATTTACCAGCATCTGTCTTTCCATCCGATTACAATGTCTTCACGGCAAGGGTGAATAGGCTTTTTTCCATCAATACACACATCAACTGAATCTAGGGATACCTTAATCCTAAATTATTGACGACTTTATAGTTTAAAATCTTTTTAGTTTCCATAAAAAGTTTATGTACAGATTGAACCCTCTTTTATTCTATTTTCAAAGTATAAATGTAAATTAAAAATATACAAAAGAAAGACAAAATACGGCGGCAAAATTGTTAGTAATTTGTTACGTCAAGTAAAATTAAAATTTTTCAACTGATATTATTTAATAAAAAGGGATTAGATTGTTTTTCTTTTTTATTTAACGTGCCGTGTGAGCTTTAAGAGTCATGTTACGTCGTCACTTGAGTCGAGATGAAATGTTACGAGCCATCGGCATGTTAGAAAATGGTGTTATTCATCAACGCGTCGTTGCTGTTGCCCTACACACCAGCCAAAACGTGATATCAAGATTGTGATCACATTATCGCAGTATTGGGGATATAGCTGAACGGCACACGGGTAGATATCGTGTTACTACGCAGAGACAGGATCGATTTCTCCAAATGACTGCCAGAAGACAACCCAATATCACAGCGATGCAACTACTACAAAGACTCCAGGAGGACCACCAGCTGCTGGTAAGCGACCAAACCGTGCGTAGGAGGTTGCATGAAGTTGTTCTTCATGCCCGAAGACCGCTATGTGTTCCAGCATTGCGATGTGGCAATTGCGGTCTATAAATCAATTTCTATGACTTCATCACCTCTAACCATTTACCTGGCTGTGGGATTGTAGTCAAGCACTTTCTAATAATAATAAGAATACAATTTTCAATAATCGTTTTCCTTTTCCGATTCTCAAAACGTCGTGGTCGTATTTGACGTTGCTTGTGTAGCCGTAGAAGGAAAAGGGGAGATCTCCAGCCGGGCAAGGTGATCGGCCCGGGGAGCGGCCAACGCTCCGAGTGGTAGTTCGGAGCTATTCTATATACATTGTTTTTGCTTCGGAACTTTGATAGCGCGATTTAGGCTTAGATGTATTTTTTCGCTTGTGGCGCGACGACAGCGCCGCCACATCGCCCCCTGCTCAAACCAGAGGTCGATAGTGCAGTCTAGATGTCAACGAATGTGCAAGTGTCAGGGAATTGTACTTGTAGTCTGCGGTGAGTCGAGAAGAAGGCAAGTAATCTGCGAGAGTGCCGTAAAGCAGAGGCGAGCAGTAAGGCTCAGAGCCGTGCCGAACACTGTAGCGCAGAGAGTAGCTTGAAGGAACAGGAAGAATTATTCCAGTGCTGCGATGAACCTTTGTAAAGCTAGATGGCTTTGCAGCATGTGAAGACTGCAGACAATATCTGCTCGGGAGCGAATGAATGGGGTACTTGAGGACGATGACGAAGGTTTGAAGTTGTAGTTTCCGAAGGTTGTTGGTTGCGTTGTTCATATCACGTCGGTTGGTCACCACTGTAGCGGGTGGAAGGAAAAGGGGAGATCTCCCGCCGGGCAAGGTATTCTGCCCGGGAAGCGGCCAACGCTCCGAGTGGTAGTTCGGAGCTATTCTATATACACTGTTTTTGCTTCGGAACTTTGATAGCGCGATTTAGGCTTAGATGTATTTTTTCATTTGTGGCGCGACGACAGCGCCGCCACATCGCCCCCTGCTCAAACCAGAGGTCAATAGTGCAGTCTAGATGTCAACGAATGTGCAAGTGTCAGGGAATTGTACTTGTAGTCTGCGGTGAGTCGAGAAGAAGGCAAGTAATCTGCGAGAGTGCCGTAAAGCAGAGGCGAGCAGGCTCAGAGCCGTGCCGAACACTGTAGCGCAGAGAGTAGCTTGAAGGAACAGGAAGAATTATTCCAGTGCTGCGATGAACCTTTGTAAAGCTAGATGGCTTTGCAGCATGTGAAGACTGCAGACAATATCTGCTCGGGAGCGAATAAATGGGGTACTTGAGGACGATGACGAAGGTTTGAAGTTGTAGTTTCCGAAGGTTGTTGGTCGCGTTGTTCATATCACGTCGGTTGGTCACCACTGTAGCGGGTGGAAGGAAAAGGGGAGATCTCCCGCCGGGCAAGGTGTTCTGCCCGGGGAGTGGCCAACGCTCCGAGTGGTAGTTCGGAGCTATTCTATATACACTGTTTTTGCTTCGGAACTTTGATAGCGCGATTTAGGCTTAGATGTATTTTTTCATTTGTGGCGCGAGGACAGCGCCGCCACACTTGTTAAATTGATTTGATTAGACACACGAAGAGTATTTAACACGATTGTAGTAAATATTTTAAAGTAAGAATTTTGCAGTGTCACTGCATCAATATTTAAAAAAAAATACTTAAAATTACTTTTACTGAATATAAACATAGTTTTGAAACTATAATATAGGGTCTTTCTCTCTGACGTTGTAATTATTTGTATTTTATTTGTTTTAAAACCTATTCTCTTTCTGTTACCTTTCAACTCCAAACGAGAGAAGTCATTCAAACCTTAAATGGTGGACGATAGCTATATATTGATATAATACAATATGATAATATAGTAGAGGAGGAGTTCATGCGAGTTGGTGAACTTAGTCAAACTCTTTTGATGTAGTGACGAACGTCTGTTGTAAACGAGGCGTTTATAATGCTATCCATCGGAAACCGTAAGATTTTCTGACATTTCCCATAGCTGTCTCTTGCGACACCCACAGAACATAATAGGGTAATGGATGTATGAAATTCACCATCTCATTTCATCCCGCATTAAAAAAAATAATGGCTGATTCTTCGGCTGTTATGTAAAATTTCTATTGATATAAGTGTTCGAGTCTAATAATGAAAAATTGTGATATTTATACACACATACATATACGTCCCGCCTGTAATCTTGGTATTTATCTTACATATAGTATTCAATATGTATCGTAGTGTGATGAATTACTCAGCTGGATAATTGGACGACAAAGACTTTTGTAAAAAACGCCAGCATTCATGAAAATCTAGACCGGCCTTTTAGTCGAATTACAATCACGGTTACAATGTTTTGGCTGACCGAACGTCAGACCTTTCGTTACGGCTGAATCAAAAGCGCTAAGTCCTTGAAACTTAATCTATGTCGTTCAACTTTATTTCTCTTAGCGCATTATCCGTGATAGATGTAATTGAAGATGATCCTTAATCGATACAGTTTTAATTATACATTTTTAAACAGCTTATCTAAAGAATTGCAAGTAGAATACACAAAAATACTACATTTATCCTTAGTAAAAACGTATTTTTCGTCTTACGAGTATACAACATGTTACAAAGACCCTGTGGTTCCCGTTAAGTGAGTTATTAGAATAAGTATTCAAACGTGTAGAAATTACTTAATATCTAAGTAGGTACCACTCACCCTCTAATCTATTTTGTGTTCATTGCTGCGTTCCGGTCTGAAGGGTTCAGACAGCCAGTATGTGGTGACAACGCATCTGTAGTCTTCGTAATTTGATATTTGTTGCAGGTATCCATGGAATACAGTAGCTGTTTACCATCAGATGGGCTATTTGTTTGTCACTTCTGTTTAATTTAAAAAAATCCTTTTTCCGATGCTATCGTTAAAACATGTTCTACTGTTTCCATTTCACAGGACGGCATCAACAGTTGATGTAATTCTATTGATTTTAAAGCTACTTCGTAATTATTTTATCAACAGAAAACAGCTTGATAAAATTAAGTTACAGTTCAAACATAATATTGAACTGAGACCCATGTTTACTCTCTAAATATTGGCCATCCATTCCGTTAGTATTGCGTTTAACGATTTAAGCATCTTTAGGCATTGAGTTGAATGCCAAGTAGAAGTTATTTTGGTGATATTCATCGTGCCACAATTGTTTGCGCATACATACTCATTCATCCCAAACAACCTACGCCCGAATTATCGCAAATATTATTTTTTATAGAATGGGGGTGACAAACGAGTACACAATCGTTTGTCACCCCAAAGGTAAGTGGGGGTAAGTGGATGCTGTGGCTTATAGACATCTACATTTATCTTCGATTAAGAATCAAAATGTAGATGCCTTGTCACCCCTGAGGACTAAGATGAAATACCTCAATTCCAGTAAAAAGGGTCTCCAGTACTCTACACTTACCATACAAAACACAGCAGCCTTAAGCTGCTATTTTACGCTGGTATTCTTTGAGAGCGTGGTCCTACCCCGTTCGAGCCAACCCATTCGTGTTACAACTAAGCAGCGTGGCTCTATCACGTATAACTCTCTAAATATTCCATTATGAAACAGAGACAGAAACTTTTTTATTCAATATAGATTATAAATAATACTTATTGAAAGTCACTCTTATGTTTAATTTACCACTGGTTCGGAAAACAACCTCTGACCTGGGAAGTCCATAGATGTTACACAATCAACAACACAAAAAAAAAATTAGAAATAGCTTGGTAGCGATCACCTCATTCCCAAGGGTCCATACTTTATTATATTATTATAATATTATAAATTATAAATAATATTATAAATGCGAAAGTGTGTTTGTTTTTTTGTTTGTCCTTCTTTCACGTCGCAACAGAGCGTCGGCATGGCATGATTTTTTGTATGGGGATAGTTCGGTGGCTGTAGAGTGACATAGGCTACTTTTTTCCGCAGAAAAACATCTCATTCCCGTGGGAAAATCGAATATGTTGCAAAATTAAATTCAGCTAGGTGGCGCCACCGTGATTCTACAAGACGGACGACGGTACGATGGACGAACACAGAAGGTCAGAATATCTGGATTATTATGTCTTTTTACCAAAATTAAGATAAAAAATGTATGGATCTGTATTTTTCCACGCAGGACCGGGAAGAGAGCGATAAAAAACATAAAATTCACCAGCTGATTTTCTTCAAACGTTTTGGTGCATCGTAATTCACAGAATAGGCGATAACCTCGCAGACGATATTAAGTAATCCGTTGATGCTCTGCCTACCCCGCAAGGGTTACAGGCGTGATTATAAGTATGGATCAGAAATACTATCACCACCTGTCACGCTGTCACCCTTAACTATTACTTAACAATGGTAGAAACAGTTCTTAGTAAGCCTTATTAATAAGCCTTAGTAATATTTATTGAACGGAAATGAATACAGTTCTTATATGTGGTTATAAATGAATCGGTATTACAATAAGAAAAATTGTGCAAAATTATAAGAAAATTATTTTTTGAGAGTTCTTATTAACTAACGTATACATAGTTTAAATTGATTTCGCTAGATGTCGTTACTAGGTTTTTAAAACGCGGTAACGAAATGTTTCCTGACATGTACTTAACTCCCGCCGTTGAGCCGCGCGTCAACTTATAGTGCATACGGTACCTATACGCTTAAATTCTATTTCGTAACTTATTCGACTACCTGCTTTCGATTTCGGTTGCTTGTTATTTGCTTTGTGATTTGGTTAAGGTTGAATGGATTTATATTGGCTTTCATTTTCGGATTTGTGTATTTTCTTGGATCGGTTTTGTTGATTTGGTTGGTATTCCTTTATACATATTTAGACTCTGGCTTTGATTTTGGATTTTGTATATTTAGAATCGTGAATTGGTTTTCGTTGTTTTAGGTTGTTTAACAATATTTCAAAGGAATATTAATAGTATAGATAGTGTATACGGTACCTATACACTTACTTCTTTTTTCGTTGGTTATATTTATATTGACTACTGCTTTCGATTTCGGTTTTCTGCGATTTGTTTTTTGATTTGGTTTAAGTTGATTCGATTTTTTTTGGCTATCGTTTTCGGATTCGTGTTGTGTCTTGAATTGGTTTTGTTGTTTTGATTTTAATAAATATTTAGAAGGAATATTTATTCCTTTTAGATATTTTGGATTTGCTTTTAAAAAAAATATTTAAAAGGAAATTTAATTCCTTTTAGGTATTTTAACGTTTTTTTATAAATATCTTGTTTCTTACTTCATAATGCCTCGCAAACGTAAGTCCAGCCTTTCAAGAGTATCTTCTCAAAGACAAGCGAAAAGATTAGCTCGATCGCTAGAATCTTTAGAAGATGTTGAACTGAGAAGGCAAGAACAAGCAGAGCGTCAGGCTGCTTTTAGAGCATCTGAGACACCTTCTCAACGTCAGCAAAGGCGTCTTGAACAGACAGAGCGTCAGGCTGCTTTAAGAGCTTCCGAAACACCTTCTCAAAGTCAGCGAAGGCGTCTTGAACAGGCAGAGCGTCAAGCTACTTTAAGAGCTACTGAAACACCTGCTCAAAGTCAGCTAAGGCGTCTTGAACTGGCAGAGCGTCAAGCTACTTTAAGAGCTACTGAAACACCTGATCAAAGTCAGCAAAGGCGTCTTGAACAGGCAGAGCGTCAATCTACTTTAAGAGCTACTGAAACAACTGCTCAAAGTCAGCAAAGGCTATTCGAACAAGCGAAACGTCAGGCCGCCTTAAGAGCCGCGGAAACACCTGATGAAACTCAACACAGACTCATTGAGCAAGCTGAACGTCAATCTACTATAAGGGCATCTAAAACACCAGAACAGACACAGGCGCGAAGAGATGCAAATGCACAGCTGCAAGCTGAACGTCGACAAAATTTTCAAAGAAACAATTGGTCGGTTTTTAATGACGCAGCATTCAATTATGATCCGTTGATTGATTATAAAAATTCCAACCAGAACTAATGGAAATTATAATCCGATATATTTTGGTATAAATATTTAATTTTAGACTAAAAAGTGTTCTCAATATAAAGAAAACATAAAGCAGTTGCAGAGTGGTTCCCACTGACAAACGTTTCCCACCAGAGCATCACAATCGATCAAAACTTCCGAAGAAAATAATTGCAGTCGGTTTATATATATTTTTCGGTTTATACATTACAGTAAATATTTTTCGCAGATCTGGAATCCGATGTATAATATATACACTTCACGAATTGAAAGTATCCAACGTACATTTATACGATATCTTTGCCATCGTACCCATAGAAACTACCGATCAGAAGATTATCTATACTTATGCAAGCAGCATCGTCTGTAACCTCTGATAAAGCGTCGTGAGATTGCTGACATTGTATTTTTATTAAAAACCTGTTCTAGCAGTGTTGACTGCTCCGATTTGCTATGAGAAATATCACTGAGAACGCCTACAGTGAACTTACAACGAATGCATTTTGAATTTTTACTCTACTTACCAGCTTTATCTACTTAATTCTTTTATTATACTTACATATTATGGCGGTCTATTAATAATTTAAATAATTTATGCAAAAAGCACGATATTGATTTGTTTAATACTAGCTATGTATTTATTTATTTTTATTTGTTTAAACTTTTATACACAATAAAAAATCGTACATATGGCGGACTTAATGCCTTAAGGCATTCTCTCCCAGTCAACCATTAGGCTGAGCAGAGATAAACACAAGGGAGGTAGTGCAGCAAAAGTAAACTAATAATGAGAAAAAAGGTAACGAAGTTCGAATAAACCCGAATATATATATATATACACAGACGTACACATATACATAAATCTACTTAAATACATTAAATATATAAATAATATTATTTACATATATATATATATATATATATATATATATATATATATATATATATATATATATATATATACATATATCTATGCCATGATATATAAGGAAAATATGTGACAATAGAATCATCAATGTATCAGCAAGGCGGGCATTAGGTCGAGAGTTTTTTGTGTTGTAATTAATTAAAAAAATATGTTAGTGCGTATAGTCCTACTTTTATTTCCGTTTTGGCTGTTATTGTCTGTTTCTCTGATTGAATTTCAACATGCATAAATTAGATTCTATTTTTGATGCTCGTATTTGTCTATGATCTTTATATGACGAAAGGTTATGTTATTGTATTTCTATTAGTGAGAACCTGTTATTGACTTCTTGTAAATAAACATGTCATTTCCTTAAGACTTGTAAGCTGTTGGTTTTCCATAACATAAAAAGAGATGACTCTATGACGACTAACATTAGATTTCAGTAGTAAATCACTGGCTTACCGTTACCGTTACAGTCTGTTAAAAGTCCACCGCTGAACATAGACCTCTCCATAGGTTGCCTAATAGGAGGATATTTGCCTAGTTGCCCCGCTTGGCGGGTAGTTGTGGCAGAGTGTGGGCAGGTTTTGCATCCAGGTCCAGGGAGATTATATAATAGGCAAGAGTGAATAGGCTTTTATTAAGCAAAGTGCACTTTACGACCTTCGGTTGCATCACCAGTTATGATTAGGTGGACTAGTAAATCATTGGCATAGAATAGTAAAAAAAACTGCATACGATTAATAGAACATTGATAGCAACATGTTATGACAACAAAACAAAACAAAATTGTATTATTAAGTTTTTTTTTAATAAAACGGTTATAACGGTGCTAAAGCAACAAGTATTAAATAAATTGAATTCATTTTATTTTCACAGTTTTTGGTAATTAATAAAAATACTACTATATATTCTACGAGTGCTAGTCTTAACAGCATTTTTGTTGTATTAATACAATTATAAAATATAGTTACTAAATATAATTTCTCCAAACTTCTTATTTCGTAGTACAATTTAATTTTTCAGCTCTATTCTAATTGGTTCCATTATACGCTGGTGCAATATATCCATTGATGTTTACACCATTTTTTGGAGCAGCATATACTTTTTCTACAATAGCCATACTTTTGGTATCATTTTCTTTTAATGAATCACTTACAAAAGATGCCATGCCACTTTTTTCTTTATTTACCTGTTTAGGTTCATTAGGCCTAGAAAATAAGATTTATGATTAAATTTGTTAACCTTATACTTAAAACAGGAAATTATAACCCCAATTCGATTCTTGTGAGCACCAACAAATTTGTTAAGTACAATTTTAAATACTAATTTACCACGTCCACGGAGGTGAAGGATAATATGTTGAGAAAACCTGCGTGTCCTAGACATACTTCTAAGAAATTAAAAAAAAATTGTTTTGAGGACATGAAGTCCAAAAACACACAATAGAACAGTAAGGTAAAATCTTCCCTGATTCAATGAGAAGAAGTATCAGTGTGGCGTATAAAGGCTGCTATTTTACTTTTCCTTTTGTTATATACCACTAATATATACAATAAACAAACTATCGCCGAATTAGTAGTCACAGAAGCAATAAAAGGACTAAAAATAAACAAAAGTTCAGGCTCCGATCACGTCAGCCAAACATCAGCATACAGCGGACCTTCTGAAAGCGTGCGAAAAAACCCGTAATTGAAATAATTCAGAAGAAAAACAGACTTGCTTTTTTCGAGAGTCATTATGAATCCTATCGCACGTAGACTTGACGACGTCCAACCTCCGCAACAAGCCAATATTCGAAGATATTTTAGTACCTTTCGATAAATTAAACAGAATAATGAAGAGTAAAATCTTCCTCCATGTCTTGCTTGTGTCAACTATCTGTCTGGCTGACAGTATATTGAACTGCTGAATTGTTTGTAGAGTAGGGCTACGATGGCTATAAGAGTACTGCAGAGACAAGTAAGACAGGGTGAAGCTATATTCCTGAAAGTCTTTCACGCTGTATTTTAAGACGTTTTCAAGCTACCGGACTGGAACGGATACGATATCAATTTTAACCGCAGGTGCATCACGCACTTTCGATTTACTGACCATATATTCATTTTTGCATAATCACTTGAGGATCTCAACACTATTCTCAATGACACCAATAACATTTATCAACGGATAGATCTTAAAATGAACATAGACCATGCAATGATCATGTGTTGCGCCCTTGTCGCACCTGAGTCGCTATTTTTAGGAGCACAATACTCGGATTAGGAAAGGAATGTTTTGGTGGTTTGGTCATGAGGAAAAAATGAACGAGGAAAGAGTGTCAAAGCAAATCTATGTTAACGATGTGAACGGTAGAGTTGAGAAGAGACGCCCTGTATAAAAATTTTGTTTCAAATTGGCAATATATTGAAAATGGGCTAGATTAGGAGTACCCTGAACCGACGAGCATGTGTGCGTAGGTATATGGATGTAAAGGAGGCGAGAGAGGTGAAATGCCTTCGCGAATATACTTATAGCTCGTAGACTTGATAATCGATGGGTAATAGGATGGGTTCTTCAATGGCAGCCTCGTACAGGTAAGCGAAGTGTAGAGCGACCTCCTACTATATGGAATGACAACCTGGTAAGAGATGCAGGATGCAGATGGCTCTACTCTGTGCTTTGTGACTTTCCTCGGAGAAGGCCTATATTCAGCAGTGAGCTCGTGATGGGCTCAAATAATGATGAAGATGATGATGACGATATAACTAATATAACTTACTTTGTCTTTAGTATAAACGCAACTAAATTGTTTAATGGGGATTCGATAAACAACACTATATACAAACTCAGCAATCCAGTAATCACACTAACGCCCATTAAATCTTGTATCTGGAAAGAAAAAAAACGTGATTATTGAGGCACTGCCCTTGAATAAATAATCGTGTAAATTAAATCTTTAACTTCTTTTTAATTTCTGCTTGCTAAAGTTAATTGATAAAATTGTTAGATTTATCACCTGTACAGTTTTATACATATAAATAAATTATATTTAAACTTACGGCGTTCGTCGAATCATACCATGCCGGAGTACGTAAAGTTAGCGTTAGCCTGATAACGAAAAAGTAATGACACATGTAGATCCCGTAGGAGAGCTTACTTAGGGGCACGAATGCTGACCAACTTAAGAAGTCGGGGATAAGAGCTAGAAAAGAAAGAACATTTAGACAATTAAAAGACAGACTTATTGTATACTATCGATCCGCCCCGGCTTCGCCTGGGTAAAATTTATTAATGCTGCGTTATTTAGAATTAAAATTATCATCAAATACCATTTATTTTATCAAGCGGTGTGATATATTATATAGTATGTTGCTTTTTTATTTTACACCTAGATAATACTTACGTAATGTTCCGTATTCGCACAGTAATATAAACGCTGCGATAAGAGCAGCCCAAATGGGTCTATTTAATGCGGCGAAAAATGCAGATTCTATGGCATTATATTCGCGGAATTGATACGCAGGCCCCATGATCAGTATTGCTGCACATAGCGCTAAAATTGCGATTGAACTAATGATTGAATATTTCTGAAAAAAAAATTGAATATGCTATAGGAAATTAATAAAATACAATCGTCTACTTGAGTGTTGAGAACCCATTGCTGAATCTGTAAAGACGGCTTTTTTTAGTGTAATGGAGTAATATTTCCAGTTTACTGGTTACTTAAGCCATACTACAAAATCATAGCACTAAATCTCACCGCCGATAGGTGATGATCCGGAAACACCCCAAGTAGTTTTCTTCAATGTGTAGTGTTCGCGTAACTATAATAAATCATAAAGAAAAATAGTATTTATATAATAATGACTTCTAAACCGAATTTCAGTCACGACGGCCTGTTTTAATAGGGACTAGCCATCTGCGCAGGACATGATGTGATGAAAATGCACGTGTGTGTGCATAGGCACAGGTGCACTCTCTATTTCCTTACACTCAGTCCGATGGGACGACAATCTGATACGACCGGAGAGAGATCAGGCGCAGGACCAACGGCTTTACATGCTTCCGGAGGCACGGATGTGAGGCACTGCTAGCTTATTGACTCCGAAGTTTTTCACAGAAAAAATTGCTGATTTTGGCCATACATCCATAACATAATCAGTAGTCGTGCTTCCGAGACACGAATAAACTATTGATTACTAACTTAAGGCCACTTCAGTTATCCAATTGTAAAATTGTTGTCACATCTGGTGTCTGGTGTCAAATAGTGCGGTTTGGGTTCGACTATTCCTGCTTCTTCAGATATGAGAACGATCAAATGTGCAAATAGCTATGAATTTAAGATTATAATTCGTCATAATCATCACAATATACTTCAAGTTCACCATATTCACTCTACCATAGTATATGCGGGGATTGTTCATGTTCCGTGGAACCTTAAAGCGTGTTTCAGGGAACATGAATAATCCGAACGTCGTTCTTTTAGCTTACTTTAGAATATTCTGGTAACAATTTTTTTAATATAATTATTCAACCGTGGGCAGTCATAATTAGAGTAACTGGCTACTAGTTTAGAACACTAGCTGAATTAATATTTGTGCAAAAACATATTCATGATTTTGCGGCTGATTGTTTATTTTTCCCGTATCTCAGACTCTGTTATTATTGTATAAACATTTAACATATGTAATAGTAGATTAAGACAACTAAGTGCTCGAAATTAGAAAGAAATCATATAAAGTGCATGAACAATTTCGTGATGATAACAACTGAAAATATTGCTCTTTTTAACTCTAGCAACGGATTTTATTTACTCGTATATTAACAGAATTAAACTGTAAGTAGAGTTATTCTGTGTAAGTACTAATTCTTAGATATGGTCGTAGACTACAGACTACAGACTACGTTACAGGCATCTCAACAAACTTATAACCTAAATGTAATCTGTGTTACTTCCATGACTGACTTGTTATCAGCAGTTGTTACAAGATTATCATAAATTAGAAGAAGGATAAGAACTCTGACAAGAAGAAAAGAATATTAGAAATTGATTATTTTGACCATACCATTGATATAAAGTTTCTGTAGCAGGCTGGTTTATACACTGAGAGTATATAACCTGCTATTAGACCTACGAAGTAAGGAGCTGCTCTCAAGTGACTCTGTACATACATCGGTGAGCCCACTATGTATTTACGATTATCTTCAATTGACCTGCAAAAGGAATTACAAATAACGTAAAATTATGAAGCACAGGCATGAATTAACAGAAAAACAAAAACAAGGTTGTTTAAAGCATGGTAAATTAAATACCTATGAATAAAGAAATAATAAATATAAGGAAATAGCTATGGAAAGACTTCATTGAGCGCCATTTAAATTTATTAAATAACATTTAACATCTGCTCAAAATTCGACAGAAAGAAATCATGTAAAGTGCACAAGCAATATCGTGATGATGACAACTGGAAAATATTGCTCTTTTTAACTCTGGCAACGGATTTTAAACTATAAGTAGAGTAATTATAAATCAAACTTTAATGCCGTCCACTACTGTCTGAAGATAGTGTAGCTGGCCTTGCTCTTTCTAACCGAGACACAGGTATCCTCTCCGGCTGATACTTCGTATCGCTCCTACCCGGGGTACGAATTAGAACACTCCTTTGTGCCCCGGGCTGGAGTTTGCGTATACGTCAGAGAGGACATCTGCTTTCAACGCGTCGGCATTCTATGGCTGCGTGTAGACAGCAACGACCATTCGTGCGTCTACGGGTGCCTCTATATGTCCCACAGCGTTAATGCCGACACAGACTGACTTATCAACCACGTCCAAATGGCTACAGACTCCGTGCTACAACAGGTCCCATCCGCAGAGATCGTGATGCTCGGTGATTTTAACTTCCACCACACTGAATGGCTTGGTTCCTGTTTAACGGATCATGCAGGTAGATCTGTTTATTACTTTGCCTTGGCATATGGTCTGACACAACTGGTTACTTTTCATACGCGGATCCCAGATGTGGACGATCATGTACCTTCCCTGTAGGACCTTCTTCTGACCTATCATCCGGACGGGTATAAGGTGTCGTCAATGCCCCTCTTGGCTTTTCAGACCATTGTCTGATCCAGAGTACGGTGCCAATCACGCTCCCATCGCGGTTGCATTCTGCAAGTTGCCGCCATGTTTGTCACTATAGGTCGGCCGATTGGGACAGGATGCGGTCTTTTTTTGCATGCTACTCTTAGGGGCAGCTTCGCTTCTCGCCGGATGATCAAAGCGTTGTTGCTGATTCTGTCACTCATGTGTTACTTCAGGGAATGGAACTATTTATTCATTCATCTGTGGTGCCTATCGGAGGCAGAACTCAGCCATGGTTTGGTCACTCCTGTAAAATTGTATCACGCCATAAGCTGGAGTGCTACCGGGACTGGGCTGACACATCAACGTCTCGGGATGCAAACACCAGCGCTCTTAAAAAGAAGTATAAATCCGACTCCTGGTCCTTCAAAGTGTCATTGCCACGGCAAAGTCAGAGCACATCGGCAGAATTGGCGAAAAACTAGTTCGACTTCCTTCGGGAACACGTGCATTCTGGTCTCTCGCCAAGGCTGTCCAAGGGAACTTCTGTCAGCCATCTCTCAACAACTCATTGGCCTATGCTGCAATGACGAAAGCCGATTTGCCAGGCTCTCTCTTTGCATCCAACTCGACTCTCGATGAGGGCGGGAACACACCGCCCACCATCCCGCGGTGTGAGTTCTCCATGCAGGATGTGCTGCTTACACAGCGCTTGGTACGCAAAGCACTCCTCTCCCTGGACGTCAACAAGTCGATTGGGCCTGATGGAGTCCCACCAATTGTGCTGAAGACGTGTGCTCCAGAGTTAGTTTTAATGCTTCTTTATTTATTTATTTATTTATTCTTTATTGCACCAAATATGTGTACAAAAGGCGAGCTTAATGCTATATGGCATTCTCTACCAGCTAACCTTGGGTAGAACAGAGAGTGAGTTATGGGCAGTTAAGTAGTTAAAATCAAATTAAGTTAAAATATATACATGCAACACATACATATAATATACACATATATATAAAATATATATAATTGATACACATATATAAATAAATACACACATTTATAAATATATATCTCAATAAATGTATATATAAATAACTATAAACATATAAAGTAAGTTGACTCAACTTTGTAGGCTACGGATATGCTCGTATAGTTTTCTTTTAAAAACATTTTTGGCAGGTATTGTTCGCAGGTCAACAGGCAATTTGTGCCAGAGGGAGATGGAAGTAACTGTGAAAGAATTTGACATAAACCCAGAATGATGGAGAGGGGTAGACAGTAATAAACTGTGTGAAGAACGGAGGTTGAGGGAATGAGTGTCACTACGAAATTGAAATCTTTCTTTTAGATAAAGGGGTGAAGAAGAATCATTAAGAACTGAAAACAGGGTGGACAAGATTCGGAAATCTCTGCGCTGGCGTATAGTCAACCACTTTAACTGAGAGCGAAATTCTGAAACGTGATCATATTTTCGCAGGCCAAAGATGAATCGAATACAGTTGTTAAGTAACCTTTCCAACCTATTTAGCAGCTCCTGAGAAATATTAGTGAAACAAACATCGGCATAGTCAAATAATGGAAGAATTAGAGATTGGACGAGAAGAAGTTTAGTTGAAGGAGGTAGAAAGAACTTAAGGCGATAGATGGAACGATATATGCCTGTGACTTTACGACATACCTCTGATACCTGTAATGTCCAACTAAGAGACGGGTCGATAATCAAACCTAGATCCTTGACATTAGAGCTGAAGGGCATTACGCAGTTTTCGTAGTGAATAGATGGTAGTTCAGATATGTTAAGTTGTGACACCAATCGACGACTCTCAATGACGATAGCCTGGCATTTACTGGGATTTACTGTTATACCATAGCGCTGTGACCAATCTGAAATACGTTTTAAGTCACGATTAACAGCTGCAATAGCAGTATCAATTTCAGCCAAGGACGCTTTTGAGTATAATTGGAGATCGTCAGCATAGAGGTGGTAAGAACATTGAAGATGGGTCGTTAGAAGATTGATAAACACCGAAAACAAGATAGGAGAAAGAATGCCGCCTTGCGGTACACCTAGAGACAGATCGCACCAGTCGGAAAAATCCTGACCAGAGCGAACAGCCTGCTGGCGACCGCGAAGATAAGAGGAAAACCAGTTCAGTACTGACGAAGAGAAATTTAGTCGTGAAAGTAATCCAAGGAGTAAGTCGTGATCGACACAATTGAATGCGTTTGAAAAGTCAATAAGGACAAGAACAGTCAAACATGACCTCCCCATGCCCTCTCTAAAGTCTTCTGTAACTTGAAGTAATGCTGTGGTTGGACGGAAGCCAGACTGATATGTACTAAGGAAGTTGCATTTTGAAATGAAAGAGGTGACTTGTTTTTGTACCAATGATTCAAGTGCTTTGGAAAGAAACGGCAGTATAGAAATAGGTCTAAAATGGGAAGGAAGCGATGGATTTGGTACTTTAGCAAGGGGCACGACAAAAGCGTTTAGCCATAACTTGGGGAAGACACCAGTAGAAAGTGAGAAATTGATGATGTGAGTGAGAACTGGAGAAATTATATCGAGTATGAGAAGTATCATAGATCTGCTCACCTCATCATAGCCGGTTGCGGAAGATTTTATTGAAAGTATGGCTTTTCTAGTATCCTCAACAGTCACTGAACTGAAGTTGAAAGAATTACTCGATAACAAAGGCATGGAATTAAGTTCCTGGAGACTCGTAACTTTGGTGGAATAGTGCAGACGCAAAGCAGAAGAGAAGTGTATGTTTAAGTAATTGAGTGAAATATTTGGGGTTAGAGGATTGGAATGTGATTTTTCGAATCCCAGGGAATTAAGGAACTTCCATATGTTTGTAGGAGAGGAGTTTAAAATACAATTGTGAATGTAGCGGCGTTTGGCAGTTCTTACCACCTGATTACAGCGGTTTCGTGCTCGCTTATAGTGTTGAAAGGTGAGACTATTCCGATTCTTTTTAAAAACGTGAAAAGCTCAATCTCTTCTTGCCATTGCTCTACGCACTTCATCAGTTATTCACGGTGCAGGAGGTCGGCGTAACCTGACTGCTCGAACTGGTGCGTGCCTATCGAATAAGTTGAGAATTTAGGTGTTCAAATAAACAATTTTGTCGTCAATATTATTTGCCTCCAGTAATGGACCCCATTCTATATTCTTAGCATCGCGGTCTAGTCGAATGGTGTCAATTTTATTAAAATTACGTAAATACACAATAACTGGTCTTGGCTTAGGGGGCTTTATCTTATACGACATGACCAAAAGATCGTGTCGCGAAAACGCTGGAGCTGCCAGTTGATCATGATATATAACATGATCCGCTGAACTAGTGCAAACGATGTCTAGCATGAATCTTCGGAGTCCACGTTGTGGTGAGTTGGACCAGATGGTAGAATATAGAGATCTGCTGAGTCCATGATAGCTTTGAGTTTGCGACTCTGAGGGGAATCTTTTAGTAAGTTAGTGTTGAAATCACCCATTATTATTATACGTTTGTTAATTGTGCTGATGGAGTCGATCACAGATTCAATATGGGAAAAATAATCAGTTGAAGGAGGGCAGTAAACAACTCCGAGCACGATTCTCAAACCCTTAATATCTACTTCTAGGAATAGGTATTCAGCAGATCCTCTATACTCCGATGGTGACATTGCAATGACATCATATGCATATTCCGATCGCAAGTAAATGGCTACGCCACCACCACCCTTGCCAGTGCGATCAGAGCGTATAAGTACAAATCCAGGAAGACTGTACAGCGTGGAGGAAAGGGAGGGTTTTAGCCAAGATTCGGAAATAAGTAGAGCATGGATGTATGGCGAAGAAAATGTGTTAAGCAGATCTGAATCATGGGCAGGGATGCTTTGCGCATTTATATGACATATATTTAAGCAATTTGTAGAGGCAAATTTCGTGTGCTAATAATTACCCACATCAACGAAAGTATCGTCTGTGGCTGAAGTGATGTTAAGAGAAGAACATGCTGAATAAAATGAGTCTTCATCTGATGACATTTAATCTATTATTAATAATAATAGTAAATAAAAAAATAGGTAATAATAAATAATGTTATATAATATATATTTATACCTGTATATGTAATAAACTTTATATATACTATATACTATATTTGTATATATATAAATATAAAAACAATGAAACTATTATGAAAGATTATATTTTTAGTTATATTTTATATTAGAATGTTAATTAATCACTATTTGTTTTACCTGCCGGTCTGCCTTAAAAATTATTAATCAAGTTTACATCTATAAAAAAAAAGATTATTATCTATCACAAATATTTTAAACAGTCCAATGAAAAAGCACTGCCGGCCCTACTCATATTTCATTTCGTCAATTTAAGAAATAATTAAAGTTGCTCTCATCATTTAAACTATAAAGGAGTGTTTAATATAATGATAATTATTAACTCAGGTAAGCGATGAACTTCGACTATAAGTAAGGCCGTGATTAATTACCGTTTTACATTTATACAAGACACAAGAGTAGGTACTAATTAATATAAAACTATCTATATTAATTATGAGAAGATTAAAACGTTACAATTAAAACGTGTGATTATATACTCTTTGGTGACAATTACAGAATATCAATTAATGACCACACCATTGCGTCTTTTTTAATCTATGGTCTAAACACTTTAACTATAATTTTTAGAGTAATTACATACACTATAATTGTTTGTTAATGACGTGTGACTTTGACACAAACAATATGTTATTTTTGTTTACAGTCTTAAATTTCGTATGATGTAAAGTTAAACATAACCTCAAAAGTCAAAACCGAAACCATAAAATTAAATCTAAAAAGTTATAAATACAGTAAGAATGTTAATGATCGTAAAGTGCAAGGCAATTATGTACATATTAGGAAACAGTTACGATAAATCACAATTTCTTACTGACTATACGCTTCGAAGTAGTTGTAGTCCTGGATTTAGATCCTTCTTTTTTGGCGGTAACATCTGAGACTGGAAGCGGGTTACCACGTTCTTCGTCAGCTTTGTGTTGGGTTGTCAGCTTCTCCAGATCGTTTGTTGTAAACACTTTGGAACGGGATCCTGTCGGAAGCTTGACATTTATCACCCCGTCCAAGGTCCACACATTCCTAATACCGAAGTGCCTGCGAGCCTCCAAGAATAAAGACTGCCTCATTCGCGTTAGATATTCTGACAACACATATGGGCTACCCTTGAGTAAGGCTTTCTTGGCCCATACTTCCCGACGAAATGCAGCGTCTTCAAATTTTATGAGAATTGGACGAGGGCGGCTATTAGATATTGTGCCAAGTCGATGACATACCTGCAGAGACTGACCAGAACAATTGTTGATACCAAGATTCTTCGTGATGACTGAAGCTACCAATTCACGTACATTCTCATTGGTATTCTCGACCACTCCTTCAAGCAGCAGAAACTTCTTTCTGTGTCTACTTTCAATGGCATCCACATTAACAATTAGATGACTAATTTGCTGCCGCAGTAACGTAAATGTTGAACAAACAAAATTCTTGAAGTTGCTGTAGTCAGAACTCAGGTCCTTCAGGCTCAACTCCTTTGATGACCCCTCTAGTCTTGCTTCAAACTCATCTAACCTCTGGTTAAGTGTCTTCTCCAGTGCCGCTTGTGTTTTAAGGACTTCAAATATGTTTTCCATACTGAGATGTTCTTTGAATGTTATGCTCAACTTGAAGTTTGTAAGAAAAGTGGTAGCAGCTTATGGCAGGTGCTTAATTTATTGCATATATGATATTTTTATATATACTTAACAAATATTAAGTGCTGTACACTATGAATAATTAAAATAAACAAATAAAATTGCGGAGATACACAAAATTTAGTTGTTACTTTTTCACACCTACCCGAAAAAAGTCTTTCCAGGTGCTCCCACTCCCTAGTTGTAGTCCCGAACTCATGGAAGACAGCTTTTGTGCACCCGATCCCTAAAACCGCTCAGAACCGTTCTACTACAGGCCGATCGCTATCACCACCTTGTTCTCCAAAATAATGGAAACAATTATTAACTGCCAGCTCATGCGGTACCTTGAGAATCACCAGCTGATAAGTGACCGCCAGTACGGTTTCCGTCGGGGTCGCTCAGCTGATGACCTTCGGGGTTACCTAACTCATAGATGGACGGAGACAGTAGAGTCTAAGGTGGAGGCGTTAGCCGTTACTGTGGACACAGCGAAGGCCTTCGATCGGGTTTGGCACAAGGCGCTTCTTTCGAAGCTTGCTAAAATGCAAGTTCGACCTCACATGAAATACTGTTCCCATCTCTGGGCTAGAGGGCTCTCCAGTGCCAGCTCCTCCGATTTGATCGTTTCCAGCGCAGAGTGGTTCGAATCTTCGGTGACAGAGCTCTTTCTGATCGACTTGACTCACTGGCACTGCCAATAGATGTTGCATCTCTTTGCGTATTTTATCGCATCTATCAAGAGGAGCACTCTCAGGAATTGTTCGGAATAATTCCAGCCGCTCAATTTCACCATCGCACATCGCGACGAAACTCGCGATACCATCCATACCATCTGGATGATTAGCGGTCCACCACTGTGCGATTTAGCAGAAGTTTTCTTCCTTGCACAACTTTCTTGTGGAATCGACTACCACCAGAGATTTTTCCGAACCGATAAGACTTCACGAAAAGAGGACCTTCAAGAAAAAAGCCTACTCTTTTTTAAAAGCCCGGTAACGCATTTGCAATTCTCCTGGTGTTGCAGTTGTTCATGGGCGGCGGTAGTCACTTACCATCAGGTGAGCCGCATGCTCGTTTGCCCCCTCTCCTATAAAAAAATCAATATATTTAGCAGATTCAACATGAGAATTTGTGTAAGACATAGCGAAAATTATTACCATGAAACTTTGTTATTTCTTATTGGATTATATGCTGTTAACTTATATCAAGGAAGGTTACAAATTTACTGTCGCCCCTAAAAAAGAAAACTGAAGGTGTCGTAGCCGCTGCTTATTGTGACCCTTTTACTGGAGACCCTTTGTACTGGTAACGAGGCGTTTGTTCTTAGTAATCGAGGATTTATATAGGCTGCCCTTACCATTGGGTGTGCTCGCTTATTACTCTTGTTCTATTTTAAAAAAATCTACCAACTCTCCTTAACTCACATTTAACCATGGTCAACTGTCATGTTTCGGTTTTTCGCGCCATGATTTACATGTAAGTTAAAACCATGAAAAATTAATCTGGATATAATTTTGGTTCGAAATTTGACGAGAATGGTGGGTTGATTTAGGGAATGTAGAGACAAATTTAGATTTTTCTGCGGTATACGTCCGGTAAGTAATAGATAACCCCGCAAGTAATAGTGGAGGGCACCTTGGCCACTCAGAAAAAAATAAAATAAAAATATATCTGCAACAGACTAAAAAAATTACTTTTTTAAAAATATGAACTCATTATTGAGTACTATGGCTACAAATTTATTATTAACCAATTGATTTTATCTGAAAATAACCGTGAATGTTTGGCCTTGCCATCACGTATTACAAAATATTTCTAAATGTAACTGTTTTTTTTACTTAAAAATAAAATTTGAATTTTGGATTTTACAATGACGAAGTATGAGCGAGCAACTGTGGTATAAAAAACTTATGATGACCAGAGTGAACAATAGCTTAAAAATATGCCTAATTAATGCAAATTTTATAACGGTAATAAACCTGATTTTTTTTGTTAAATTACTGAGTAATTGCTATTTACATTCCGGAAGGCTGATTTTTACTACTCGTAAGTTTAGCAATCAATCTATATTAACATTACAGTCTATCAAAAGTTCACTGCTGAACATATGCCTTTCTCATACATCGCCCCATGTAGGCGATATTTCTCATAGACGCCACGCTTGGCAAGCGGGTTGGCAATATCAGTTTTTATTTTTTATTTCTATTCAGATATTCAGGAGGTTCATCAAGAAAATGCTGCCGCCCATCTCCTGGTTCATTTTCCCATGGGATATTATGTAGTGGAAATTCTTACACCGCCACTACACGGTTAACGATATATATGGATAAAACATAATCTATTTTTAAAATATATTTAAAAAAAACTCACTCAAAATCAAAGACAGTTGTAGCGGGCAGTTGATTTAAGTAGGTATAGAGTCCAGGTAGTAAAATTGAAGCGATAGTGATGAGTCCAAATAAGTACTGACCACCGCGCCGGTTTTTTAGATACAGCCAGTATATCATCGTACTAACCACAGCCAAGTGATAATCCGCCGGTACATACCACGTAGTCCCAATACACTGAAAATAAAAGATTTTTATTACATATTCTTATATAACGTATTCCGAAGATATCCCGTCACCAATATCGCATAACTTACAATATTTTGAGTGTCGATATAGTTGCCCAACATTAGTAGACCCAACCACCAATTTTTCTTGCACACATCTTGCTCATTTTAGCAAATTTAAACCAAAGTGGACCGCCGTGAAGGTATGGTAAGGCGGTAATTGCTATTAAGATTATGACAATAAATAGCCATGTCAGCCTGCAATAGATATTAAAATTGTAGTTAAAATATCAATCAAGTATCCAGTTAATGTTTTTGTTAAAGAAATTTCCGTTTTTATGGAATATCAAAATATTTTATTCCAAAAAATTAACTTTATTTAGTGAAAGTATTATATAACAGAGATGCTATAATCAATGTGCTGCATCAAGCGATGGAGTATTTTATTTCTTTTCTGACGCTCCCATCGGTAAAAAGCTCGCCCATGGTTTAACACTGAATGTGCCCAAGCTGAAAAGCGCAAGCATTTAACGTATCTATTCTGGGTTGATGCCCGAGATCGCAAAGCTTCGAAAAGCAGCTTTAAGAAGAGAGCTCGCCAAGTACTACAAAAAAGAGTTACAGGAAGCCAGACCGCACAGCATTAAGCATATTGGCGCAAAACTCTCTGCCAGACCATCCGGCACTAGAGCTTTTTTGTCCCTTGCCAAATCGGTCCAGACAAACTTTAACGGCCTCCACTGTTGGTAAAACCGAATGGCACACTAGCGCATACAGTTTTTTTTTAGGATAAGGATGACAAACGAACGCAGTCCACCTGATGGTATGTGGTTGCTGTGGCGTTGTCAGCCGTAAGGACTAAGATGAAATACCTCTTTTCCAGTAAAAAGGGTCTCCGGTTCTCTACACTCACCATACGAAACACAGCAGCATTAAGCTGCTATTTTACGTTGGTATTCTTTGAGAGCGTGGTCCTTCCCCGGTCAAGCCGACCCATTCGTGCTACAACTATACAATTAATATAACTACATCATGGCTCTACCACGTTGATGAAATAAATAAGTTGGTTAAAGAGAAAGTGGACTTTTTCGCGTATCTCTTTGCAACATGAATTACCTCAACTCTATGTCGGAGGTTGGTATCACAAAGAAGAAGGTTTTAAAACCTTGCGGAGTCTCGGCGTGAATAAAGCTAGTGAACTAGATGGTATAGCGGTTGTAGTTCTAAAGGTTTGTACAACTGAATTATGTAATGTGCTGAGACGTTTCTTCCACCTTTTATTTAGGACTGAATAGTGCCAAAATCTTGGAAGCTGGCTAACGTGCAGCCTGTTCCAATAAAAGGCAACCGTGCCGACCCTGCCAATTATCGGTCGATCTCAATCACCTCCACACTCTACAAGATTATGAAGCGTATATTGAACGCCCACCTCATGGCATATCTAAAACAGATTGACCTTCTCAGTGACTGCTAGTATGAAGGTCGCCGAAAACAACATTCTAGCGTTTACCACGCACATATGGAGGCACTGGAGAATAGTGAGGAAGCAGTTACTGTTTCCCTTTGATGTCTCGATGGCCTTTGACAGAGTTTGCCACGCTAGTCTTTTGGGTAAGCTTCCAGAGTATTTATTGCGATAGATTGACTATGTGAAGGACATTCTGTGTGAGCGGTCTCTCCGAGTCATCGTTCATGGCTGCTCATCCAATCCTATGGCGACTAATGCCGGAGTTTCTCAGGGTTCCGTTCTCTCCGCAACTCTCTTCCTGCTGCATATTAATAATCTGCTCAAGCCTAGTATCTATGGGTATGCAAAAAACAACACAGTTGTGAAGAGATACCAACCGAGTTCTCAGACCAGTAGGGATCAAATCTAGTCCGAAAGAGAAGCCATGGTTGAGCATGTGAATCGCACACTACAGGCAGTCTATAAGGGGATGCCAATTTTGTGAAATTCTACGTCTCCAAAACACAAGCGTGTCTCTTCACTGCAAAAAGGAGACAGCTCACGTTGGCTCCTTCTTTTCGAAATGTATCACTGTAATACACCGACCGCCTTCAGTTGTTAGGGGTTGAGATTCCCTCAAACCTGAATTTCAGGCTCAAAAATGTTAGAATAGAAAATGCGCGGATTGAACTCCGTTTTTGTAGTAATCGCGACACTTCTACTTGGTATAAAAATAAATAGACTTGTTATCAGAAACACGCCAGTTTCTGGTAACAACTCACAATATTAATAAAAAACTGTCAGTCGTAGGATTGCACGTCAGAAGTGAAAACTTCTTAGTTTCACAAACTGTGAACGTTATTATTGTCTTGTTGAGAGATATTTTTTAGAAAGTATTTTTTATTAGAAATTATTTTTATCAAGTATTAATATGGTAAAAAAATATTCATCTATTGCACTGTTCTTATGAAAAAGAATGATTATTATCTAAATAATACAAACAAAATTTTAAATACATATAAATTTTATAAAATTTAATCACTTGTATTTTCAACGTTACTTTCATCAATTTTATATATCTGTACATGACGGTCACGCGAGTTAAGTGCTTTTCCTCATCCCAAAAGTGCCTAACGTGCTTAGGCACTTTTGGGATAAGAAATTTTCACTTCAAAAAACTGCGGTTACCAACCCTCCTGGCAAGCGTGGCAACTATGGAAAAATACATCCAATGGGGCAATGTTTGGGGGAGGCCTATGAACAGCAGTGGGCTTTATAGGATGTAATGGGAATAATGAATGGATGGATAATGGATATGGTAATATTCTAAGAGAATATGGTCAATACCGCAGTTATAATACAGCCGCAGCGTGGATTAACCACGTTTTCAACTTCAAGTTATTTACTTGATAGAGCAACGTTGCAGTTAAATATAGCTGCAGCACGAATGGTTCGGCTCGACCGCGATAGAACCACGCTCTCACAGAATGCCAGAGTGAACCAGCAATAAGTTAAAAAATATTCATACCTAATATTAAGTTAATAAAATTATTCATACCTGAAATATCGTTTTAAAATAATTTTAAATGGGCTTATCGGTTTGCCAGTCTCTGGTTTAAAGTTCTTCATTAGAAGTAGTCCAGACATCATGAAGTAAGTATCTACAACAACGGTCAAGTGCGAGAAAAAGCTTGCGGCACGTTTGAAATCCTGTAATATATAGTTACGAATCACAAATAATAGATTGAAATTCATAGATGGATTTACAAAAATACTCTATATTTAACCCTGAAATTAAGTGGTTTTTAAATTTAGTATTCACATTTGTTTGTAGAACTCAAAGCAGGTCACAAATCTATTTTTTTTAAATAAAATTGAAGTGACAAACGAACCTTCAGTCCACCTGATGGAAAGTGATCCGACATGAGTCCGACACTATTCCGATGATATCCCGGACGTCAGTCTGAGCGAGATTAGAATGGCTGTCCAGTACCTTAAAAACGGCAAAGCCCCAGGTGACTATGGAATTACAGCGGAGCTTCTGAAAGCGGATGGAAAAGCGGTACTTGAAGTCCTTCAGAAGCTCTTTAATTCCGTCCTCCATGGTGGGACTACTCCGGAGGCGTGGAGCAGAAGTTCGGTAGTCTTGTTCTTGAAAAAAGGCTACAACGCTCTCTTGAAGAACTACAGACCGATTTCCCTTCTGAGCTGCGTCTACGTGCTGTTTTCAAGAGTCATTACGAATCGTCTCGCACGCAGAGTGGACGACTTCCAGCCTCCCGAAAAAGCCGGTTTTTGAAAAGGCTTTAGTACCATAGACCACATACATACCCTTCGGCAAATTGCACAGAAGACCGAAGAGTACAATCGGCCACTTTGCTTTGCGTATGTGAACTATGAAAAAGCCTTTGATTCCGTCGAAATTTGGGCGGTGCTGCAGTCCCTTCAGCGGTGCCAAGTTCTTCATTAGAAGTAGTCCAGACATCATGAAGTAAGTATCTACAACAACGGTCAAGTGCGAGAAGAACCTTGCGGCACGTTTGAAATCCTGTAATATATAGTTACGAATCACAAATAATAGATTGAAATGCATAGATGGATTCACAGAAATACTCTAAATTTAACACTGAAATTAAGTGGTTTTTAAATTTAGTGCTCACATTTGTTTGTAGAACTCAAAGCAGGTCACAAATCTATTTTTTTTAATAAAATTGAAGTGACAAACGAACTTTCAGTCCACCTGATGGTAAGTGATCCGACATGAGTCCGACACTATTCCGAAAAAATGTACTCTATGGGCTTTCTGAAGTACACCACGAAATGGAATACGAACTTATAGACCGTATCTCTAGAGTCTTTCATAAGATAATGAATGTAAAAATTCATCCATTCATAAAATAGATAAGGCGTATTGGAAAACGAGGAGGTCATAGACCCTTAGTTATAGAATTAACAAATAAGAGAATAACGAGATACGTGATAGAAAACTCTAGCGTCTTTCCGAACTCAGGACTGGCTGTTGGGATGTTCATGGATAATAAAGCGTTGGAAAATCGCTACGATCTCCGGGAAAACCTGAAAAAGCTACACAAAATGGTAACCATGCTATAATAAAAAATAACAAACTGTATATAAATGGTAAAGAGTACGTAAAAAGTTCCCCACAAACCACGGAAACGTGACAGCCTCAGATCCCAGATACAGAAAACCGTAGCCGCTAAACGAGTTTAGATAGCAACAACACCACAACCATCAAAGTTCAAACACCAACGCAGTTACAACTAGCAGCGTCGATGTCAACACAAAGGAAGACCACTCGTAAGTATACATTTCGATACTGAACTAAATGTTATATTTCAAAATATACAAAGCATAGGCAATAAGCTTCACCTTGTCGAACATTTACTATTAGAATTAAACATAGATATATTATTATTGTCAGAACTACGGAAAAATAAGAACTATTGTCATATGATTTCATTGCCTGGATACAAAATGGCCTCCACCTTTTGTCGTAAACGCATGAAGGGGGAGGTGTTTGTGCAATTATTAAGGATAGTTTAAAATCATCGAGAGGCAAGATATAAACGATTGTACTATAGAATTTATAATAGACATTTGTGCCATATAAATACCAAAATTAAATTGTATTTTCATAGGTTTATGTAGAGCAGACATATTTTGCAGAGATATTTTGCACGATTTAATATTGTTAAATTATTAGACTATATTATTAATTCATTAATCCAATTACTCTTTAATGTTTGTATTTAATAACTTATTTTATCTCTCTTTCTCAAATTTGCAATGCCTGAAAAAGGCTACTAAGTTGAGACAAATTGTTATTATTATAAGACCATTCATGTACACTTGGTTGGCAAGTAAATATTGATTGATTGATTGAAGCTGTGCTCAAAAATGACCGCTCATCATTTAAATCTTCACAGACAGAGGACTATTATTACGACTAAGCCTAATTCTCTTGATAAAGAACACATGTTCTTAGGGAGGACAACGCATCTGCATTTTGATTCTTAATCGAGGATAGATGTAGACATAGAAATATAAAAAAGAGCAGAAGTGGCAAGGCGGCGTGTCTGTGTCCACGCGCTATGATCAAAATGCTCATGTTCTATGCAAATGGCCGTTCCTGCGGAGTAGTGCGTTTTCGACCGTCATCGTGAAACATTATCAAAATGCCGTGTTATTCAGTGATTTCTTGTAAAAAACCGAAGTCAAATCAAAAATTTTGTTAATCATGGAATCACTTACCATATTTATTTTACTATATTTATCTTTAAAATTATGAAAAACAACAAATCGTAAAATATTTCTTGCTCTTACTACCCCTACTTACTACGTTATTTTTGTTTTCAAATACCACAGCGACTGCACTGTTTTGCAGTAAATACATTGCTCCTTAACCACTACCTATGTATGTCGCTAAGCGACTGAACAAGCAATGTAAATATCACAATCGATACTTTATTTTTGTGGATGCATCGCGTTAATAAAGTATCGACAGTAAGGCCGCTGTATCTTTCGATGAGTTAGTGATGTGCTCCACTAACTATCTATAGCTAAAGTAGTAGGTAGTATGGTGCGTGGTAAATGCAGACTCTGTTTATAGGAATAAGGTTTATAATTGATTGTGTAGTACTTTCTGATTTATAAAATGCGAGTGTGTGCGCGACTCTGTATCTATTTGCTTTTACTGATCTGCATGTGTAGTAGTTGGCGTGTGGTAGGGGCTAACTGGAGACACCAGGTTCCGATACATTTTCAACTACCGGGCATATCTCCTTCTTTTTATATCTATGGATGTAGATGTCTATGGGCCACAGAAACCATTTACCATCAAGTGGGCTGTGTGCTCGTTTGTCACCCCATTCTATAAAAAAGAAAACTGTGTGTAGTGCTATGTGAAAAAGGTCCATCATTAAACTCTGTATTTTTTCCTTATAAAGCTATTATACGATACAGCGCGCTCTTTTTTTATAGAAGAGGGGGCAAACAATTATGCAGCTCACGTGATGGTAAGTAACTACAGCCGCCCATGAACAACTGCAAAACCAGGGTAATAGCAGGTGCGTTGCCGGTCTTTAAAAAGGAGTAAGCTCTTTAATTGAAAGTCCCTAAGTCGTACCGGTCCGTAAAAATCACCGGTGGTAAACGATTCCACAGAGAAGTCGTACAAGGAAGAAAGCTTCTAGTAAAGCACAGTGGTGGACTGCTAAGCATCCAGAAGGTGTGGATGGTATCGTGAGTTTTGTCGCGATGTGCGTTCATTAAATTTGGCGGCTGGAATCAATCTGAACTATTCCTCAGAGCACTCAGAGACCGTGGTAATGCGATAGAAAATGCAAAGGGATGCAACATCCCTTCGCAGTGTCAGTGAGTCGAGCCGATCAGAAAGAACTCGGTCATCGACGATTCGAGCCGCTCTGCGCTGGATTTGCTCAAGTGGAAATAGTGGAGGTAGTGGAGGTGGCATGGAAGTCCATAGTTTCTGCCTACCCCTCTGGGTGACAGGAGTGTGTGTTTATGTATTATGCGTGTATGTATGTATGATTACAATATTATGGTGATAAACGTTACCCACCTATGCGATTAGCTTTTGATCCCTTTTGTTGCTTCATATACAACGTACTCGTACACGTAATAATCGTCAAGATAACTGTACCCAGCCTGAAAAATAAGACTTAAAATTATTACATAATAACTGCCGTACAAAGAGCAGCTTAATAAAATGAGCTCTTTGAAGTCTTCACATTTTTTAATGACGAATAATAAGATACAATTTCGAGTGCGGTAGTATATGTTTAACATTAAATTTAAAAAAAAAACGTTGCTATAGATATCGTCTTTAAAACTATGAAGATTATCGCACCATGAGCAACATTTTAAATTTTTTCTGATGTCTCTAATACATTATAATTATACTTTTATTTAATTCTTCTATGCTATAATATATTATGTCTGCGCACCAATTTCAGAATGTGAAGTCAGCTTTTAGTTTTTATTAAAAGATATTTTTTTCAATAACTGAACTACCTATTCAAAGTCCACATTTACAGATCTACAGAATTACTCAACGGAATTATTATAAGGTCCCCAAGGTCGAATTTTGGTGAAGGTTTGAAAGCAGGACATGATTACAGTACACAAATGTGTGCGCAAACACAGGTGCACTCTCTATTCCCTCAATCTCATATTCCGATAGAACAGTATTCCGACATGACCGGAGATAGATTAGGCGCAGGACCAATGGCTTTAACGTACTTCCCAAGGTACGGTAGTGAAACACCGCCAACTTCCTAATTTCATGCTGCAATCGAAAATGTCTCGACAGAAAAAGCTGTAGTTACATTTACGACCACTAGACCAATGTAATAAATAGGGGGTACTGTTACAAACGTAACAATACCTCCGTACAGAGTATTAATATGAAGTAAGAAATCTTAGCAAGCATCCTAGAGCACTACTATAGCTTGGCATTGCATAATCAATAGCATAATTTATGCATGTATAAAATATATATTTTTAATCTGTGACTACTCTTTGGAATATTACATACAAGCAAAAACTAACTAACAAAACTATCTCGAGTATATGTTAGATAGTGTGCTATGTCCTTTAAACGACAAAAGATTATCTTACTGAATTTCTATTAGTAAGAAACTATTAATTAATGGCTTCTTGTTTTTTTTACAGGTTATTTACTTAAGATTTTTAAGTTGTTAGTTTTTCATAATATAAAAATGAAACAAATAATATAAAGTATGCATCTTTTGTAAACGACGATCTTAAAATACATATAAGACGCTGCTGAGATTTTGCGCTAGGTAGTGACCCGAATGAAAGTTATATGACGGCTCCATAGCACAGTGGTCAATCGCTTTGTAGCGGCGCTGTGGGGTCGCGTGTTCGAATCTAGCACGCAAAAACTGTTTATATGGCCTACGAATCATTGTTTCATGTCTGGATGTGAATCCATGTGCGATTTTTTTTTACTTTTATTTTATTAATACAAAATTGAATATATTATCCCAAAATTAAAAAAAAATCTAAACATATCGCCGTAGAAAATCAAAATGAACAACGAGAAAGGCTACAATGTATTTCAAATTATGGTAGCGAGTTATAATCTCTGCTTGTTTCTAAATTAGGAGCTCTGGCCATATGGTGTGACATGCCGTCAATTAATGCCTTATAAAATAAAATACAACTCAACTTTTGTGATATATAATTGTTAGAAAGTGAAACGTCAATAAAGTAGTTATGCGGATATAATTATTAATGACAACACCAATGATTCCTCAGCCAGTATCTGAATTTTGGCGTCGAAATATCGAATGACGTGCAGTTTCGTGGTCACTTGGAAGGGAAGGTTAAATTGGTCTCTAAAAATCTTGGCGTATTCAGCAGGGCAGGACAGTATTTCGGCGCAGGTTCGGCCTTACATGGAATACTGTTGTCATCTCTGGGCCGTGGTTTCCTAGTGCCAGCTCCTTTCACATGACCGCATCACGCGCAGAGCGGCTCGGATCGTTGACGACCGAGTACTTTCGGATCGGCTCAAATGACTGGCGCTGCGAAGAGATGTTGCATCCTTTGCATTTTCTATCGCATTTACTACAGGGAGTGAACCCTCTGAAGATTTTTTTTGGATTAATTCCAGCCGCTTAATTTCACCAACTCACATCACGAATAAACTCACGATACCATCCACACTATCTGGATGCTTGGCGGATCTTCTACGAGCTTATCAAATGGTCAAAAAACTTACAAGAGTATGTTCAGTCCTGTACTATTGACTGGGGGAGTTCGGGTAACTTGGCAATCTCCAACCATAACTTTAGGGTTTGGATTGATCGTTCCCAAGTGACTGGCCCTTAGTAACATGCGAATGAATCTGTCAACTGACTTCGCTTGACAGACTTTTGGCATGCACACGCCCCAAGACAGAATATTAAATTTTAATTTATAATCAGTTTTAATCTGCAAAAATAAAAAATAAAAAGAACGTAGTTTTCTACAGTCAAGACAAAGTAAAAAAAATATATTTAGATTTAATTATTTAAATGATACATTGTGCATAGGGATTCTTAATTGAGGTCAGATGTAGTGTAGTGTATATGGGCACTAAATGCCAATGGACTGCAGATTGTGTGTTCGCTTTACAGAGTTACTTGAATGAAAAACTTAGTTTAAACAGAAAAAAGCGATAACCTTTAATTTTGAAATATGAGGATTTTTGGTTGGATGCTCTTTAGATAAATAATTTATCCACAAAGCAAGCGTTAGCGTATTACTTTTGTATTGAGTAATTGAAGTACGTTAAACGTTAAAATATCCATTACTTACGTGCAAATAGCTTTCAGCGGTATCATATGGATCTACGTCGGTCAATTTTTTGTTAGCTTCAGTATCCGTCAGTGTAATGTCAACGAGACAGTACTGTGTGGAAATTGGATCATCTTTTGACCATTCCCTACGTAGGCACTGATCGAAGTTACCCAGATGATACTGAGATCCATAGAACTGGCCAGTAGGAAACTGATTACTATCCCATACTGAAAAATAAAATTATAGGATAATTAAAATATGTGTTGTTCGCGGCGCCGTAAGTGTTCGCCGCCTATGCCCTCTACCTACTCTAGAAGACTTCAAGATTTATTAGTTTGAAAGTCATTGCCTTTCAACGGGGAGAATATATCTGCGCCTAACGCTTTTATCGAGCAATACATCAGCCCGCTAGTCGATATAGTTTTATTGTTTAAGGCATTTACGTCTAGTGTCATTTTTTGTCCCCCTCAACACACAAAGCATTCATTCATCTTGTAACGAACATAGTTCTCACCTATTTTATATTTAAAAATTGTTTTGCATTTATGTCCAATACGAGACATCCTATTATGGGTGAAGTTTTAAAAAAATACAACTAATACGGATTAGTAAGCAGAAGTGAATCTATTTAGCTCGATGATTGATAACCGATGGGAAGAAAGCTTTTGAGTGGCGGCCTCGTTCCGGTAAGCGGAGTGTAGGACCGCTATATGGAATGATGACCTAGTAAAACATGCAAGATTTCGATGAATGCAGGTAGCTCAGGAAAGTATTTGTGGGAGGCCTAAATATTCAGGATGAGACTTGTGAAGAGATGTAATGATGATGAAAAATACTTACTCCATGTGGCCCATAGTGTATTGTTCTTGACATTTGTAAGAATATTTAGAGTTTCATAGTAGCACGGTTTTTCATTTATATTCCATTCCTGATCCAGTAGATCACCTATCAATATGTCAATATAAGATGTCTGTTTTTTGTTTGCTATTGGTGAAGTTGAGTTTCCATTTTTTATATTTTCTGTCTCAGTACATTTATCGATACCTGCAAATATAATATAAGATAAAAAAGTTACACAATAAGTCGCACAGTTGAGTCTCCTTTCATTTCTGATTCGTAGAGCTATTCATTGGCCTCACAGAACCTGGTGCTGGTTTATAATAATTGGGTTTTCTATTATTCGTTACAATTTTTGGATAAAAAGCTTGCCAATCGAATAATGTAACAAAATCTATTTTTAATCAATTTAATAAAATTGTATGTAATAAATTGTACAGCTACGATTTAAGTAACAGCTTTAGAGTTTGGCACACGTCCAGATCTGAACACTTTTATCAGCGAAGCCGACGACCCCGAATGTTCTTTTTTTAACCCTCTTAACATTTATGTTTTGGTGCGATTTAATACATAATTGAAAGTTTTCGGATCTTAATGTGTTCTGCTTTACCCCATTTTTGGTCACTCTAAGTTTAAGCCTCATGATCGCGGCATAAAATAATCCATCACCCTATTTATTCCCAAAGGTATCGTAAGTGGCAACTAAGTAAAGGCCAGAAAGACCTCGGGTCGCTTGATAAGTATATATAACACATGTAAATTTCCTAGAAGAGCGATTTCTGGCAATGCGATCGACAATCCGTCTGCGAAGTGTGGCGAATATGGTAAATTCTTCCTTCAAGGGAGATGCCTATTCAGCTATGGACTATTTTGACTGACCTAATAATTGAGAAATAGATGAAGAAGCTTACAGCCAATTTTATCGAGAGGCGTCACTTTGAACACGGGTAAAGTAAGACGAGCGAGCTTTTCGCTTTCACGTCCACTTGCGGCACTATAGTATGTTCTCCACAGGTAATTTTTTTTCGATAACTTTCGACAGTTAACACGACACATCGAAAACCGTTTAAGCGGGTTATCGCGACTGAATCCGAGTTAATACATTATTTCTATAAAAACTTAAAAAACGCCGTCATAAGATCTAAAATTGCGTAGCGCCCGCGACGATTAAGTCCGCTTAGAATCTTAAAATATTTAAAAAAAAATATTGAATTAAGTAATCAAAATTATGAGCAAGCATATTACGAATATTGATGTTATAAATGTATTTGAGTGATTCCCAAGCATATACATTAAGTAATTTCGTTGTAATTTCAACTATAGTGATTTTTAAGAGGTGTTTTCGCAAATAATTATGATCGAGTCAAAATTATACAATCGTGTTTTTGAACAAGCAAATTCAAGATAAAGATATGAATTTACCTATATCAAAATTCCAGTTTCGTTAGTCGTGTCATAATCCTATACTATTCGATGAAAGGAGGTGCATTTTCTCGCGGTGTCACCTTAACACCGCAAATGAGAAAAGTGTTTAAGAACAAGCAAATTTATATTGTTAAATAAGCAGATACAAATATTCCAACGTGATTTTCAACCCTGGCGTTTTTTGATCCGATATACGCCCATTGATTATGATTTGATCGCCGTGTTGTGGCAGTGTAAGAGAATTCTCCACCCCAAATCATTCCGTAGATGTAGTAAAAGGCAACAGAGGGATTTGAAACTGGAGACGGGCAGCAGCATCTTCCCGATAACAATTTAAAATAAATTGAATCTGCAGTTGCCAAACCTATAAATAAAGATATATATTTATTTATAGGTGGCATAATAAATTATTAAAAGGTGAACGTAGCCCAAGTAGATCTCCACATTAGGACATCGCTTGTCCCTCAATGGTCATAGATGTTGAAAAACACTCGAAAATAAATTAATTCAAAATTAATTTTAAAACGCAACAAAATCCATATTTTTCAATTCAGTAAAATGTGTATCAATTTAAAACATTACATCATCTCGACCGGGCTAGGACCACGCAATCTGTGAGTTACCAGCGTAAAACAGCAGAATAATAGACCCTTTTTACCTTTTCATCTTAGTCCTCAGGGGTGATAACGCATCTGCATTTTTAATCGAGGATATATTGTAAGTAGATGTCTATGGGCCGCAATATCTGCTTACCATCAGGTGGACTGTGTGTTCGCTTGTCACCCTTATTCTAAAAAAAACATTTTAATAGTTAAACATATTTACCGCACACCAAAAGAAAAGTAGCAGTTAATGCAAACTGTGTTTTCATTTTCCTTTTTTTGAACTATCTTCTCACACCCTATTTATTATACTTTAATTTGACCACCTGATCATAAATATACAATAATTTAATTATCTGTTTCTTATTAGTGAGTTGCAATTTTAATACTCGTAAATATCTACCAACACATATCGTTCTATACATCTATATATTAATATCTATAAAACCGTCTCGGGCAAAATTCAACAAATAACTGAGGCAAATTCAAACAACGAAACCCTTTTTAATATTATTCAATGACAATAAGCTCTAAAATAATTGCTACGAAATTTTTTTCGTCCATGTACGAAGTCAGTGACGTAAAAACGCAAATATGGACGAAACGTTGTCTCACAATGGGTGAAGCCTATAAATGATCGCCAAGCACAAGAAGACACAGCTAATAATGTTTTAAGATATTTTTGAATAATCGAACATCATTTAGCAAAAATCAGATTTATACCACGTTAACAGAAAAAAATAATTACAAATAAAACAGTTTATTATTTTACTATTTACATTTTACTACAAAACTGATATTTACTTGGTTAAGCTGCAGCCATACTATGGTTGCAGCACGAGTTGTCAGCTCGACCGAGGTGTAACCACGCTCTCACAGAATACCAACGTAAAATAGCAGCTTAATGCTGCTGTTTCGTATGGTGAGTGTAAAGAAACGGAGACCCGTTTTACTGGAAACGAGGTATTCCACCTTAGTCCTCAGGTGTGACAAAGCATCTGCATTTCGATACTTAATCAAAGATAAATGTTGATGTCTATAGTCTACACTCTACAGCATCCACTTACCATAACAATTATCACTACACTCTAATAAAAAAATAATGTTTGTTTTTCTTTAGCTTATTTATATATATATATATATATATATATATATATATATATATATATATATATATATATATATATATATATATATATATATATAAATATATATATATATATATATATATATATATATATATATATAACAAAAAAGTAATTATCTAAAAATAATTATATCTAAAATCAAGTTAAAAATAATTTAAAGGTAGGATATTTTATTTCAAGTAATTATAATTCTTATTTTAATTTTATTTTAAGCCGTCTTAATTTGTTGCAAACTTTTCATCACAGATTTGCTTTGGAGCACATTTTACTTTGCATGAATATTTTAGAATAATCGAGAATACTCTTGGTAAGATTATCCTTATGAGTGGACTAAGGAGTCTTACAATCTTAATGTCGTCTTAATTGTTACATAAAACCTTTATCCCCTATTTTTCCAATCTTAGAGGGTGAAAATATTTATTTTTGGAATTTGTATAATACCCCTTAAGTATAACCTATTTAATAAAAAAGGGGTCATCAAAATCAGTTCATATCTGACGAAGATATCGCATAACATACAAGTAGAAAAAACAATATAGACGACTTGTGCACCTCCTCCCTTTTTTTAAGTCGCGGCAAAAAGTCCCGAGCCAAGTAATAATGATTGAGGATCTATACTTCATCATTATCATTATCAACATTACAGCCCTTCACGAGTCCACAGCTGAACTTAGGCCTCCTCCAAGGAATACCACATAACACGGTCCTGAGTCTTACCAGGTCGTCACTCAATCTAGTGGGCGGGACACCCTACACATCGCCTACCGGTACTAGGCTGCCACCCGAGAATCTTTCTTCTCCATCGGTTGTCGGTTCTTCGAGCTATATGGCCGGCCCATTGCCACTTACAGTTTACTAATCCGTTGGGCTATGTCGGCTACTCTAGTTCTACTGCGTATATCCTTGTTTTTAAGTCTATCGCGCAGAGAAACCCCGAGCCCACTCCATATCTCGCTGCCCACCTTGCTACCTTGAACTTACCCATACAACAAGCAGTGAACGACCACGTCTCAGATCCATAGGAGATCACACACGCACTGGTTGTACAATCTCGTTTTTTTATTTTTGAGGTATGCCTGACGAGAAGATTTTTTTTAAACAATGATAATTTATTACACGGATTTTAGCTAATTAATTTTTGACATCTTTATCCGCTCGCTTGCTTCTGACAACGATCATTTCCAAAACGAAAACTTGAACTTTGCTCTTGACAACGATTGTTTCCAAAAATTATTTTTTATAAAACGACGCTTAACTCTATTTTAAAGACCATAAAGTCCTTTCAAATTGTTTGTAAACCATTGTGTAATAGATTATCAACATCTGGGCGCAAGTTTGCAATATCATACAACGAATTATTTTGTTTAATTATGAAGTAAAGTTTGAAGTCGCATTTTATGGTTATTTGTGCTCAGCGTCATTGTGTACTCTGTTGTGCTCCACGAAAAAATGCCGTAAGTATTCAAATTTACCGGTTTTTACTAAGATTAAGGTACCAATCTAAGTACAAATTAACGTGGTAGAGCCATGCTGCAGCTATATTAGTAGTATAGTTGTAGCACGAATGGGTCGGCTCGACCGGGGAAGGACCACGCTCTCACAGAATACCAGCGTAAAATACCAGCTTAATGCTGCTGTGTTTCGTATGGTGAGTGTAGAGAACCGGAGACCCTTTTTACTGGAAAAGAGGCATTCTATCTCAGTCCTCACGGCTGACAACGCATCTGCATTTAAATTCGTAAACGAAGATAGATGTAGATGTCTATGGGCCACAGCAACCACTTACCATCAGGTGGACTGTGTGCTCGTTTGTCACCCTTATTCTATAAAAAAAAAAAAAAAAACCAAATTAATCTAAAAATCCCGTTCTACCATATTTCAATATTTTATTCATGATATACTAAGTGAAATATGCTAAAATCGAAAGAGTCGAACGCGTCTTCGTTGACGTTGTATGTTTATGTATTTTAAAGTGGTAATTTATAGTAAATACTTACAACTGCGGGAAACTATTTTTGAAATAATAAAAATAGACATAATTTTAATCATAAAAGGTAAAATGGTCTTATAATATCTTTAAGATGTGCTTGGAATACATGAATATTGGCGACAAGTACTTACGTTGTCACGAAATATTGCTCTGGAAACAATCGTTTCCAGAGCAATATTTCAGACGCTACCTACCGTCAGACGCAACCCTAGCTACTACAACCGCCATCTTCCAAGTTTTGGGGCTCGTTGAAGATCGTTGCGAGTTTTTAGACTGAAAGTCGTCGTAAGTCATCATTACAGCCCTTCACAAGTCCACTGCTGAACATAGGCCTCCCCCACGGAATGCCACAAAGCACGGTCCCGAGCCACCTGCATCCATTGACTTCCTGCATGTCTTGCCAGGTCGTCACTCCATCTAGTGGGGGGACGCCCTACACTTCGCCTGCCGGTACGAGGCTGCCACTCGAGAACCTTTCTTCCCCATCGGTTGTCGGTTCTTCGAGCTATATGGCCGGCCCATTGCCACTTCAGCTTACTAATCCTTTGGGCTATGTCGGTTACTCTGGTTCTACTGCGGATATCCTCATTTCTAAGTTTATCACGCAGAGAAACCCCGAGCCTAATCGGTTCATAATTGACGAAGATATAGCGTAATATAGATACAAAGAACATAATTTTTTATAGGAGAGGGGCAAACGGCTCGCCTGATGGTAAGTGACTACCGCCGCCCATGAACAACTGCAACACCAAGGGATGCCCTCTCCATAGCTCGCTGAGCGACATTGAGCTTCCTCATACGGCCAGCAGTGAAGGACCACGTCTCAGTTCCGTATGGCATCACTGGCAACACGCACTGGTTGTACAATTTAGTTTTGAGGTTTTGAGGTATGCCTGACGAGAAGATGGGTCGTAATCTCCCGAACGCTGCCTATCAATAAGACCTATCCGTTGGGAGACACTATTGAGGTCATTGAGCATAGTGCTTAGGTCCTCCAGCGATTCTGCCATAAGGACTATATCGTTGGCAAATAGAAGGTGAGTGATGTACTCGCCATTGATGTTAATACCGTATCATTTCCAGTCCAGTAGCTTGAAAACGTCTTCCAATGCAGCGGTGAAGAGTTTCGGGGATATTACGTCACCCTGTCTTACACCTCTCTGCAGTTGGATAGGTTTCGTACTCTGGTTCTGTACTCGGATAGCCATCGTAGCCCTTTTGTACACACACTTCAGCACCTCGATATACCGACAATCCACTTGGCACCGCTGAAGGGACTGCAGCACCGCCCAAATTTCGACGGAATCAAAAGCTTTCTCATAGTCCACATACGCAAGGCAAAGTGGCAGATTGTACTCGTCGGTCTTCTGTACAATTTGCCGAAGGGTATGTATGTGGTCTATGGTGCTAAAGCCTTTTCGAAAACCGGCTTGTTCGGGAGGCTGGAAGTCGTCGAGTCTGCATGCGAGACGATTCGTAATGACTCTCGAAAACAGCACGTAGACGCGGCTCAGAAGGGAAATCGGTCTGTAGTTCTTCAAGAGAGCATTGTCGTCTTTCTTGAAGAACAAGACCACCGCACTTGTGCACCACGCCTCCGGTGTAATGCCACCATGGAGGATGGAATTAAAGAGCTTCTGAAGGACTTCAAGTACCAGTTTTCCACCCGCTTTCAGAAGCTCCGCTGTAACTCCATCCTCGCCTGGGGCCTTGCCGTTTTTAAGGTGCTGGAGAGCCATTCTAATCTCGCTCAGACTGACGTCCGGGATATCATCGGAATAGTGTCGGATAAGACTTGCTCTTGGATCGTTACTCACACTTGCGTGTGGCTCCCACGATGACGTGTACAGCTGCCTATATAACCTCTCAATCTCACTCAAAATCTCAGGTGTCCCGGAAACGATGCTGCCACAATCGGTCTTCAGCTTCGACGGTTGGCTCTTTCTGGCAGACTGATCTCTGGCAAAGACTTTGAAGCCCTGGTTCCACTTGATCGCTTCTTCAATAAGAGCTGTATTGAAGTTGCGCAAGTCCCGCCGCATGCATTTGGAGATCTGTCTGTTCAGTTGCCTGTATGCTGTCAAATCCGTTGAAGACTGCAGCTTCATCTCCCGTCTAACAACCATGAGATTAAGAGTGTGATCGGAGAGTTTTTGTGTTCTTCTGCGACGGGTCTTACAGAACTTAGCTCCGACCGCATGGACAGTTTCCACAAGCTTGTCATTCATATCGTCCACTTCATTGCAAACTTCTAGGCACTGGAAACGATTTTGTAACTCGAGCTGAAAGTTTTCGGGACTTTGGATTAGAGCACGAGGATTAGAGGTTCAGTGTGCCTCTCACCATTCGGTGATCGCTGCCAGTTTTCACCCTCGCGATCACTGAGACATCACTGAAAAGTTGTCGTCTGGTCGTCATAATGAAGTCAATCTCATTTTTTGTCGAACCGTCGGGGCTCGACCAGGTCTACTTTCTGTGGGGCCGCTTTTGGAAGAAAGAGTTCATCATAAAGAGTCCCTCATTCTCCATAAAGTCGACCAGCTGCTGGCCCCTTGGGTTCCGTTGCCCTATTCCGAATTTCCCTACTTTCAGCTCACCGCTCTCTCTCTTGTGCCTAGTTTTGCGTTGAAGTCTCCCATTAACACCGTATAGTGGGTTTTGGAGGAATGCATGGCTCTAGAGATATCCTCATACATTTCCTCCACCTCCTCATCGGGGTGTGCCGAGGTTGGTGCATAAACCTGTATGACCTTCAGCGAATACCGTTTGGTGATTCTGAGTATAAGGTACACAACCCTCGTCGACACACTCCCGATCTTTACAACGTTGTTAACGAGAGAATTGTGGACGATAAATCCGACACCTCCTTTGGACAAATGGTCGCCCTCCCGGTGATAGAATAAGTTGCCGGATTCGAGGATTACCGTGTCCTCCCCCTCTCTTCGGACCTCGGATAGTCCTATTATATTCCAGCGTAACTTATCTATCTCTTCTTCCAGCTCCAGGATCTTTTCGTCAGTCGTTAGGGTGCGTGCGTTATATGTTGCCAGGTCCAGTCGTCGTAGGTGGCAACCGAACCTCCACCGAGGATTCTTATCACCCCCTGCCCCGCAGTTACCATGGTCGCCACCGTAGCCAGGAATAGCGAGGCCGCCGGGGACTGGGGGCCGTTTATTTGTATCGTCGCTCATGGGGGTATATTGCCATAGTTACCACGCTTGGCGAGCGGGTTGGCAACCGCAGTTTTTTATTGTTTTTTGGCTTTTATCAGAAAGATGCTGCTGCCCATCTTCTGTATCAGTTTCCCTTTGTCGCCTCTTACGACACCCACGGGAAGATATGGGGTAGTGAGTATTCTTACCCGCCACTACACGGGAACTTTGGTGGATTTGGTCCTCAGAAGTGACGTCGCATCTGTGACTTTCTTTGTTTGAAGTTGATTGCTAGTGTCCATGGCTTCCAGGAACCACTCACTATCAGGATTGTACGATCGCTTGTCACCTCAATTTTAATAAAAAAAATGTCGACATTTAAACAAATGTTTTTATTGAACGAAATTACTCGTTAGAACAAAACTAATTTGTTCAGTTAACACAAAGGCTATTATTTAACATTTGTTTTGGATTTAGCTTTAGATTAGTATTATAATACATCTAGGAAAGCTAAATAATTATTTGCCTTTAACTCCATTGTGAACTGAATTTTAGAATTTATGGAATTAAGATGGTCTAAACATGCAGTTACTTTATCTAAAAATAGAATTGTGAAAGCATAATGAGCGTAATTTCTTACGCCGTACTTAGAGCCGTCGAAGAAGATTAGTCAGTTTTTACCATCCGTCAAGTGTAATGTAATATCCCCCTATAAGATGCTGGAGTGTACAAACTTGATTTTGAATGTGATCTTTCTTTTTTTTAATGCTATTAAACATTATTAATATTCCCTAAAACCACTTCTGGTAAGCTTAAAATGCTTGTATTAGAAGTGGTTCACGACAGTAGTCGAATGGCGGATTCCAACCCACGACCTTTCGAGTTCGCGGTCCGCGCCCTGCCATTAGGCTACTGATGCTTTCTTATATAAGGCAAACAAAAAGATCTATAAAAACTCGCGTAAATAACATATAGCTGACGTGAAAGACCAACGTTCCGGGAAGATTGCAGCTTGTGATCGTAGTATACTAGGCGGCACTCGCCATTACATGAGATTTTACCGACCAGAAATTCTCGCGAGTCAAAATCGATTCCTACCAAGGATGAAACGTGAGGCTATTGAAATTAAAAATATATCATAACTTCAATAGAGAAGGAGGCTGGGTACTACCACCTGCTTGGAATCCTGTAATTAACCTAATTGAAACTAAATCCAAGCATATAACTTACCAATGTACCACTGTAAGACTATAAGACACAGTAAGTTCATTCTGCGTAGTTTGGACCAGGTGCCCCGGGTTAACCTTGACATCGGGGCATCAATCACCTCAGTCCCACCGTGACCATGGGTGCTGCCAAGTACCCGAAAGTCGGGAATTAAAATAAGTTAAACGCGATAAAATCCGTAAAATAAAACAAAAATAAACATATTTAAATGTAATTGGAAACAAAAAATGTAATTTAAATGTAATAAGCTAATAAGGATGAATTTAGATCAATTTGTTTTTATCGCTACCTGCTTGTATGAGGAATATGTATTTCCTCCGAGCCTTTTGGTTTTAGCATGTCAGTTTTTTGTCAGTTATCTTTTTAATTAATTAATTAATTAATTAAATGAAATTAAATTAGATTAATTAATTAATTAAATTATACTTCAATCAGAATCAGAATCAGAAATTTTTATTTGCTTTAAACATGGTAGTGCAAAGATGATAACATAGTGGTATGTCCTCATGCTTGACTTATAATTGTCATGCAAATTTAAAAGTAGTTACATTTTAGTCTACTTAGAGCTAAAAATAAGTTAATAGACTAAACAGACAACTAATGGTAAACATGAGTCACAGACAAAACGTTACATGTCATCATTTATAAATTGTATAATATTTTATGTCAAATTATTCAACTCATAAAATAAAGTAAACACAGAAAGCTACAAACGCAATTAAAATTCAAAAACCTCTTGGTCATCTAAGTATTCCTGGACTGAATAAAAGCACCTAGTAAAAAGCCAGGAATGTAACTTTCTTTTAAACAATGGTAATGGCAGAGCTTTGAAACTTGGATGAGGCTTATTATAAATTTTAATAGCCATACAATAATAGCTTCGTCTGTATAGTTGAAGTCTTATTCTAGGTTGCATGATCCTTTCTCGATGGCTGGTAGGTTTATTTTTGTTTTGCTCTCTAGTGACATAATAATGAGAATGTTGTACAAAAATACACATTTGTTTTATATACAGGCACGGTAGCGGTAGGATTCCAAGTTTCTTGAAAAGGGGTTTACAGCTTTCAAGAAAATGTACTCTGCAAATAGCCCTAATACATTTCTTTTGGGCTATGAAAGCCCGGTTTATATCCGCTGAACCTCCCCAAAATATAATTCCGTAACTTAATAGTGATGACACATAACCATGGTAGGCCGATAGAGCAGTTTCAATGGATGATACATTACTGAGTCGTCGTAGCGCGTATACAAATTTATTTATTTTCGTACATAGATTGTCTATATGTGCTTTCCAATCACAGTGTTTATCTAAAGTAAATCCAAGAAATATAGCTTCATTAACAATTTCAACAGTATTACCGCAATAATATACGTACTGCGCACGACCATTCCGCTCAGTAACGCTCGCGCGACTGAACTTTGCGCAAGTATGACAGGCTAAGCAACCATTTGAACACTGTCGACTTTGAACGCTTTGATGTGCGCTAAAAAACCGACACCGCTTGGCAAAGTGCGCCTACAGTAAAATTTATACTGCACAAACAAGTGGGGGTTTCTCGATATACCCTCAATTCCACCTCGATTTAACCGGTATTTTATAGACGCTCCAACATATGTATAAATTACATAAGACCATATTTTTTTTTGTAATTAATTTTGTGGTGTATAGTAGTGGCAATGTGCTGGCCATTTAGCGTAGGTCGGCGCCTCGCTAGATGGAATGACGACCTGGGAAGACATGTAAAAAATCAATGAGTGCAGCTTAGATCGTATTTGATAGCATTCCTCGGGTTAAGTCTATATTCGGCAGAGGCCTTATGAAGTGCTGTTATAGATGAATGAATTGGGTTGGCATCCCTACCTGCATTTTAGTCTAAATCAGATTTTATCTCAAGTACATCGATTACATCTGCTACACATCATGTAGCACTATAATATATTTAGCGTTATTAATGACTTCCGGTTATTTGGAACTTCCTGCGGTGTCAAAAGTCGCAATAATTTTTTTGATTTACGAGAGATTGATTTGATTTGGACCGATTGTTAGGCATCACTTATTATTAAGTTACGGCCAATTTACTCGTATGTACCACTTTTGAGCAAAGCCTCTTTTCACTTTAGAGTAGGTTATGGAGCTTATGGAGCTATTTTTCCTATGCTTTGCTGCAGTGAGTGTTGACGGACTTCACATACCATCGAAATTTTTTAGTCCTCAGACATACATGTTTCCTCACAATGTTTTCCTTCACCGTTGCACACGTGATAATCAGCATTTGAAATTGTAATTAACAATTTCATCGGTGATGGCGTGGATCAGACTCGGGTTGCTCGCGTACTCACGAATTATCCTCAATGTTCTTTTGCGAGGATTTGTTGTCTATCAAATCTCGTGTAATGGCGGGGACGATCTTGAACGTGTTCACAGACTGCAGATTTCCCGTAGCGTCGGTGCTTCACGTCAGCTATATGTTTTTACGCGGGTTTTTGTTTGTCCTATGTAAGAAAGACCATATTCACAATCAAGCTTGTACATTCCTGCATCTTGTAGAGGGATATTACACTTTACGAATGGTAAAAATTGACTAACTTCGCTACTGATGTTACCGATGGGTAATTAGCATCGTTGAATTAGTATTAAAATACATTATTTTTAATTGTTTAAAGTAATAAATGTTTCATGAAAATTATTAATTGTTATGTAGCAATCAATTCAGGGAGGTTTTAAAAATAATAAAACAAGAAATATGTAAAAAGCATTTAATTCTATTGACATAATGTCGAATTAACAGTAAAAATACATGTAAAAAATTAAATTTCTTTTTAATGTTTAAATGTTTTAATTTGTGAATTACATTGTCGTATTGTTTAAGATATTCATACTTATTGCTTAAAAATTGTATTAATATATTTTTCAGTCGATATTTAAAATTTATGACACTAAGAAATGACTTGTAAAATTGTGATATTTTGTTATATGTTTTATTATTCCTTTATGTGATATGAATGTTTTAATTATTATTGTAATGTGAGGTCCGTTTTAGTTGGACCTTCGCTGTCGGATTAGGAGGCACACATCGGAATAGGGAATCACAACCTATCGTTTTAGTTGGTCATTCGGAGCCGGATTAAGAGCGGATAAAAAGCCAGCCGGATCTGATGCAGAGCCGGAGCAGACACTGAAGACTTGACCTGGAACTGGATAGCTGCCGGGAGTAATAAAACAGGACTGCTGCTGGGTGCGCCATTGAATCCAATCTGCGTCGCCACAAGGGGGGCGACAAGAAGCAGTAGGTAGTGGCATCCATAGAAGCAAGAAGACTGCGACCGGACGAGACTGCGACCGGACGAGACTGCTTGTGTAAGGCACTGACTGCGCTGCGACCATACGAGACAGGGTGCCTAGGCAAAGCGTCCCCTGCGACCGGACGAGCGAAACGTGAGCACCATCATACCTAGCACCGACACCTTACGGTGCCAAAGCCGGCGCTTGGGTTAACGCCTTTCGGGGTGGTGCAAACAATCGGGCGAGTTTGCCACTGACCCTTTGGGGAAGTGAACAGCTCGCGCTACGTCGTGCGTGTAGCAGGACCTGCGAGTAGGCACGCCGAGGGGTGCGGACGTTTCTTTCGTACCCTGAGCAACCTTTCAAGCGTACGTCCACTGACGGGCAGTTCCTCCCTTACCTATTGCTGCACGTTCCATTCTTGGGTGGCTCACCGCGGTAGGCCACCGTTCTAGATTGTTAGGGACAGTAGGGACTTAAGGGGCATTGTGGGCAAGAGGACAGAGGACCAGAGTGAGAGGTCCAAGGGAACCAGGACGCGAGTGGTGGTTTCAAGGAAGGCGAAGGAAATCGAATAATCAGGAGCGATCACAGCTACAACATCAAGTGGGACTACTACTGAAATGTCCACAAACAGCAGAACAGAAGCCAGTGGTACGCAGTCTAGTGTCGCACAGAAATCCGTCGCGTCCAAAAGTGAAGCAATCGCCGAGAAAGTCGGTCAAGTTGGAACCAAAGATGGGACATCGACGAAGACGGTGGCCGGTCAGACAAATGGAAATAGATCGCAAAATGGCAGCAGGTCAACGCGATCAGAGAAGCTGATGGCCGAATTAGAAGCGCGGATTAAATTCGAACGCTCAAATCTCAAAAGAGCAGAAGCAGCTGCTGTTTTGGCTAAGTCATAATTGGAGTTAGCACGTCTCGACCGGGAAGAAGAGCTCGACTCGAACGAGGATGATGAAGAGCGGAATACCCAAGTGGAACCTTTCGTATGGAGTTGGGTTCAACATTCCATAACGAGCGCATCGGCTAGTTCAACGCAGCCCGACATTGCAGAAAAGGAAGTATCAGAGTTGACCGACGCGATTGTGAGTGCAAATAAAATTGCGGGAAGAGATAAGGCATCGCCGCCTCAATTCTTCCATGAACTACCGATCTTCGATGGAGATGTGGGTGAATGAACAGTTTTCAAAACAGTGTTTGAGGACACAAGTGAACATTTTTCGGGTGTGCAAAATGTAGCACGTCTTAGAAAAGCGTTGAGAGACACCGCTAAGGAAGCGGTAAGATCATTGCTGTTTAGCTTGTGTGAACCCGATGAAATTATGAACGCACTCGAAAGGAGGTTCGGTAGAGTTGAGATGCTCATTCTATCTGAAATTGAGAATGTAAAGCGTATGCCAAAGCAAGCGGAAGATGGAAGAAATATAGGCACTTTTGCTAGTCGCGTTATGAATATGGTTACATCTATTCGTGCGTTAAAGCAATCACAGTATTTATTCTCACCTGAAATAGTGAGCCGTATAGTAGAGAAGTTCGGTACTGCAATTAAATTTAAATGGATCGAATATCAAGCTCAATATCCTATGGAACTGGAGCTACAAAAAATGGCGAGTGATCAATTTCGTGCATCGTTCAACGCGTAAAATGTGTCTGAAAAGCGGAAACTACCTGAAAACGTGACACAAACTGTGCACACCACGAAGTAGTCTGTGAACAACTGCATCGATCGTAAACGCTATGAGCGTAAGGAAAATAAGAGTACTACCGTAAAATATGTTGCCTCTATATGCATGTTCTGCAGAATACGAAGAGCAAAACCGCAAATATCAAGAATGGGGGACTTACCTTCAGCTAGAATTGCTCACCATCTTCGCCTGTTCACATACTGTGTATTCAACCTTTTAGGCCCGTTTAAAATCACGGTCGGGTGAAAGCGTGAGAAGCGTTACGGTGTCTTGTTTACTTGTTTGACTGTTCGTGCAATTCACATAGTTTACACTATTACGACTGACTCCTTAATATTGGCTCTTTGACGTATGTCAGCAAGGCGTGGCTGTCCAAGCCACATATAATCAGACAACGGAACCAACTTAAGAGGAGGTGATATTGAACTCAAGATGTCCATTCATGAGTTGGATCAAAGGGCTTTGATAAGCGTGGCTGCGAATTATTTGACTGTTTGTTCATTCATCCCTCCAGCCAGTCCCGATTGGAGGAGGCCTGGAAGCGAATCATTCGAAGTGTAAAAGATACTCTTACCTGTAAGTTTTGTTCTCGTCGGTGCCTCTAAGCAACTAATACAATTCGCTACCGGTACGAAGCTGCAACTTGAATTGAGAATCTTTCTTCCCCGGTTGTTTTCGGTTCTTCGAGCTATGTTACCGACCCATTGCCACTTTAGTGCTTTATTAGTTACTCTGGTTCTACTACAGATATGCTTATTTCGAATACATACACCTATTGGATCGTACAGGGTTTTTTTACATTATATTCTACATTATTCAAAATCCTTATGACGAACTTTGAACGAAGATACGGTTCTTATTAAATTATCTCATACGGTAGCTCTCTCTTCTCTAAGGAAGAATCCACGGACTATCATAGGGCTCTTGTCTCTATAAATGTTGCCTAGGTTTTAGAGCCTTGTGGAATATTAAGAGACGATGGCAAGAGACCCGACGGTATGACATATGTCCCTTGGGAGAGAGGTAAAGCCCTAGTGTGGGATGCTACTTGCGTAGACACTTTGGCAGCCTCTCATCTCAGGGTTACCTCATTTAGAGCCGGGGCGGCATCAGAGGCAGCTGAATTGAGTAAGTATTTAAACTGAGCAAGTAGGAAGAAGTGTATATTTATACGTGATAGAGCTCTGCTGCAGCTACATAGTTGTAGATCGAATCGGTTGGCTCGACCGGGGAAGACCTCACTCTCACAGAATAACAGCGTAGAATAGCAGCTTAATTCTGCTGTGTTACGTATGGTGAGCTTAGAGAGCCGGCGATCCTTTTTACTGGAAACGAGACATTCCATCTTAGTCCTCAGGGGTGACAACGCAGATGCAGATGCATTTTGATTCTTAATCGAGGATAGCTGTAAATGTCTACGGATCCACTTACCATCAAGTGGACTGTGTCCTCTTTTGTTACCCTTATTTTATTTAAAAAAAGAAGAGCGTCATTTTCTCGAAACGATGCCAATCTTACTTACTGCGCTCTTGATAAGTACGGTAGTGTTTCCCTCTGTTATCAGCGGCAATCTAAATAGCATTTTCAAAATAATATGTTCGCGATATAAGATACTGTGCGTGCTTGACTACAATTCCATCTCGTGATAAACGGTTATGAAGCCAAAGTAGGTAAATCGCCACAATCTTAGCGCAACAAAAGCCTATTCACTCTTTTCTCCTCCACACGCCCAGGTTGTAGTCGGATGGAGAGGCTAGGAAACGCCAGCAAATTGTTTCTATTTCAAATTTAATTACTAGAAATAATTATTGGAGAAATTATGCAATGAGCACTCTCCAAGCATTTAAGAAGGCAACTTGAGTCAATAGGCTGGATTAAGTAAGCAATTATATCTATTTTGTAGAATTAAATAGCACAGTCTCTTAATGTTTTCAGCCCACTTCAATAAAAGGAGAAGGTTCTCAATTCAAATGTATTTTTGTGTGTTACTTCAGAACTTCTTTCTAGGTGAATTGGTTTTGATGATTCTTTTTTATTTAAAAGCTGGTGCTTCTCATGTGGTCAGTGTGCATGCAAACAGTGGAGCAGTTTTTGAGTTTTCTTAAGAAAGCGTATTTAATTGATTTCGGCTACATAGTTTTTAAATTATTCGTAATAATTTATATTGAAGTCCGTTGTACAAAATTTTTAATTTTAACATTTGTAGCCTTTCTGTATTGTTTTTTACAATTAATAAAATATCACGAAAAGTTCATCAGCGGACCACCAGAATCTCGGCTTATCACCACCTCATCGATGCTGACATACCAGAGACAGACAAATATACGCGTTTTAGCGAACTTTCAACATCATCTCCGGACGGCTCCGTGTCGCAGTGGCTTAGCAATGTGTTGCGGCGCTGAAAGCCGCGGGCTTGAATCCCGCATGGAACAAGTGTTTGTATGGCCTACAAATGGTTGTTCCAGGTCTGGATGTTTGTCCTTATGAAAGTTATGTGTGTAAACTGCCTCAACGATACAGGAGCATATCCTAGTGTGGAGGTAATGTTATTAAACAAAAAATAATAAAACAATAATAATAAAATCAAAATATTTTATATCTGTGGTTCCCTAAAGACGTGTGCCGTCACTGTCGTATACATTGAGGTGAACGTGAGCTACAAAATAGCTATTTCAATGGTAGATTGCTACTAACATAATATAATAATATATACTATGAAATTCACTGCGAGCATTTGTAAACCGATTTTGATGATTATTTTTTATTGAATAGACTATGGCTGTGTAGTGGCGGCGTAAGAATATCCACTACCCCATATCGTCCCGGTAGGATTCGTAAGAGGCGACGAAGAGATAGTAATCAAGAAATGGGCATTATACGTAATAGTAATTTATTAATGATATCGGCGTATAATTTTTATCCAATTTCAAAAAGGAGGAAAGGATTTTTATCCGATTTTTATTTTTTGTACTTATATTACTCGATAATTTCGCCGATTGTATGCCGACTCTGATGATTTTTTTTTATTGAATAGACTATACCTCTGGCCCTTTACATCTATCCTCAATTACGAATCAAAATACAGATACGTTGTCACCCGTGAGGACTACGATGGAATGCCTCGTTTCCAGTAAAAAGGGTATCCGGTTCTCACACTCACCATACGAAACACAGCAGCGTTAAGCTGCTATTTTACGCTGGTATTCCGTGAGAGCGTGGTCTTTCCCCGATCGAGCCGACCCATTATTATTATTATTATTATTTTACCAGTAATATAGCTGCAGCATAATTTTTTTTTTTCATAATTAATCTACTAAGTATAAAATCCGTTGGACTATGTCAGTTACTCTGGTTCTACTGCGACTATCGACTTCCTGCATATCTTACCAGTAACCGACGTAGCCCAACGAATTAGTAAACTGAAGTGGCAATGGGTAGCTCAAAGAAAATAAATATGTCTAAGGGTAATTCATTATCATCCTATGTGCTGCAATTTTTGTGCTAGGGGTGTACAAGCATTTTAGTTTATTTGGAGTGGCTATTGGAAATATTTGTAGTGTTAAGAGCACTTGTATTATCGTTTTTATTTAAAAAAAAGTGTTATTGAAATACATATCTCGTAAAAACATAACGACCAACAATCTTTTATGCCGCTTCCATGTCTATTTGGTTTTATCTTTCGAAGTTTTAGTCCAATGTACTTGGTTTATACGCGAGCTTTTGAAAAATAAATTTTGTTTAATTAGTAGATTTGTAGGCCGATTTATAAAACCGGGCCGAAAAGACCTGGTTTTTATTTCCGTGACGTGCCAACTTTTTATTCTATTTCCATCCATCCATCCATTACAGCCTATAAAAGTCCACTGCTGAACATAGGCCTCCCTCATAGATTGTCTCATGGAATGGATTTTACCATAGTTGCTACGCTTGGCAAGCGGTTTGGCAACCGCAGTTTTTTATTATTTTGAGTTGTTATCAAGAAGATGCTGCAGCCCATCTCCTGTTTCATTTTCCTTCTGTCGCCTCTTACGACACCCTCTGGACGAAGGACTTTTTTTATAAAATTAGGGGTGACAAACGAATACACAGTTCACCTGACGGTAAGAGGATATAAGATATACAGGTGTCCCAAAAAAATAGTGACAAGCGGAATTTTCTGAATCTTTGAGAATTTTCATCCTGAGCAACTTAAAAAAATCAAAAAAAGAGTGGAAGGCTTTTTCAAGATTTTGTTGCAACTGAATCGTCATGAACTGTAATTTTATGCTTAAAATAAATCAGCTTCGTAACTTTGATGAAAATTATGAAAATGTTTGTGTAAAGTGAAAAATTTACGTTTGGTGAATTATGACTTAAATGTTCAACTTTAAATTAACAATCTAAACAGGTTACTTGATGGTTCCTAAGTAGGTCTCAAGAATTTACCAAACTCTGTACTTTCATGATCATTAAAAAAAGTAGCACCTAATGAGCTACTTTAGCTAAAATAGGCTTTCAAAGACAGCGAGGTGAAAAACTCTTAAAATTAGCCATCTGATAACAATTTTTTTTACCATTTTATCATTCCTAAGGTTAATTAGTTTGTTAAATAACCAAAAATGACCGCAAGAAAGCTAAGATTTAAGCACTTGGAGTTTTTATGTTTAATTTAAGTTTAATTAATTTTGCACGATTCGTTCTTGCGGATCATGGGTTGCAAACGTGGGCGCAACTCTTTTACCTGCAATTTCAATGGGCCGAGAGGATAAGAAACCGGACAATTGCTATCTCTCTCACTCTCGTTGGCAAGAGGGGAGTTACTGTTTGTATTTATACAACTCGCCGACGCAACAGCTCCCCACTTAAGTAGCGAGCTATAGCAGCTGTTTTTGGCGCGCCGCTCACTTAGCGGTCAGCCAACGCAGAGTCTACTACAGCTGAAGATGCCTCGTGTAGAGACGAAACACGTGTTGTATTGTCGTCAGTGGTGTGTCTTTCCTAGTTTAGTGGTGTTGGGAGTAGTGATGCTGGGATGAGTGGTGACGGAAATAGTGCACGCAATTGAGGGAGGGCGGGAGGTACTCTTCAAACTAGGTAAGACACATCATTTTATTTTATCTAACGGATGTACGCAAATTAATTTTTACCATCTTTACTATAATGGATTTCCGCAAAGTAACACCTGATTCTATTAATTGAATTCCGGTATCTCTTTTCAACTCATGACAAGGTTCTTCGCTCCTCATCTAATCATAAGATCAGTATTCCATCTCATTTCACTAGATTCACCAACAATTCCTTTACTTTCAGGCATAACTACTCTGGAACTCCTTGCCCGAAAACGTTTAAAACGTTGAAAACTTTTTTTGAAACGAAGCGATGTTGGACGTTAAGAATGATGATGATATATTTAGATGTTTTAATATTTACAATTTCAATATTATCATATATAACATATATATTATATCTATGTATGATACATATTTTGTTCATATATTTATATACACTTTATGTAAAGTTTTTGTATATTATATGTATTTCTTAGTACGTATAAAAGTATTTATATGTATGTATCTATGTATATATATGTATTTGCACCTGCCACAAAACCTCAACACTCCACGGGTTGATTGGCAGAGAATGTCGTTAGGCATTAAGTCCGCCCTTTGTTATAACATGAACATATCGTTACAACATGAAAATATGGTTACGATTAATGTATAAATTGAAACTGTATAATTTTATAATTTTTAGCTAAGTTGCACAAAATTTAGGGTCAGAAAGACTTAAACGGTGTTGTTATTATTATTCTATTGGAAATCACATTTTCAATAGTTTAGAGAAGTAGAGCTTAAATCACAAAAAATTCATTAGAGTAAAACACACTGAAATCTCTTAGCGGCGCGACAGTTTTTACAAAATTTTACATGCGTTGTCATATAGCTCATATTTTTTCCACTGGACTCCTTTTTATACAGACTATAGTTTAAATCTAAGGCTAATTATAAGATCCTTTTTATATTAAGACAGTTCAGTAGTTCACAAACGTGTTTCTAAATGCATGTTTGATAGATTTGTATAAATAATTAGAATATGTGTGACAACCGAACACACAGTTCATCTAATATAAGTAGATGTTATGGCCCATAGATATCATGCTATGGCTAAATATATCATTGATTCATCATTTCATCATCATTACAGCCCTTCACAAGTCCACTGCTGAACATAGGCCCCCGAAAGGAACTCCACAAAGCACGGTCCCGAGCCACCTGCATCCATTGACTTCCTGCATGTCTTACCAGGTCGTCACTCCATCTAGTGGGGGGACATCCTACACTTCGCCTGCCGGTACGAGGCTGCCACTCGAGAACCTTTCTTCCCCAACGGTTGTCGGTTCTTCGAGCTATATGGCCGGCCCATTGCCACTTCAGCTTACTAGTCCTTTGGGCTATGTCGGTTACTCTGGTTCTAATACGGATATCCTCATTTCTAAGTTTATCACGCAGAGAAACACCGAGCATAGCCCTCTCAATAGCTCGCTGAGCGACCTTGAGCTTCCTCATACGGCCAGCAGTGAAGGACCACGTCTCAGTTCCATATGTCATCACTGGCAACACGCACTGGTTGTACAATTTAGTTTTGAGGTTTTGAGGTATGCCTGACGGGAAGATAGATCGTGATCTCCCGAACGCTGCCCAGCCGAGTTGAATCCGTCGATTGACCTCTTGGTCGAAATTGGACTTTCCTAGTCGGACTATTTGTTCCAGGTAAACATATTCGTCAACAACTTCGAGCTTAGTGCTCCCAACAACTACCCGGCATAGGTGTGACATGGAAATTAAACATGATTTTTGTTTTGTCCATGTTCATCTTGAGACCTATCCGTTGGGAGACACTATTGAGGTCATTGAGCATAGTGCTTAGGTCCTCCAGCGATTCTGCCATAAGGACTATATCGTCGGCAAATCGAAGGTGAGTGATGTACTCACCATTGATGTTAATACCGTATCCTTTCCAGTCCAGTAGCTTGAAAACGTCTTCCAATGCAGCGGTGAAGAGTTTCGGGGATATTACGTCACCCGTGTAAGACAACCTCTCTGCAGTTGGATAGGTTTCGTACTCTGGTTCTGTACTTGGACAGCTATCGTAGCCCTACTGTACAAACACTTCAGCACCTCGATATACCGACAGACCACTTGGCACCGCTGAAGGGACTGCAGCACCGCCCAAATTTCGTCGGAATCTAAGGCTTTCTCATAGTCCACATACGCAAGGCAAAGTGGTAGATTTTACTCTTCGGTCTTTTGTACAATTTGCCGAAGGGTATGTATGTGGTCTATGGTGCTAAAGCCTTTTCGGAAACCGGCTTGTTCGGGAGGCTGGAAGTCGTCGAGTCTGCATGCGAGACGATTCGTAATGACTCTCGAAAACAGCACGTAGACGCGGCTCAGAAGGGAAATCGGTCTGTAGTTATTCAAGAGAGCGTTGTCGCCTTTCTTGAAGAACAAGACCACCGCACTTCTGCTCCACGCCTTCGGAGTAGTGCCACCACGGAGGACGGAATTAAAGAGCTTCTGAAGGACTTCAAGTACCGGTTTTCCACCCGCTTTCAGAAGCTCCGCTGTAATTCCATCCTCGCCTGGGGCCTTGCCGTTTTTAAAGTGCTGGAGAGCCATTCTCATCTCGCTCAGACTGACGTCCGAGATATCATCGGAATAGTGTTGTGTAAGACTTGCTCTTGGATCGTTACTCACACTTGCGTGTGACTCCAACGATGACGTGTACAGCTGCCCATAGAATCTCTCAATCTCACTCAAAATCTCAGGTGTCCCGGAAACGATGCTGCCACATTCGGTCTTCAGCTTCGACAGTTGGCTCTTTCTGGCAGACATATCTCTGGCAAAGACTTTGGAGCCCTAGTTCCGCTCGATTGCTTCTTCAATACGAGCTGTATTGAAGTTGCGCAAGTATCATTGATTATTATTAAAAATTCCGGTACATTGTTACTCCTTAAAACTAAGATGGAATGACGCGTTACAAGTAAAAAAGGTTTCTGGTTCTCACCATATGAAACAATAGCATTGTTCTGCTATTTCAAATCGGTATTCAGTGGGAGCGTTGTCCTTACCGGTTGAGTTGTACCATTAATGCTGAGTTTTGTATAGCTGAAGCATGACTCTAGCATGTAAAAATAAACATATACAACTATAACAAATAAATAGCTTCTTGATTTAAAAAGTACAAAAGATGAAATATAAAAGGCAAGCTTGATAAATCAACTCCGTTATTGTATGAACAGATAAAAAGCAAACGATAGCAAACAAAATGTTACTATCTTATTATTGCGAGTCAAAGAAACCTACATTTCACAAATTTTCTCAGATAATAAAGAAAAGACATACATTAAGCGTTGTATTCTAGGACAAAACATAAAATAAAGATTTTAGAAAAAATGGGATCTGTTGTTTGTGGCGGTGTAAAAATATCCACTTCTCCATATCGTCACGTGTAAAACGTAAAAGTTAACAAAAGGAAATAAACCAAGAGATGGGCTGCAGCGTCTTCCCAATAACAACTGAAAGATAAAACTCCAGCTGCAAACCGGCCTGCCAAGCGTGGCAACTATGGCAAATATCCCCCTATGAGGCAATCTAAGAGGAGGTCTGTTTAACAGTGCTAGTTCCACATATTAAACAGTTAATGACTACCTTAAAGATAAAGATGTTTGTTTTCCAGTTTAGCAAACATAATCTCATTTAGAAGCTGGAAAATTTAATATGTTATACTGAACATAAATTTGCCAAAGACGTAGTTTATCTTCGCGGTTTTCTCTGTCCGAGTATATCTGAAACCTAAACCAGGTGACAACTGTATTTATTTTGTCTAAATATTTTAATAAAAATAACTATATATTTTAATAGTAAAATTTTAGTGTACAAGGAAAACGTTTATTATTGACATAAATATAAATAATATAACAGTGGTTTATAATCTGAATTTAGATATTATAATCTCAAATCAACTATGAGAAATAAAAATATTTCAAGATGGTGACTTATGACAAATGTAACGAAACAATTCGCAACAAAGGATTTCTGAAATATATATTGCTGTCTGGACACAAAATTGACAAGCAGGCTCAGTGCCTGTTCAGTCTTTAATAACTTCTAATCCGCGTGTGATAATCTCAAGACACGATTGCAAAAGCCGCCATCGGTTGTACTAGCGAAGACATGCGTCGCTAGATCTCTTCCACTGCAGCGTCCAATTGCAAGACCATCATGTGACGCACCTACGTAATGACGCATGCGTCTTGTTAATAAAACAAGCAACCGTCATATTTGGACTTTGACTTTTTTATATTTTCAGTGTACTTTTTAAGTTACTTTAATGTGTTTTTAAATTTGTTTTAAGTTATTTCTTTTTTGTGAGTGTATTTAACAGTTGTGAATGCAGTCCGTGACCCAATCTTGTGATGGCACGTCGAACGCGACCAATACATGTACACAGTGCAACAAGTCATTCAAATCTTTGAAAGGCCTCAACATACACACTACAAAAACACACAGGAAATGTATTAGCCAAAACAGTTTACCTTTAGACATCCATCCCATTACTCCGAGTTCGCCTACTTATGTAGCCAACGATTCAACTCCTTTCCACACATATCTTAGCCATTTGAAAAATAGTATACCGATAGTTAAAAGAATCCTTCACTTTTAATCCAGAAATGTTACATAAGCAATTGTACTCAAGACTGGCAGAACCTATTTTTATTTTCATACAGCACACAACATATAATAAAAACTGATGAACCGAATTTAATCCTTGACACAAAAGATTAAAAATAACTGTGCTGTAAGCTCCTCACCTTCTCCCACACCTCTAATCAAATATGATGCCCCTCGTAATCGCAAAAAACTCATAGAAAACAAAATCTGTGACGGAGATCTCAAAGGTGCCGCTCGCCTTTTTTTCTCCAACGATGTGCTATCACCAGATACCCCTGACACCCTTCAAGCCTTACAGACAAAACATCCTCCAGCTCGAGTAAACCCATATTTTCTCGACCGAACAACAGCAGGGCAAGCATGCCTTCAAATTCAAAACAAAGATGTTACAGGTGCCATTTTATCTTTTAAACCAGGTTCGGCTGCAGGTTTGGATGGAATCTCACCCCAACATCTGAAAGACTTAACATCGCACTCTGTGGGTGATGCAGGCGAGCAACTTGTAAATTCGATCACTAAATTAATTAACTTTTGTATTCCGGTAATGTCAATCCAGAAATTGTTCCCATTTTTTTCGGCGCGAACCTCATTGCCCTCACCAAAAGGACGGAGAGGTGAGACCAATTGCTGTTGGATCAACACTACGACGCCTGGCCTCCAAAATTGCTGTTCGACATATTTTACCAAAATTAAATTCGGAATTTGAACCCGTACAGTTAGGCTTCGGTGTAAAAGGAGAGTGTGAGGCAGCCGTCCATGCTCTATGCTCTTTCCTAACTTACGGACATCCTGACGTGTTGCTCAAAATTGATGTCAAAAATGCATTCAATTCGGTAAATAGGGATACCCTGCTGACTGAAATATAACAACATATACCGGAAATATACAATTATCTTCTTCTCAGTTACGCTGACCCAACAAAATTGTTATATCGTTCTAATGAACTGTCCTCGGAAGTAGGTTGTCAACAGGGTGATCCCCTTGGGCTTTGAGCCGCAATGTCAAGAGACCGGACGGTATGAGTTTGATTCCATGGAAGATGGGCCGGGTGCTGGTATGGGATGCAACCTGTTCAGACACACTGGCCCCTTTCCATCTACATGAAACCAACAACAGAGCTGCTGCGGCTTGTGAAGCGGCTGAAAAAGCTAAAGCATGCAAATACAGGGGTCTAGGCTCCGAATATGTTTTTGTACCATTCGGTGTCGAGACCCTTGGTCCGTGGGGTCCTAGCGCTATAAGGCTTTTTAAGGAGATAGCAAAAAGGTTAGTCGACGTCACAAGAGACCGAAGAGCTGGCAGCTACCTCGGACAAAGAATTAGTTTAGCTATTCAAAGGGGGAACGCTGCCAGTATCTTCGGAACCTTGCCTAAAGGGACCCCTTTTTAATAATATATTTTAGTTATTACAATATATTTTTTTAAGGTTTTTAGTTTTAGGTTCATAGTTCTAGTATATATTTTATTTTATAAATTGTGTAATGTAAATATCATTTAATTTTTTTTTATATTCAATTCGACTATATACTGTAAATATCATAACTAATTAATATATATTTGATGCATGTTTCAGTGATAATAAACTCATATGTTATTATAAAAAAAAAATTATAATGTAGACCTTCATATCTACACGGACAAAGATATTTGATTTTATTTGAATACAAGATTTGTGACTTGATAGCAGCTATTCGTATGTAATCGCAGTGCTTGATAGCGTCCACGGAACTTTGATATAATTAATATTTTTTCTAAGACTAAGTACTCTAAGGAGACAGTCTAATCTGGAAGGATTGTTTGAGTTAGCGCCTCTACAGGGTTATTTTTCAAAGATTAGCCAAATTTTAAACTTAAGTTCAAATATATAAATAATGATATACCGTTATTGCAGTTTTTGAAAATACGAGTAAATAAGGCTTCTACTTTTATTAGAAATTATCCCAAATTGAATGTGATTTATGGGCAACTACGTTTTTGCCTACCTATCGACCCTTACGAATGTGTGCGTGCGCAGTAAAATCAGTTAAAATAATGCATTACCACGTATTTTGAATTTAAAAGATAAAAAGGACAGAATGTATGAGATTTTTTCAATTAATTTTTCTTCACCATTTGCCTATATTACTTATTTTGAACCTTCTCTGCAAAGGAGTCAATCGTTTTTGGGCCCACTAGAAATTTTCGCGACCCTCAATGGTATTATATACAAAAAAAAAGATACCAATTTATTATTGTAAATAGCATAAACATTTTATGAAAATCTAAACGGAATCAAGAAATCTGAAAAAAAGAGTTGTTTTGATATTTTGTGTTCATGTCATTGGTTCAGATAATGTAATATTAAAAAAAATTGTTGTAGAGATGTGCCAATTCGGAAGAAACTCGACTCAAGTTAATTTGAGTTGAAATTCACGTAACTCGAATAGTACTCGAGTTACGCAACTCGAATTGGCGGAACGAAGCTGTGTCAGTTAGTTACAAATGATTTTTATATTCGTTCCTCCATCCAAGATAATTATTATTACTTAACTTAATAGGTAGTTATATTTTATTGGTTTGCGTGTATGTAATTTTCATAAAATAATATTACTCTAACTTTATGACGTAGCGTTAATGTTATTAATAATTTAACTATCACGTATTATACTTAATCAGCTTATTGATATTACATAATATATCAATAAATTGTTCGAATTAGTAGGTCGAGCTCATCACTAAATTGTAGACAGACACTGCATTGACTGTAAGATAAAGATGCGACTCGAGTAGAATTTTGTGACTCGAGTCACTCGGGTTTTATCATGTCACTGTAGTTGTACTCGAGTTTTTGAGTTTGCGAATTAACTATTTACAGTCCCTTCATCGATTGAAGTTTATCACTCGAGTTGAGAATAGCGATTATCTTAGTTAAAGCATTTTTAAATAGGTACCTTTATTAAATAAGTAATATGTGGCAATATGAAATAAAATACAAATATTTATTATTTAATTATTTGTAGTATTTCCATGTTTTTTATTTACTACAGACATGTGTAGTATTTCAAAATCTATAAACTGCTTTTCGCGTATCTTACAAACCGCTTCCATTTTTCAAAATAATGCCACACTGACGATTTTTGTTTTGTTGTTTCATTGTTATCATTCATACTTTAAACAAACAAGTATATTTAAATCACCTTTTATGTTATGCACTACTTATACGAAGTAACAAAAAATAACAATGATAGCACAATCACGATATTATAAATCAAACTAAGTTCATATGTATTTGACTACAACATGCCAGATGCGAGTTTGAATTTGGGTGTAACTAGTGACGTCACCCGCGGCGCCTTATACTACAAAGGAATTAGTGAACTGACATCTATATAGCGCTCTCTGAATCTAGATGGTGCGGTGCGCCGAGTTGACTCGGTAACTCGAGTGCAAGCGGATTCAAGTAAAATTTATTTTCACTCGAGTACCGAGTTACACAGATATACTCAATTGAATCGAGTGAATACAGAGTTCGAGTTGCATCACTACTGTAAGATAAAGTTTGTGGTTAATTGCTAAATACTGTAAAATAATTTTTGGTAGTAAACTGCAAAAAAGTTTATTCTTGTTTGTTTACAAGACAATAAAATAAATATCGTCTCACCGATGCACAAGTGTTTAACATAATATGGATAATATCTATTTTTCCTTTTTATTTTTTTGTGGTCGCATGGTAAAATTGCCAATGACATTCGAAATTGGAAATTGAAAACTAATGAGTTTAGTTAATTAATATAAGAGTATGTATCACAGAACACAATTACTATCTAAGGTATGTATGTAATACAAGAGTTTACTTTACACCTAGAATTTTGGAAAATCTAAATAAGATCTATAATTTATGATGAATTGCCTAAAAAAATGACAAACACAGGTCTTAGAACCTTATTAGTATGTTAAAAGTGACAAAGTATTAAAGTTTTGTGTTATTAGTAAAATCTTAATTAAATAATAGAGAGAATAAATACATAAATGAAGTTTTTGTGTATCTTATAAGAAAATTAGAATCTATGGGTCGAGGGTTTTAAGAAAGCTTCTCTATTTGATGTAGCTTCATCGGCTTTGAAGAGCGATTCATTTAACTGCATTTAGGTATATATACCTTATGTATTCAGCAAGTTGCTCCATAAACTTGACAATACCAAATGGCATCAAACATGGATCCTGAATTTATGCCAGCCATAGTAGATATACAGTATAGATAGTACATATATTTATGTGTAAATAAGTAGTGATTACTTGTACCAGAAGCAAATATACAGTTTGCAATAAGTATTGTGACTTAGTTAAGCCATTTTTACTTGTGTAATGGTTATATCCTTGTTGATCAGATGCTTCTTTTATCCTTAGACTGTTGTGTTGTTAACTCTGCAGAATGGAATATTATTTTGTCATCAACTATCACATAATTAATATAAAAATAATATCCTTTTCCTCTACATCAAACTAGTGAAAATAAGAAATCAGACAACTTTTACATCGTCAAATATTGTTGATGTAAATCCATAACTACCATTTGTGTATTTGATTATATGGAGCTGATTAATGGTGTATATTTTATAATAATTTCTTATTTATTTAACATATAGGCAGAGACAACAAAATACTGACAGAAATATGGAAATGTAGTTTATTGACATTTAAGTATAGTAATATGTAGTCTTATCTCATATCTCTTATTATTGAAAATGTCCTAATTCCTAACAAATCATACCTGGACATGTTTTTTTTTTTGCTTTATAGTGTTTGAAATGTAAATCAATACAAACATAAACATAGGCCTCATACGCTATTTAGATTGCAATACATATAGAAAAAATAATATATTGATAAGAATTATTATTTAGTATAGACAGTACAATATTCATTAACTTTTTTCAGGTGGATCGCTTAGAATAAATGTGTATGTCTTGTAGACTGAAATCCTGCAGAGCTGCTCGTAGGCAGAGACAAAAAAGTATATGGATATTGAATACAACAGTCTTATATCATATCTCATATTATTGAAAATATACTTTTGATTTCTAACAATATCATAAATGGCCATGTTATTATCTAGTTATTTTGAAAAAATCTTTTGAAATGATAATGACTGACAATAATAAATACAATTAAATTATACATACATGTGTTTTTGTCATCCTTACACAACCAGTTTAAAACATCTTACTTCATATTTATCAGTGTGTAATAACATAGATAAACATGATTTACCTAGTTATTTTGGCTTTAATGGTGTTTGGGGTATGATAACTAATCAGTTAATATATTTTAAAACAAAGTTTACACACTGCACCTTTACTAATCAACCAAAACATATTAAAACAAAGTCTTAACACTGCACTTCTCTGTCTGTCTGTTCCACTATTAATAGACTGCTTTGGAAATAATTATAACAATTTTACTTTGTGTTTTATCCTAATACAACCAGTTTAAAACAGCTTTCTTACTATATAGCATTTAAAGGTAATATTATAAATATACATATTATCAGTTATTCATCTTGGCTTTAATCATATTTGTTTAATTACTGTAATGGTGTTTGTGATGTATATTCACTAATCAATTAATACCTGTAAAAATAGTCTCCACACCACGTTTGTTTATCTGTGCACTGTTTTGCCGCAACTGCTAAAAGGATTTTCCATCAATCTTAAAGTACCTATAATTGCTGAATGTACCTACAACTTTGTTTAATACTATTAATTATTAAGCTATCTATTCTATATTCACTATTTTAACTCATAATATCGGTGAAAACTACTAGAAAATCGCTTTTAGTTTGTTTTAAGGTTATCTTTCAAACCTGCCATATTGCGAATCTCTTCGTTTCGCTTTCGGTCGGCCATGGTAACGCCGCACATTTTACGAAGAGATCGCATCTCCACTGCATTCAACTTGCTTTTATGCTTCTTCTGGCATACCCAGGTTTCGCTGCCATATAACAAAGTTGGTACCAACACTGCATTATGTATTGCAAGGCGTGCGCTCTTCACTACGCCTTGCCTTTTGACTAAAGCAGTCAAGGCACCATTGACTTTGTTCCCGGCAGCGACACGCCTGTCCACATCTAAATCACATCTTCCATCCCGGCTAAAAGCACTCCCAAGTATACAATTTCATTTATCTGTTCTAGACATTCTTGATTTACCCATATTTCACACTTCGTTCTCTCTTCGTCCCTTTCAAATACCAGAACCTTAGTTTTATTGGCATTCAAACGGAGACCTTTAATTTCACATTCCTCTTTCATACGCGTGACTAATGCCTGCAGTTCTGCCTCTGATGGTGCAATAAGCACTGCATCATCAGCATACAGCAGACAATTTACTTTTATGTCACCCAATTTCACACCCAGACAGCTATCTTTCAGCTTCTGTAAACAGCTGTCGAGATATAGTATGAACAGCCAGGAAGACATGACACAACCCTGTTTTACTCCCGTTTGGACGCTAAACATGGGTGACAGGTCATGCCCTACCCGCACACAGGCTTTACAGTCGCAGTAAAGTGCCTGCAGCCCTTAGCAATCGACCATCCACCGTACCCCAGCAACAATTCCCATTTTCTTCCTTACAACCTTATCAAATGCTTTCTCAAGATCCACAAAGCACAGAAAATCTTCTGGTTAGCAGCCAGAAGCTTCTCCGTGATCATGCGGAGAGAAAATATTTGATCCGTGCATCCTCTTCCAGGTCTAAATCCGCATTGAGCCTCCCATAGAAATCTTTCCGATTTCTCTTGCATCCTACGCGTCAAAACCTTCGAGTATACTTTACTTGCTAAACTGGTCAGGCTGATCGCCCGATAGCACCCGCAGTCAAAATGTGAACCTTTACCTTTATATAAAGGCACAATGACTGCGGATCGCCAATCATCCGGGACGTCCCCCGTCCGCCAGCACAAATTGCACAGCAGATGAAAGCTGTCCCAGACGCGAGGCCCACCATACTTGATCATTTCAGCAGTAACTCTGTCTGGTCCATGGCCTTACCATTTCAAACTTCGAATCGCGTTCAATCTCTTTCATACTGATGACCTCAGCGTCATCGAGGTCCAGGTCTGGCGTACCAGTCACGGGTCATCCCCGGATCCTCACTAAGATCATCACACGCATACATTTCTCTATGAAATTCGCTCCATCGCTGCATGACGTCCGATTTTTCTGTGAGGACGTCATTAGTTCTCGAAAGCACTTTGTTCATTCTTAAGGCCGTCGCACCTGGGTCCTTCAACCTCTTTCCAGAAGAGTTTGAGTTCTCCTAAAGTTGTGCGACAACCTTTTATCCTTCCATTCTACACTTTTCACGCATTTCCTCAATCAATGCTTTCGTGTGAACTTTCTGCAGCTTATATCTTTCTTTCATCTTCTCTCTCATATCCTTATCATTACTAGAGGCCAAGTAGTCTAACCATGCTTTCTTCTTCTTCTTTACAGCTTCTTTCACTTCATCATTCCACCATGCATCTCTTCTTTTACTACTGCCTCTTTTTATTGTTCCATACTTCTTCCGCTGCATTTACCATTCCATCCTAAGGTTCTGCCATGTTCTCTCCACACATTCATTTCTGCCATCGATGGTGTCAAGCTTTTCATTTACCCTCGCATGATATTTGTCCCTAGTATCCGCTTCCTGAAGCTTCCAACTTCGGATGCGACAGACCGATGCGGTTCTGTTACCGCTGTCCGGTAGCGCCAACCCGCGAACAAACCCTAAATCTAGTGATCACTAGATAGTGATCCGTTCCTAGGTCAGCACCCTGAACACTCGCGTATCCATCACCTGTTTTCGCAGTCGGTCATCCACCAGGAACAAATCGATCATACTTCTCTCATTAAGTATCTTTAAAATTCGTGGTGGGCCCATTCTCCATACAAAAAGAAACTGTCTCCTTTGGCCGGTTATTGCAAACTCACCCTGTAGTTCGAAGTTTTTCAACTTGTCAGACTATCAGTGAGACACAAACTATACAAAAATTTTATTGCGGCATAAGAGGTTTAAAAAACATTAGTGTGCTTTATTTGACCGACAGCACTATGTACGAGTCATTTAAATTAAATTTATTTGCACTTATAAGGCAATCTAATAAGACAAGACAGACAGACTAATAAGACAATAACCCGTTTCTATTTGATTTTCACTGTTTGACAGACATCAAAATATTTAATTTAACTATTTCGCATTTAGTTAAAAGTGTGAATGGCATTGAGTTATATGTACTACGTACTAGAGAAGCTATTCCAAACAAAAAATGTGCGCTACCTGTCTTCGCGCATGCGCGGGAGATAGTAAAATATTACGATATTATTACCTATTTATTCACTTGAACAACAAAAATTTTACTTACTTGACTACTGAATTGTTATTTACGTAAGGTTTAAACTTTAATTTGAAATCTCGTATTATTATCGCCGCTCCACACTGAATAATATGAAGCCACAGTAAATGACACTAAAGTAAGGTGTACGGATTGCAGTACAGTTCAGTTGAACATAGTGAATGTTCGGAATGCGAAATCTAGTGTGTAGTACATATATATCAATGGTGGATGGTAATATCTTTGTGATATAAGCCACATAAAATATGCAACAAAATATATCAATGTGACGGTAGGGAGAACTGCTAAACATGTGGTCACGGTTTCGAGTTCCGGGTCAGGCGAAAGTCAGTTATTAGGTTTTCATGTCAAGAATTCTCCTTAGCAGCCCAGAGTCAGAAAGTTGGTGGTGTTTCACCTCCGTGCTTCGGAAAGCACGTAGAGTCGTTGGCTCTGCGCCTGATCTCTCTTCAGTCGTGTCAAACTTTCGTCTCATCAGACTATTACTATAATCTTGCCCAGCGCAGATGGCTTGTCTCCGGTGAGACTGGCCGCCGTGAGTAAGATAGGTTTGTAGGTCATTATGTACGCAATCTTCAAATAGTTATATCTCTGATGTAATTAGTTCTTTTTTCTATTCACGTCATAAGATAATATAAATTTTAATTATTTTTCTGTTCACGTTAGAAGACAATAGACCCACCTAATAATTAACAAACCATGACGGACAATTAAAATTATAAATGAAGTTCAAATACAGAGATATGATAATTCCTCTTGTAAAAGCAAACGAACCGCAGCTTAAATATTGATGTTATTAGAAAGATCTGTGGATTTACTTCATTGGAGAGTAATATCATATAATAATCTTTGATTTGAAATGATAGTTATATTTCACTACATCTAAATTAAGAAGTTTTTAACTTAAAAACTCAACATGCTGGTTCTACTTCTACTGTGGTTCTATAGCCATCGTAGCCTTACTGCTTAAATACCTTGGCATTCGAGCATCGCTGAAGGGACTGTAGTAGCACCGCTCAAATATTGACGGAATCAAAGGCTTCCTCGTAGTTCACATACGTAAGACAAAGTGGTAAATCGTACAGTTTGGTTTTTGTAACATTTGCTGAAGGGTATTAAAAGCCAAGTTGAAAATAATTTTAATACACGGGTTTCATTGACGTTTCTACTTACAATAAAATACAATGTGGTTTTTATTGTTTACGTGAATAAGAAAAAATTAGACAACCTCAAATTTTTCGAATTTCAAAGTTTGTTTTAAAAATCTTTTAAGAATCTATATCGTAAAAAAATAATACTAAAAAGACTGCAGTTGCCAACCCGCCCGCTAAGCGTAGCAATTAAAGAGAATACTGTATATTACCCCTCTTTGAGGCAATCCACAAGACAGACCTATGTTAAGCAGTGGTCTTTTGATTTTTGTCTTGTCTTTTTATTATGGTATATAGCGCTTAAAAACAGACATTATGACATTATTCCATATTGACTTATAAATTCGAATAAAAGAAATAATTAAGAATATCTATATATATATAATAAAAATTAAATAGCAGACGCCTGCATATTTTATATTTTTGTAATAAAAGTGATTGAGAGGTACTAAAAATAATTAAATAAATACATTTCTACCATTTTTAGAATATTCTGTCTCTCTGTTTGTTTGTTAACGTATCACGTATAAAGTACTAATTTATATCATAAGAATCGTTAAGGAAATTATAAAGTGTATCTTCGTGTTACATTTAGTCTTTATTTTATTAAAATCAGTTCATTCCATCAAAACTTATGATAAATATTCTGAAGTATGGGTGCGAAGTATAGGTACGAATTTGTTCAATGGTGTCGTCGGTTGAGTCATCAAGTGCATTTTAAACTAATATCATCATAAATCATAATTAAATGATGTAAAATAATGTTCTATAATGATATAATTATATCTAAAACGCAGTAAACAAAAGTATTAAAGAACGTAATAAATATATACATAAATATATTAAACCATATTAACCTTAATAACTAAATCTAAAGTTCTAAAGTACAATAGTTAACCAATTTCATCGATAGATGGTGAAAGCGAGTTATAAAAAGATTAGCAGCAAATATGAAAACTCATCTACAGGAAAAACCACAACTGTAATACAAAAAGGCAGGTTGTGGTTTTTTCCTGTAGATGAGTTTTCATATTTGCTGCTAATCTTTTTATAACTCGCTGCCCTACTGCGTGTTGACAAACTCATTTATTATTTACCGCCGTTCTATGTGGTAAATCAAATTTTAAAAGAGCTATTAACAATTTCATTGGTTTCGGCGAGGATCAAACTTTCTTTTTTGCTTACTATGCAGGCACTGATTTATATGTTCTTTTGTGTTTTATATAATGTATCAATCGCGTCAATTAATCTTTTTTATTTTTAGAAATGATGTTAACAGCTCCATCTCTCTTTAAATTTATACATATAATAAAAATGGTGATAACATTAGTAGTGTAACAGTAATGGTGAAAATAATTAAATAAGTACATTTTTATAATTTATAGAATATCTCTCTGTCTGTTTGTTTATGAACGCATCACGTCTAAAGTAAACATCTTTTTTTCAAAGAAATCGTTAAGATAATCTTAAAGCGTATCTTCGAGTTACATTCAATCTTTGTTTTATTAAAATTAGTTAATTCTATCGAAAGTTATGATTATTATTTTTAAATTTAGGTTCGAATTTGTTCAATGGCGCCATAAAATCTTAGAAATAGTAATAAAAAGATTTGTGTGTAAAAAAACGTTCTATAATAATATATTTATACTTAAAACACAGTAAACAAAAAAAGATGTTTTCCTTAAATTAAAAAAAGGATGTTTTCTCACAAAGAACATAATAGATGGCGTTGTACAAATTACAACCTTTTCTGAATTGCGATGTAAAGATTCTCAGCCAGTGAATCGTATTGAGACTCACTGAAAAAAATTATGTCTACCTAAGCTATGGAACGGAACACGACTAAAAGTAACAAAATAGCAACAAAATGTCGTTATCGTCACTATACCCAAACTTCCTCATAAACCAAATTCAAATAACTTTCCTTTCAGTTTTAAGCGTGTTCACTGTTCAGTTCCCAGTCAGCGTGTGATAAGCGATGACCATAAATAAAGTTCAAGGTCAAACTTTACGCGTTGTACGGAGTGGACCTCAGTACTGACTGTTTTGCACATGGCCAACTCTATGTTGCTTTTTCCCGCGTTAGTACCTAGTAGCCCCCGTAACCTTTTTGTGTACGCCCCGGCTAAGTCTACTTCTAACGTCGTTTACACAGAAGCTCTATCATAAACGACTTAGAACTTTGAGTGTAACGATTTATTTTGTTACCACTTATTTATACAGTAATGATAAGAATCGTTTAATATTCTCTTACCTAAACGTCAAATTCTTCAAGTAAAAACCTATATACGCGAGCTACGCCGCGGGCAGAGCTATCTTAAATATTTCTTGCAACATTATTTGAGTGGCAGAAGCAACTTTTTATAACATATTTTCGTTTCATCACAATCGGTTCAGCCATTCCAAAGATTGACCCGAACAGGCGGACAAAAATTTCACAAATGACTTTTCATGTCTTAATAGCATACATATGACCCCCTGAGCTCGATTAGAGGTAGTACAAACAGGCGCTTAAATTTTATTTATATGTATAAATTTACTTTCATCATTTTAAAATTTCCATCATCAGTTCCCTATCAGACTATAATAATTCTCAGACTATAATAATTTGTCAACCGAGTTGTAAAATTAAAATCTGGTAGTATATTGGGCGTTTAAAAATTAAATTTCTCAAGTTTCCAATAAATTTCTCATTTTTAATTTAGTGCTTATACCAAGAAAACTACATAGCGCCCATCGATTTATTTTCAGTTTTTAATTGCGTTGTAATTTATTATAGCAAAAACTCACGACGACTTTTTTTACGATTACTAATAAATGGAAGTTAAAATGCATTACAGCTTATTAATAATAATATATTTTGAGTAAATCAAAATCGATAGCTCGCTAATGCAGGTTTTAGGTATTTCCTTATCCCGCGAATATTTATCTTGGATCTGGATTTTTGTAAAACGCCTTTAAGATGGTAGGTAAATAATAAAAATAATCCTGTGGTCGTTAGTGCGAATGGATTAATCCCGGTCAGTCTCTCGGGTCATCTGAGGCGACTGGGACTCCGTGACGGGCCGCTCTGCATGGACAGTGCCTCTCGACACCGCCCTCATCGTCCGCCGGTTCTTTCACTTTCCCCCTAACCCTCGACCGTTTGGTCATCCCTGCGGGTGGTTTCCGTCTGGTTGGGTTTTTATTCATCTATTTATTTATTTTACTTTATTTTATATGTATTAATATTTTATTCAAAATATATAATATCTTATTTATCCTTATTTAATTTATTTATAAGTCCCAACCAGATGAGAATACTACAAAATACCCCATAAATAAAGATAATGTAATGCTCCTCGACAACACCCGCATCGTCCGCCGGTTTCTTTCCCTTTACCTCTAATCTTCCGCCGTTTGGTCTCCCCTGCCGAAGGCTTCCATCTTATGTATTTTTTTAATTATTTTACTTTATATAGTATGATATTCAAAATATATTTCATTTTATCTTATTTATCATTTTTATATTATATTTATACATACCTACCAGAGGAAAATACTATAATAAATATTCATAACCAATAAAGTAAGTTTATTATGCTCATGTGAACGGTTTTTTTTTACATTTAGGCTACACAGTACTCTACTCAAATCGATTTTAATTTGTATTTATGACGGTTATGTACAAAATGGCTCTGTTCAGAAATTTTAAAGAACATTATTTATTACTGCAACTTACTTAAACCTTTTACGGAGTCCCGGATCATTAACGAAAGCTGGTTGCCGTGTGGTGGCGGCAGAGGTGAATACCATTTCGTCCCGTGGCTGTCGTTAGAGGTGACGAATGGGAAATGGTGGCGTGGCATACAAAGTGCGGAAGTAATATGTTAGCAACAGCTTATGGCTACCGACAGATGGCGGTATAATCATCTCCCTTACGCCAGACGTAAAATGGCTCGACTGACGACGTGCAGCAGCTTCAATGGTAATTGATGTGTGGTAATGCGATCGTCAATCCACCTGACACGCAAATTCTCCCAAAAACGGGAAAGGTCTTCAGAGGCTTTTTAAGAGCTGCAATAGAAAAAGAACCAAAAGCAGCCACGTTGGAAAGACGACTGGCCTGCCAAGCGTGGCAAATATCCCCCCTATGAGGAAATCTACGGGGGAGGTCTATGTTCTATGAACTTTTGATATTACAGCCCTTTACAAGTCCACTGCTGAACATAGGCCTTCCCGAGGAACCCACAAATCACGGTCCTGAGCCACCTGCATCTAAAATATTAACATATTTTCTTGTAAATATTAATAAAGGAATTCTTAAGCTTCTTACGCTAATTGTTAATCTCGGAAGCCGGGCACAGTACATGCGAACAATTGGTTAACTAATTTAATGGTATAATATTACATTGTGTATATAATATGATGTCTTCATGGCCAATTTTTGCTATCAACTTTGCTACCTAGAAGTCCGTCTGGATAAATTCCCTTGTACCCATTTCCGCCGCTAAGTAGCAATGTCTATAATAGAATAGAATATTTTTATTCAAAATTGATTACAAAATATTATTAAGGCAACTAGGAAAGAGAAGAAAGGACATCGTAGCGATTATCTTGATTCCCAGTGGTTATTATTAGTCATATGTTAAATATAATAAATAACCTTTTTATTCAGCTTTTGTTTAATTAATACGTGGTAGAGCAATGCTGCAGCTATATTATAGTTGTAGCAAGAATGGGTCGGCTCGACCGGGTTAGCACCAAGTTCTCACAGATTACTGGCGTAAAATAGCAGCTTAATTCTGCTGATTCGTATTCCATCTGTAGAGGATAAATATAGATGTCTATGGGCCACAGTATCCACTTACCATCAGTTGTACTGTGTGCTCACTTGTTACCCTTATTCTATAAAAAAACAACTATTTTTGTTGTATACACATATATTCTTGAAAATACTGAGAGGGCAACGTTAATATACATATTATTTATTTCTTTAAATTTTTATCTAAGAGCACTGATGAGCTCCGTACTGAAGAGTATAGAGAGCTAGTATAATAACAGGCTGTGAGGCATTTCAACTTGATCCTTGAATTTATCACATTTGTAGCTATCTTTGTTTGAAGTTGGTTGCAGCTGTATGGAAACGTGCTGCAGTTAGTAACTTACTATCAGGTACTCGATTTGTTAATTAGTTTGTCACTTCAATTTCATAAAAAACGGGCTAGTTTTTGTATTTAGATCTAGCTGTGTAAATTAAACGACGTAACTATGTGTCATCAATTTTAATTTTACATATATATCTGAATCCATTCTAAATATTGAAGCAAATCGGTGTAGAGTACTCCAGTGTTGATACAAAATGACTTTTGTGGGATCACCAGTGCGCAGGCCACGGAGGTACCAGATTTTGTTTACAGCTCTGCTCACAAAGACACCCCCGTAGCTGGGGCAGACTGTCACATCTAAAACATTCGGTAGTTATTATGACAATTTTATATACATTTCCGACAAGTGACGGTGTCCTTAACCGATGGACATGTATGCGTAGATATTTGTATGTGAAAGAAGCGAAAGAGTTGTGTCAGAATCGTGCCAAATGGAAGTCCATAGAATTTGTCTACCCCTCTGGGGGACAGACGTGAGAGTTTATGTATGTATGTATTTTCAACTTAGCCCAAATACAGTGTGATTTTATAATGGGCAGCATGTACGAGATGATAATTGTCACGATAGATTGTACGATGTTAAAATCAGATGATAATTTTTTTTATTATATTAAGTCTTTAATGATATTTACATTACACAATTTATAAAGTAAAATATATACTAGAACTATGAACCTAAAACTAAAAACCTTAAAAAAAAATATTGTAATAACTAAAATATATTATTAAAAAGGAGTCCCTTTAGGCAAGGGTCCGAAGATACTGGCAGCGTTCCCCCTTTGAATAGCTAAACTAATTCTTTGTCCGAGGTAGCTGCCAGCTCTTCGGTCTCCTGTGACGACGACTAACCTTTTTGCTATCTCCTTAAAAAGCCTTATAGCGCTAGGACCCCACGGACCAAGGGTGTCGACACCGAATGGGACAAAAACATATTCAGAGCCTAGACCCCTGTATTTGCATGCTTTAGCTTTTTCAGCCGCTTCACAAGCCGCAGCAGCTCTGTTGTTGGTTCCATGTAGATGGGAAGGGGCCAGTATGTCTGAACAGGTTGCATTCCATACCAGCACCCGGCCCATCTTCCATGGAATCAAACTCATACCGTCCGGTCTCTTGCCATCGTCTCTTGCAATACCAGACGGCTCAAGTAGACTTGGCACGTTGACGGTGGCAAGGGACTGGCGTATGATATCGTTAAGTGCTGCATGTCTCGAGAAGCGGCCTGCACTTTTTTGGCATGACAGTCCGTGATGTTCTAGCTTGTCGACGTCAAATAATTGTACATGTGAGATGATATCGTATCCAATTGTTGACGAAAAATTTATCGAAGATCACACCTGACAACCCCGATAATATCGAACGAGATCTTAACATTGTTTGATCTATCGTAAGTGGAGCGTAATCTGATCGTCGTCAGTCTTGTTTTGACTTGTCAATTTTTGAAGTGAAAACTTCTTTAGAATCGTTGTGATTTGAAACTCAATGAAACGAAAACGCGACACTAAAAGGAGACAAACATATACATCTATAGGATTTAGCCTGCGAGAGAATGAGATAGAAGACAGATAAAACAGAGTACAGCACTTTTATGAAGGTTTCACTTCTACCGCGTGTGAACTGCATACATGTTCTTTTTTTGACAATTAATTAGTTAGTAGTATAATTATGCCAATTTTTAGGAAGAAAATATAATTCGTTGAGAAGATTGATTTGAAGCCTACGGTGTTCAGAAGACATATTTTTAAATCCTCTTCCACCCGGACCACCGTAAGGTGCTAATGTGTACAGTCTCCGCATTTTAAATTAAATTAATTTTAATTGGTGAAAATAATAATCAGTTTCTCACTACTTTTCTTATAAAATATTTAGTTATAAAGCATGTATTAACATACTAATTTCTGTTGCCATGAATAACTTCACTCATATACAAAAACGCAAAATAATTTTAAGTACAAACACGATATATACCACTAACCAAATAATAAACATCCTTTCCAGCAAAATACTAAGGCATAACAACAATTTCTAAATTGGTTTCTTCATTTCACTAGTTATAAATATTAAAAAAGTATTGAATTATGTTAAAAAATACATCGTACCTTAACAGTCCATAATCTATACTTATAATAAATCTGTAGAGAGGTCAATTCTGTACATGAAATATATTTCCAAAATAAATATCAGGGGGTGATTAGTGATCGATACTGATGTCAAAAATGCAAACAGTAAAATTTTTGTTTGTCTGTCTGTCTGTCTGTATGTTCGTTAAAGAAACAAAAACTACTCGACGGATTTTAACGAAACTTGGTACAATCATTCTTCATACTCCTGGGCAGGTTATAGTATACTTTTCATTGCGCTAGTAGTGGAGGATGAGGTCCGCCGCCGGAACTCACTCCCCACAGTCTCTGACCCTATCACTGTGTCCAATGATGAGATCTCATCCCTCATCAAAGGACTGAAGCCCAAAAAGGCTCCGGGCGCAGATGGCATCTCCAACCAAGCCTTCAAAAATTTTCCTGAGCAGGTGTTAACCCTTTTGGCTATTATCTTCAACGCCTGCTTCAACCTTAGTTACTTTCCCACCACGTGGAAAGAGGCAACTGTCATTGGTATCCCCAAGCCAGGAAAGCTTCACAATCTCCCCTCCAGTTATCGTCCCATCAGCCTCCTCAAGGCCATGGGCAAACTATTTGAACGAGTTATCCTCACTCGCATGAGGCGCCATCTGTTTCCCACAGACGGTGAACCGCTTGTCATCCCTCACCAATTTGGTTTCCGAGCGAAACACTCTTGTCCCCAACAAGTTCACTGTATTGTGGAATACATCCTCAGCGGTTTTTATCCTCGCCGTCATAAGACCATCGCGGTCTTCTTCGACATAGCGAAAGCGTTTGATAGAGTCTGGCACGAAGGCCTTATCTACAAACTACACAACATAGGTCTCCCTGATCGTCTTGTTCGTCTCGTGGCCTCCTACTTGAAGGACCGTACCTTTCGTCAAAGCCGGTGTCCCTCAGGGCTCCGTACTTGCCCCCCTCCTATATATCCTGTACACCAACGACATTCCCATCCCGTCGAATGGTGTTCAGCTCTCCCTCTTTGCAGACGATACTGCCCTCTACTGCAAAGGCACATCATTACCCTTTATACGGAACAAGATCCAAAAGTCAGTTAATGACTTAGGAGCTTGGTTCCAAAAATGGCGTATCGATTCTATATTATAGTTATGCTATATTAATAGTATAGTTGTAGCACGAATGGGTCGGCTCGACCGGGGAAGGACCACGCTCTCACAGAATACCAGCGTAAAATATCAGCTTAATGCTGCTGTGTTTCGTATGGTGAATGAAGAGAACCGGAGACCTTTTTTACTGGAAAAGAGGCATTCTATATTAGTCATCACGGCTAACAACGCATTTGCATTTAAATTCGCAAACGAAGATAGATGTAGATGTCTATGGGCCACAGCAACTATTTACCATCAGGTGGACTGTGTGCTCGTTTGTCACCCTTATTCTATAAAAAAGGCTACTGTATTCCTATATGGGGTGGTGTAGCAAAAATCGGGTTCCTCGAGCTTGAAAGAGCTAAAAGGTGCTTCATTAAAGTTGGGTACTTAAAGCCCTATAGATTCTCTACTACTGAAATTTATGAATTGAGTAATTTACTTTCGGTAAGAAAACTTTACATTTTAGCAACAGTTTTAAAACTTCATAGTTTCCTAAATTGCCAACCGTCATCAATCACCAGACGTAGAAAATATACAATACCCTACGAAGATTCATTTAAAACTAATTTTGCATCAAAACAGTGTATTAGACGTTCGTTTACTTATATAATGAAATAAACCAAAAGAATCAATATTTACCGTATGAATTACCATGACTGTAAAAAACCGCAGCATACTGGTTAAGAAAACTTACCTATGAAGAAACGGAATCCCTTCTCGAAAACACTGCCTTATAAATTTTAACACTCATACAGACTTCTCACCCTCATCCATACACACACACATTCTTGCACATAATCACGCATAATTGTTTAATTCTTTATTTATTTATGATTTAATTTTTTTATTTAATTCTAATTTAAAGTAATAATATAATTGTACTACGGAAGATCGGGGCCCTCTACTACAGATATCTATTTACTTAAAAGAGGGTACCCAACAATATTGTAACAACTTACTACTTGTTTTAAAGCAATAAATTATTATTTTTGGATATTTATTGAGTATTCCCATTTGGTTGGGCAGAATATATATGTAAAGGGAAAGGTTAAATGTACATAAATATGTATTAAATATACTAATTTAATACATAAATAAATAAAAGCCCAACCAGATTGAAGCCCTCGACAGGGGAAACCAAACGGCGGAGGGTTAGGGGAAAGGGAAAGAAAGCGGCGGACGATGCGGCGGTATCAAGGAGCACTGCCTTCTGCATTTGAGCCCGGAGCGATCCATCACGGAGTCCCAGTCGCATCAGATGACCCGAGAGGCTGACCGGGACTAGCCCGTTCGCAAACACGACTACAGGAATAATTTCGGTCGGGAGACCACCCCACATGTCGGACACCTCGTGAGCCAGGTCCAGATATTTTGTTTGCTTATCTGTTTCGGCTTTCACGAGGTTCTCGTCACACGGAATGGTAATGTCGACCAAAAAAATCCTTGACTTTGCCCGGTCCATCAGCACAATATCAGGCTTAATCGCAAGAATAGTCCTGTCTGTGATGATGGCCCGGTCCCAGTAGAGCCTGGCGCGGTTTTTATTATTATTATTACTATTATTATAGTCTTCCCTTTTATCGATAGTGCAAGTCTAGTTTTTTACAAAATAAGTGCCAATGCGCCTTATAAAAGAAGTTTCGACTTTATTCCGTGCATCAAGCTTTCCCTCCGCTTAGACACTGAGGGTGTCCACTGCGTTAACCGGGATTCTGCGCCATGATCCATTGCGTGCGACCGTCGCATCCACGCGGGATCTGGTCTGGCCAGAATGAGAGGGAGACCTTACCAGGAGTCTTGGCGATAGTAACAAGTAACGGTTCAGCTTTCAAAGAGCGATATATCTATACTAATATTATAAAGAGGTAAAGTTTGTAAGTTTGTGAGTTTGTTTGTAGGAAGTAATCTCTAGAAATAGTGAATAGATTTTAAAAATTCTTTCACCATAGAAAGCTACATTATTCCTGAATGACATAGGCTATATTTGATTGTGATTAATAATATTTTTTAATGGCTCACTTTTAGTACAGACACTTAGTACTAAGAAGCACACAAGATAATTTCATCACAAGTAAAAATGTTAGACGCCCAAAAAAGTGGGCACGGGTCAGCTAGTGTATAATACTTTTTAAGGCACAGGTTCAGTCTCACATGGAATACTGATCTCATATCAGCGCCAGCTGGGAGACCCCAGTGCCAGCTCGTTCCACTTTATCGTAGCCCAGCGGAGAGCGGCTCGAATCGTCGACGTATGAGTTCTTTTGATCGGGTTGACTCACTTGCGCTGCGAAGAAATGTTGCATCTCTTTGCATATTCTAATGAGAAGAATTGTTCGGACTAATTCCAGCTGCTTAATTTCACCATCGCTCATCGCGACAAACCTCGCGGCAGCATCCATGCCATCTGGATGGATGGCGATCCACCACTGTGCGATTTGCTAGAAGTTTTCTTACTCGCACAATTATCTTGTGTGTCGATATGGAACGCGTAATAATCGCCCTGTAATATGGAATATAGAAAATTAATTCCATAGATATGGATGCTCGCCAATAATAAGTCAATAATTATTGTAACTGATATTTAAAATTGAGTGTACTTTCACTACACGTCCAGTTCACGTTATGCAGTGACGCTCATTTATTTGTATAGTAGAAAACCACGAGCGGGATCACGCACTGGGTTGCCTTCGCGCGGAAACGTCACACGCGCCGCGTATAGTAGATATCCCGCTACGTAACTGTGCTCTTGAGTTTTGATGAAACAGACAAGCGCGCAGTGGAAGCCCTGTTGAGAAATCGTTCGATCACATCGTTCGTGTGTGACGGACGAGATCGAAAGTTGGATCGTGGATACGATAAATGACAATTTGTTCGTTTCATTAATCGCCTTGTGGAAGACACCACTGATATTGACATATATTATCGATTCATATTTCTGATCTCTGAAATGACAAATCGTAAAGGCAAATCATATCGTATATGAGGCCCTTAAGAAGTCTTTAAAATGATCACCTGTATAAGCTTTATAAACTTTAAACAAACATCATATTTTATAATTTTGTACATACATAGATTCGAAAACATTACCTTCCTTATGGGGTAGACGGATAAGAAGTAACTTATTTTCCAACTCACCATTATTATAATTTGAACAAAAGACATTATTAAATCTAGAGCCGTTGTTACATTTTTTACTTTTTTCTTTATTGAAGAGTATAAATGTCAATTCACCGGTAATTGCCCAACCGGTTGTCTGAAATTAATATTAAATATTTATTATGGGGGTAACTAGAAGTGTAAAAGTGAAATGGCACAAGCTGATCGCAATTTTCATTCATTTCAGCCTATCAAAAACCCACTGTTGATTGGATTTTGCTATAGTTACTTCACTTGACAGGCGGGTTTTCAACCGCAGTTTATTTATTACTTTAGGTTGCTATCAGGAAGATGTTGCTGCCCATTCCTGTTTCAGTTTCCCTCTGTCACCCCTTACGACACCTACGGGATGATTTAGGGCAGTGGATATTCCTATTTGCCTATGTGAAATGTCTCAGAGAAATCGTAAGTTTTATGAGAAATGTCAAACCAGTTTCAAAGAAGTATTTTATATAAATAAGGCTGACAAAGGAGCACGCATTTCATCTGATAGTAAGCGAATGCGATGTCTCTTCTGAGGTTCAAAATCGAAAGCTTCGTAAAGAATAAAAATGGTTTCCGGTTCTCAGCACTAAAAGCTATATAGACCTACCACTTAAAATGGGTACAATTTGTAAGTGTTTGTTCCACCATCAAGTGTTCGCTAGTGTCACGACCGTCAATGAGTCACACGCGCACTACGTGCTGTGTATGCCAGCACTGGCTGGCATGCTGTGTTGTGAGAGAACAAGAAACTATCTTTGTGGATGGTAACGAAATATTCCACCTTAATTGAGGATAGGTTGTAGGTATCTATGGGTCACAATATACAGTAAGCATCAGAGGACGTTGCTTTATTGTTTGTCTCCCTTATTTCTTTTAAAGCATGGTTAATTTGTAGAATACGTTAGAGTATCCCCATTACAGTCCTTAAGTTTTATTTATTTATTTATCACACCCTATCAGAAGTCGACAACTGAACATATGACTTGCCCATAAGTTGTCCCATAGGAGCATGTTTGCCATAGTTTATATACTTGGCAACAACAGTATTTTACTATTTTGAGTGTTTAACAGGAATATGCTGCTACTAGTCACTTCTTTCAGTTTTTCTCTGTCACCTATTACGTCACCCACGGTGATATAGCTGCCCCGTTAGTCTAGTGGCCGTTAAAGTGATTTCTGATCATGAGGTCCCGGCCGGTTGGGCAAAAATCAGTTATTGGGGTTTTCTGTCAATAATTTTTCAGTAGCAGCCCGAAATCAGGAAGTTGGCTGTGTGTTTGATCTCTCACGAGACGTAACGAGACATTTCATCTTAGTCCTCAGGGATGACAACGCATCTGCATTTTGATTCTTTATCTAGGATAGAGGTCTTTAGGCCACAGCATCCACTTACCATCAGTTGGACTGTATACTCGGGCGCCACCCTCATTCTATAAAAAATAAACCATTCGGGCACTATAATCCTGTCCTGCTCAGATGGCTAGTCTCCGCTGAGACTGACTGCAGTGACCGAAATTCTGTCAAGAGGACATTATTGTTATTATAATGGAAAAGTGGATTCTCTTACGCTGCCACTACTGGGCAAAGTTCAATTCACTTACAGCTATTTCTAGATTATCTTCAATAAAATCGTCCGATGTTTCATCTACCAACACACATGCTGATTGTGCTGCATCATTTAACGAAATCGGTTCTTCTATTTCTAGAATTGCGAGATCGTTTTCCACTTTTTCGTTTGTTTTCGTATAGTTTTCGTGAAGTATTATTTTGCTAATCTGTAATGAAAAAAAAAAAGACATAACAATAGAAAATTAAAAATACAAAACACTACTTTACTTAATATTTGTACCTCAATAATAACCACCTAGCGACCTGCGCAATAGTTGTTATTCGAAAAACATTTTTGATATACCGACATGAAACGTGATCCTCAAATCACTTATTGTTATGCACAAAATTCAGATGATTAAATTATTGCTTTGTAATTTAAGTATTTATCTATGCAAATAAATATAATTTAAGTGTCTGTTTGTAATGACAAAATAAGATATCTTTATTAAATGCATATGAAAGTATATACGGTACTTATAAAACAAAAAAACTTTTTTAAAATGTTTTGTCTGCCAGTCTGTTTGTTCCGGCTAATCTCCGAAACCAATTTGACATGAATTTATCTGGCAGATAGTTGATGTCATAAGGAGTAACAAAGGATATTTTTATTTTAGAAAAACAATTAGGGTCCGGGCAAAAAAATCAGAACCCATTAAATCCAACCATAATACATTCCATGCGGACGAAGTCGCGAGAAACAGCTAGCTGTAAATATTTAGTTCCATCCTCACGTTTTACGGCCGTAAATGCTACAATCCTTTTGGCGTCCACTATATTAGTAGTGGTAGTTATATCCTACCAAAAACATAAGTATGAAAAATGGCCAAGTTCGGTACAAAAGACGTATGGGGTTGTCAGCTTCACTGATGAAAGAGTTGAGATCAGAACGGACGTCAAGCTCCATAGCAGTTACTTAAATCACAGATTGTATAGGAATATACAAAGATCTTGGAACTGACTTTGTGGCTACTGATTATTGTGTTGCATGATTGCTTTAGAACGGAAAGTTGTTACAAAAATGTTAATTTATTTAAATAGTGTTGACAATGTATTCTCAACTACAATGGTTAGAACTGCATGCATATTTGGTTTATCAAATTCACCTTAACAGCCCTCTCGTTCTCTCCTAATGAAAGCGATGATTTCTTTCCCAATAGAACGATAACATTTTCAGTATCAACAGTTGCATCGGTTCGAATAACACATCGAGCAGCTGAAATACAAATTTGTATTAATTAAAGCCACTAAATTAATTCTTGCGAACACTGCCTCTTATAATCCCGTGGATATCGTAAAAGTCCCAAAGACATCTACATCTTTCATGGATAAAGAAATAAAATGCAGGCATTTCACGTAGTAGAGCCACGCTGCAGCTATATATTATGGATGCAGCACGATTGGGTTAGCTCCACCGGGGTATGATCACGCTCTGACATAATACCAGCGTAAAATAGAAACTTAATGCTGCCGTGTTTCGTATGGTGTGTGTATATAATCTTTATAATGGAAACAAGGCATTCTATTTTAGTCCTCAGTGGTGAGCGAATCTGCATGTTGATTCCTCATCGAGGATAGATGTAGATGTCTTTGGGCCTCAGCATTCGCTTACCATCAGAGGGACTGTGTACTCGTTTGTCAATCTTATTCTATAAAAATGGTAGTCACCCCTAAGGACTAAGCTGGAATGCCTGATCTGGAAACCAGTACAACAAATAAAAGGGTCTCCGGTTCTCTACACTCCACACGAAACACAGCACAGCAGCATTGAGCTGTTATTTTATGTTTGTATTCTGTGAGAGCGATTCTTCCCCTCTTGGGTCGACACTTTCGTGCCGCAGTTATAATGTAGCTGCAGCATTGCTCTCTCACGTTACAACTTTGAAATTAACATTTTACTTGACATTATGCTGACTTTTCAATCGTCAGATAAAAGTTATCCAACAAATAAAGTATAACCTGACTGAATATAAAAGTGAAACAATGAACTATTTTATTCATACAACAACATTATTTAATCTTTTTATATTGTATTTTATCACATGATTAAATTTTAATGAAGATTGGAAAATCTCCCCATAGTAAAATAATTAACCGTAAGAGTCCATAACCAAGGAACAAAGAATAAATACGTAGTTAAAACATACCAACTTTAAATAGCAGCCTTTCTTATAGCTATAGAGGCTTATTTTTTTCTTTCTGTTTAAAATATCACTACCTTTACTCTCAGAGTAGTATTCTCCTAAGTTTTTTTGGTCATTACTGGAATCTGTCGCAACAACTTTACTATATAGATTGTTTTTAATGCCTTGGCTGGCACTGACTCCAAAAATTACTCTTTAGGTATTGTAATATTCAAATAACAATAATTGTGATTTTCCTTCTAAATTTCTTTTTTCTTAGCAACAAAAAATATTATTTGTAACTTTTTAGTAGTGTTGACAATGTTTTGAAGTCGGTTTTTATTTTTTTTGGAAAAATTTTCTTTATTACTGGAAACGATTATCAATCTTAGTACTAAGGGATGACAACGCATCTGCATTTCGACTCTTAATCAAAGATAGATGTAGATGTCTATAAGACACAGCATCCACGTACCATCAGTTGGACTGTGTGTATGCTCGTTTGTCACTCTTATTCTATAAAAAAAAATATTGGTGCCGGCAGGATCGAACCCATGTTACTCACATACTGTGAAATTTACATCGAACGCTTAGCCCCTGAGCTAACACGGTTAAACAAGCCGTAGAATTTTTTTTTTTATATTCTACTAAGCCAGTGCTTGTCTACGATCCCATCTGATGGTAAGTGGTGATGTAGCTTAACATGGTGAAGCGCACTGACTTAAAAAAAGCCTATTCACTCTTGCCTTGAAGACACACACTGTAATCGGATGGAAAGACAGATGCTGTCAACTTATTGCACTCCTTTGCTGTACGCATGATGAACGACGTGGCGAACCGTTTCGTTTGAATGCGTGGTAAGTCAACAACGAAAGGGTGGAGACTGGCCGAACGTCTGGATGTCCGATGGTGGAAAGGAGAGGGAGGAATTAAATAGTGCAATTCCTGCGCACACTCTCCGAAATGCATCCTGTAGAAAACCGAAAGGCTGGCTACTTTGCGTCTGTGTACGAGGCTGGTAAGATTGGTTTTAACCAAATTCGGGTCACCAATAAGCCTCTTAGCACGCCTTTCCATTGAGTCCAAAGCTGCTAGGTGGCATTTTGCAGCACCAGCCCATATATGGCAGCAATACTCCATGCATGACCGGACTTACGCTTTATATAAAGTTTATTCTTTATGTAAGCAGCTATCTCAGCGTGAAGTATCGCCGCACCTTTGCAAGAACTCCCAGCTTCCTTGCAGCTGCTTTGGCCTTGGACTCAATGAACCGACCTAAGTTCAGATTTGAGGATATCTCAAATCCTAACAATTGAAGGCGGTCGGTATATTCCAGTGATACATTTCGGAAAGAAGGAGCCAAGGTGAGTTGGCTCCTTTTTGCAGTGAAGAGACACGATTGTGTTTTGGAGGCGTTGAATTTCACAAGTTTGTCATCGCCCCATTCGGAGACTGCCTATAGTGTGAGATTCACACGCTCTACCATTGCTTTTCTTTCGGACTGGATTTGATCCCGACTGGCCCGAGGACTTGGTTAGTATCTCTCCACAACTGTGCTATCGTCTGCATACCCATAGATACCGGGCATAAGCAGATCATTAATATGCAGCAGGAAGAAAGTTGCGGAGAGAACGGACCCCTGAGGAACACCAGCGTTAGTCGCCATAGGATCGGATGAGCAGCCATCAACGACGACCCGTAGAGACCGTTCACTCAGAAAGTCCTTTATCCATTCAATCAGACCAGGGGATAAGCCGTACGCTGGAAGCTTACCCAAAAGACTAGTGTGCCAAACTCTGTCAAAGGCCTTCGAGACATCAAGGGAAACAGCAAGCGCTTCCCCACTGTTCTCGAATGCCTCGCCCCATACGTGTATGGCATACGCTAGAAGGTCCCCAGCTGACCAATTTCAGCGAAACCCATATTGCCGGTCCCTAAAGAGGTCATTCTGTTCTAGGTATGCCATTAAGCGGGCGTTCAATATACGCTCCATAATCTTGCAGAGTATGGAGGTAATTGAGATTGGCCGATAATTGGCAGGGTCGGCACGGCTGCCTTTTTTTGGAACAGGCTGCACGTTGGCCAGCTTCCAGGATTTTGGTACTATTCCAGTCCTAAATGAGAGGCGGAACAAGCGTGTCAGCACAGGAGACAACTCAGGTGCACAAGCCTTTAGAACTATAGCTGGTATACCATCTGCTCCACTAGCTTTGTTTACGTCTAAACACCGCAAGGTTTTAAGAAACTCCTTATTTGTTATACGAATCTCCGATATAGAGGTTCCGCAGTGAGGTAATTTAGGTGGAACGTTGTTGCCACTGTCCAGACGTGAATTGTAGGCAAAGAGAGACGCGAACAGGTCCGCTTTCTCTTTAGCCATATGCGCCAGTGTGCCATCTGGTTTTAGCAGCGGAGGCAGTGTAGGCCGACAGAAGTTTGTCTCGACCGCTTTGGCGAGAGACCAAAAAGCTCTAGTGCCGGATGGTCTGGCAGAGAGTTTTGCGCCAATATGTTTAATGCGATCGAGACTAGCTTTCCGTAATGCTTTTTTGTAGGACTTGGCGGCCTGGTTGAAAGTTCTCTTCTTGGAGCTAATATCCGGAGCATTACGGTTTCGAGCGACAACCCAGGATAGGTACGCTAAATGCTTGCGCTTTTCAGCTTGGGCGCATTCAGCGTTAAACCATGGGCGAGTTTTGCTACCGGTGGGTGCGTCAGAGAAGGGATGAAATACTCCATAGCTTGACGCAACACATCCGTTATCGCATCCGCGCAGCTCGACGGATCTGCAGAAGAGAAACAGACCTCTCGCCAAGTATAAGATGCAAAAGAGTGTCGCATCTCATCCCAATCAGCTGACTTATACCTCCATATTCGTCGAACACCTTGGGATTCGTAATCAGGTGGAGAATATGACGATACAGATTTCACCAGACAGTGGTCAGATGTACTCAAAGGGGGGGGGGGGAACCTGTACTTCATACTTGTCTGGTTCGGTAGTCAGCAGAAGGTCCAAGCAATTTGGTGTGCGAACGTCTACATCGGGTACCCCAGTCGCTTCCTTTACCAGCTGAGAAAGACCTAGCGTCAAAGCAAAATTCCATGCTTCTCTTAAAGCATGGTCGGTCCTCTGGTATGGGAACAGCCAGTCTTGGTGACAAGCGTTAAAGTGTGCAGTAGGATACTGATTTAGGGCCACGTCAGCAGCTTCACTAAGAAGATCAAATAATCGTGTTGTCTCCTGGTCACCGCCGTGCGATCGATAGACACAATCATGAAGGATTTTATCGATACCTGTATCTACCATCACCCAGATTGTCGAAAAAGTGGGGTCTTCAAGGTGACAGAGACGCTGGAAGCAGATGTCATTGCGGACGTACACACATATTCCGGCACGTGGATGGAATTTGTGCTCCAGGGAGAATCCAGGATAGTCAAGGTACGCCGCATTCAATGGACATCCAATTTACGTCTGCCTCAAGAAAAGTAGGTGCGGCTTCTCAGTCTCAAGAGGGTAATGGACTGCGCTGAGATTAGAGTGCAATCCTCGAATATTAGTGAGGTGCACTTTTAGTGAGAGGACGTGCAACCGCTGTTTACCACTACTTTTCTTTTTAATTGACATATTAAGTGTTGAGAGTGAGTAAGGATGGAGAATGGCAGTTGAACAAGGCGTTGCATTAGCAACCAAACGATACTATCGGAGTTACTGTGCCCATGGGAACTTTGCATGGGACGCCCGAACCCCTCAGAGATTGCCATCGGGTCCTCTCGCCCGGTCGCTAACCGGCACGATGGAGCCTAGGATTTTTCGCTAATTGGCGGGGCAGCCTTTCATGAGTAGCTAATTCACTAATTGGGCGCCCCAACTACCTGCGGTCGGCCAGTGGAACACCGTGCTTCGGATTCCGCTATCCTTCACGACCAAGCACCCGACACAGCAACAACTGACGCTTCGTGCCCGGTTTACATACACGACGCTACTGTTCAGACCCATTCTCCATATGGCTTCACCAAACATCATGCCGGAACACGACAACGTCATTTGGCGACAAGACTATGCATTGGTGGGTGGTAACCGAAAAGCCAGCGGCCGAAATCTACCACCGGAATTAGTGCTGCTCGTTTAGCACTACCCGGGGGACACGTGTAGGGTGTCAGATTTCAAGTATTTCATACGGACGCGAGCAGCCTCGTCCCCAAAATATATGTACCTGCAGCAGGGTTATTCACTGGCTGCTTACTTACCTGTGAGAATATATCTATCTGATAACAACACACCGTCGCAATAATACTCGAATTGGTTGCTTGTCCCGTTTTTCAAGAATATCGCTGTTATCCATGGGAAGACAGATCTGGCTATGTCATTAAAGGTTCCATTAAGATTGCATAGCTGTTGTACCTAAAAAAAATTACAGTGATTTCTTATATTTACGCGAACACTACACATTGAATAAAACTAATTTTACGGATTATATCGCGTTTAATCAACTTATTTTTATTAATTCCCGCGTTTCGGGTGCTATAAAGCAGCATTATTTTAATTAATACCTGTATAAAAATAAGTTGATTAAACGCGATATAATCCGTAAAATTAGTTTTATTCAATAAAATAAATAGTTTGAAAAAATACAAATAAAAAAATACACCCCAATGGGTGGAATAATAGGGGATGAAGTGTTTAATGTAACAATATACAACCCCCAACTAACTCGAAACACTATTTAAATTTCGTTTGGGTGTGTATAGCATACCCAATTTATTTCACTTTTAGTACCTAAGTGCCTCTTTTATCTCTTCTCTTCTCTTAGCTAAACTTGACAGACATTAAGTCCGCCTACAAACATTACCATTACTATTATATGTATATGAAGTTAAAATTAGTTAAGATATATTTTTACTTATTTATTATTATTTATACTTGGCAAATGTGACTTGTGATTACATATGGATCTCATATTACAAGGGTCTTTCACTGCTGGCCGTATGAGGAAGCTCAAAGTCGCTGAGCGCGCTACGCATACATGCATATATGCATATTAATTCAGGATTAAGCTGCTTTTTAACGCTGGTAATCTGTGCTTCCCCGGTCAAGCCGACCTATACGTGCTGCAATCACGATATAGCTGTAGCATGGCTCTACCACGTATAAAATATACGTATAAAATATATATGTGTCTCTCCTGCCCACAGGAACGGGTTAGGGTTAGGGTACGACACTGAAAGGGTTAGGAGAAATTACTCCACCGCGATTCTCCTGTGTCTGTTATTGGATTTCACATATTTTCTAAATATTTCATTACTAAGATTTTTAAAATTTTCCTCAAGATATTTCCCATCACCGAGCGCGAAGTACTTAATTCAAGACTTAAAATTATAACTAACCATTTCATAGGTTTCAGTTTGAATCGAACCCAGGTCGCTCGCCTACTGTGAAATTTACGGCGAGCGCTTAGCCTCCGAGATATCACGGTTGCAATATACAAATATTCACCCGAAATGTAACGTCATATTTTATTCTATAAATAAGACTCATCTTTTTTTTGGGTGATCATTAATTGATATTATTTTAATTGGCAAAAGTTTTCAAAACACATGTCTGTAATTGGAAATATGTATATGTTAAGAAGAAATAATAATTATTCAGGTTTATTTATTAATTTTTTTCAAATAAACGAGCAGTGCAGGCAAACGGGCATGCGGAACATCTGATGGTAAGAGTCGACCGCCTCCCATAAACCACTGCAACACTGGGGGAATTGTACGAGTAGTTGCATTTCTGGCCTTTTAAAAAAGAGTAAGTTCGTTTCTTAAAGGTCCTGAAGTTGCATCAGTCCGGGAAAATGGCCGGACGGAATTATTCTTTACTGCCGTAAACGAACTTAGCATGAAATATAATAATATTTAGCCTACTGGCAAAACTGAACTTAATTTTAGCCGTTTATTCTTATACGTGGTAGAGCCACGCTGCAGCTATATTATGGTTATAGCGCGAATGCGAATGGTAGGACCACGATCTCACAAAATTAGTAGATATTTTGTAAAAGCGTGGTCCTTCCACGTAGAATAGCTAATTCTGTGTTTTTTATGTTGAATTTAGAGAACCGTAGACTATTTTAACTGGATACGAGGCGTTATATCTTAGCCCTCAAGGTCGATAACGCTTCTGATTTTTGATTCTTAATCGACGATAGTAGATAGATGTCTATTAGCCACAGCCTCTACTTACTGTCAGCTGTACTGTGTGCTCTTTTGTAACCCTTATTCTATAAAAAAACATAATATAAGTAAACTAAATACTAGTCCCTTAAAACATCGAAGTACACAGGTGAAATGTCGGTAGAGTTTCCGTAAATAGCGGCTTGTCGCCTGTAATGCCCTTGCCCCTTGCGTATGTTCGCACGCGCTTGCGGGGTCACATGTGTAGTTACGCCTCATTTAAATAACAATACAATACAATTTAAAGTTAAAGTTAAGGTCAATGCCAAAAAAATGAACACTTTTTAGAATCGTGTGACTGTTGTTTGTCTTAAAAAAAACTTGCTTGTATGATATTATATATATATTGTTAACATCCCGCTTTGAAAATTAACAATTTTCAAATATAGTAAGTTATAGATTTCGGTCTGATTTTGAGAATGCGAGTTTTTATCAGATCTCCACTTTGAGGTCCCAGGAAGCCGTTCCGACTATTTCCGGCTGGACGTTCGACCGTGTGTATGTATGTGTGTGTGTGTGTGTGTGTGTGTGTGTGTAAATAAAATTTTGTCGTACGATATATTTCGAGCGAATCATCCGATCGAGGTGGTCGCACGGCGTTTGAAAGTGTTCATTGATATTTCGAGCTGATTAGATTTTCAAGTCGTCCAAAGCCGTTTCAAAGATTGTCAAAAAATAAAAACTAAAAAAACAAAAATTAAATAGATATTTGAGCGTTGTCCTCGAAAATAAGGGGGAAGTTCCAGGGATAGTCTACAGGGTCAACCACATTTTTATTTAAATGCAGTGTTTCATACTATAATATTTAAGTATATGTAGAAAGGGTCATTAGAATTTAGAGAACTTAAATGGAAAGCTTTATTCCCACTTCTTATGAAGGATGTTATTATAATGTATAGGGTCACACGAAAAGGCTTTTAGAATAGAATAGAATCACCTTTATTCAATATAGTACTACTACCACCGGTTCGGATAAATCCTCTGTCCTGGGAAGAACCAGCAAGAAACCCAACGGGACTTTTCTTTTAAATAAGGTTTGGTGGTTTGGAATTTTGTTTACAAGAATTCTGTCTAGCTACACCGGCGCCGCCGCATGTGAAATGGCGCAGGTACCGTCACATATATTTTATTTAGACTTTTTTTATAATAAGATTATTTGAGACTGATAATATAATAATATTAAATAAATAAAATGAACTATATCGAAAAAATAATTTTAATACCAATCCATTTATAACAATCTACGATATTTCACGTATCACCTTGAGAGTCAATTAATTTTTGTTCGATAAAATGCCTATACGTATAGAATGAAGTAGATAGTGCTATTACAAAGCAATTTTACTCGAAAGAAAATATTATTTTGATTCACTAACACTAACATTAAAATGTAAAAATAGGGATTGTAACATTTATTTCCTATGAAATTAAACTTTTATCTTATATTTATGCCGCACTTGTGGTTCAAAATGATCATAAATAAATTCTTTTTCGTGAAATATTTTTATTTTATATTCCATTTTCATTTGAAGGTTCCACTTCTACCGCGTGTAAACATATGTTTTTTTTTCTAAAGTGTCCCTTTTTAACGTCAGACCATAGTCTTCTGTTATGACACCCATGGGACAAAATGTGGTGATGAATCTAATGCCGCCACTACATGGTAATATGTACGAATGTAGTTGTTAAATATCTTAGTATATAATTGATGATGGTTTCCTAACCGATTTCGATTACTGGCATTACTTTTTGATAGAAAAAGGTTGACAAACGAGCACACAGTCCACCTGATGGTCAGTGTATGCTGTGACCCATATACATCTTAATCTATCCTCGATTGAGAATCGAAAATTGAGATGCGTTGTCACTCTTGGGGAATAAGATGGAATGCCTCCTTTCAAGTAAGAAAGGTCTCCGGTTCTCTACAATAACCATACAAAACACAGCAACATTAAGCTGCTATTTTACACTGGTATGGTATGGTATAAAAAAAAGATTGAAGCAAAACATTTTCAGAACCCTCACAACATCTTCCGTGTACTTTTTTCGCATTAAAGTATTTTTGCGCAAATAATTTTGCCGTAATATTGCGTAAATAATGTGTAGAAACTGAACGACGGTTGTGCAATGGAGCGGGGAAATCGGTGTACACAAAAGCACGCTCTTGTGCAGAGAATTTGTAAAAGTCTGTTCACATTTAAGATGATTGTAAAAATATAAAAGCTACATGAGGGAAGAATTGTTTAATTTTAATTGACTGCCCTGTTGGTCTAATGGTCGCAAACGCGGATGCTGATAATGAGGTTCTGGGTTTGAATTCCAGGTGGGGCCAAAGAATCAGTTGTTTAGTTTTTCTGTCAAGAAATTCTTCTGAAAATTAAAAAAAAAAGAGCAGCCCGGAGTCGGAAAGTTGGCGGTGTTTCATCACCGTGCTTCGAAACGCATATACAGACGTTGGTCCTGTATGTAATCACTCTACGGTCATGTCGGATTACCGTCCCTTCGGAAGTGAAGGAATAGAGAGTGCACGTCACAGTGAACAAGTGAAGCCGGCAACAGTAGAGTGTGTGTTTGCTGTACTGCCATATGTCGGATATGTCACTGACCAGATTGGTTACATCTTGAAGCGTGCTTCCACTAAAACATACTTCAAGCCGCCGAAGAAGATTAGTTAGTTTTTACCAACAGTCAAGTGTAATCTCCCTCTTCAAGATGAAGGAGTGTACAAGCTTGATTGTGATTGTAGTCTCTCTTACATAGAACAAACTAAAATAGCAATAAAAACCCGCGTTAAAGAACACAAATAGCTGATGTAAAGAATTTACGATTCGGGAAATCGGTGAACACGTACAGGATCGCCCCCGTCACTACATCAGATTTGATAGACCACAAGTCCTCGCTCAGGAACACCGATTCCTTCCAAGGATGATTCGCGAGGCTATTGAAATAAAAAAAACATCTTAATTTCAATAGAGCAGGTGACTGGGTGCTACCATCTGCTTGGGATCCTATAATTAAAATTAAATACCAACCCAAGTATACAACTGCAATACTTCAAGATACTATAAGTTCGTACTGCGTAGATTGGAACAAAAATTTATAATTTTAATCTCGAGGTAGCCGTGGTTAACTATGACATTGGGACGTCAAACACCTGAGTCCCTCCCGTGGCCATGGGTGCTGTAAAGTGCTCGAAACGTTGGGAATATAAAGTAAATTAATAAACGCGATAAAATCCGTAAAATCTAGTTTTATTTAAATGTATAGCGTTTGCGTAAATCTTCACGATTTAATTATTTTTAATTTGACAATACCCAAATACTTCCTTCCTAAAATACTTTCTTTATTTTGACACAGGTTGTAGCCCAGAGAGCAAATTGACCGCTGTAAAGTTTTGAGAGTTGTTTTGAATTTTCTCACGCATTGTATTGTCTTGTATTTCTTCAGAAGACGTAAGAGTGTGGAAAAACTTAAAATATAAAATTAAATCTGTTTTTTTTTAATATATAATAAGGGTGAAAACGAGCACAAAGTCCACCTGATGGTAAGTGGATTCTGTTGCCCATAGATACATTTATCCTCAATTAAGAATCAAAATGCAGATGCGTCGTCACCTCTGAGGATTGAGATGGAATGCCCCCTATCCAATAAAAAGGGTCTCCGGCTCTCTACACTCATCAAATGAAACACATCAGCATTAAGTTGCTATTTTACGCTGGTATCCAGTTAATGTTGTGTTTCGTGAGTTGTGACCTTCGACAAAAAATTTCAAGATCTGCGGCTAAAAAGTCGTTGAAATTAATGATTGCCAATTGAACATAATATAACATTTATATTGAACTATAAAATAATTTTACATATACAATTTTCTCTGACACTGTTACATATTTATTTTTTAATTGCCTTAGTTATAAAAACTCTAAATTAACGTTTTAGTGAGGGTGCACACTTGATTTTTTCTGTTTAGGTTTTCGTTTAGGTTTTACGGACACCTGAAAGCAGGCGTTTCATTGAAAATATTCTACACAGCGCATATACTGGTAATATTTCTTAGTGCTTACTTCTAATACATGAAGATCGTTTCGGAAAGCAAATTCGGAATAAATAACGCAAAAAACCACATCGCGTTATACTAAGCCAATCCAAACGCAGCTCTTGCGTACTTTAGGTACGTGCCGTCGCACACGAAATAAAATTTCAATTCATCATGCGCCAATTCCTAATGTAAAGAAATAGATGTGTGCCTCGAAGTCATGTAGCGCCTTATTTAAATGACGCCAATCTACTTAAAACGAGTGCCCTGAGAAAATTACACCTTGCTACTCTATTATTCTCGACAATAACAAATCAGAGACCGGTATGTTGACCGTCATTCGCTAGTAACAACTCGACACCGCACAGCTGCATTTCGAGGCAGCTTCAAATTTGCAGCAACCCACTGTTTGAATGATTTACCACCACCTATTCATTCCTTAAAAACATTAAATAGTTTTAAAAACAAATTAAAGTTGCATTATTTAATACAACAAGTTCAAAATATGTAATACAGTTATGTTTCGGACGCAATCATCATTATCATCATCATCATTACAGCCCTTCACAAGTCCACTGCTGGACATAGGCCTCCCCCAAGAAATACCACAAAGCACGGTCCTGAGCCACCTGCATCCATCGACTTCCTGCATATCTTACCAAGTCGTCACTCCATCTAGTGGGGGGACGCCCTACACTTCGTCCGCCGGTACGAGGCCGCCACTCGAGAACCTTTTTTACCCATCGGTTGTCGATTCTTCGAGCTATATGGCCGGCCCATTGCCACTTCAGCTTACAAATTCGTTAGGCTATGTCAGTCACTCTGGTTCTACTGCGGATATCCTCATTTCTAAGTTTATCACGCAGTGAGACTCCAAGCATAGCCCTCTCCATAGCTCGCTGAGCGACCTTGAGCTTCCTCATCCGGCCAGTAGTGAAGGACCACGTCTCCGTTCCGTAGGTCATCACCACTGGCAACACGCACTGGTTGTACAGCCTCGTTTTCAAGTTTTGAGGTATACCTGACGAGAAGATGTGCCGTAATTTCCCGAATGCTGCCCAGCCGAGTTGAATCCGTCGATTGACCTCTCGGTCGAAGTTGGACTTACCTAGTCGGACTATTTGTCCCAGGTAAACATACTCGTCAACAACTTCGAGCTTAGTGCTCCCAACAACTACCGGCATAGGTGTGACATGTACATTAAACATGATCTTTGTTTTCTCCATGTTCATCTTAAGACCTATCCGTTGGGAGGCACTATTGAGGTCATTGAGCATAGTGCTTAGGTCCTCCAGCGATTCTGCCATAAGGACTATATCTCTATATATCTCTATGAGGATATCTCTAGATATCCTCATACATTTCCTCCCACTCCTCATCAGAGTTTGCCGAGGTTGGTGCGTAAACCTGTATGACCTTCAGCGAATACCGTTTGGTGATTCTGAGTATAAGGTACGCAACCCTCATCGACACACTCCCAATCTTTACAACGTTGTTAACGAGAGTCTTGTGGACGGTAAATCCGGCACCTCCTTGGGACAGATTGTCGCCCTCCCGGTGATAGAACAAGTTGCCGGATTCGAGGATTACCGTGTCCTCCCCATCTCTTTGGACCTCGGATAATCCTATAATATTCCAGCGCAACTTGTCTATCTCTTCTTCCAGCTCCAGGATCTTCTCATCAGTCCTCAGGGTGCGTGCGTTATAAGTTACCAGGTCGAGTCATCGTAGGTGGCAACCGAACCTCCACCGGAGATTCTTAGCACCCCCTGCCCCGCCGTTACCATGGTCGCCACCGTAGCCAGGAATAGCGGGGCTGCCGGGGACTGGGGGCCGTCTCTTCGTTACTATCATGGGGGGTATATTGCCATAGTTGCCACGCTTGGCGAGCGGGTTGGCAACCACAGTTTTTTATTGTTGTTTTGCTGTTATAAGAAAGATGCTGCTGCCCATCCTCTGCCTCAGTTTCCCTCTGTCACCTCTTACGACACCCACGGGAAGATATGGGGTAGTGAGTATTCTTACCCGCCACTACACGGGGGTTTCGGACGCAATATGGTAATAATATTTATATTGTCTTACACTTTTTTTTTATTTACTATCTTCAAATAATATTTTTGATTATTGGGGTGTTTCTTTCTGTTTGATGAATTATTATTTATTTATTCTTCTTTAGTTTTAATCTTGTTTCTTTTTCCAAAAAAAATCTAGCCGCTCTCGTAATATGGCGTGTCTCTTTGATTACAGAATATAGATTATTTTATGAAAAAAGTAAAATATGTCTTCCCCATAGAGCTAAATTTTTTATGTGTAAGTATGTGTAGGTATTATATAAATATATGATTATACTATGCACCGTTTATACAACTACTCTATAACATTTATTCACTATGTGTGTATTAACTGTGTTCATTAGCACTACTCTCTAGCTAGTATAATAATTATTAATAACTCTGTAATTCGTAGTTACGCTTATTTTTTGGACAATTTGAGGTTCACACACCGACTTGTCAGTGAGGTCACAAGGCTTCAACTGAAAACCAGCGCTGTCTTTGCAGCATTATGCTGAGTTGGAGACCTGTTTGATGTCACATTTTTATTTTAAATATTTTTTAATTTGTTATTTGTTTTTTTGTTTCATTATTAGTTAACGATGTGCATATACCGCTTATTAATAAATTTTAATGCGTAAGCGGTCTTAGACGTGTGCATGCATATTTTTGCCCCTTGCATTTGCATATTTCTTGAATTGTGTGTAAAATGTGTACATATCAAATAAATAGTTCTTTCTTTCTTTCTTTTAGAGTGACGGAATTCCAAATCTGAATTCCTGATGCCAAAACCTAATTAGGAAAGGCCTTCTGCCTAAATGACTACTAAATTCGTGTTAAAACACATGTGTTTCGTACGGTGAATGTAGAGAACCGGAGACCCTTTTTACTGGATAGGAGGCATTCCATCTCGATCCCGAGGGGTGACGACGTATCTGCATTTTGATTATTAATCGAGGGAGATGTGTGCTCGTTTGTCACCCTTATTCTATATAAAAATCTAAACACTTTAAGAGACAATAAATAACCGTTTCTATACTTATACACATTCCTTATGCTGCAGTAAGTCAATTAACAAAGAAAATATTTTTTTTATGACCACACTGAACGAAGCATTGATAAATATAACTAAAACAATGTTATATTGCTATTATGTATCAATGTCAATATCACTTTGCTAAACTGTTATAATGAAATTATTGTTCATACTAATGCAAAGTCAATATTCCTATATACAGGATGGAAAAAATGAACAGGACATGCAGGGAAAGTACATTAAATATTGAAGATATCAAATATTACTCAAAGAAAACATTCCTTTGTTTTTCGAAATAAGAATAACCACATTCAAATATTTTTTAAAAAAGTTACCTGAGCCGGGAATTGTACCAACTAAAAATGCAAAAATTAGACAATCAATCGCTATTTTATTTGACCAATCGATAGGGCCTATGATAAGGATAAAATATCTCGAATAAACATTGTATCTAACAATTAAAGGAGACTATGAAATCTAACTATTCGTGTAGAGAGCAGAAAGTATATGAGTATTCCGACGAAGACGGATTGGGAGCCACTTGAGCTTAGTGCGGTATTCTCAGACATGGTCATATTTACGAAGCCCAAATATGAACCGTATACAGAGATTTTGGAGTCGCTCAAGTTTGTTAAGTTGCTCCTCGGCGATATTAAGCTAACAAATGTCAGCATAGTCGAGGATAGGGAGTAGTAAAGATTGTGCAAGCGTAATTTTGGTAGAAATGGGTAAAAAGTAGTTAAGCCTCCGGAGTGAAGCATGTGCTGCAATAATTTTACGGCTCACTGTATTAATTTGCGTATTCCAAGAAAGACTGCAATCCTTTGATACCTAAATTTTCAACAACGTCATTATAATGGATAGGAACACCATTAAATATGACGGGTTGTAGTTTGATATTTTTTTGTTTTGAAAATCATTCTTGAACTCCCAATAATTATGGCTTGGGATTTTAAAGGGTTCACCGTTAACCCATAAGAACGACTCCAGTCGAGAATACAAGCCAGATCCTTATTGGTACATTCCACTGCTTTGGGAAGATCTTCAATGGTTGTTTGTAAGTATATTTGGAGATCATCTGCATACAAGTGGTAGAGAGAAGATTTGGGATCTAATCGTATTAATAAAGATCGCGAATAAAAGAGGAGATAAGACGCCACTTTGTGGAACGCCAGATACGGTATCAAGCAACGAAGAAAGTCTACCTTGGACACGAATGTGTTGCCGGCGCCCAAACAAATAACTATGAAACCAGGAAATTGCAGTTGGAGATATTTTAAGAGAACGCAGAATCCCTAACAGGATGTCATGATCAACAGTATTAAAAGCATTGCTGAAATCTAGCAAAAATAATAATATGACTTGATGATTTTCCATACAGAGGCGAATGTCGTCCGTGATTTTCAATAACGCCGTAGTCGTACTATGACTTGATCTAAAGCCAGATTGGAGAGGGTTGAGGATGTTATTTCTTAAACAAAAGGAATTAATTTGTTGTTGTACAAGGCATTCTAAGACTTTGGAAAGGAAGGGAAGAATCGAAATAGGACGATATTCAGAAAAACTTGAAGGATTTGCTTTTTTGGGTGAAGGTATGATTTAGGCGTCCTTCCATTGGGAAGGGAAAGAAGATGAGGATGATGATGATGATGATGGAAAAGTTTAAGATATAGGTTATAATAGGTGATAAAAAGTCTAACAAGGGATTGATGATTTTACGACTGACGATATCATTTCCGACAGCGTCAGAATGGATAGAGAGAATGTGTTTCCTAACGTCACAATCTGCAAATTGCCTAAACACGAATGGGAAAAATTCAGGAGTGGGAAACGATGAAAGTTGAGTAAGTGTTGTTGATTTTGCCATATTATCCAATTAAGAAACAGAAGAAAAATGCTGACTTAGCATTATAGGTCATGAACGTATTATCCCAACTCCTATGGACCTTAAAAAGTTCCAAACACGACATTTTGTACTGATTTATGGATATGGCAGCGTTGTAAATCTCTACACATCTTGTTGCATTGATTCCGCAGGAGTCTGTACTTCTCCCGAATCCTGTCATTCTCTGGATCTGACCTATAACTTGACTCTGCGTTATTCATCCTACCTATCAATCTTTTAAGATCCTCAGTCAACCACGGGGCTGGAGGATGACGTATTCGCACTAGACGAACAGAAGCATGTGTATCATAGAGTTGAATGAGTGAATTTAACAATGCTACCTGTTGGTCAATAGAGCAAGCCTGTGTTATAATACTCCAATCCATATTGGCAGCGTCTTTTTGTAGCGTTATACGTGGTAGAGCCATGCTGCAGCTATATTACTGGTATAGTTGTAGCACGAATGGGTTGGCTCGACCGGGGAAGGACCATGCTCTCACAGAATACCAGCGTAAAATAGCAGCTGAGTGAGATTGTGTGTAAAGAACCGGAGACTCCTTTTACTGGAAACGAGGCATTCAATCTTAGTCCTCACGGGTGACAACGCATCTGCATTTTGATTCGTAATCGAGGATAGATGTAGATGTCTATGGGCCACAGCAACCACTTACCATCAGGTGGACTGTGTGCTCGTTTGTGACCCTTATCCTATAAAAAAATCTTTTCCAAATCTATTTCCTCTAAATTACGCTGCAGAAGTATTTTTATTCGCCTAAGGGGTAAGCGATCTTGACTTGCTACAATCGTTAACGACAAATCGTAAACATTAATGAAATCAACTTTAAATAACGTGTATATCAATGTGACTATGCCTTGAGATATGTAATTTCCATTAATTTTTATAATTTTTTTACAAGCTCCTGCCCTAGCTGCTTAGTTCTCATGGATTTCGCTTTCTCAACACCATTAATATTCAATGTCAAAATTCGCACTTTATGCACATGAGTAAAGAAACTATACAGAGGCAAAGCTTCTAAGGAGCTGTCAAAATTTTTACCTATTTTGGTAGGGTTGGCACAGGAGGATAAAATTAAATAAACAAAAAGTTTATCAGCATTTTATCAGATACTTAAGATATAATATTTTTTTACAAACTACGTATTCTAAATATTTTACTTTTATAATTATTGTTCTTCAACAACTTGTTGTTGCTTTTAATTTTAAATGGTAAATTCTAAATTTGATGTAAAGTTTTTTTTTTTAAATAATCTATTGGAAAGCACTCGCATTTCATAACAAATATAAACTCTTGCACAGGTTTTAATATTTCACTACCAATATTTACAATGTTTCTTTCTAGGTCAAAATATTCGCGAAATTTTTGCTCATGTAATTCAACAAACGCGATAAAATTGTCAGGAAGTATTATAAAAAAAACCCGATTAGTAATTTCAGTAAATTATGTTATTTAAAATTATTTATACATGTCGTATAAAATCAACTGTAGGTATTTAATGAATAAGTGTTCGCCGATTCCTGAGTTCTTGAGATTTTTAAAGCCTTAAAGTCCACAAGTACATAAAATTAATAGTTGAGCGATTATTTTAACAGTTAAAAAAAATAAGTCGTAATGTATATTAACCATTATTTACTTACATTTGAAGTTGAATTTTCAAGCAGATGCTTTTCTTCTTTTTGCATATCATTTAAACTAATTTCTGTTGCGTAGTTAATGGTGTCAGAACTTTTTTCAATATTTGAGTAATTTTCAACAAAAACTTGAACTAATTCATTTGTTGTGTCTTTATATAAGTCTATATAGTCAATTATAGGATAATCGGTAGTGTTGTCGTCTGTAAAATCATAATAATCTACAAACTCTTCAAGATCAACCTTATTTTCCTTCATATAATTATCTTCAGATTTACTAAGAAAAATATTAATTTCATTTTTAGTGATATTGTTTGTTTTTGCTACCATATTTATCGTACTGTTGTTGCTTATATATGTTCCAAGAGGATTATTGGATTCAATTTTATCGAGTTTGTTAGTTTTATCCTTTGAGATGGTTTTCACATAAGTCGCAGTCTTTTTGTTTATGTGTTCGATTGTTTTAGAATTATTCACAGTTTCCTCGTGATCTTCGATGTTGATATCCAATAAATCAATTACATGCTTAATAAATTTATCTAAATTTTTTAATTTAATTTGAAAAGTCTTATCCTGATTGTTATTGCCACTAATAATTTCTTTAATGGTTATATCAAATTTTTGATTGTCATTAATGAAGTCCTTTAGAAATGCACTCAAACATTTAAAATATTCATTGCATTCACTTTTAATCTCCACTAATCTCAACACAACTAAAACTACCATTAAGTACTTTACATACATGATTACTTGTCTACACTGAGTCTCTGCCCAAAAGCCAATGCATATATTGTATAATTAAATTCAAAGAACTAGTGAACGTTTTTAATGTAGCCTTTATTTCAACTCACAACAGTATTGTTTTAGTTGCCGTAGGAATTTTAATACAATTACCTCAGCTTTTTGTTAAACCAAATTATAATTGCATTCATAGCATACCTTATATTCGTTATATAAAAGTTAATTTACAAATTACACTGACAGCATAACAAACGTCTATCTGCGAAAGATTAACCTCGCCTTAAAAGTTCATGGCGAAACCGACTTTGATAAATACATTTGTGTATGATTTGAAGATAATGGGCAATTCAAGACGTGTGCTCACGTTTTATATTGCGATATACTATGTACGGATTAATAAGAGGTAAGAGAAGGGACGAAAAATAACCGAGGCATCAACGTAAGTAAAAGGAAAAATATTATATTATAAAGTAAGTAAAAATATAAATGATATAAACTGTTTATTTTATGCATAAAGTATTATACAGTTTATTTAAAATATGATAGGTGTTACATTTAAAACATAGTCTGCTGTTATAATATGAAATTACCCGTTCATTTTAATGTCATTAAAATTATCAACACAACATATTGTTATTCTCGTAGAGACGTTACGTTACAGTTAACGAAAGTACCCGTAGTGACTGTCTCATCATCAGTCTGGTGGTTATGCGCGACTGCCGATCATGATGTCTCGGGTTCGATTCCCGCGTAGGCCAAAACTCAGTTATTGGGTATTTTCTATCAAGTAATTCACAGTAACAGACATGTCTGCTAGACTCTAGAAATGATGTCTCCCAATGATTAGTGAGCAGTGTAATGGAAAATAATGGAAAAATCAGATTAAGACTGTAAAACCTCAAATAAGTGGTTTGCGATTAAATCGCAAGCAATTTTGTCCTTAAATATTATAATTTTTCCATGTTTAGCGGTGACTGGGTTAGTGAGAATGAGGAATGCTATATTGATATAATATTACTATTTTTAACTTTTATAAAAAGTAAAAATTTGTAACCAACAATATGTAGTAAAGAATTTTTTTCTTTCTTACAAACATCCTGCTCTGGGAACACGCCTTCCTTCCATTTGTATTACTTTATTTTTACGTTCTCAGTCATGCGCAAGGCTACAAAATATAAATCTATACATAAACATCATTACAGCCTTTCACAAATAAACTACGGAACACAGGCCCACCCCAAGGATTGCCTACAACACGTTCTTGAACCATCTGCATACATCGACTAATAACAACGAATTTATATACATAGTTACATGTATATGTAATAGTTGCTTACATACTTAAATATGACCATGTATCATCTTTTCGTACTCAGCTTAACTGGCTACCTATCCGTGAGCGCAGATATGTTAGAATACTCTGCACTCTTTTCACTGTCCTGAACGATCCTTGTGCTCCTGAGTACTTGAAATCTAGATTTCAGTACCTAGGAGATACTCATAATTGTTTTCTCCGTTCTTCAGATAATCTAAAGTTGCTAACGCCTTTACACCGTACTGGTTATATGTCCCACTCTTTCGCTCTTACGGCTACAAGACTCTGGAACGAAATACCTCTTGACATTAAAAAAGCTTCCAACAAATTTCTTTTTAAAAACAAAGTTCGTGAACATTTTAGTAAAGCATTGCAAGTGTGAATTAACGCTTTTTCCTAAAGAATGATTCTATCGTCACATATTTTCCTTATTTATCATGGCACAGATATATATGTATATATATGTATATAATATAATGTATTTAAGTAGATTTATGTATGTTTGTACGTCTGTATTTATATATTTACATTTTATGATATATGTATAGAATACGTTTTATATATATATTCTGGTTTATTCGAACTACCTTTTTTTTCTCATTATTAGTTTACTTTTGCTGCACTACCTCCCATATGTTTATCTCTGCTTAGCCTAATGGTTGACTGGGAGAGAATGCCTTAAGGCATTAAGTCCGCCATATGTACGATTTTTCTTTTGTGCATTAAAGTTAAAATAAATAAATAAAAATACGCAACGGACCGTTTTAATTTTTATTTTGGATATATAATATGCTTAAATCTTCACAAAGTTACTGATAAGTAAGAGAATGCCTCAGGCGTTAAGCCCATCTCAATACCACGTGTGTATATGAAATTTTATACCTTTGTATTATCTTTAAATTTAGCTATTTTTATCATGTCTGATTTAGTCATAACAATTTTATCAACAAATCTTGATTTTGTTGTGGATAAGTTGTAATCGATCGGAATTTTCTTTGTAGGTACTTCACTGTAATTATCATTAATGATCGGGGTTCTTTGAACTCTTCGAATTATTCAACTTGTCAAACTCAGAATCATCTTCAAATAAAACTGCAAACAGTTGATAAGATATAATCGTTAATGTATGCAGACGTGAAGGTGCCTTTAGTAGTGATTTCAACTTTAATTTCGGTCGCATCAAGGTCGGATACTGTTGGAATTCTCTTAATATTTAAATTGGCAGCTATATAAATCAGGCAAAAAACGCACATTGTATGGTGTAGATGCTATTAAAAACAATATTATGAAAACGATCAACAGAATCAAGAGCTTTATGATAATCTTTATCAATGATGGGTTCAACTACATTTTCATTATTTTAATCACTAAAAAGATGTTGTTAAATTCAAAATTGAACTAATACTAAGGTATCACTAAGTTTTGTAAGCCATGCTTGCGATTTGTATAGAAACATTACAGTAGCCAAATACCGTTAATGTGCAAAATAATGGCTATCAATACCCTAAACCATCTTAATGCCTGAACCTATTATGCTTAGTAAATGTTATTATAATAGTTTGAAATTTATTATTCGATTGACACAGTTTTTATTTTGTACCAACATCCAGATCCGGAACAATTATTTCAGGCCACACAAACACTTGCTTTGTTTTGGATTCCGCAATGCCGCGATGACGAGTTCAGCCACTACGTTATCAATGGAATTTGAGTCAATTGATGAGTAAAACATAATTTGCATATTATTGTAATAGGTGCAATATAGTATAAGAATCCAATTTTCAATTTTCACGTTTAGATATCTGTAGAGTCCAATTCTACTTATTCATACATAGTTCAATGATTTGAAAGAAAGTCCTTATTTGAATAACTCCATATTATCACTTTGCTAAAATACAATCATCTATGTGAAATAGTTTGAGATGATCGTTGTGTCAGAGGCGGACACTCCGACAAACAACGATAATAAGACAATAAACCTAAAGTGCGAATTTCGACATTGAATAATTATGATGTTGGGAGAGCGAAATCTACGCAAGCAAAGCCAGTAAAAAATTATGAAAATTAGTAGGAATGAAATATATCAACGCTAAGTCACACGATATTCACGTGACATTTCATAAAATTTTATAGTTTTCTTTTGTCATTAACTATTGTAGCAAGTCAACATGGCTTACCCCGCAGATGCCTTTTATAAGCGCCTAATAAACGAAATAATAGCTGATACTATTTACTGTATTGTCATAATGTATCCTTTTCTGATGTGAAAAAAATGTATCCATTAGAAAATTACTTTTATTCATTTCATAATGATTTAGTATAGTTAATATTTTTTCAAAGCAGGTACACCGAGTTTATCTACTGTTGAATTTAAGCTTAAAATTTTCGTTTTTGTCGTGTTATGGTGAAACACCGTCAACTTCCTGACTCCGGGTTGAAATGAGAATTACTTGATAAAAATCCCCAAAAACTGATTTGTAATCCGACCCGGGACTCGAACATACGACCAAATGATCAGCAGTTGCGTTTATAACCGTTTAAATGAATATTGACTGCATCATTCAGTACGAACAATAATTTCATCATAACAGCTTAAACAATTGATATTGACTTTCATTTAACGTGTAGCAAAGTAATATATTTTTTTTTCGTTATATCATGTTTCGTTCAGTGTGCTCATAAAAATATTTTGTGTGTTGATTTACTATTTATAACATTAGAAATGCTTATAAGAATAGAAAATTATTATTTATTGTCTCTAATAATTGTAAATTAAGTAATTTAGGCAGATCGCATTTCCAGATAAGTTTTTCGTATCAAAAATTCAGATTTTTTTTAACAGAATAAGAGTAAAAAACGAGGGCACAGTCCACCTATAGATAGTAAGTTGATGCTGTGGCCCATATACATCTACATCCATCCTCGATTTGAATATCAAAATGCAGATTCGTTGTCACCCCTGAGGACTAAGATAAAATGCCCTGTTTCCAGTTAAAAAGGGTGTCCGGTTCTCTACTCTCACCATACATAAAATTCACGAGGGTATTCTGTGAGTAGAGTGTGAGTAGAGTAGAATATGTCGGCTCGATCGCGGAAGGACCACGCCTTCCGCGGTCGAGCCGACATATTCATGCTATGCTGTTATGCTGTCACGAATAAAAGATTCAGAAGTTCGTTTGTTATTTAGTTAACCTAGAGCATACATTCATTTCTTTCCATCATGAATTGTCGTATTCTGAATGCAAATGTTATTTCATGCGTGGCGGCACGCACAAAAAGTAAGCGAAGGTTCGAGTTGGTTCAGGATAACGTGATGTGGTCTTCTCCGTTATTCATTCCGAAAAGATCTTCATGTATTGTACGAAAAAATTACCATCATATGCACCGTGAAGAATATTTTCTGAAATGCGTACATTCGGATGCTTGTAACACGTATTAGAAACCTAATTAGGAAACGAGGGGTTCGTCCCACGCTAAAACATTGATTTAGAGTTTTTATGGCTGCCAATAAATTATTAATAACTGAGAAAAAAAGGTTTATATACAAATATATAGTACAGTCTACTTATCGACAGATGGCACTGTTTGATATATGTTCCCACTATAAAATTTATTCTGCCGTAGTTATTAGTTAGCTACATAGGTATGTATGTTAATTAAGTTTTAATTCGAGTGAATAAACGAGTTATGTTAACGTGAGTGTGAGTTGCATATAATACTATTTTAAGTTTTAAATTATTTGTTCTATTTCTATTTTAAATTCAAGAAGGATATTAAAATTACAGTAGGTTTATAGGACGTAAGTGGATAATATATTCGACAACAAACTACTCTGCTCTGCTATTTTCGGAAATAAATAAAAATCGCATGGTGCGAGGTCGGGGCTATAGGGCGGGTGACCCAGTAATTCCACGTCTGACGTCGCCAAGTAGTCGATTGATTCCTTGGCGGTGTGTGACGAGGCGTTGTCGTGATGAAGGAGGATCCTATTGCGAGGTCGTTTCTCCCGAACTTTTTCCAAGACAAGTGGCAAACAATTGTTAGTGTACCACTCTGCATTAACTGTTTTTCGTTTCTCTAAAACAATTGTTGCGTAATGTCCTGTCCTTCCGAAGAACGAGGCCACCATCTTTTTTTCCACGCTTCGACTTCTCTTCACTTTAGTTGGCAACTCCTCGGAAGGAAACACCCAGACAGCAGACTGTCTCTTAGTTTCAGGATCATAACAATAAATCCAGTTTTCGTCACCCGTAAGTATGTCGAGCACAGCATTTGAGTCACCTCCGTTAAATCTTTAAACCATTTCACGACACCAATAATCACGACGGAGTTTTTGAGCCTCTGTCAAATTATGAGGTATACACCGGGCACAAAACTTCCTGACCGCTAAATGTTCATGGAGGATTTTGTCTAAGCTTGTCCAAATCTGGTGATAAGTCACTCTTTTGTCACTCTCTATCATACGCAGCACAACACTGATGTTATCCTCAGTCGTCGCCGTAGAAGGGCGTTCCTCACGCAGATCATCGGTGAGATTAGTGCAACCACATTTAAACTCATTAAACCAGTTGTAAACAGTGGCACGAGATGGGGCTTCATTGTGAAAGGCCAATCGAAGTCTATCATAACTTTCTTGTTGACTTAAATGAGATCGAAAGTCATAAAAAATCATTGTACGAAAATTTTCTCTCGTTAAATTCATGCTGACGTGACACACACAATTTTCAATTTGCCACCAAATCGTAAACAAATGACAAATTAATAAAATACATATACAATAATATTGGCAAAGAGTTCCATTTTCAAAATTTTAACTTATTTTTTTTTATTATACCGTTTACAAGTGGCCAGTTCTAAAAACTTTCAGTGTCGCCCTCGTAATATTGGAATTTTACATAAGGATGTGAAATTTCATAATTATTTATTAATAATTCTTGCATTAATGTGTGTGTGCGCCTGAGTGCATTCGTGCGTGCGTTCATATGTGAGTGCGTGTGTGCGTGCGTGTATGTGCGTATGTATGTGTATGCTGTACGAGTATGTGTGTGTGTTGGGCGGGGGTTAATCTACTTCTAATTCTTAAAATTTTACTTTTTTAATAGGATTAGATTAACACCAATTCTGCTCTCCTGTTCGGCGAGCAGTTTGGCGAATGGCTATTGGGGAGAGCGCAGGTCCTGACGATCCTCAGGGTAAGTCTGAGAAGTTCTTCCTTCACGTGGTTGCCTGTTATTTGGTCTGGTTCAATAGGAAACAGATAGAACAGAAACACTCAGATTTCACCTTAACTTTGACTTTGAATTGTAATGTAATGTTATTTAAATGAGACATAACTATTAAAGATGTGGCCTTGCAGGCGCGAAGATTAAACACGCAAGGCCATTAGTGTCATCAATCAGCTTTTTTGCTCTACCTTTCACCTGCTTAGATGTTATGCGGGACTAGTACTCGTGTTTACTTATATTAAATGGTTTTTTTTATATAACAGGGTGGCAGCTCTACCTGATGTCAAATTAATTCTGTAGCCCAAAGACATCTACATCTATTCTCGATCAAGAATTAAAATGCAGATGCGTTGTTACCCCTAAAGATTTAGATGAAATGTCTTGTTTACAGTACAAAAAGGTCTCTGGTTCTCTACACTCACCATACGAAACACAGCATATTTAAGCTGTTATTTCACGCTGTTAATTTGTGAGCGACTACAATATAATTGCAACGTGGTTCTATCACGTACTAAATTAAAACCACCAATACCCTCTCAGAAATGAAAGGCCTGTGCACAGCAGTGGCAAATAAACATGCTGTACCTTTACTCTACCAAACAAACATTTGTTCTGACTCTCTGCACAGATATCTAGAAAATGCCATATCGATTTTTTTTTCGTTCATATTATTTTACTCACCGTCACTCAAGGTAAAGCAATTAGTAGAAACGGTCTTTTTTCTATGATATAAACTGCTTAATAATGTGCTTATAATAGCATTGTTATAATGGTAATAGCTAAAGTTTTTATTGTTTTATGAACGTATTAAAATAGCATAAATATAATAAATATTATATTTTTTGAAGTAATGCTTATTTAGGCACAACTTCTTTGCGCAGTTTCCGCAGTCATAAAATCTGCGAATGACTAAGGTATTTGGTATGTATAAAATGTGTTACCTATCTAAGTTCTAACTTGAACCTATGGGCCTTCCCCATAGATTACCACATAGGATATTTACCGTAGTTGCTGCGCTTGGAAGCGGGTTGACAACCGCAGTTTTTTAGTTGTTATTTGGAACTAGCTGCTACCCTTCTCCTTGTTTGTTTTCCTCTGTCGCCTTTTACGATACCCGCGGAACGATATGGATTAGTGTAGGTATATGTTGCTGCGTTTGGAAGCGGGTTGACAACCGCAGTTTCTTAGTTGTTATTTGGAACTAGCTGCTACCCTTCTACTTGTTTGTTTTCCTCTGTCGCCTTTTACGACACCCGCGGGGTAGTGTAGGTATATTTTTATACCGCCACTACGCGGCACCAGCCGACCCAGGTGGCCAATAAATGTCGGTATTCAGCACGACCGTCAGCGGCGCTACACGTATATCTTATATACTCGTACGTAATATACGAGTATAAAATTTTGCAGACTTTATTAAATTATCATTATCATTTAACGTCACTCGCGGGGCCATAGACTCCCCCATCACGCAGATTTTAGAAAATATTTTTATTGTTTATAGCTTGACGCGGTCGAGATTCCGTGTATTCTCTGTATTGTCCGAGAGCTCGTAAGGGGTATGGATGCATCAAATTGTTCACTTGTTATGGGCCGATACGGTACATTGGTCCCCCGCGAGTATAATTATGTAAAAAAAAATTCTCGTTCGAATGGATTATGGCTAACAATTTATGGTTCTTCGAGCTATATAGCCGGCTTATAGCTACTGCAACTTACTGACCTGCTATGCTATGTCAGTTACTCTGGTTCTATTGAGGATATCCTCATTTCTAAGTCTATCACGCGGAAAAATTCCAAGCAAAGCCCTTTCCATTGCACGTTGAGCGAACTTCAGCTCCCTCGTACGGCCAGCAGTGAAGGATCACATCTCAGATCATATGTCATCACTAGCAACACAAACTGGTAGTATATTTTTGTTTTCAAGTTTTGAGGCATACATGACGAGATGTGTTACAATCTTACGAAAGCTGCCCAATCGAGATGAATCCGTCCATTGACCCTATTATTATTATTATTTACCTATATTACATCTTAAAAGCGTTTTACAAAAACCCAGACCCAAGATAAATATTCTCAAAATACTGTACAAGTACAAGCAAATACTTGTCGCATGAGGGAATCGAATCCACGACTACAGTTGGGACCTGCGATACCAAGCTTCGAATTTGGATAAGTGTATAAAAAATAAACTTATCTATTCGTTTACTTATAACATATTTTTAGTAATAAGCTGTAATGTATTTTAACTTTCTTTAATGACGATCGTAAAAACCAGATGCCGTGAGTTTTTGCTGCGATAAATTACAACCCATTTTAAAACTGAAAATAAATCAATGGATACTACGTAATTTTTTTGATAAGCACTAAATTAAAAATTGAAAATTTATTGAAAACTTCCGTTGTTTTATTTTGCACTGTGAGCTCACTGTTTTTAATGTGACAACTCGGTTGATAAATTAATATAGTCAGGGAGCTGATCACAGAAACTTAAAAATAATTACGTCGTTTGGCATGTTATGTAAAACGTTTGTAAAGTATGAGTAAATCTGTACAATAATGAAAATGTAAGTGTCTGTCTGTAATATCGAAATAACTGTCCTTTATCGAGCTCAGGGGGTTATTTTTATGACATTAAAACATGAATAGCCATTTGTAAAATGTTAGTCTCTGTCTATCTGTTCGGGTTAACCTTCGGGATGGCTGATGAAACTTTACGAACATATAGAGAGTAATGCCAGAAGTGATTTAGGTAATATTTTAGCCGGAAAAGTGAGAGTATTTTTTCTATCGAAAAATTTATAAAATGATACAATGACTGATGACCATTTAAAAAAATCTAAATGAGTCGAAATTAATAGATCACTCCCAAGGATCTATTAACTTGGTTTTATTAAGATTTGAGATAAAAGCTAGTTAACAATAAAACTTTGTTTTAAATGAATAACACGTTAGTCAGTTATGAACTGAAATAGCGTAAACATATATATATATATATATATATATCCTCAATTTAGAATTTAAATTCAGATGTGATGTCACCCCTGAGGACTGAAATAGAATGCCTCGTATCCAGTAAAAGAGTATCCGGTTCTTCCCACTCACGTCTGACGTAGTTTCTTCCCATTCTCAAATAAATCTTCCAGATTAGATTGCGCCCTTAGAATACTTGGTTTTGGAAAATGTATTGACGATATCAAAGTTCCGTGGATGGTATTAATTAAAGATAGATGTAGGTGTCTATAGATCACAGCATCCACTTACCTAATAAAGAAAGTTACAAATGTGTTGTCACCACTCAGTACCAAGTTGGAATGCCTCACAACTTATTACAATACTGACTCTCTATACCTTCCTAGACGGACTAATGGGTAAAAAAAAAGTCCTCCTTAAACAGTCCGGCCAAGGCCGGCAAAGGCCGGCAACGCATCTTCAATTCCCCTGGTGTTGCAGTTGTTCATGGGCGGCGGTAGTCACTTAACATCAGGTGAACCGCATGCTCGTTTGCCCACTCTCCTATAAAAAAAAAGTCCGAAAGGCATTCAATTAATAGTACTTCAGGTACCTGCAAAACACAAAGAGTCATTCCTCGCTTCCGATTTCTGGCCCTCTGGGGTAGTGTTTCGCCGATACAGGGACGCGCCAAAGAAGAAAGTTCCCTAAATAGTGTTGTCTATATTTTATACTCCCCGTGTAGTGGCGGGTAAGAATACCCACTACCCCATATTCCCGTGGGTGTCGTAAGAGGCGACAGAGGGAAACTGAGGCAGAAGATGGGTAGCAGCATCTTTCTGATAACAGCAAAACAACAATAAAAAACTGCGGTTGTCAACCCGCTCGTCAAGCGTGGCAAATATGGCAATATACCCCCATGATAAATTTGGAATAGGGCAACGGAAACTAAGTGGCCAGCAGCTGGCCGACTTCATGGAAAAAGAGGGACTCTTTATGATGAACTCTTTCTTCCAGAAGCGGCCCCACAGGAAGTGGACCTAGTCGAGCCCCGACGGTTCGACAAAAAATGAGATTGACTTCATTATGATGACCAGACGACAACTGTTCAGTGATGTCTAAGTGATCGCGAGGGTGAAAACCGGCAGCGAAATCCGAATGGCGAGAGGCACACTGAACCTAAACGTTAAGTTAGAGAGGTCACGTCTAATGAAGTCAACGCTCCGTCCCCCTCGTGCTCTAATCCAAAGTCCCGAAACCTTTCAGCTCGAGCTACAAAACCGTTTTCAGTGCTCGGAGTTTATCTGCGTTATAAACTTAGAAATGAGGATATCCGCAGTAGAACCAGAGTGACCGACATAGCCCAACGGATTAGTAAGCTGAAGTGGCAATGGGCTGGCCATATAGCTCGAAGAACCGACAACCGATGGGTAAAAAAGGTTATCGAGTGGCGGCCTCTTACCGGTGGATGAAGTGTAGGGCGTCCCCCCTACTAGATGGAGTGACGACCTGGTAATACATGCAGGAAGTCGGTGGATGCAGGTGGCTCAGGACCGTGCTTTGTGGCATTCCTTGGGGGAGGCCTTTGTTCAGCAGTGGACTTGTGAAGGGCTGTAATGATGATGATGATGATGATATTTTATATATATTTTTAGGTTATGGGCCAATGTTCTTAATTTTTAATTCCTTGATGCCTGAAATTAAAATTGTATTGTATTGTATTGTATTGTAATGGGCGACATAAGAGCAGATAAAGGTTATATGAACTTTACCATGAAATGTCATATAATCTTAGCGTCCAATTTAGGGAATATGTAAAAAAAATATTCAAAAATATTTAAAAAAGTGAGCTCCACAGCCAAATCTTTGCATTTGAGCAACAAAATTAAGCCGGGTTCTTATAAAATTAAAATGACGTGGAGTATTATTAATAGTGAAACTGGTAAGATCAACTCTCGTAATTCAAAGTACCAGTTAAATTTTAACAACAAATTAACTAAAGCAGATCAGGATGTGGCAATGGTTTTTGAGAAATATTTTACTGATATTCCGATCTTAACCACTAAGTCACTGAATTATTCTCCTGCCGTCACTGAATCATTACTTAAACAAAATGTAAATGTGTGTGCAAAGAATTTTATATTTCATAAAATATCATCAAAAGATATTGTAAAATATTTTAAAACTATTGATATTAAGAAAAGTGTGGGGGATTTCCATTAAAGTTATTGCGTCTATAAGGCTTTAAGAAGCCTGAATGACCTTGAAGAAACGGCGATAGCGGGGATCGCAGTAGAACCAGAGTGACTATTAGAGTATGTGTAAGAATTTAATATTGTGTTAACTTTATTTTACTCTTCTTACTAGCGGGCAACACTATGAGCAAGTTAGTCTGTGGTAATAACGCATGTGTGAACAATTATCAGTTTGTGGTGTCAACTACCAATTTCAATAAATAACAAATAGAATATCTTGCAATTGTTATTTGTTATATTTCCATCACACTCAACCGGTTATGGGCCCCGAAAACTTATAAAAATAGTAAAGTGCAGTTAAATTCGGTATAAAGAAACTCGGTACAAATATAAGTAACCTCCTCATGGATCTCGCTAGTTTAAAGGTGAATATGGAATGTTTTGACGGAAATAACTTCCGTCAGTGGAAATTTCAAATAAAATGTGCGTTAAAAGCAAAAGGCATTGATATCTCTAAGCCGAAACCGGAGAAATCGGATGAAGAATGGTTAAAAAATGACGGCGTGGCTATTTTCATAATGACGTCAGCAATGGAGTACAAGTAAATTGCACTGATCGAAAATTGTGACAGTGCCACAAAAATTATGCAAAAGTTGGAATCCATCATCTACGAGCAAAAAGCAGAGTTCAATAAAATGATGATTCATTAACGATTTTATCAGTATAAAATGAGTCCTTCTGAATCAATAATAATAATAATATGTCGGCAAAGGACTGGCAGAGGCCTCATACTATGACTATAGATGAACGCTATGAAAAAGGTTTGTAATGACAAGCAACTGCATGGTCGATTTTTTAAAACATTGACTAATCTTTATGTAGACATGGTTGCATCAGTACATTGGTTACAGTTTGGTGACCTTTTTGCAGAAACTGAAGGTTTTATCTGTGCAATACAAGACGAAGTAATTAAAACGAACAACTATCGGAAGTACATTTTGAGGAACGGCACGGTTGACGTATGTCGCGCATGTCACCGCCCTGGAGAGTCCCTCAGACATGTTGTTTCCGGTTGTTCACAACTATCGAATGGTGAGTATTTGCACAGACATAACCAAGTAGCTAGAATAATACACCAGCAGCTTGCCATTAAATTTAGTTTTACTTAACAGGACGTTCCATATTATAAGTATGAACCAAAGCCAGTCCTTGAAAATAGAAGTGTCACGTTGTACTGGGATCGGTCAATTATCACAGACAGGTTTGTAGTGGCAAATAAACCTGACATTGTGGTGGTAGATCGAACTACACGCAAGGCAATAATAATAGATATCAGTGTTCCTCATGACGAGAATCTCGTGAAAGCAGAGAATGATAAAAAAATAAAATACATCGACTTAGCTCATGAGATTGTCGCTATGTGGGACGTTGATTCTACTATTATTGTACCAATAGTTGTATCAGTCAATGGGCTTATCGGTAAAAATATGGACGATTATCTGTCCAAGTTAGGTTTGGGCAAGTGGCTGAAGGGATTGATTCAAAAATCGGCCTTATTAAATACAGCTTGAATAGTAAGAAGGTTCCTATCTTTGGATGCCTGACTTCACCGATGGCTTAGGATTCCTCGCCGCGGTGGATAATAATATTATTTATATAGATTGTATTTATATTTATAATATTATAACTTTGTGACAATATATGTGATAATGTAATAATAATAATAATAAGCCCCTAAAATCCAACCACACGTCCTGTTTCGAACATCTCAACACGTGGGAGGCGGGCAACACTACATTTCAATTACTGGAGTGACCAACGTGGCAAAGGTAACCCGTTCATACCATGGAGACACGATCAAAGAGTAAACGTTTAATGCCGCTACTCGGGGGCTATCGCCGGGGCACACCTGGAGCTGACGGTCGGTGTTGCAGTGGACGAGCCGTCGGCGGTGAGGAGTTGAGTAGGCGGGCTCCCACTGGGTCACCCGAAAATGCTACAGCCAAACAAACACATTTAAACTTACCCAAAACCATATCTCCTTCTACATTACAACCGTGCAACCCAAGTACTGTTTCTAATACACCCTCACGTACACTAGTAAATGAAGATAATAGAGAATCCGTAATCCCTTTTTTTTTTTTGCGGATGGAAAATCATCTAATGACGCCTTTCGCTGTGGGTGGAGCGGAAGGGAGTGTCAGACTTTTACTGACTAAAAACCATCCGTGTTCCTTCAGTGCCCTTACGTTCCGGAGCCGCGGTATCTCTTTCGAACAGCCCGCAGCCCCGGCAGGCGTCGGCCCTTGCGGGCCCCTTCACGCTGCTGACAGCTCTTTGAGGCGCGCGTGGAACAAAACGCGCCGTCGACACGGCCTGTCGTCGTTAGACGGACGGACGGCGAGCTACCATTGCTCGCCGTCCACAGGTCCGCGCCTACGGTGGTCAGGGGCCACGACGTAGCCCCGACGCCCGGGGCGTCTCCGCGGCGGCCGGAAGGAAAGCTGTTGCTCTTTCCTTCTCCCGCTCCGCCACCTCCTTCGCTAGCATCACTGCTTCGCAGAAGGTGGTGACGGCATCCCATTCCGTCTCGCTCCGGACCATGGCTTCGACCAGGGCCGGACGCGAGAGGTCGCCGCCGCCTATCGCCGCTACGAGTACACGGCGGTGCTCCGCCCAAGCAGGGCACACCTCCACGGTGTGCTCCACCGTGTCCTCCGGTCGATCCTCGCAGTGGGAGCACCCGGGTATGCCTCTGATGTTGCGCAGGAGGCTGCTCAGGCCTTTCTACCTGCGTCCACAAAGGCAGGAAAGCCCAGGATGCGTATGAAATGGACATCTGAAGTTAATACATTTATCACGCGCACATATTACTATATCACGAAGTTAGAAACTGATTTAACCACATATAGAACCCTTCTTCACCAAAAATTTACGAAACAGTACCCGGGAATAAATGTCTCAGAACAAAGATTATCTGATCAAAGGAGAGTAATAGTACGTAATAAGCTATTAAGTATCGAAATTCTGAGTCGATTACAAGAAGAAGTAAGGACTATATTAATTGAAGAAGAAAATACACACAAAGACTCATATACCACAATATCAACGTTGGCAAACTGTAAACAGCTACATTCATACAACTCTTCACACCATCCTAGTACTCAATATAAAAATAACACGCATTCGTAATCTACAAATCTAACACAAAATCCATTAATTACATGCACACTAATATACCAAAATTGTAATTTATCCACTCAAACAGATACCCTGGTAACAAACACCATGATAATTGAAAACAAAATGGAAACACTAGTCCTAGATGAGATAGACAATGATTTAATTAAATCACAACTAAGGGAAAAACTACAAACCGCTATGTCACAATATACTGGAATAGACCCTACAGTGCGACCTAAACTCCCAAAGCTTAAATATAGCAGACAACTCTTAAAACTAATACACATATTTAATAATAACACTTTGAGTCAATACATAGTATATGAGACCTCAAAATTTACTGATATTCACACAATTATTTACTGTACTATATTTGTAATATCTCAAGAATTAGGATACAAAATTACTAATAATGATAGGCTCACAAAACGTAAACAGGATACTACACCAATCTGGCAGATACGACTACAAAGAGATATAAATAAATTGCGCTCAGATATAGAAAAACTAACTCAATACATTTTTATGAACAGAAGATCTAAGAAGATAGTGGATAGAGTTACAGCGATATTTAAAAACACAATTTTACACACAAAACATGAAAGCAACAATAGCAGACCGGAAGAATTCCTTGATACCCTAAAACAAAAATTAGCCCTTAAATGTAATAGACTCAAAAGGTATAAAAATCACTACAGAGAAAACAGGACAATAATTTATTCACAAATAACGAAAAATATTTTACAGAAATTTAAATGCAGGCTTAAGAAACACAACAGTAGACAACATAGATAGACAACACCATGGTACACCGAACAAAGGGGAGTTAGAATCCTTTTGGTCAAATATTTGGGAGACTCAAGTCACTCACAATACAGAAGCGAAATGGATATTAGAAGAAAAAGCTCGATGGGAAGCAATAGGTGAAATGAAATTTGAGGAAATTACAGCTGAAGATATAATAAATATAACATATAAATTACATAATTGGAAATCGACTGGTATAGATAAAATTCACAACTTTTGGTACAAAAAATTGAAGTCTTACATAAATTTATAGCTAAAAACTTAACAGAAATTATATTTCAAAAACAAGATTTACCCCAGTTTATAACTAAAAGAATAACATATATGCTTCCTAAAAGCCAAAATGCATTACAACCATCTCAATATAGACCTATTACAATGCTTACCTACAATTTACAAAATACTTACATCAGTAATCACTTACAAAATCAGAACACATGTAGAGACACATAACATAATTGCTGAAGAACAGAAAGGGTATCAGCGTGGCCACATGGGGTGCAAATAGCAACTGATAATTGATTCAGTTATTTACAAACATGCAGCTGCCAAAAAACGATAGCATACCTCACTCCTGATTAATTGAAGTACTTAAAATTTATAAAATTAATAACACTCTTATTCGCCACCCGTCACGTTCTGTCTCCCGGAGGGGCGAAAAGTGGATTGCGGAGGCCCGTCTGGCTACGCTGAATGTATGTGGAGCAATGAATGATAAGATGGATGAAATATGCGAAATGATGAATGATAGAGGAATAGATGTGTTATGTGTAAATGAGACGAAACGAAAGGGAAAGGATGCCACTGCACATGGCATGTATACCGCTTACTGGTCTGGTGTAGACGAGACCGAGCGGGCATGCCAGGGAGTCGGTGTCATCCTTTCAGAAAGAATGGGTCAGTCAATGTGTGAAAGAGTATGAATGTGTAAGCCCAAGGCTGCTATGGATACGAATGAAAGTGGGCTTAAAGAAGTTGTTTGTGCTAGGGGTGTACGCCCCAGACATGTCTAAGCCCACTTATATGCGAGAGCAGTTTTGGGACATGGTAAGGATGGTGTTGATGAAATGTAAGGGAAATGAAAATATTATTATGTTAGGAGATTTTAATGGAAGGTTTGGGGTGAAGAGGTCTGGTTATGAAAGGATATTAGGAATGTTTGGCAATGAAAGTGTAAATGAGAATGGTGAAGACCTCCTCGCCGTATGTGAGGAAAAGAATCTTTTTGTGACGAATACTTTCTTTCGCCATAAGAGGATTCACATGTATACATGGGAAAGAGGTGATGATAGAAGCATGATAGATTTCATAATTGTGTATGAAAGAATGCGGAGCGCAGTGGTAGATACAAGAGTTTACCGGGGGTCCAACGTAGGGACGGATCATTACTTGGTCTTATGCCGAATTAATGGTCTATTCAGGCGTTGGCGGCATCGGACATCTGTGTCTACCACTGCGTTACAGCGTATAAGAACAGAGGTTACAAGATGAAGGTGTGAGAGAAGTATAAATGTAGACTGAGGGAGAATATAAATGGTTTGAATGAAATATGTATGAATGATTTAGACCTGAAGACTGTATGGAATAATGTTAAGAAAGTTTTGGTGGATGCAGCCACCGAAGTATGTGGTGTAAGTAAGAGAACGAATGAAAGGAAAAATAATACGTTGTGGTAGGATGATGAGATTCGGATGGAAGTTGAAGCAAAGAAGAGAGCATGGCTAGATTTACTGGCAACCAAAGCTGGTAATTCTGGCGGTATGAATGATGAGATTGAAGGAAAAAAGGCAGACTTTAGACTTATAAATAAGAGAGTAAAAGAAGTTATCTGATATATAATGATATCTGATAACTTCCAGGCAAATATTAAAATGTTCTGGAAACTCGTAAGAACTGCTAGGGGAAATTCAAAACAGCCTAGAATGAATGCTATACGAGACGAGAATGGCTTTATGCTGAATGATGAAGTTTCGAATTTAAAGAGATGGAAGGAATACTTTGAAAGCGTGTTTACGAGTGAAGGGTCGTCTGAATTCAGTGAAAAAGAAATTCCGAAAGAAGTGGAGAGAGGTAGGGAGATAAGTGTAGATGAAATAATGAAAGCAATGAAAAGCATGAAAGCAGGTAAGGCAGCTGGATATGATAGAGTATCACTCGAAATGCTAAGGGCTGGAGAGGGAGTGGTGGCAGGCCTGCTGTACACCTTGTTTAATTTATGTTGGGAACTGAAGCGGGTACCGGAAGACTGGTGCAAAGCCGTTATAGTCCCAATATATAAAGGAAAAGGTCACAGCAGGACTGTAAAACTACCGTGGTATCAGCTTGCTTAGCATTGTGGGTAAACTGTATGCTAAGGTGTTAATTGAAACAGTTATGGAAGAAACTGATGGAAAAATTTGGGATGTGCAAGCTGGATTTAGAAAGGAATGGGGTGTACGGATCAAGTATTTTCCATGCATGATTGCGGAGAACTTTTGGCCAAAAACCAGAAAGTTTTTTGTGCTTTCATGGACTTGGAAAAGGCTTATGACAGAGTGGACAGAAATGTGTTATGGCAAACACTTAACTCATTTGGTTTGAGCGCTGGTTTGATACAGGCATTGAAGTCTCTTTATAGGGACTCTAGTGCTTGTGTCAGGATCAACGGGGTCTACTCGGACTGGTTTGGCATCCAAAAAGGTGTCAGACAGGGCTGTGTAGCTTCCCCCTGGCTGTTTAACCTATTTATGGACAGTTGTTTGCAAACTTTGAAAGTCGAAGAATGTGGGTTGAGAATGGGTGAGTTAACCGTCAAATGCCTTTTGTACGCCGATGATCAAGTCATATTTGCATCGTCGGCGGCCGAGTTGCAAATGATGGTTACTTTAATGAACCGGTCATTAAAAGAAAGAGGTATGAAAGTGAACGCAAGTAAGACGAAAGTGATGGTTTTTGAAAGAGAAGAAAGTAAAACGTTATGTGAAATAAGAATAGAAGGGGAGTTGATTGAGCAAGTGGATGAGTTTGTATATTTGGGATGTGTATTTAGCAGGGATGGTAGATATGATAAGGATATAGAACGACGAGTGAACGCAGGAAATAGAGTGAATGGGGCTCTACACGCTATTGTGAAGAGTCAGAATGTGTCAAAAAAGGCACGTTTGGCAATTCACAATGCTGTGTTAGTCTCTACTTTAATGTATGGTAGTGAAAGTTGGGTCTGGCAGAAGAAGCATGAGAGTAGAATAAATGCTGTAGAAATGCGGTCATTAAGGAGTATGCTAGGGCTGAATCTGAATGACAGGGTGAGAAATAGTGTCATAAGAGAAAAGTGTGGTTTGCAAGATGACGTTGTGACCAGGATTAAGAAAGGAATGCTTCGGTGGTTTGGTCATGTAGAAAGAATGAACGAAGAAAGAGTGACAAAGCAAATTTATGCTGCAGAAGTGAACGGCAGAGTCGGAAAGGGACGCCCTAGACGAAGGTTTATCGACCAAATTGGCGATATATTGAAAATGGGCCAGATTAGGAGTACCCTTAACCGACGAGCGTGTATGCGTAGATATATGGATGTAAAGGAGGCGAGAGAGGTGTGCCAGGATCGTGCCAAGTGGAAGTCCGTAGTTTCTGCCTACCCCTCTGGGTGACAGGCGTGAGTGTTTATGTATATGTATGTATGTATATGTACTCTTATTGAATTTCTTAAATCTGTAATGCCACGTTGGAAAACTACCCTTGATCTTAATAGTCATCCTAACACTATAATTACCACGGAAATATTGATAAAAAAGGCATCTATCAAGGCGACTCCTTGAGCCCTTTGTGGTTTTGCCTTGCTCTTAACCCTCTGTATCATATGCTAAATATTCAAGGCACAGGATATCACCTTAAACATGGTAGTACCGATACTTCAATAACTCACTTGATATACATGGACGACATAAAACTATATACAAAAAACTACAAAGAAATGGACAAATTAGTAATTGTTACTGCTGAATTCAGTCGAGATATCAATATGAAATTTGGATTAGATAAATGTAGGACCCTACGTATAATAAAAGGTGATAACAGCCATGGAATCGAATGACGTTTATAAGTATCTGGGATTTCACCAGCTCAAAGGATTAGATCACGGAACAATAAATGAAAACGTCATTAATGAATATAAAAGAAGATTAACTAACACCTGTAAAACTATCTGGAAAACACCTAATAAAAGCTGTTAATACTTACGCCAGTACTTACCTACTCATTCGGTATACTAAAATGGAGCAAAACTAATATTTATTCTATAGAGAGAGCCACACGATCAATATTAACAAAACACAACCACCACCACCTGAAATCGGCTATATAAAGGTTAACTATAAAGAGATACAACGGAGGCAGAGGACTCATAAATATAAAAAAAACCTATGGCACAAACAAGTACACGGATTGCAAAATTTCTTTTATCAAAAATCTGATACGAGTGACATATACAAAGCAATCCAATGTAATGACTTTAATTACACACCACTAAACTTACATCAAACTACTATACAAAGACCCCATAATTTAGTTACAGACCCAGAGCAAATTTTAAAAGAAGCATGGAAACAAAAAGTACTGCACGGCCGACACTATTATGATCTGGAACAACCCTTGATTGATAAAGCTGCGTCAAATTAATGGTTAAAAATAGGTTAGTTATTCCCTGAAACCGAAGGTTTTATTATCGCAATTCAAGACCAAGTTATAAATACTCACAATTACATGAAATATATCATTAAATATTCCACTGTATTAGATTATAAGTGTCGAAAGTGCCACATATATTCTGAAACCATTCAGCATATAACTGGAGTATGCCCACATCTCGCCCAAACCGATTACGTTCATAGATATAACCAGGTAGCTAATATCATACATCAAACTCTTGCTATTCAACATAACCTCATACAAGACACTATTAAACATTATAATAAATACATTCCAAATACAATTCTAGAAAATACAACATATAAGTTGTATTACGACCGCGCTATTCTAACTGACAAAACAGTACATTATAATAGACCAGACATTACACTACAAGATAAACTTAATAAAATCACCTACCTTATTGATATACCTATACCTAACATACATAATATTACAAAGACAATAACAAAAAAATTCCACAAATATGCAGATCTCCAAGACGAAGCTAGCAGAATTTGGAGACAAGAAAAAGTATACATAGTACCGATTGTGTTATCAACTACTGGAGTAATCCCAAAATATCTTCACCATAGCCTGAAACTATTAAATATGAAAGACTATTAAATATAAAATTTAAATACATACAATTACAGAAAGCCGCCATATTAAATACGTGCCGTATCGTGAGAAAGTTTTTGCAAATAGATGAAAACGAAGTTACGCCCAATATCCCAGAATACACTACTTAATAAAATTTTCATATGCTTTTTACTTGGTAAACGCCCGTAATTAGCATTAATAACGGCCACAAGGCTTGAAAAAATAAAGATATAGAAATAATAATAATAATTTATTTCAGACCCACATATAATCCATAATTATGTAAGTAATTAGCTTAACCTATGTTAGTCTTAAATTATCGCACACACACAATTTTAATTACAATTATTTTTATTTTCGGCACCCCATGACACCAGGCACATGCAAGTGCATACGCATCCAATGCACTAGGATGGGACAATCAAATTTATCAGATATTGCCCTCAGAATGCTATTGGAGCTCCCTGCGCATGAGGGATGCAATTCTCTTTCGAATAAAAGCATGAAAGTCGTCCGTACCGTACGCTCTAAGCATCCCTGAAGCGCTACAATACCGCGGAAGTCCCATCAACATCCTAAAGGCATTGTTATATTGTACCCGAAGGGCATTGTAGGCTCTCTGCGTATACTTAACCCATAGACAGCACGTGCAAAATGACTGACAAAAGGCTTTAAAAAGTGTTATCTTAACTTCTTCTGTACGCAAAGCGTGCAAAGCTACGGGACAGCATGTTACAGCGAACCGCCAATACCCTTCTTTCTCTTTCTATGTCCGCATCATCAGTCAGATCCTCAATTAATACGTGACCAAGATACCTAAACTGGAACACCCTATTTAACTGTACGTCCCTCAACTTAACAGGAGGAATTGTTTCAATTTTTGATCCAGCGCGAAACACCAATAGTACACTTTTTTTAATATTATAAATGAGACCGTGAGTCTCAGCATAGGTATCACAAACATTCAGTAATATCCTCAGTGCGTTAATCGATCGGCTCAGCAACACCATGTCGTCTGCATAGCTTATACTGTTAACGAAATGCCCATCAATTGAGCAGCCGACACCAGTGTTGCAGAGCTCAACGATCAACTGGTTAATATACAGGTTGAAGAGCACTGGTGAAGTCAGGCCACCCTGTCTCACGCCGCACTCTAACCTGTACTCGTCGGAGAGTGCCTCTGTTCATCTGACCTGATTTAATTGGTGGCCATACCAATATTTAAAAATTTCAATCAACTTGCTTGGTAAGGCCACGTCACGCAACTTCTTCCTTAGAATATCATAATTAACTAAGTCAAATGCCTTTGACAGATCCAGGAAAGCAGCGTAAATTGGCGTTTTCCTATTGGTATAGTACCTAACAGTATGCTTGAGTGTTAATATTGCACTCTCAGTGGAGAGACTCTTTTTAAAGCCGAACTGAGCATCATGTAATTTTAGATATCCACTGAGATGCCGCTCAAGCAGACTGTCAAGTACCTTAGCCATAATAGTAGCTAATGAGATGGGCCTATAGTTCTCTTTGTCGGAGATATCTCCAGTTTTATTTTTTACCATAGGCACAACTTTAGTTCTCATCAGCTGCTCAGGAAGATAGGAATGTCTAATACAAAGGGTGTAGAAAGTAGCTAGAAGCCCGGAGAGATGAGGCCCAGCGTGCAGAAGATGCTCAATGCTGAGGCCGTCGTACCCTGGCGATTTGCCCCTCGTCATGTTTTTAATTACATCAAAAATATCATTCGGCGCAAAGCTAATTGCCACGCCTTTCTGGCAGTCCTCAACATCTGACACTATCCGCGACGAAATGTTCGGTGATTTTACCTTAAAATGCTCTTCAAATAAATTTGCTATCTCTCCTGGCTCATTTACACCCTCAATACTCACAGGGATGCTCGGCCTTCACCTTTTTTGTTTTTTTCTAAAAATTTTTAGTCTTTGTTTTTATGCTTTTCAACTAACATGCCCATTTTAATTTGTTATTCATTATTTTGGCAAAATTTTAATTTCTGTTTAAATACCTTTTTTGATTCATACATTTCTTTATACAATTTACCACTAACAGGTTTGCCATACCACACCCAATTTATAAATTTCTGCCTAGCATACCGGTGCGCATTCTTGACATGTCTATTCCAGCCAACAATACGAACGCCCTTCCTACACTTTCCCTTATTATAACTAGATACAGCTGCCTCTGACACTGATGCCACAATTTTATTATACATTTTTTCTATAGATTTTCTATGATCAAGGTTATAACACATTCTATCACAGCATGGAATATATTCATTAAGAGTATTAATATCTCTCAGTTTTTTTAAACAAAGATCATGGTATGCTGCAATTTGTCCTTCGTCTCTATGTCCCCAAACTAACCTATTTTGCAATTTAAATTTAGGTCTGACCATCGAAAGGTCACACTGTATCGCCAGTGGAAAGTGATCCGACCAGTAAATGTCATAGTATATATCCACACCGACCACCACACTCCAGGTGGCATTGGTGACCACACAATGAAGCCAGCGCCTGCTACCGTGCGCCTAATTTATAAAAATATAGGTATCTGAGTTTTCACCTAATTTTGACATATCAGCACATAACCAATTTTGATCAAAACAAAAACTAAGTAATTCCTTACAGAATAATTCTCCCGGATGTGTGTTAAAGTCCCTTAAAATAAAAACAGATTCTACATTTTGATTCTCAACAATCGCCGCAATTTCACTCAAACAGTCACTAAATTCTTACAAATTTTCAGAACAATCCGTTGGCATTCAATGGCTCAACACATTTCAAAAGTTGAAGGATTGGCACAGCAATTGAATGAAAGTGGTTAAAGTATTAGTGAAACGGCAATTATTCCTAAAATTCTCAGCACATTACGATCTCAGTATCGCTCATTGCGCCAGGAATGGATGTCATTAGATCCAAAACAAAAACCATACTCAACCTCACTGCCCGATTGCTTGATGAAGAAAACAATTTATCATCAGAAGAGCAAAATGAGATTGCCCTTGTAACACAACAGGAAAAATCAGTCAAAAGGCCTCACAAGGCCATCGCTTTATTTGTTACAGCTGTGGCAAACGTGGACACTTTACTAGACAGTGTCGGATACAAATGAAAACCGATTTAACTGAAAACCATAGCAACATGCTAGCATTTCATGCAGAAAGTGTGAGTATTGTTAACAGCTCAAGTGATGACATCTGGCTATTAGACAGTGGGGCATCAGCTCATATGACATTTAGGAAAGATTTTTTTAATGATCTACAACAATTCCATGATGATACCTATAGATGTGTAAAATTAGAAAATCAACAAGATCTTAAAGTGTGGAATAGGAACAGTAGTATTTAAGAAATGCATAAAGGGACAGTCGGAGGATAATATATTGAAAGAAGTTCTTTTTGTGCCTGAATTAAGAAGAAAGCTATTCTCAGAAGGTGCCATTATGCGCCTAGGTTATGAAATAATAAAAGAGAACAAAAATGCTTTTATTTACAAAAACAAAACTTTGTCTTGAGTGCAACACAAAGTTCAAACAAACTTATATGAAATGAAGTTTAAAACTGTAATAAGTGCTAATTGTAATTCAGTGCAAAAATCACAAGACACTATAAAGTTGTGGCATGAGATACTTGGCCACTTAAATATAAATGCAATAAAAAATATGATTTAAAGTGGATTATTACAATGTGATCATGAATCTATTGGTTAATTTGTCTGTGAAGCATGTATTTATAGAAAGCAAAGCCATTTTCCATTTCAAGCATCACACCGAGCCTAATTAAGCCCAGGGGATTTGGTCTACAGTGATGTTCGTGGTCCAATAAGTGAGTATTCAATACAAGGTATGAAATATTTTATTCTATTTAAAGATGCATCCTCAAGTTTTCTGCATGTTTATCTTATAAGACGCAAAAGTGAAGCATTAGACCATTTTAAGAGATATAATACCTCAACAATGGATAAGTTTGGACATAATGTACGTGATTTACATTCTGATAACGACAAGGGGTATGGAAATAATAATTTTAAAGAGTACATGTCTTGTAATGGAATAATTCATGAATGCACAGCTCCTTACACTCCACAGCAAAATGAACGTTCTGAACGAGAACTCCGAACTATTATGGAAAGTGCACAGACAATGCTTCATGGAAAAAAATTACCTCTAAATTTGTGGGCTGAGGCTGTAAATTCTGCAGTGTACATAATTAATCAAACTACTTTCAGTCAAACTCCAAATAAATCATCATTTGAAATATGGATGGGAACAAAACAACCACAATACCTTAGAATGAACGCCTTACCTTAGGAAGAAGGGCCAAGCTGAACTTGTGTTATGATTACGGCACTTAAGGGTTGGCTCCACGAGGGAAGGTCCACGTTCTCACAGAATACTAGCGTACAAAAGCATTTCGTTATTCGTATGGTAAATGCAGAGAACCAGAGACCGTTTTTACTTTGTCTTATTCCTCAAGGGTGACGACGCATTTTCATTTTTAATTTTATTTGAGGGGATGTAGGTGTCTATGAACCCTTATTCTATAAAAAATGCCGATTGATATAAAGCAACACGGGCCGCCGACGTACCGCCGAATGATGAGCTTTTTGGCATGGCTTATGACGCACAACAGCTCAACCAGTTAAACACATTTCGTTTTTTATTTAATTTTTTTGTTGTGTTATGTACGTCATTTGGCTGTGTCAAAAGAAATAAATATTGCTTAAAAACTTTTTGCTAAAGTTTTTATGCAAGTAAAGTTAGTCACGTTGCGTTATTTAATTATGCTCTTTACGTTTTTTGTTGTTTTTGTACGTCATAATATCATAATCATAATTAATCATAATATATTTTGCTAAATTTCAAAACAATTAAGAATGATAAACGAGGGACTATAGACATCCTATTGGTTCGGTAGCGCGTGGCTAAGCATTTGGCCGTGACGCTACGTAGCGCATGCACGAACGATATGGGGTAGTGGGTTTTCTTACGCCGCCACCGTACTTATGATATACCATTACATTAACACTAACTTAAAGTTAAAGTTAAAGTAACAGCCTATTTACATCCCACTGCTGGGCACAGGCCTCCTCTCACTTCTGAGAGGTTTTTAGGGTAAGGAAGTGTCCGCCGCGCTGCCCCACCGCGTGTTGGCGGACTTCACATGTCTTCGAAAATTGTTTCATCATCATGTCTTCGAACATTATTTCTCAGACACGCAGGTTCCCTTACGATGTTTTCCTTCACCGCCCAGCACGTGGTAAATCAGCTTTTAAAATTGCAATTAACAATTTTATTGATGCTGGCGGGGATCCGACCCGGGTTGCTTGCGTACTGTGAAACTTACCACGGCTTTGTACTGTGCTCTGTAGGCTCTAATACTAATTTAAGAAGAAAAAAATAACAACTGTTCACAAGAATTGGTGATTTTAGGACGCCATTCGAAGTTACCCAGACCGAAGTAAATCAGAGGTGATGTATGGATGTGAGTATGTTTTATTACTCACTAGCTGTTCCTCGCGACTTCGCCTACCCCTAAAATAAAAGTAGCCTTAGTTACTCCTTATAACACCAGCTATCTGCCAGTGAAAGTCTCATCCAAATCGGTTCACAGGTTTTCGCGTGATGCATGTTCACGCTAAAATAGCTAGCAGATGACAGATTTTTTTCAGATTTACTTAACATTTATCGTTATATTTTGGCAAATTTACACAATTTTTTATGAATTTTAGCTTATATGTTATTCTGATGTATGAGCTATATTATTTTAAAAACCCATTCAGTAGTTTTTGTGTGAAAGAGTAACAAACATCCATATATCCTCACAAACTTTCACATTTATAATATTTGCAGGATTAGTAGGATATTTGCCGCCTCAAATACAAGTTTTGAACGCTCGGTATTTATTTATTTATTTATTTGCTTTTTAGTATCTATGTTTCATGAGATATTATTAAATACTACGTATTACATACTAAGTCCCTAATGGAGACATGCAAATTTGTTTATTATTTAAAAAATTGTTTTATAAGAATTAACATCTCAAAATCATTAAATCAGCAACAACAAACAATCCATGTATAAAGATGCCAAAAGTGTTATTAAAAAAAGTAATTAAAAAATGAATAAAATCCACTGACCTCTATATATACAAGTAAGAAAATCAAATTAAATATATTATATACATACCATATCAGTAATATATAAAATATACTACTGACATGGTAATAATCAGCAATAATAAAATGTCAATTATTATCTATAGTCCAATAAAAAGTTGTAATCAGTAATTTAAAAACTCATTTACCGAGTAAAATGTATTTGACGAAGTCACTGGTATATTTTTTTAAATGTTTGTATAGGAAGATCTTTAATTGTATGCTGTATTTTATTGTATATTATTTTACCTATCCAGTAACAACTTTTGCTAAAGCGTTTACTTTTTGATATTTCGCTAATTACTATGTTGTATCTCGTTTTGCCGTATTGTTTGACAAATTTATCAACTTCTAATATATACAAACAAGGCACAGGTAAGATCCCCAGTGTCTTGAATAGAGAGACATCTGGGCCAACACCATGGCACGAACATATTTTTTTTTTGTGCAATAAAAACTTTATTAATCTCTGCACTGTTACCCCAAATTATAATACCGTAGTGGTATATGCAAAATATGTCATAGTTGCAGTTTATGTTGCCATTTTTATTAGTCTACAAAGCGCATATGTGAACCTGTTTGCTTTATTATATATTTTATAAAACTGTTCTTTCCACTTTGATTCTTTGTTTTAAATTATACCTAAGAATGTCACGTGCTACTACACTACAAAGAGTTTTTCCATTATAATTAATATGTAATAAATTATTATTTATACTGTTGAAATTCATATATTGAGTTTTAGTTCTATAGTTTTCTCATCTGGTTGGGTTGTATAAATATATAAATTAAAATGATAAATATATATTAGTATGGTAAAATGAATAAGTAAATAAAAATAAAAATACATAAATAAATATAAACCCAACCAGATAGAAGCCCTCAGCAGGAGAGACCAAACGGCCGAAGGTTAGGGAAAAAGGAAAAGAAATCGGCGGACGATTTGGGCAGTATCGAGGAGCACCGCCTTCTGCGTTTGAGCCCGGAGTGGTCCATCACGGAGTTCCAGCCGCCTCAGATGACCCAAGAGGTTGACCGGGATTAGCCCGTACGTAGAAACTACTATAGGAATAATTTCGGCCGGCTGACCACCCCACATGTCGGTCGCCTCGTGCGCCAGGTCCAGATATTTTGTTTGCTTCTCTGTTTCGGCTTAGCGAGGTTCTCGTCATACGGAATGGTTATGTCGACCAAAAATATCCTTAACTTTGCCCGGTCCATCAGCACAATTTCAGACTTATTCGCAAGAATAATCCTGTCTGTGATGATGGCCCGGTCCCAGTAGTGTCTGGCGTGGTCATTTTCGAGCACGGCTTCCGGTGTAAGGCAGTTTCTGATCCACGAGACCGTATTTCAGAGCGAGTTACTGTGTAGAATCCTGGCTACTAGATTGTGTCTGTGCAAGTACTCAGAGTCAGAAAAAGCCGGGAAACTGGATATGGCATGCCTAAGTGACTCACTGGGATGTGCAGCAAATTCGATAGATGTCGACGGCACCATCCATTAAGATGAATCTCCGATAGTTGTTGGTCTTAATAACCTGATCCTGTATTGCACAGACAATACCCTCGGTTTCCCCAAAGAGGTAAGCGAACCGTAGCTAGTGAAAGGAGGCGACAGTATTTACGAAAGGCTCATGTTCATGCTCATGGAAAGCCTTGTAGAACCTCCCATGAAGCTCTTTCTTCTTCAATACGGTCTTACGGTCGGAAATGCTTTGTACTGCCGGATCTTGCCATTGATCGTTGGCTAAGGATAGATAAGCCCTTTATTACAAGAAATGAAGTCCTTATAAAATGGATCTTCCAATCTCGTCAGGAAATAATTACGGAGGCTGCACACTTCTCGATTATGCATGGTGAACGCGTTTAAAAAGCCACGTCCACCATGCTTCCGCGGCAAGTACATCCTTATTACCGATGACCTCGGATGGTGCATCCTATGGGACGTCACGGTAGTGCGGACTTTTCTATTTGAGTTTGAGTCCACCTGAGTATGCTAAAGGTATACATGAGGACAGGCATGACCCAACTGTTTTTGTGTGTGTCTTATTCACGCCCGACAAAAGGCTGTTAAACGCTTTGTTCAAACGTGCATAAAACAGATCGCAAAGTATTTTTTTCATATCCGCCTCATCAATACCTATATTTTGTGACATACCCAGGTATCGGTAAGTTTCAGCCTCGGAAAGGGTCCTTATGTTGATGGGCATAGATATTACCATTACTTAATTATGTTGCGGTATTTATAGAGTATTCTCATCTGGTTGGGCTGAATAAATATATAAAAGGAAATGATACACATACATAAATATATATTAACAATACTAACATAAATAAATAATAAATAAATAAATATAAGCCCAACCAGATGGATGCCCTCGGCAGGGGAGACCAAACGGCCGAGGGTTAGGGGGAAAGGGAAAGAAACCGGCGGACGATTTGAGCGGTATCGAGGAGCACCGCCTTCTGCGTTTGAGCCCGAAGCAGTCTTTTACGGAGTCCTAGTCACCTCAGATGACCCGAGAGGCTGACCAGAATTAGCCCGTCCGCAGAGACGACTACAGGAATAATTTTAGTTGGCAGACCACCCCACATGTCGGTCTTGAGCCAGGTCCAGATATTTTGTTTTCTTATCTGCTTTGACTTTCACGAGGTTCTCGTCATACGGAATTGTAATGTCGACCAGAAATACCATTGAATGTACCCGGTCTATCAGCACAATATCAGGCTTATTCGCAAGAACAGTCCTGTCCGTGATGATAGCCCGGTCCCAGTAGAGCCTGGCGAGGTCATTTTCTAGCACGGCTTCCGGCAATTACTTGTAATAAGGCAGTTTTCGATCCACGAGACCGTATTTCAGAGCCAGCTCCTAGTGTAGAATCCTGGCTACTAGGTTGTGTCTGTGTAAGTACTCAGAATTAGAAAGCGCCGAACAACCAGAGATGACAGGCCTAAGTGACTCATCGGGATGGCGACAAGTTTGACAAATGTCAACGGTGCCATCCCTTAGGATGAATCTCCGATAGTTGTTGGTTTTATGTTTATTATTAAACTATTATTACTTAGCCATTTAGTTACTTAAAATATTGTTTCATTAATGTCAAAAATATGTTTCGTCAGTGACATATTTTTATTTGTTTTTACTATTACTGAGACGTCATCTGCAAATAAACTGCTTCTAAATTTAGTAATCGCAGACCAGTCGTTTAAATACATCAAAAATAAAAGTGGACCTAGTACACTACCCTGAGGTATTCCAAACGCATTTTTTTTTAGTTTGGATCTATAACTTCGACTTACAGGTATATTGTCAAGTTTTAGCACCTCAACACATTGATGCCTGTTTTGTATGTATGACTTCATCCAGTGATATGCTGACCCTCTAATTCCGTTTTGATCTAGTTTGAACAAAAGCTAATCGTATGATACAAAATCAAAAGCTTTTGACATGTCAAAAAAGATAGCAGTAGTATATAGCACGTCATTAATATTTTGTAAAATATTTTTTAATAAATTAAAAGCGGCTAATGTCGTGGATTTTGATTTTTGAAATCTATACTGAGTTAGATTTATCTATTAAACTTATTTAAGAAATTCATAACCTTTTTGTTCATGATTTTTTTTTTAAGTTTTGATAGTAAAGGTACCAATGTGACACGTTTTTTATATAAGGGTTTTACAACTTTATATTTTGGTCTGTTGTAAAACCCTAAGGCCCTGTCCGCACTGCGATATTTCACCGCGTGATATTGTTCTCGCAATTCTGTAACACATGAAAGTAGCTGCACTGGCGGTAAAAAAATCGCGCGGAAAAAAAATCTGTGATTTGATGCAAATTGAACGCGAAGCGGTGCAATTTATTTCCGCACGAATATTTTGTGTAAAGTAAGTATGTATAAAGTAAGTTTAGCTATGTCCGCACTGTGGAATAAAATTCACGCGTTTCGCGTCTCTTTACAGCTAAAATTATTTTTCTACAATTCGTATCTTGATAGGTAATAGCCCAACCAACAAGTCGTAGTAAATTATCGAATGATTTTATATTCATACAGTAATATCCGAAAAACTTTTTACTGTATTTTTGCAGCCTTAAATGTTTTATGTAGATAGAGACGGCACGAGACTTATCGGCATCTTAAAATTAAGCAGCGTTTGAATATTTGGGCATATGTCTTATTGACGTTTAAGAGCGTTTTACGTGGTAGAGCCATGATGCAGCTATATTTGTAGTATAGTTGTAGCACGAATGGGTCGGCTCGACCGGGGAAGGACCACGCTCTCACAGAATACCAGCGTAAATGCTGTGTTTCGTATGGTGAGTGTAAAGAACCGGAGACCCTTTTTACTGGAAATGAGGCATTCCATCTTAGTCCTCACGGGTGACAACGCATCTGCATTTTGATTTGTAATCGAGGATAGATGTAGACGTCTATGGGCCGCAGCAACCACTTACCACCAGGTGACTGTGTGCTCCTTTGTCACCTTATCCTATAAAAAAAATGTAGGCGTTTAACCGTAGACAGAGAATCCAATAGACGGCGGGGTCGCATAATCGCTATTCTGCCTTTCATTCACGCATCACAGTGCTGCCATTTTGGCAATATTACCTAGAAAATAGGGAGATTTTGTTTGTGAAGCGTACGTCAGTAATTCTAGGCCACTTTATTCACATGTTATTAGGATAGGATAATTAAAGCAAATGAAACAAATAGGTAATATTAATAACAAATATTAAAACATATTTATTTGTTAAGAAAATCATAATAATTACACTTATAGGTATTGGTAATTCCAATTTAATTATAATTGTCCTTGAAATAAAACTATTATAATTTATTATGAATATTCCTAATTTTTTCGACGGACTTACTAATTTTTGTGGTTTCATAATGTATTCTTATTTCAAAATATATTAGAGCGACGGCTTTAATGAGAAGTATTCTGCGATTATCAATATAAGGAAATCTTTATTGATGTGATCGATCGAGTTAAGTAGATTGCTATCCTTTTCGTTCACAAGAGCTTTGGCCTTAAACTCTACAAGGCTTTGTTCCAGATTTGCCATGTTCCTATTTTTAGATGCCTTGTTTTCTGACGAAGAGCGCGCACCATTCTCAATCTCTTTTCCAACAGATTTTGCTGCTGTTTCAATCTCTTGGTAAGACTTCTTGGCATGCCCAGTGGCTGAAACAGAAATTTAAAATGTTTTAATCCATTTAACATATTAGCGGCCGTTATTGATCGCAAGCAAGAGATTTTCAATTGTGTTCATAATGTTACATATCACCTATACCATATTCAGCAAAGCAAAATACAAAATGTAAACAAGGAAACCAATGGATCTCAAAAAAACGACAAATAATGATGTGCGTAATGTCAGCTAATCAGTCAGTGAGTAGTTCAGCTTCTCTTACATCATTCATTCATTCATTACAGCCCTTCACAAGTCCACTGCTGAACATAGGCCTCCCCCACGTAATGCCACAAAGCACGGTCTTACCAGGTTGTCACTCCATCTAGTGGGGGACGCCCTACACTTCGCCTGCCGGTACGAGGCTGCCACTCGAGAACCTTTCTTCCCCATCGGTTGTCCGTTCTTCGAGCTATATGGCCGGCCTATTGCCACTTCAGCTTACTAATCCTTTGGGCTATGTCGGTTACTCTAGTTCTACTGCGGATATCCTCATTTCTAAGTTTATCACGCAGAGAAACCCCGAGCATAGCCCTCTCCATAGCTTGCTGAGCGACCTTGAGCTTCCTCATACGGCCAGCAGTGAAGGACCACGTCTCAGTTCCGTATGTCATCACTGGCAACACGCACTGGTTGTACAATTTAGTTTTGAGGTTTTGAGGTATGCCTGACGAGAAGATGGGTCGTAATATCCCGAACGCTGCCCAGCCGAGTTGAATCCGTCGATTGACCTCTCGGTCGAAGTTGGACTTACCTAGTCGGACTATTTGTCCCAGGTAAACATATTCGTCAACAACTTCGAGCTTAGTGCTCCCAACAACTACCGGCATAGGTGTGATATGGACATTAAACATGATTTTTGTTTTGTCCATGTTCATCTTGAGACCTATCCGTTGGGAGACACTATTGAGGTCATTGAGCATAGTGCTTAGGTCCTCCAGCGATTCTTCCATAAGGACTATATCGTCGGCAAATCGAAGGTGAGTGATGTACTTGCCATTGACGTTAATAACGTATCCTTTCCAGTCCAGTGGCTTGGAAACGTCTTCCAATGCAGCGGTGAAGAGTTTCGGGGATATTACGTCACCCTGTCTTACACCTCTCTGCAGTTGGATAGGTTTCGTACTCTGGTTCTGTACTCGGATAGCCATCGTAGCCCTATTGTACAAACACTTCAGCACCTCGATATACCGACAGTCCACTTGGCACCGCTGAAGGGACTGCAGCACCGCCCAAATTTCGACGGAATCAAAGGCTTTCTCATAGTCCACATACGCAAGGCAAAGTGGCAGATTGTACTCGTCGATCTTCTGTACAATTTGCCGAAGGGTATGTATGTGGTCTATGGTGCTGAAGCCTTTTCGGAACCGGCTTGTTCGGGAGGCTGGAAGTCGTCGAGTCTGCATGCGAGACGATTCGTAATGACTCTCGAAAACAGCACGTAGACGCGGCTCAGAAGGGAAATCGGTCTGTAGTTCTTCAAGAGAGCGTTGTCGCCTTTCTTGAAGAACAAGACCACCGCACTTCTGCTCCACGCGTCTGGTGTAATGCCACCATGGAGGACGGAATTAAAGAGCTTCTGAAGGACTTTAAGTACAGGTTTTCCACCCGCTTTCAGATGCTCCGCTGTAATTCCATCCTCGCCTGGGGCCTTGCCGTTTTTAAGGTGCTGGAGAGCCATTCTAATCTCGCTCAGACTGACGTCCGGGATATCATCGGAATAGTGTCGGATAAGACTTGCTCTTGGATCGTTACTCACACTTGCGCGTGACTCCAACGATGACGTGTACAGCTGCCCATAGAACCTCTCTCAATCTCACTCAAAAACTCAGGTGTCCCGGGAAACGATGCTGCCACAATCGGTCTTCAGCTTCGACAGTTGGCTCTTTCTGGCAGACAGATCTCTGGCAAAGACTTTGGAGCCCTGGTTCCGCTCGATCGCTTCTTCAATACGAGCTGTATTGAAGTTGCGCAAGTCCCGCCGCATGCATTTGGAGATCTGTCTGTTCAGTTGCCTGTATGCTGTCAAATCTGCTGAAGACTGCAGCTTCATCTCCCGTCTAACAACCATGAGATTAAGAGTATGATCGGAGAGTTTTTGTGTTCTTCTGCGAAGGGTCTTACAGAACTTACCTCCGACCACATGGACAGTTTCCACAAGCTTGTAATTCATATCGTCCACTTCATTGCAAAATTCTAGGCACTGAAAACGATTTTGTAACTCGAGCTGAAAGTTTTCGGGACTTTGGATTAGAGCACGAGGGGGACGGAGCGTTGACTTCATTAGACGTAACTTCTCCAATTTAACGTTTAGGTTCAGTGTGCCTCTCACCATTCGGTGATCACTGCCAGTTTTCACCCTCGCGATCACTGAGACATCACTGAACAGTTGTCGTCTGGTCGTCATAATGAAGTCAATCTCATTTTTTGTCGAACCGTCGGGGCTCGACCAGGTCTTCTTCCTGTGGGGCCGCTTTTGGAAGAAAGAGTTCATCATAAAGAGTCCCTCTTTCTCCATAAATTCGGCCAGCTGCTGGCCCCTTGGGTTCCGTTGCCCTATTCCGAATTTCCCTACTTTCAGCTCACCGCTCTCTCTTGTGCCTAGTTTTGCGTTGAAGTCTCCCATTAACACTGTATAGTGGGTTTTGGAGGAATGCATGGCTCTAGATATATCCTCATACATTTCCTCCACCTCCTCATCGGGGTGTGCCGAGGTTGGTGCGTAAACCTGTATTACCTTCAGCGAATACCGTATACCGTCTCTTACATATACAAATTTATAGGTAAAGATAACATTTGCTACTGTTCAGTCTCTGGTTTTAGTGTTTAATCCATTAGTCTACTTGTATGACAGTTAGGTTAGTCAGTTTTCGTAAGCGGCACAACACAATCTTTTAAAAACTTAAAACCTACCGCAAATGTGCTTGGTAGTTCCATAACTATATCATCAATCTTAATCCTATTTTTAGTAATTTTAACGTCCCCCTGGAAAAATATTACATAATTTCAATATTGTTTAGCATTCAATAAAAACTGAAAAAATGAAATGATAAATATAACTTTTATATTAATTCTTATCACTAGTACTATTGTTTAGTTAGCAAGGCAATGAAATTTAAAGACGCACCATATTTGGTTGTTCCATCACTAAATCATCAGGCTCAGGTCCTTCTACGTATGCAACATCCTCCTGGAAAACAGTTACATTTTTCAATTTCCTGCTATATATTCAGTGTAAAAGAAATGATGTCTTTTAAATTCCCTTTTATCCTATCATAGTCCATCATATTACACTTACACACTTTAGTACTACTACATAAAAACACAGTTAGAAGATTTAAAATACGACCATTATTTAAGCATACAAACCTTTATTGTATAAAGTGCATTACGAAACAATTCAGTTCTTGTCCTTTCTCGGACAAATAAATTCCTTTCAAAGTGCCTGGAGCAAAGACGAGAGTATTTAGTAGGCTCCCAATTCTTCTTAGCGGTTGCTAAAACTCATTTTCTTTTTATTTCCGAATCAATTGGGAAACTGACAAATAAAAAAAAATATCAAGATGAATAAATTTGAATGACGTAATAAGCACAGGTATATTGACACAATGGTAAATATGTAGTATAATACATTAGGTACTCTCGCTGTAATTGTAAGCAATGAGGTCGTACCTCGGGTAATTATAAACTTTAGCTGGCAACATAGGTTTGAGGTTATAATATCGCTAATAATGATTATATTATTATAATTTATAGAACAAAATGACCATGAACATTGCTTTAATTAATACTTCCATGTAAATCGTGATTCAGAAAGTTATTTAAATACATATTAATAAAATAAGTTTTCTTACGCGTGAAATGTAATGCCTTAACTTTTTCATTCACTGCTGCTTTTATAGCCCATGACACTGCACGACATTATGATATGGTATAAAATCAAATAATTTTCTGACTTAAAACGTACAATTATCGAGTTTTATTTGCAAATAAATTTTTAAACAAAATAATAAACATTAAACACTCCGTGACAACAAACAGCTTGTTAGGTGGTACGGGAATAAGGACAACAATATAGTACAAGTGCTAATATGATATATGCGTCCTTTGTTTTGAGAATGAAACAAAACATATCACGCTGTCTATTGGATTCTCTTTCTACGCGTTTAACTAATGTACTAAATTTGATAGAGCATTATTTACATCGTCATAATTAAATGACTGCCATTTTAGTTTAAAAATTAAAGAGGTATTTTTTTTATAGGAGAGGGGGCAAACGAGCATACAGCTCACCTGATGGTAAGTAATTACCGCCGCCCATGAACAACTGCAACACCAGGGGAATTGCAGATGCGTTGCCGGGCTTTAAAAAAAAAGGTATCTAAAATAATACTATATCGTGATTGTCTCCTTCAAGATAAGGTAAGTCATTAATATAGATTAAGAAGAGGAATAGGCCAAGAATCGAGACATGAGTAATGCCCATTGATACTACCGATCCGGAAGAACCTTTACCATTAATAACTACTTTTTGAGTTCTATTATTTAAATATGAAATAATAAGTCTAAGCGCAATATTTTTGACACCGTAATATTGTAGTTCCCCGATTAATATCTCATGATGAAAACAATCGAAAGTCTTCAAAAGATCACATAAAATACCTAAGGCATCTTGTGAATTATCTCAGGTAATATAAATGTATTAATAATATATCGCTCATTAAATACAAATGAACTATAAATCAAAAACATATCAAAATCGTTTTATTGCAAACATATGACCTAAATCGATGATATTTTATGGTGCATCAAAGACACCCATCATTTTAGATAATAGTTTAAATTATTAACAAATAACATGACCGACCATTTTGCATTTGTGTATTTTGCTGACTCACTTCATTTTGGCCATTTTGTTAGTTGCAACCTGACAGTCATCTAAACGCACAATAGTTGTGAAAATGAGTAACAATTAAAAAAAAGCAAGAAAATTATTATAAGAAAAAGTGCCACATTTTTGGAAGTGACCGTTTTTCAAAAAAATCAAGTAAATGAAAATCATACTTTTTTTTAAATTCAACAATGTCATGTTTTGAAATGCGTCTATTGGGTATAGAACTATATATGAGTAAACTGTTATGAAATAATCATGCTAAAGTGTTGTTTTAGAAATGTGACTGTTTTGAATTTATTTTATTCACGAGTAAGTTATTTTATTTTTAAATAAAATTACCATATTTCATTTTAATTCCTTTTTGTATTTAATGCGATGGTGATTTTCGTATTATTTTTTATCCATTTCATTTCCGCGTGTTACGTAGGATACCCAATAAGTTTTAAGATATACAAAAAGTATTCCAGATACTATTAATATTTATTTTACATCTTTTCAAAATATTCTCCATCATGCTCTATACAAAGTTCCATTCGCCTAAACCAACTCTGAAAACAGTTTTGCCAGTCTTGATCTGACAGGTCGGAAATCGCTTCTTCGTAGGCAGCCACGGCTTCTTCGGCGCTTGAAAAAACTGTAGTATACCATTCAAAGTTGACTGACCTACAATTTTCCAGCATTGACGTCGACAAATGTCCGCTCTGCGAAAAAAAAACTAGCCACCATTTTTTTGCCGACGTTGCGAGGTATTTGCAGTTTTGTCAGTAACTGTTCTTCTGAGTAGACCCATACCGACGATTGCCTTTTATTTTCCAGATCATATTGATAAATCCATGTCTCGTCACCAGTAACGATTTTTGAAACACGCCTAGATGCCACGTTTTCAAAACGTAGACGCATTTCATGCCACCAATCCACACGAGTCTGTTTTTCGCTTTCGGAGAGCAAACGAGGGATCCATCGACAATAAAGCTTCCTCACTCCAAGATGTTGATGTAGGATGGTATGAATGCTCCCCGAACTAATGCCTACAATCTTTTCGATAAGCGTATATGTGATTCGTGGGTCTTCTCGCACCAACATTTCAGTAGTCCATACATTTTCTGCCATTACTGCTGTTTGCGGGGCCCCGGTCCTTTGGTCATTTTTAAGATTAATTTTACCCCTTTTGAATTCAGCAAACTACCTAAAAATTGTTGCGCGTGATGGAGCTGATTGTAACCGTTGTAAACTTAATTGTTCGGTTAAACCAAATTTAAAATTTTACATCATAATATATCATAGCGCGCAAATGTTCACGGTTAAGATCTATCGTTTTAAATGAAAAGCGCGGGAAGCGTTGCATTAAAATTAATAGAACTTTGTTTTTTTTTTAAATATTGAGCAATTGGCTTATGGAGTTCTATTTTTAAATAAATTTGCTTTTTAAAACATATAACACGGGTGCGTTCCATTTTTAAATTTCGAGCATCTCAAAACTTATTGAGTGACCTACGTATAAGTTTTAAAAACTTGTTATTTTTAAATTTCATCCACTTTCTTATTATTATATATGCCCACATCCTTTTCTAAGTTAAATTCTTTTGTATTGTTAAATACTGACATTGATGAGATTTTAAGTATAATAATTGGCTTAAAAGAAGATTGTGCAGTTGGATGGAACAATATACCTAATAGCATACTCAAAAGATTAAAAGATTTAAACATTAACTGGCCGCCACGTTAATACATATTGCATGCCTAGCACAAAGCGCGTAGGTATGTTCTACTAGCGCCTAAAAATTAAGATTCCAATGTTATCTCTATAACGTATCTAACAATCATATTATACATATAAATGATATAAAAAGCACATTGTTAGAAAGATAAATGATTATCTTTCTTTTTTCTTTCTTTTTGTTTAAATTGTTAAACTTATTAATATATTTTTTAAATCGATTAATTGCTATTTTTACATAAAAAAGGGGTTTGTGTGGCTTATGGTGTGGATTTATCAAGTCCGCATGGCGCCGTAAACACGATAACTTTTGAAAATATCTATTGTTTAACTCAATCTATTTTGTAATCTCTTCATCTATCATATGGGAAGCCATGGAATGTAAATGGCAGTTTAATTTTGTTTTGTTTAGTTATAATTAATTTTTTTCGGCTCTAAAATGGCGACATTTTCGTTGTTTTAATAGCCTTGTATTAATTTATTTTTACGAAATAGGCCGAAGCCGCACTTCGAGCTACAGCCACAGAGTACTTTATTCCGGTCTCAAATGCCGTCGTGAGTGGTTGTTTGTTACAGCGGTTCGTGCTGAAAAATATCGATCGAAAAAATAAATAGAAATACAAAATATTCCAAAAACCAATTTTGATACATACTTGAACAAGGTAAGATATCATTATTTTTATCATGTCACAGATTTTTATTACAATATTTTGTTTCGCTAAAAGCACGCAGGATTTATATATAAATAAATATACTTATACGTCTTGGACTTTATAGACCTGAGGGTGTGTCGGTATCTGCTACTGGAATTCCTCGACGAGGAAAACTAGATGTGCCGAGTTTGGCCTCGTTTTGTTAGTTATGATGAGACCTTACCTCTGGGCTTGATATCGTGACTTGAAAGTGTACTTTGAAGACTGCCACTGAAACTTATCGACGAGAGGAACTAGATGTGGCGAGTTTGTTATTTTTTGTGTTATTTTACTAAATACACTTTGCCTTCCTCACTCCGGGCCATAGATAATATACTGTATAGTAAATATGGTTAATATATATTTTAACTGTTGAAATAGACAGTAAAAAAAAAATAACAAATTTGTTAAATAAATAAAATTAACCATATTGAATAAAATTATCATATTCCAGTCCATTCAAAAATAATCCACGACGTTACTGATTTACATTAGCCGTATTTATTTATGCCATCTAGCGTCTTCCTTACGTACCACCGTGAGAGTTGATCAATTTTAGTTCGATAAAATGACTTTACCAATTGAATGGAGTAGATGGCGGTTTACAAAGCTATTTTCTTTATTCGAAAGAAAACATTATTTTAAAAACATCAATACATGTATTCTTTTGATTTATTACATAAAATTTAGGCTTCACATGTCTAAAAAATGAGGATTGTAACAAATATTTGCTATAAAATCAAACTTACATCCAATATTTTATGCTCAAATTGTGGTTTAAAATCATCATATTAAATAAATTGTTTGCCGTTAAATCTTTTGAAGTGTTATTTTTATTAAACTGTACGAAATGATATTTTTAACACATAGATGTAATAATTGGCTGAATTCATTAGTGGCTGATGTTAATTTTATGTACTTTGTTGTTACGCTATTGGCTGAAATATTGGTTGGTATTAATTTAAACGAAGCGCGTCAGTTTAATATTATTTTGTTTAGCTTACATTTTCATCAAAATATTACAAGGGATTTATATAAAAAGTTGGAAAAAAAATACTAGGGAAGTTAATTAAGATTTTTTATTTGGTTTTTTATTATTTAGTGTACATAGTGTACAAAAAGTATAAGATTTTAATAAAGAGTTTAATTTTCACCTTTTATGATGCCGAGACCACAGAGTAGTTTTTTATATAGGGAAGACGAGACGCAATACAGCTGTGAGACCATTAATTTTGAAAAATATGCCGGAGGCGAAAAAATGGCAAAATGTAATTTTTGTAAAAAGACTTTATCGTACAAATAATGTTTCTGAACATTAATAAAATATAAGATTATAATCAGGTTATTATTGAAAACTTGCGTGTATTTAAACTACATTAAAAAAATCCGTATAATCATGTTATAAGTAATTTTTTTAATGCGCTTAGGGCATGCGCAATTGGATTTACCAATAGTTTTTCTTTCTTTTAGTTAGTAGTTCTTAAAAAAGCTGTGGTTTCTTCTATATACAAAGCTGGTGATAAAAATTTTGTTAGTAACTAGAGGCCGATTTCAGTTTTATCTGGTTTATCTAAAATTTTAGAAAAAATCATAAATACCAGGTTAATAAAATACCTGGAAACTAACAATTTGCTGTCAGACAGACAATTTGGTTTCAGGCCTAAGAGATCATGTAATGATGCCTTGCATAAATTGACAGATTATGTCACAAGTAATCTTAACAATAGTATGCACTCAATTGGGATCTTTCTAGACGTTGCCAAAGCATTTGATACTATCTCTTGCCCTATACTATTGCAAAAGCTTGAAACACTTGGCATAAGGGGAACTCAACTACAACTTTTTTCCAATTACCTCAGTAAAAGTAAAATTAAAGTAAAGTTACAGCCTATATACATCCCACTGCTGGGCACAGGCCTCTTCTCATTTTTTAGAGGGTTTTAGGGCAAGGAAATGTTTGCCGCGCTGCCCCAATGCGTGTTGGCGAACTTCACATGTCTTTAAAATATTTTTTTTTGATTTTTCAGACATACAGGTTTCCTCACGATGTTTTCCTTCACCGCCGAGCACGTGGTAAATCAGCACTTAAAATTGCAATTAACAATTTCATTGGTGCCGGCGGGGATTGAACCTCAGTGATCGCTTTCAAAGTGTAAAAATCGGTGAGAATACAAGTACTGAATTACTAAACAGCTCTTATGGAATCCCACAGGGCAGTATCCTGGGACCTACATTATTCCTAATTTATATAAATGGCTTGTGCAATCTTCAACTTCAAAATGGTGTCATAATGTCGTATGCGAATAACACAGCCCTGTTGTTCTCAGCTAAATCACGAGAGGAGGTTTACAAATACGCTCAGCAAGGCTTTAACATAGTATCTAATTGGCTTCTTAACAATCTCCTAAGTTTAAACGCAGATAAAACACAATATATGTTATTTTTAATGAGAAACAATAACATACCTACTAACCTAAATATTTACGCTCATAATTGTAACTCGTATGATGACACTGCATGTGCGTGTCTCACATTAACAAAAACAGCAATATAAAATATCTAGGTGTCACGATTGACACAAATTTAAATTTCCGCAAGCACATTGATTTACTTTGTGCTAGAGTTCGTAAATTAATACATATTTTTAAATATCTCCGTAACATCGCTGACTTCAAATTGATAAGACAGGTCTATTTAGCTTTGTGTCAATCCATACTCACCTATGGCATTACTTCCTGGGGTGGTGCTTCTAAAACAATTTTGCTCCCACTAGAACGTGCTCAGAGAGCAGTTCTAAAGGTAGCCACTTTCCGTCCATTCATGTTTCCTACAAATCAACTTTACTTGGCATGTAGTGTACTAACTGTCCGTCAGTTGTTAATCCTGAACATCATATTAAAACACCATACCGACCTTCTACTTAACTTAAAATCCATAGTCAAGAGAAGAATGGACTTAGTTTGTGTAAACCCTCAAATCAAACATGCATTTGTAAACAGATTTTACATATTTTTAGGACCATTTCTATATAACAAGCTCAACAAGCCACTAAAGATATATAGTGTAAATTATAAGAAATGTAATATAACTGTAAGGGAATTTGTAAATTAATTAAATTACTAAGACACAGAGAAGTTGTTAGAAATTCTAAAATTAGTTTGTATTAATTATAGGTAACATATAATTGTTATTTAGTTATTTTATTTATTATACAATATAGTTTAATTCTTTAAATTACCTAGTGTCCTACATTATTAAATCCATAGTGTAAGTGATGTCTAAAGCACAGGTACTGAACCTAGTTCAGGCAGGTAGCTAATATTATAAACTTGACTTTTCTATTTTTCTTTTGTAGATTCTTCATTATTAAGCTACACATAGTTTTAATTTTATTATAGCATGTTATTTTTGTTAGACTTATTGTTACTTTATTAAATTGTAATCATATTTCTTCCTGTATGTAAACATGTGTAATTGGAAATGAAATAAATTATTTATTATTATATTATTAATATTACTTTAATTTTCATTCTACTGCACTGTTGTGCAGGTCTGCTGTGGAATGAGACTGATATTTCACCCTAACCTAGACCTTTTGCTGTAGAACCTGTCATTCACCGATCATAATATCCTACCATTCGGTATGGGTTCTAAGCCGCTCGTTGATAATCAGCCATCCAATATTCACATTTCCACACAGCCACTTAGCGTTAACACTCCACCACCCAGCGTTGAATCGACCCCTAGCGAAGATGGTCGGATATTGTCCCGAAAAATGTAGGGCTTAGCAATAAACAAGTTAGTGAGTATAGCCATAACAATGATCACAATAGATAATACGAGTCGCAGTGAAACTAGTATTGTTAGACCAGTATAGCCGCTCGCACATTAAAAAATCACTAACTATAAGCTAACCCAGAATCATGGAAGAGAAACAGAGTCAAGTTTCTGAGAAACGGTGGTGACGGGTGATTTACAAGTTCAGAGGCAATTTATTGCTAAGTATCTTAATATCTGTATTGCTAGCACTCGTAATATTTTAAAATTAATCATACATATTATTTGCTACGAAATAAAGAACGCATCAGAGCATATAATATTTTTAAATAACCTCACAATTTCGGATTATCACAAGAACCGCAGTTAAGAAGAATTGTCGCTCTACAAGATTTCAAATGAAGACTGATGTACATTCTATAAACAATAGGAACAAGCACCAGCTAGTAATAGCAGTTACTCGACTCCAAAGATTCAGTAATTTGGAATTACTGAATCTTGGAATAATGATAATTATGGGATAATTTATAGTCCCAGAAAATATCTCACTATATAAAGCTGCAGCGTGGCTCTACCACTGGTATATATTGTGTTTGTTGAACGAATGTGTTGGCTCGACCGGGGACCAATCTCTATCAGAATACGAGAGTAAAAGAGCAGCTTAATGCTGTTGTGTTTTGTATGGTGTTTGTAGAGAACCGAAGACCCTTTTTACTGATAACGAGGCATTTCATCCTAGCCCTAAGGAGTGACAACACATCTACATTTAGACTTATACGAATATGAAACTACGGGTGTCTACAAGCCACAGCATGCACATAACATCAGATGGGGTGTGTGCTCGTATGTCATTCTCATTCTAAGTATAAAAAATGTGCAGGAGCTATCTATTAACAAGTTTAAAATTTTTATAAGCAAAGTTGGTTTACAAGGGTACACTATTAAATAATACATGTTTGATAATAACCCCAGAAAATGAGGTTATCGCTACCATGCTGTTTCTGAATATTTTCATATTTAATTGTACATCATTATCATCATCATCATTAATATTTAAAAAGTCCCACTGGGTTCCTTGCTGGCTGAATTAATGACTTTGATTCAATAAGTATTTTTGAATGTAAGTTATATTGAATAAAAACTTTTATATTCCATTAAAATTGATCTCATATTTTGTAGAAATTTAGTTATGTTATATAATATAGGAATACAATAAAAAAGTTTTTTTCGTTAACTAATTTTTATGTTTGTTTGAATATTTTATGACGTTTAATTAAATAATACATAAAATTATTACAATAATTATCACAATATTAGAAAGATAATTTAAAAAGTTTGATTTATATTTATTTTTCTATCGTTTTTCCTTAGAAAAAGAATCTGATATGTTAGTAAATGGATTCCGATAATTTATTTTCGTGTTTTTGATTTTTTTTCCTTTCAATTGAACATAGTTTTATTAAAACATGTGTACTTATTTGATATATATTCTTTAACATTGGGCCAAATTTTAAATGCAAAAGGGACTTATGTGCTGTTTTATCTGCGTGAGTGATAGTTATTACAAAGTCTATATTCCTCATAGATAAAGCACAACAAACGCAACTAATGATGTTAAGGAAATTATTATTTAAATTGGGGTACAATAAAACTATTTATGAATAAAGATTGAAATTTTAATTGAAAGAGACACTGACTTGTACATTTTATAAGTAGGAAGAGAGATATTGTTGCCATTGCAATGCAGTTTAAAAAATTAATTTAAATCATAGACATAATAGTGGCAGTGACATATAAGTGGCAACCCCGGTGACATAATTGTAAAATAATTGTTCCCAGCTATTTTTCAAAATTAAATATTGTAAATTGACAATATCCACCTCAATTTGGAGTTACAGTTCGCACCTTTGGAAACAAAGGGTCACTTCTGCATGTTTTCCAACTTTACGGGAAAAGCATTTTAAATCTTTTTTTGATGTGTTTTTTTTAATAACTCTGTACTGTTTTAGAGTATTAAGGCGATTCTCATTGTCTTAAATTAATTATTTCTTCACGAACAATAGCGACTATTTAAAAAAAAAATACAACAAGAGATTTCTGAAAAACAAGCCATAAACTGAGGGAAGGCTACCAAAAGTGACTTTTTGTTACAAATCACTACCTCTCTTCCTGTTTTCAGTTACTGAAAACAACTCGAAACGAACTCGGTATGAATGCATACAAAGTTCAATTAGTGCAAGAGCTGAAGCCGCATGACCATCCGATGCGTTTTCGGTTTGCTCATTGTATTTTTACCGAAAAATCATATTTTCAGATGAAGCTCATTTCCACCTCGAAGGAAACGTCAATAAGCAAAATTATCATATCTGGGGCTCAGAAAATACACACGTCGTCGTGGAGAAACCAATTTATCCACAACGAGTGACTGTCTGGTGCGGATTTTGGTCTGACAGGATTATTGGGCCATAATTTTAATATTTTCGAAAATTAGCAAGGAAACGCCGTTACAGTGAATGGCGATCGCTACCGCGCCATGCTAAGCGATTTATCGTTTCTCAAAATTGAAGAGGATGACATATACATTTGGTTTCAACAGGAAGGCACAACGTGCCACACAGCCAACGTAACAATCGATGTTTTACGCATTGTTTTCGAAAATAGCATAATCAGCCGAAATGCTGATGTCAATTGGCCACTTCGAAGCTGCGATTTGTCTCCGTTGGACTTTTTTTTTGTGGGGAGCCGTTAAGGAAAAGTGTTACGCTAACCATCCAGAGACGATTGACAACTTGAAACATGAAATCAAAGTTGCCATTGATGAAATAGAGGCCCAAACTATCGAAAATGTACTGAAAAATTAGACTGAACGAATGGGGTATTTTAAGGCTATTATAATGGCTTAGTGACAACCAAAGAATAGATAATGTCGAAGAAACCACAGAACAGTTCAAAAAAAGAACAGAAAATGTTGAAGGAACTACAGAACAACTTAACTTCAAAGCCATTTTCTGTCGTTTCTTTTAAAGTGTATATTTTGATGCCATTTCTTTGAATTTCAAATAAAAAAACTTGGAAATATCACCAATTTCATTTAATAATCCTCCATTTTATTAATAAAATTGAGTATATTGACCGAGTCTGCTTCTTTTTCTGCTTGTTTTAGTTTGTTTTGGTTTCCAATCAAATACAACTCTACAAAAATAAACGTACCCATCCTTAAACATAAAAAAAATACGAACTTTTATGATTTTATTATTTTTTAAAAAAGGTCACTTCTGATATAACAGGTAGTGATTTGTAACAAAAAGTCACTTTTGGTAGCCTTCCCTCAGTTTATGACTTGTTTTTTTTACATAGTCGCTATTGTTCGTGAATAATTAATTAATTTAAGACAATGAGAATCGTCTTAATACTCTAAAACAGTACAGAGTTATTAAAAAAACACATCAAAAAAAGATTTAAAATGCTTTTCCTGTAAAGTTGGAAAACATGCAGAAGCGACCCTTTGTTTCCAAAGGTGCGAACTGTAACTCCAAATTGAGGTGGATATTATCAATTTACAATATTTAATTTTGAAAAATAGTTGGGAACAATTATTTTACAATTATGTCACCGGGGTTGCCACTTATATGTCACTGCCACTATTATGTCTGTGATTTAAATTAATTTTTTTAACTGCATTGCAATGGCAACAATATCTCTCTTCCTACTTATAAAATGTACAAGTCAGTGTCTCTTTCAATTAAAATTTCAATCTTTATTCATAAATAGTTTTATTGTACCCCAATTTAAATAATAATTTCCTTAACATCATTAGTTGTGTTTGTTGTGCTTTATCTATGAGGAATATAGACTTTGTAATAACTATCACTCACGCAGATAAAACAGCACATAAGTCCCTTTTGCATTTAAAATTTGGCCCAATGTTAAAGAATAATCAAATAAGTACACATGTTTTAATAAAACTATGTTCAATTGAAAGGAAAAAAAATCAAAAACACGAAAATAAATTATCGGAATCCATTTACCAACATATCAGATTCTTTTTCTAAGGAAAAACGATAGAAAAATAAATATAAATCAAACTTTTTAAATTATCTTTCTAATATTGTGATAATTATTGTAATAATTTTATGTATTATTTAATTAAACGTCATAAAATATTCAAACAAACATAAAAATTAGTTAACGAAAAAAAACTTTTTTATTGTATTCCTATATTATATAACATAACTAAATTTCTACAAAATATGAGATCAATTTTAATGGAATATAAAAGTTTTTATTCAATATAACTTACATTCAAAAATACTTATTGAATCAAAGTCATTAATTCAGCCAGCAAGGAACCCAGTGGGACTTTTTAAATATTAATGATGATGATGATAATGATGTACAATTAAATATGAAAATAATTTGGCGTGATTATTTTTGATATAATTTAATCTCTATGTTTCTATTTTGGCTAAAAAGGGCACGATAGTTGACTAAATAGTTATCTTCTCCTTCTTTAATCATTATTCTATACGAATAGAAACTTGCAGAAGAGACAGTTTTATTAAGCGGCTACTTAATTGTGGGATCGCGTTGTGGTATGTTGATTGAATACCCATCATCTCCCCAGCAAAACATCAATGGATACTGTAGCGCATCATATGCTCGATGTATCTCACTAATACGCGGAAGTGAATTACTTCGGCTCTCGAGGATGATGTCCGTTCGATCAAATTGTTCATCCACTAACACTAAAGCCACTTCATTTGTAGTTGGTGCGTTGTACCTACCTCTATGTTCTTCTGGTGGTTTTTTATCAGCATGTATGACAACTTTGTATGACTCTGAAGGAGGGGCTTTATCAATGGCACTTTTCAGATCTTTTATATACGGGTTCACTTGATGCAGCACATTCTGCAATTGTTTGATTAAATTTGGCTTTAAGTTAGGAAATTTAGAACATCGAATCTTTGTTTCTCGATGATCTTCACGAAGGTACAGGTACTGAGCGTCATGTTTGGCTTCTGGTAATATACTTAAAATTAAATGGTAGACCTGGCCTTGTACTTTAAAAATTGGTGAAAAACCATCTGCTGTTACTTGTTTACCACCAAAGGAAGTCATCTGGAAACAGGCATTATATTTACGAATATTACCCATAAAATGGTCATGATCTGGGTGTAGATCGTTAATCAAACTAAAGAGTGGTTCAGGGAGTTGTTTTAACCGATCAAGTTACACTTTTCCAACGCTGCAACACATACCAGGTGTCTCATCCTTCCATTTCAGCGCATTGCACCACTGACACTGTATGTCATAGAACCCAAGGCTACACTGCTGTCAGTTCTATAAGCAATATCAGGGTCATACTCAATAGCGGAATGGACCTTGTTTTTCCATAAACGCAGTGTAATGTTTTCCTCATACCGTGACTGAATTGCTCTATGCACTTGTGGATTCGCAGTTTGGTAATTTGCAACAGCTTGCCTGTGTACATCGGGATTTTTTTACTGATAAGCGGACACAGCTTTACGATTTGAATCTGGCTTGTTCTGCCTAAATCTTTCTTGAGCACTTTTTAATTTACTTTTTCTTGTGTAATTAGTAAATCTCGACCTTCGTTTATTTTTCTTACGGTATGTTCTTGCATTTTTCCTTTAATATAAAGAGTTTCTGTAGTAATTTTTTCAGTGAGAAAAAATACTTCTATCAACAATACCTAATCACAAAGCAAATCGAATTCCAAGTTTGAACAGTGGTTGTAAGAAAGACAAAATCAAGCAACTAATCCGAAACACGAAGCAAATCTTAAACCGTAAGCAAGCACACAAAGTCGAAGTCTAGTCAAATATCCGTTAACAGTGAAAAGGTATGTGGTACAGGTTGAAGCGCTCATTCGCCATTCACTTTAAATTAGTTCGAAAAAACAAAACGTTACCGCGTTCTAAAACGATACCAACGCCATCTATTGGTAGGGATTGGAACTTGAAGATCAATACAAAATAGGTAGGTACCTAAGTATTTCTTTTGGTTTTGCCATTTTATTAATTTGTAAAAAAATATATTTGGTTTGGTTGTATATTTTCATGGTTTTTTAACTTTTAAATGAGTATTTTTTGTTCAGGTGTAATTTCGTGCAAATTTTTTGTACAGATCTTCTTGTCTATTTTGTTTTATGTTTTTGTGCAATAAAAGTATATTCTATTCTATTCTAATAAATTAAGTTTAAAATACTTATCAATATCATTTACGTTATTTACGACCCAAAAGACTTAAAAATGATACCCAAGTCACCCAACCCATGATGATTTTTACATACAAACATACATACATTCATCCTTCCATCCATATTGGTTTCAAACCATAATCGATGCCATTTTCGTAATCAACGTCCTAAAAACCATAAAACGACACCCATATTGACATTTCAACCACATCGCACCCCCACAAGGGATGATGGTAGGTATTTCCCGTCTGCTACGTTGGATTTTTAAATAGTTGTTGTTTTCGTAATTAACGACCCGATTAACCATAAAAACGATACCCATGTTGATTTTCAGAATTTATCACCCCTTTTCCACCTTTTAGGGGTTGAATTCTGAAAGAGCCTGAAACACTTGTTTACTCATTTATTGATAGGAGTACTCCTGTGAAGTTTGGAATAAAATAGTTTAACTAATCTTGTTTCCCCATACAAACTTTCAACTCCTTTTTCACCCCTTTAGGGGTTGAATTTTCAAAAACTCTAGGACAGGTAATTGTTTATTTCTAATCGTTAAACTAAACGCAAAGTTTCAGGCTACTAGCTCTAAAAATGATGGACTTCCATACATATTTTTAACCCCTTTTTTACCCCCTTAGGGGGCGAATTTTCAAAAATCCTTTCTTAACGGATGTCTACGTTATTACATCTGTCTGTATGCCAAATTTCAGCGAAATCCGTTTCGTAGTTTCGGCTGTGCGTTGATAGATGAGTCAGTCAGGTTTGCCTTTTATATATATAAAGATTAGATACATATCTTTAAAAGCAATGTGCCCTTTCGCGGGTTTTAAGCTACATGAAGTCACATAAAAACTAATATGGCGGCTTATTGTGGACATAATTAAACATTGAAATAAATACTATTGTATGTATTTTTTTAATAATAAAAAAAAAACTATATATAAGAAAAACAAACTAAAAACTTAAATTATCATACATAACATATCCTACTCCTTGTGGTATTGTGCCAAGAATGCTGGCTGCGTTTCCTCTCTGAATGGCTACACTAATTAAATAAATATTGAAATATTGTGTCTGCGATCAAAAAAAGGTGTAATTCAGAATATTCTCGACATTCCGAAAATACATGTTATAAAAAATGTTAAATTTGTTAGAATTTATTAGTTAAAATATTTTTATAAAACTGAAGTATCCAACGCACTTACACTCCACCTGACGATGGTAAGTGGCTACTACAGCACATGGAAACTTACAGCTAACTTCAAACTAAGAAGGTCGTTGTTACCTATACGGACTGAGATGGAATGCCTTACAGCCTGTATTTATATTTAGAATATTGCGAAACATATTCAGATACCTATTGCTATTAAGGTACATATCTATAATAAATATATATATACTGTAATAATAAAATAATCTTCAATAATATGTAAATTACTAATAAGTGTTTATGGTTGGATGTGTTATAGTCCTTCCCTTAATGCACCTCTATGTCTCTATGTTACTGTTACAGCCTATTAAAGTCCACTGCTGAACATAGGCCTCCCCCATGGATTGCCCATAGTTGCTAAGCTTGGCAAGCGGTTTGGCAACCGGAGTTTTTGTATTTTTAGTCGTTATAAGGAAGCCGCTGCTGCCCATCTCCTGATTTCTTTCCCTCTGTCGCCTCTTATGACACCCACGGGATGATATGGGGTAGTGGATATATTCTTACACCGCTACTACACAGTGGGCACCTCTATGAGAAAACATTTTTCTTCAAAGTACTTGCTGCATATAGTCGACTATTTTCTTTTGGGAACCAATTCTTCTCTATTTTTTATGTTCCACCATTTTTGTCGAATAATTTTTGTGAAAATCCGTCACAACATTCACTTACTATCAGATGAACTGTGTGCTCGTTTGTCACCCAAATTCTATTAAAAATAATTTTTCATACGTTTAGAAGAATATATAGCTACGGTAACCTAAAAATAAAAAAAAATATATTACTAAGTTGAATAAGGCTGCATGCAAGTATATACCTTTGCTTGTTAAGAACATTTCGATAAGATATTATCGATAATGTCAATCTCTACAAAAGTGAGGTTAAAATTAGCAGAATTTCATGTATTTGTAATTATTTTGAATTCAATTATTAGGAATTAAGATGATTATTATTATAAAATGTGATAATATTTCCTATCCATTGAAGTACAAATTGTTTGTACCTGCTCTAAAAGACAGCATTTAGACAGCTAAACATTTCTATCGTACCTAGGAGTAAAATATATAATAATGTGGTGTTTCTTTCTGAGGTGAGTTATATTTAGGTACTGTCATAATTAACTACGTCTATTAAACACTAATTTTCACTTTAAAACCTGAGATTTTGCAAATACAAGCGGAATGTGTTTGTTTACGAATGACACCAGGCTGATAGCGTGTACGTGAATGGTCTAGTCTATCTTTCTTGCTCTAACATACGCGTAAATCATAGACTTAGAATATACTGGCGTATTGACCACCTGACAGCCCGAAAATGTGTAACCAATTTTGATTTGTCATTGTGTGCGTTAGTTAGTGATGTACATTTTACTTACAAGGACTATCGAAAAATGATTGTTAAGGAAGCGGTAAAAATATTAAAAAAATGGTTTAGTGCACAAACTAAATAACTTCAAAAATTTACTGAATTTTTACCTTGATATTGATAGTTCTATAATAATTAAAAAATATTCAAATAACATGTTCCCGGGAATTAAGGTGCACCTTGTTCTTGCACTTGTTGGATTATAATTCAAAATGTACAAAGTCTCAATAATCTTAGAGATGAGTCTACCGATAAACTTAAACAATTTCCCCTAAGAATCAGAACGGAAAGTTGTGTTTTCGAGCCATGACCTTTGGAGAAAACTTTACTGCCATGGACAGCTTCCCCGGAATTTCTTTTTTAACAAAACGTTAATCAACTATAAATAGGTAGATACTTGATTAAGTATATACATATTTATACTTTATATATGTATTTAATAAAATGTTTTGCTGTTGAAATAAAAAACGGGGACACGGAGTACATAATGGCTGCTTTATTTTACATATAACTTTTACTTTTAATAATTACAAACATAAAATAATTAACACTTAAATACATTATAGAAATTAATTTTAACATTCGACTTAAATGTGAATTTAAACTTAATAATTTAAGTAGGGAAACTTGTAGGAATTACTTAAATAAGATGGCTCTGTTTAAACGCCAATATGTTTATGGGGCTACTCTCTCCTTCATCTGTCCCTGAAAAATAATAAACTTATTAGCATTTAAGCTGCATGAATTTAAAAACATAATGATCTTACACAGACTAGCTAAATACGCAGGAGATATTAAAGTGTACCAGGTGTCTGAGGATACAGATGCACTGTCTATTATCTCAATCTCGATATGTAAAGAAAACGGTAATTCATCCATGGACTGACTGCGACAAGTGCAGCTTAATCTCGCAGATCTATTGATCCGCGCAGCTGTTAATTAACCACGCTATCAAGCCCTCGGCACACTCGTTGGGCATCAAGCATAAATCGAGCATCGGGCGTTGTGATTATCAATAATACTATGGAATTTATACTATCCTGGCATACTGAACCGCGCGTCTCATGCGTGGGCATCTAGCGGCGCTTAAGGAGCATTACTAAATATCTAACTATACTAAAAGTTTTATCATTGTGACTTGGGAATATAATCCAAAGCTCCGCTCAACCCTTGGGGAAAATAGCGTGATGCTATAAATATTGTACTAGTGTGACCGTGAGGTGCGGGTGGTTAAGTAAGGTTATACATTTTTTGGGTTGATAAATAGATACTCAGTTGTTCATAATTGCTGAAATAGCATAATCTCACCCCTAAGGTACCGTGGATATGAATTCATGTCCAAAATTACGCGACCATTGAGTACCGCGGACATGAATTCATGTCCACATTACGTGCTGCTATTTTCGTCTTAATTAATATAAAAATACAGTATATTTTCAATTAAAAACTATTTCATTCGATTCTGAACGAACTAAAGAGTATTCCCAAGTATTATACTCACTCGGTTACATAGACAAATTAAAAAATAATAGACAGTCACTTTCGGGTAGTTGGTGCTGTTAGTTGCGTAATTGTTTTCTTTTTGTGTTTGTGATTTTTGTTGGATTTTCTCTCAAAAACTGGTAAGAAATGTTAATGATCTTTACTAGATAATGTTTTTGAATGATTTAAGTTAAAAGAACAGTAAATTTTTGTGTTTCAATTGATAAAAAAGGAAAAACAAAACACCTGTACGAGAACAATTTATAACGGTCAAGATTTAAAATAAGATCTACCTTCTGAAATATTTAGCTTTTTTATATATAGTTTATTGCATGTATGTATATTCATAAATAAAAAATATTATTTCTAAATGTTATATCTATATGATTGTATAAAAAAATTAAGGAAGACGCTATAATATTTTTACAAAATTTTTTTGAAAATAAGGTTAAAAAAACGCGCGTCTAAACTGTTTATAGTTGAACTTTTAGCTAAGTTTTGCGAGTGTAAAAGTAGAATTATCATAATAATTACATGCATAATTTCGGTTCATTTTAGGAATAGCATGTTATATAGATTATGAGAACATAAAAACAAAATAAAAACTTAATTTTTTTCATTCAACAAACCAAATCTATTGGCAGTAAATACACTTTTTCATAGTCCCTTTGAAACAAAGAGCTATACAAAACTAAATAAACATCTCAATGTCATTGTTATTGTTTCTATTCATCTACAATCTTATCGGCTTTCAAGAACTGTAACTCAAACTTCTTAAACGTAAACAAACAAAGGTGACAAAAAAAAGGTTGACTCAAGTGCCGGGCGCCGTGATTATTTCAAGTGGCCCCGGTACAAAGGGCCATTTTTTTTTAGGGAGCGCGGTTAGAGAAAGGTTAATATACTACAGTTTTATTATGTATAAAAAACTATCTTTACTTTTACCTAAAGTTTTTGAAGTTATTTTTAGAAGACTTACTGTAACAATATAATACTTACTGTTACAAATAATGTAGGAATGGCTCCTTTTAATAAAATTGTTTTTATTCAGCTTTTTCTTTTATATTTCTCAAGAAAATGTTTGCTACAAATTGTAGAGTTCGTCTTTGGATTCCAACCAACCCGCCCAATTAACCTTATCCATTTTTTTATTCTATCCATCTGTTTGACAAACGGCAAAATAAAATTACGTTTTTAAAACGCAAATTGAGCATTTATTTTCATTCCTCTCCTTGTTGTGTGGGCAAGTTTATCGATTCATTATAAACATTCAAGATAAATATCGACATTTATAATGATATAGTTTAGTCAATCACTAGCGTACATGTAAAATATTTTGTTCATAAATGAATTCACCAAAATCATACAAATTATCAACAACGCGACTTTTTTCTTTGCAAAATATCAAAATTAATAAAATAATTGAAAATATTCTATATTTTAAACAGTATATAACATAAAAGAGTCAATCGTTTTTGGGCCCACTTGAAATTTTTGCGACCCTCAATGGTATTATATACAAAAAAAGATACCAATTTATTATTGTAAATAGCATAAAGATTATGTGAAAATCTAAACGGAATCAAGAAATCTGAAAAAAAGAATTGTTTTGATATTTGTGTTTATGTCATTGGTTCTGATAATGTAATATTAAAAAAAAAATTGTAGTAGAGATGTGCCAACTCGGAAGAAACTTGACTCGAGTTAACTCGAGTTGAAATTCACGTAACTCGAATAGTACTCCAGTTACGCAACTGGAATTGGCGGAACGAAGCTGTGTCAGTTTGTTACAAATTATTTTTATATTTGTTCCTCCATCCAAGATAATTATTATTACTTAACTTAATAAGTAGTTATATTTTATTGGTTTGCGTATAGACAATTTTAATAAAATAATATCACTCTAACTTTATGACGTAGCCTATAATTAATGTTATTAATAATTTAACTATCACGTATTATACCTAATCAGCTTATTGATATTACATAATATATCAATAAATTATTGTTCGAATTGGTAAGTCGAGTTCATCACTAAATTGTACACAGCCACTGCATTGACCGTAAGATAAAGATGCGACTTGAGTAGAATTTTGTGACTCGAGTCACTCGAGTTTTATCATGTCACTGTAGTTGTACTCGAGTTTTTGAGTTATGCGAATTAACTATTTACAGTCCCTGCATCGATTGAAGTTTATCACTCGAGTTGAGGATAGCGATTACCTTAGTTAAAGCATTTTTAAATAGGTACCTTTATTAAATAAGTAATATGTGGCAATATGAAATAAAATACAAATATTTATTATTTATTTATTTGTAGTACTTCCATGTTTTTTTATTTACTACACACATGTGTAGTATTTCAAAATCTATAAACTGATTTTCGCATATCTTACAAATCTCTTCCATTTTTCAAAATAATGCCACACTGACGATTTTTGTTTTGTTGTTTCATTCTTATCATTCATACTTTAAACAAACAAGTATATTTAAATCACCTTTATGTTATGCACTACTTATACGAAGTAACAAGAAATAACAATGATAGCACAATCACGATATTTTATCAAACTAAGTTCATATTTGACTACAACATGCCAGATGCAAGTTTCACGCCCGCGGCGCATTATACTATGTGAATTAGTTGATTATATGATAGAATTAATGAATTAATGAACTGACATCTATCTAGCGCTCTCCGAATCCACACGGTGCGTCGAGTTGACTCCGTAACTTGAGTGCAAGCGGACTCGAGTAAAATTGATTTAATGTGAAAACAGATTTCGAGTCACATCACTACTCTAAGAATAAGGTCTGTGCTTTATTGTTATGTACTTTAAAATATTTTTTGTAGCAAACTAGCAAAATTAGTTAATAGCAAAAAAGTTTATACTTGTTTGTTTTCAAGACAATAAAATAAATATCGTCTCATCGATGCACAAGTGTTTAACATAATATGGATAATATCTTTTTTACTTTTAATTTTTTTGTGGTCACACGGTAAAATTACCAATGACATTCGAAATTGGAAAATGAAAACTAATGAGTTTAGTTAATTAATATAAGAGTATGTATCACAGAACACAATTACTCTCTAAGGTATGTATGTAATACAAGAGTTTACTTTTACACCTAGAATTTTGGAAAATCTAAATAAGATCTATGATTTGTGATGAATTACTAAAAAAAAAGGACAAACACAGGTCTTAGAACCTTATTAGTATGTTAAAAGTGACAAAGTATTAAAGTTTTATGTTATTAGTAAAATCTAAATTAAATAATAGATAGAATAAATACATAAATGAAGTTTTTCTGTATATTATAAGAAAATTAGAATCTATGGGTCGAGGGATTCAAAGATTTCTCTATTTGATGTAGCTTCATCGGCTTTGAAGAGCGATTCATTTAACTGCATTTAGGTATAAATACCTTATGTATTCAGCAAGTTGCTCCATAAACTTGACAATACCAAATTGCATCAAACATGGATCCTGAATTTATGCCAGCCATAGTAGATAGACAGTATAGATAGTACATATATTCATGTGTAAATAAGTACTTATTACTTGTACTAGAAGCAAATATACAGTTTGCATAAGTATTATAACTTAGTTAAGCCATTTTTACTTGTGTAATGGTTATATCCTTGTTGATCAGATGCTTCTATTATCCTTAGACTGATGTGTTGTTAACTCTGCAGAAGGAAAATTATTTTGTCATCTACTATCAGATAATTAATATAAAAATAATATCCTTTTCCCCTATATGAAACTAGTGAAAATAAGAAATCAGACAACTTTTACAAAGTCAAATATTGTTGATGTAAATCCATAACTACTATTTGTGTATTTGATTATATGGAGCTAATTAATGGAGTATATTTTATAATAATTTCTTATTTATTTAACATACAGGCAGAGACAACAAAATACTGACAGAAATATGGAAATGTAGTTTATTGACATTGAATTATAGTATATATATAGTCTTATACAATATTCATTAACTTTTTTCAGGTGGATCGCTTAGAATAAATGTGTATGTCTTGTAGGTTGAAATCTTGCAGAGCTGCTCGTAGGCAGAGACAAAAAAGTATATGGATATTGAATACAACAGTCTTATATCATATCTCATAACATTGAAAATATCCTTCTGATTCATGTTATTATCAAGTTATTTTGAAAATATCTTTTGAAATGATAATGAATGACAATAATAAATACAATTAAATTATACATGTGTTTTTGTTATCCTTACACAACCAGTTTAAAACATCTTACTTCATATTTATCAGTGTGTAATACCATAGATAAACATGACATTACCTAGTCATTTTGGCTTTATTTGTGTTTGGGGTATGATAACTAATCAGTTAATATATTTTAAAACAAAGTTTACACACTGCACTTTTACTAATCAAAACATATTAAAACAAAGTCTTGACACCGCACCTCCCTGTCTGTCTATTCCACTATTAATAGACTGCTTTGGAAATAATTACAACAATATATGCAGTGGCATTTTACTTTGTGTTTTATCCTTATACAACCAGTTCAAAACAGCTTTCTTACTATATAGCATTTAAAGTAGACATATTATCCATTATTCATCTTGGCTTTAATCATATTTATTTAATTGTAATGGTGTTTGTGATGTATATTCACTAATCAATTAATACCTGTAAAACATAGTCTCCACACCACGTTTGTTTGTCTGTGCACTGTTTTGCCGGAACTGCTAAAAGGATTTTCCATCAATCTTAAAGTATCTATAATTGCTGAATGTACCTACAACTTTGTTTAATACTATTAATTATTAAGCTATTCTATTCTATATATATTATTCTAACTCATAATATCGGTGAAAACTACTAGAAAATCGCTTTTAGTTTGTTTTAAGATTATTGTGATATTCATATTTTAATTTTTAATTTCTCAGAATTCCCGTTAGATGTGATAAAACTAATATTAATTTTGTAATCTATAGATTATAAGGAATAAAACGACATACATTTCATTGAGTTTCTCTAAAATTCGTGGTGGGGCCATTCTCCATACAAAAAGAAACTGTCTCCTTTTAACCAAAAATAGACGCGTCCTAGCAGTAACGACGTCTTGCGAATTTACCTGAGAAATGTGCAACTATCAGGATTATATCTATTTTTGACACCACAGTCACTCACGGAACATGTAACCATTTTGGAAAACTATGAATTTTAGACACTAACACTATTATAATCTAAAAAATTACAAAATATCTAGGAGCTTATTTCTTGCGTGCCGAATTGTGCCGACCTGTCATTCAAAATCGGTTACAGAGTCATGAGATTTGGTATCCTTTTCTATCTTGCATTTTTGCCATAAGGAATTTTCTTCTCCCTTGCACACTATGTACGTCTATACGCCAGTATATTCTAAGTCTATGGCGTAAATTATGCTCTTTCTTTTTGCATTGCCAATCTATTCTATCGTTAGTTAGTTACTAAATCTATGTGTTATTATATGCCATAGACATTATATCCCCGTAGAGTTTATAAACTCTTTGATGGTAAGCCACAAAAGGCACAGATGTCTAAAACATACTTCCTATTAATGTATAAGTTAAATATGAACAAATTGTATAAATTGTTATCGCAGTCATTTGCATGCAACATTTTATGTTTTACTTATTTAGTGAATAGTTATTATTGTTTTTTAGTTCACTTTTTATAATTTTCTTTTGTTTCCCATCAAAGTATTAACAGCGTGTTAATTTTGGCGATTTTCAATTGTAGTATTAATAATTATATAACATATTGGTGAAGCAGTGTAGCCCAGTATGAGTATGTAACTACTTAGTAATTTAGTATAATATTCGTTATTTTATAATCCTGTATAATAATTAAGTTATCATTAAGATGTTTGATTTTTCATGTTGTGTAAACAGTCAACTGGTGGGATGGTATTTTTTGAGATTCCTAAATAGTTTAAATTTTTTAGCTATTAGTATTATAGCAACTTTATTTTAAATTTTATGTATATATAAATATATATTTATGATATAAATTATTTATTAATCTATTGCATATAATAATGTCTGATACCGATTCATTTCATTCATTTAACAGTTCTGATTCATCATTCTTATCGTGCAACGATTCTATAAACATTTCTAATACCTTATATACACAGTTAAAAAAACTTTTCAATCTAACAATAAATCTTTCAATATCTGTCATATTAACGCTCAAAGTATTCCGAGTCACTTTTCTGAGCTTGAAGCGTCTTTTAACCCGAACTTGATACAAGGTATTCTAATCTCCGAAAGTTGGCTGAAGCCAAGTTTTCACTCTGCTTTGTATCCACTTCCGGGTTTTGTACTAATTAGAAATGACTGTGTTGGTAAAACGGGAGGCGGTGTTGCCATTTACCTACATTCGGCATTTTCGTATGAAATTATTTTAGCTTCACCTTCCCTTTATTCAGGTTCTCCGGATTTCTTGTTCTTAAAAGTCAGCGTCAGAGACGTAAAGGTGATTCTTGGAGTAGTGTATTGTCCTCCTTCCATTGACTATTTCGCCACTTTAGAAACGGCTCTCGAAAAAATTGTCTCTAAGTGTGCACACTGCGTAATCATGGGTGATTTTAACACAAACCTCTTGATAAATTCTAACCGTTCCCTAAAACTTCGTACAATCATTGAGTCAGTCGATCTCCACATTCTTTCTTCAGGGGCAACACATCATAATTTCGATTCCAATAACTCTGATTGACCTTATTATTACAGCTTCTCCTGATCATGTGATATCACATGGTCAGTGTTCCGCTCCAGGATTCTTGCGTCACGACCTCATTTATGTTGCATACAAGGTAAAATCTCCTAAATGGTTGCCTACTTTTATTCACTTGCGCAACTTTTCTAAAATAAATTTGGATAAACTAAAAAGTGACGCTTCTAATTAAAATTTTGATCAATTAAAATTATCAACGACTGTCGATGATATGTTATCCATCTTTAATAATAAAATAATTAATCTATATAACACCCATGCCCTGTAGGTAAAGTTAGACTTAAACATCAACCTTCTCCTTGGATGACTGAGGGAGTTCGGATGGCGATGACAAGGCGGAACAAGGCTTTTCAGCGTTTCAAAAGAGAGCGTACAGAAGAGAATTGGACATGTTTTAAGAAAGCTAGGAACAGATTCAATCAGATAGTGCGTAACGCCAAACGCCGTTATATCCAAAATAATATAATTAATTCTTTGCCAGCTAATGTCTGGAAGTTTCTTAGGTCAATTGGCGTTGAGATGGAGCCTACTCTGGAGTGCGCCTCTTCCCTGTCTTTTGATGACATTAATCTCCACTTTGCTTCTGCTCCTGTTATGGACACTACTGTACGATCTCAAACGATAGCTTATTTAGCTTCTATCCAATCTCCCCAAATTTCTTCTTTTCAATTTCCTCCAGTTCACCAGGATGACATTAAAAAAATTGTTCTAGCAATTAAAACCAAGGCTGTTGGTTGTGATGAAATCAGTAGAACTATGATAGTCAATAAACTGGATTATGTACTACCTGAACTTACTCTCATTATTAACTTATCGCTGGACTCAGATCAGAACCCAAATCTCTGGAAAAAGGCTTTCATACGCCCTATTCCCAAAATATCGAAACCCACATTACCTAATCACCTTCATACTGTCTCTATATTGCCCTTTCTATCCAAAGTTCTGGAAAGCTGCGTACATAAGCAAGTCTCCAATTTTGTACTTAAACATAATCTACTCAGCGATTATCAGTCTGGGTTTCGTCTCGGTCACAGCACCACTACAGAATTACTCAAAGTTACGGAAGACATCAGACAAGGTATGGAAAAGAAGAAAGTGACTGTAGTGGAGTTGTTGACTTTTCTAATGCTTTTAACGCAGTGGACCATGATATCCTTTTATCTATCCTGTCCTATTTAAGATTTGCAGCCTCAGTCTTGGATTGTTTCTCTTCATATCTTCGCGGGCGTCAACAGTCCGTCCATTTGGGACAGAAGAGTTCCAAGTGGGCTAGTCTTGATGCTGGCGTCCCGCAAGGCGGTATACTTCTCCATTAAATTTCTCAGTTTTTATAAACTTGATCACATCTATTCTTAACTGTTCGTACCATCTGTATGCTGAAAACCTCCAAATTTACTTGCATTCATCTATAGATGAGCTCCATGATGGTATTAGAATGTTAAATCTGAACTTGGAAGCTGTAATATCAGTTAATCCAACGAAGTGTCAAGCTATAATCGTAGGTAGCTCGAGAATGTTGTCTAAAATTGATGTGGCAAGCCTACCTGCTGTCTATTACAGTGATATACTGATACCGTTCTCTTCCTCTGTAAAAAATCTTGGCCTGTATATGGATTACACAATGAACTGGTGTACGCATGTCACCGAAATTAGCCGCAAAGTATTTGCCAGGCTTTGAAGAACTTTCTTCCAATCAAGAATAAGCTAACACTTGCACAAACACTTATAATGACCATTATTGATTATGCTATTGATGTGTGTTACCCAGATTTGAACCAAAATCTTCTTAACAAGCTAGAGCGTCTTCTGAATAACTGTATTAGATATATATTTGGTCTCCGAAAATATGATCACATCTCACATTATCGTGAACGCCTGAAATGGCTCACTATTCGACAAAGATGAAACTCTAGAATTCTGCTTGTTCTTTTCTCAATTTTGAATAATCCATCTTCTCCAACACATCTCAATGACAAATTCCAATTTTTCTTTTCAACTCATGATAAGGTTCTTCGCTCCTCATCTAATCATAAGATTAGTATTCCATTTCAATTCACTGGATTCACCAACAATTCCTTTACTATTCAGGCAACACTACTCTGGAACTCCTTGAAGATAAGAAGAGCGCCAAGTAAGGACTGTTTTGAAAAGTTGGTACATGACATTTTTTTTTAAACGAAGCTATGTTGGATGTTAAGAATGATGATGATATATTTTGATACATTTAGATGTTTTATTATTTGCAATTTCAATAAATGTATTTTATTATAATATGTAACGTATATATTATATTATCTATGTATGATACATATTTTGTTCATATAGTTACATACACTATATGTAAAGTTTTTGTATATTATTGTATATCATAGTATATATATATATATATATATATATATATATATATATATATATATATATATATATATATATATATATATATATATATATATATATATATATATATATATATATATATATAGATATAAATTGCATCTGCCACAAAATCTCATCACTCCACGGGTTGACTGGCAGAGAATGCCGTTAGGCATTAAGTCCGCCCTTTGTTAACCCTAAACCTGTTAAATTATTAAGGTGTCAACAAACAAGATTAAATAAATAAGTAAAAAAATTTTCAAGAATAGCAGCCCTGCTTATAAAATCATCAAGGTTTTTTAACCACAGAGAGGGAATTAGTGATAGAAGTCACATGGAGGCAATGACCTTGTCGCAGCTGGTGACATGACCTTATTAGTCACGAGCGCGCGATATTTTTTTATTTATTATTGGTGAAGGCATCAAAAGTTAATCGTTATATCACATTTTACAGCTACTATTGCTAATAACGTTCTTAAATTTCTAGAGGGTTATAAAACGCACGTAGCAATGTAATGAAAATTTACGATTATTTCGTGCTTGTTATTATGTTATATGGTACGGCGGAGGTGGCGACTTATGCGGGGATAGAAACAAATGTTAATGTTAAAAGAATAAGTGTTTTAATTTTTTAAAGTAACAAACGAACTTACATTCCACTTAAAGCCAACTCCAAACAAAAAAGACTAAAGCGTTGTCACTAGTGGGGATTAAGCTGGAATGTCCCACAAACTATAATTATATGGGTTCTATATACTCTGAACAGCAGCGCAAGCACTGTTTTGGCGCCATAAATTTGTAAGAAGGTGGTACATACCTAGACGATCTCCATGCTAGAAAAAGAGTTAACCACCTAAAGAGCGTACGAAAACACTTCTATTGACTTACTTAACTACTTTACAAAACCTGTTCGTTCAACTTTCAAGTTAAGTTTATAAATTTTATGCGAGTACTTATTCGGATAGACGACGGAGTTATTATGTCTGCATCATGAATAGGCTCGACCGGTGAAGACCACGCTCGCAAAGAGTATCAGTATAGCAGCATAATACCGTTGAGTTTGGTTTGGTGAGGTAAAAGAATTGAAGACCGTTTTTACTAGTAACGAGGCACTTCAACTTAGTCCTCAGCGATGACAACGCATTTTAAATTACAATCTAGAATAGATGTGGGTTTCGGCAGCTCCGAACTCAACGTGATGAGCCACGCTGCCTATATTATGGTTGTAGCACGAATGGGTCGGCTCAACCGGGATAGGACCACGCTCTTACAGAATACCAGCGCAAAATTACAGCTTAATGCTGCTGTGTTTCATATGGTGAGTTTAGAGAACCGGAGACCCTTTTTACTGGAAACGAAGCATTCCACCTTAGTCCTCATGGGTGACAACGCATCTGAATTATTATTTATACTCGAGGATAAATGTAGACGTCTATGGGCCACAGCATCCACTTACCATCAGGTGCACTGTGTGCATGTTTGTCATGCCCATTAAAAAAAATACACCAGGTACAGCTGCCCCTGGCACCCCTCCTCCTTTTCGAGAGGACAACATTTCTCAATTTATTTTTAGCGTTTCCGAATAAAAGGCTCATAAACCGTATGCATTTCCTATTTGGATAACTGACTTAACAAACATTAATATCGCTCAAACGTACTGAAATCTTGACTGTGCCTTGATCTTGAACTTCCGGATATTTATGCGGATTGTCATTTCACGCTAAGAAATTAGATTCATTTTCTCTAAGATCCTTTAGTAAAATGTAAATAATGCCACAGAGAAATGTAAATCCGACCGCATAAATCTCGTAAAGCCTACGAAAAACAACCCTCCACTTACTGTCACTTGGAGGAGATAACGTGGAATTTACATTACTTAGGATTACGTGAAACGCCTTCAGCCCAACGTTTTACTTTTCATAGATATTATGTTTGACACGTATTTTTTCATTTCACTTGTGGATAAATTGCAAATAATATGAAATTATCGGCACTTATATAAAACAGAACTTACCATACAATAATTATATCTAAAGATTCTATTGCACCTACTACGGTAAGTGCTGAGAAGAACTTTTCGAACCAATTCCAGCCGTTAAATTACACAATCGCACATCGCGACAAAACTCGCGGTACTGGTTGATTGGCGGTCCACTACTGTGCCATTTACCAGAAGTTTTCTACCTCGCACAATTTCCTTATGGAATCGGCTACCACCAGCGATTATTAAGGACCGATACGACTTAGGGACCTTCAAAAAAAAGCCCACTCGTTTTTTAAAGGCCGGCAACGCACGTGCGATTCCCCCGGTCTTGCAGATGTTCATGGGTGGCGGTAGTCGCTTACCATCAGGAGAGCTGCATGTACGTTTGCCCCTTCTTATACTCGTTTATAAAATATCTTGTAGGAAAATCCCAAACTTGTTAACAATTCATACAGTGGGTCAACATGTTCTGTAGCCTCATCCATTATCAATATTTAATTGGATCGAAGTTCAGTGCGCACTAAGCACAGCTGAGCTGTCTTTGACCAACAGAAAAGGTTAAGTCACATTCAGTCACTTATTAAGTTGTTTTATTTAATACTGAGACTGTAAATTCATTTCTTCATTACAGCCTCTGAAATGTCACAGTTGAACTTACTCGTAGTTCTCCCCTATAGACAGTAATAATAGAAGTAGTTCTTTCTAAAGTAAGAAAGAAGAAAGAAAGTTAAAGAATTTTCTTCTATTTCCCTTTTTGCCTTATAAAGACCTCTCTTTCCAGAACCTTTGTCAGGATATTTGACTGACCACTACTATTACAATAGGCAGGCGAGTTGGTGAGTAAACAGATACTCAGCGCCGGTAATATCTCAACCAAAATAATAAGTCCACTGCTGAACATAGGCTTTCCTCATAGCGGGAATATTTGCCATAATTGCCACGCTTGATTGGCGGGTTGTCAACCGCGGTTTATTATTTGTTAATTTTTTATCAGGAAAATCCTGCTCTCTGCGCCTATCGCTTTTATTGAGCAATACATCGGCCCGTTATTTGATGTAGTATAATTATTTAAGGCATTTACGTCAAGTGTCATTTTTTTGTCCCCCCACCTCAATACACAAAGTATTCATTCATCTTCTAACGAACATCGCTCTTAACTATTTTATATTTCATAAATCATAAATCTTTATTTGCAAGAATCACAATAAAAGACGATGTTACAATTTATTTAGAGCAGTTGTGTTTCGCTAACAATTTCAAATTTTTAAACCTGCAAATATATATTGAATATTTAATCAGACTCCGTGTTTGCATTTCTGTCCAATACGAGACACCTGCTGTCCATTTTCTGTTTCATTCTGTCGCCTGTCGGACTGTGTGCCCATTTGTCACCTTTATCCTATAAAAAAAAATCCTCTATCAACTGTAAAATAGATGATTCGACAAGCAGCACCATTTTGATGCATGCTCACTTGTTTTTCGTGCCAAAATTTTGAGCGAAGTGATTAGTTATCGACCCAGTCGGCCGACTAAATAATCGGCGTGTATGCGCGTCGAAGAGCGCCGTACTGATTTAGCAGTTGACCGATAGTTGACCAACAATTTTAGTTTGAAGGGAATCGTGTAGCCCATCAAACTGATTTATCAGCCGATAACTAATCGTTATAATATGTGCACTTGCATACATCTCAATACTGATTAAGAAACCGACTAAACTCTCGCCCGATAAAAAGTCTGCAGTGTGCGGTGTCTCTTAATCTGGTGGATAGACCGATCCAAGTTTATAGCCCAGAATGCCATTAAAATATCAGTCAATCGGTTCAATTTATTAATAAGTACCAAGTTAGGTAATACCTATATTAATAGGTACCAAGTCAGGTACCAAGTCAGGTACTTAATCAAAATTTAATAATTGACATTTATGAATTAAAACAATAAATTTCAGATAGTTAATAAAAGAAAATAAGGTATTTAAAAATAAAAATAAAAACTTATTTCAACAACCACTTATATTATTTTTAAAAGATTACACCATTTTTTTAAACATGTAACATTTTTGTATACAAAATGAAGGATGATAAATACAATTAAAAATATCATTAAAAAACCTATATTCTTGATACACACTTAACAAACTAGGACATTTAACGTTTTCTAAATTTATAACATCATCATGATCTTAATCCAAGTCTCTTTTTTAAACCCTTTTCAATAAATTGTTTTGTCAAAGAAGAAGGCTGGTGTGTACATTAAAAAATTGTCATAGGGAATGAAACGATCATTCCCATTAATTTTTCTATTCCGTTCTATGGATAGAAGGTAATACACAGAAAAGAAACAAGTGAGGTGGACCTCACTTGTTTCTTTTCTGTGTATGGTTGTGCACTGGAAAAGGTGGTTGAATCAATAAAACTTGAACTTGATCATCGCAAATGAGGGCAATTTCTTTAACAATAAATTCGTTATCATCTACATTCATTCGTTATAACTACGGCTATCTTCAATTTAAAATTATAAAATTTTGGTCCAATCTACGCAGTATGAGCTTATAGTATCTTGAATACTTGCAGTTGTATGCTAGGGTTAGGATTTAATTTTATCTTTAGCTCAATTAGTTTTTTTCTATGTTAGCAAAAAATTCACCATCATAATTGATTGTCTTTGGGGGTTTGTATTGGGTAACAGTATTTATAGTTTTTCAAAGTTTTTTTGAACTATTAGAAGCATTAGCAAGTTGTTCCCGTTCGTATTTTATTTTTAGATTTTTTTAACAAATTGTTGCAATGATTACGATATATTTTAAATGTTATTTTTAGAATATTATTATCTGGGTCAGACTTTAGTTTTAGCTGCATTTGATTTCTATTCTTTATACAGTCCAAATACCTTTACTGATCCAAGGCTTTATAGTTCGTTGGGTGGTTTTTTGGAAGATACTTAGTAGTTTTAGCCTTACCCAGTGATTCTTTTAACTTTTGAGTGTGCTGTTCAATAAATAAGTTAGGGTCACAGGAGTAGACTCTCTGAGTCTTTTTCAAGCAAAACTTTGTAGGCTTTCTCGTAATCTATTATTAATTTAGTTTTAGTCTGTACAGATTTATGTTTACTTTTTGATAGGATTTGTAATAGACTTAGATGATCAGCAATTATTGTGTTAATAGTTTTTATAAATGATGACACTTTAGGTTCATTTAATTTTATAATTACATGATCTAGGCAACTATTTACACGTATCGGAAAATTATTTTCACTTAACAAACCGTGTGAAGATAACATGTACAAATAATTTATTCTGTTTTTGCATTCATATATTTTTTATTAGATTTAGGAATTATGTTTATATTTATTGCACCTGTGATAGTAAGATTAGCAGGATTCATAGTTGACAAATGGTTGCATAGTAGAATTTACAAAACTTGATGCGTTACTATTGGATGAGGAGCGATATATATCAAGTAAATTATGATTAAAAATATTTACTTGTAAGCATGACGCCAATCTTGTCAGTGACACCTCTTAAATAATATGGTAGTACAGCAGGCACGCGCTCGACTGTGGCCGATTTCACTTGTTCACTGTGACGTAGGCGCGGGACGCAACGTTTCTTGTCGTGTAATACTTGCTTAACGTGTTGGAGCTCAGCAACGAGGTGTTTACTCTCACAAAAGATTTTCCCATGGTAGCTAACTGTGAAGTTTCCTTTGAGTAGTATGGGTATATTTTATACACAGTGTGGCTTATATTGATAAATTACACGTTAAAGAAAAATATTGATTTAAATTTCGAAATATTTTTTTATAAAATTGAAGTAAAAAGTCCCACCTGATGGTAAGTGGCTACTGCAGGAGACCTGAAACCAACTTCATACAAAGAAGGTCGCAGATGCGTCACAACCGCTAAGGACCATGAACCTCTGTAAAGCATTCTATCATAGCCTGTAATTTAATTATACTGACTTGCTATACCCTTTACACTGAAACACAACAACAGTAGACATGCTACTGCTAGATGGCAGAACAGATAACAATCCAAATAGAGGTAACTCGATTAATTTGAATAAATTTATGTAAATTACCTTAGTAATTGCCCCGTGATTTGATCGTGACATTATAAATCTAAAATATTTTAAGCAAAACCAGTTATCTCTAAATTTATCTTTGAAACGATCTATGGTTACCTTCGAATTACTTTCACTACCAAATTTGCTTAACCTTGCTTTAATGATACATTAGTATAACTTTTCTTTTTTGGTTTTAAGAAATGAAATAAGTTTATGGGAAATGAGTTTTTTTTTCCAACCTTTCTTTTTCATAAACTCTTAAAATAAAGGAGACAGTTTCTTTTTGTATGGAGAATGGGCCCACCACAAATTTTAGCTACAATTAATGAAATATCGATTTATTTCTTATAATCTATAGATTACAATAGTAATATTAGTTTTACGGAATCTAAATGAAGTACTGAGAAATTAGCAAATAAAATATGAATCTTACTATAACCTAAAAACAAACTAAAATCGATTGTCCATTAGTTTTCACCGGTATTATAGGTTAAAATAGTGCACTGTTCAATAATTAAGAGTATAAAACAAAGTTGTTGTTACATTCAGCATTTATAGGTAGGTACTTTAAGATCGATTGAAAATCCTTTTAGTAGTTCCGGTAAAATATAGTGCCTGTCTGTGCACAAATGTGGTATGGATACTATTTTTTACATGATGTATTGATTGATTATGTACATCCCAAATACCATTTAAGTAATATGATTAAAGCCAAGATGACTCAGGGATAATATGTAAATTTATAATATTACCTACATTCGCTATATAGTAAGAAAGATGTTTTGAACTGTTTGTATAAGGATAAAGACACAAATTATAATGCATCTAAATTTATTTTAGTAAATCATAATTTCCAAAGTAGTCTATTAATAGTAGAACAGATTGATAGACAGGCACGGTGTCAAAACTTTGTTTGAAAATATATTAACTGATTAGTTATCATACCTCAAACACCATAAAAGCCAAAATGACTAGGTAATGTCATTTTTATCTGTTATTACACACTGATAAATAGTGGGGAAGTAAGATGTTTTAAACTGTTTATGGAAGGATAATAAAACACATGTATAATTTAATTGTATTTGTTATTGTCAATCATCATTTCAAAAGATTTTTTCTAAATAACTTGATGATAACATGTCTATTTATGACATTGGTAGGAATCAGAAGGACATTTTTTTAATGATAAGAGTAATGATATAAGACTGATGTCTTCAATATCCATACTCTTTTTTGTATCTGTCTACGGGCAGCTCTGCAAGATTTCAGCCTGCAAGGCATACAGATATGTTCTCAACGATCGACCTGAAAAAATTTAATGACTATTATAAAGAGTGCCTATACTAAATATTAATTCTTATTAATATATTATTTTTTTCTATATTTATTTCATTGTAAATAGCTTGTGGAGACTATGTTTATATATTATGTATTGCTTTACATTTCAAATATTATAAAGCCAAAAAAAACATGTCCATTTATGATATTGTTAGGAATCAGAAGGACATTTTCAATAATAAGAGACATGAGATAATACTCCTTCAATGTCAATAAACTATATTTCCATATTTCTGTCAGCATTTTGTTATCTCTGCCTGTATGTTAAATAAATAAGAAATTATTATAAAATATACACCATTCATTAGCTCCAGTTGATCAAATACAAAAATAGTAATTATGGATTTACATCAACAACATTTGACTATGTAAAAGTTGTCTGACTTTTTATTTTCACTGGTTTCATGTAGGAGAAAAATATATATATTTTTTATGACAAAATAATATTCCTTCTGCAGAGTTAACAACACAGCGGTCTAAGCATAATAGAAGAATCTGATTCCGTCGCAGGATATGGTCCAAAAACATCAAGGATATAACCATTACAAATGGTTATATCCTTAATTAAAAATGGCTTAACTAAGTGCAAACTGTATATTTGCTTCTGGTACAAGTATTTACTACTTTTTTTACACATAAATATATGTATCATATTTACTATTTATCTACTACGGCTAGCATGAATTCAGGATCCATGTTTGGACTACCAAATAAGCCATTTGGTATTGTCAAGTTATATGGAGCAACTTGCTCAATACATAAGGTATTTGTACCTAAATGCAGTTAAATTAATCGTTCTTCAAAGCTCGTAAAGCTACATCAAATACAGAAGCTTCCTTAAATCCCTCGATCCATAGATTCTAATTTTCTTTTGACATACACAAAAACTTGTTTTATATGTTTATTCCATCTAATATTTAATTTAGATTTAACTAATAACATAAAACTTTAATACATTGTCACTTTTGACATACTAATAAGGTTCTCAGACTTGGGTTTGTCATTTGTTTTATGTAATTCAACACAAATTATAGATTTTATAAAATTCTAGGTGGAAAATTAAACTTGTATTACATACATATATAGAAGAGAAATACATCATTTGGAATATTAATATTTGGCTAACCTGCATGATATTATCCATATTATGATACGAATATAATGTATAACCATGTTTCCATGTATCCATACACTTGTGCATCGATGAGACGATATTTTATTATCTTGTAATGTAAACAAATATGTATAAACTTTTTAATTTTGCTACCAAAAAGTATAATAACCATTAATCACAGACTTTATTCTGACACTAGTAATGCAACTCGAACTCTGTTTTCACTCGAGTGAATCGAGTGAATCGGTTTAATTCGGTACTCGAGTGAAAATAAATTTTAGTCGAGCCCGCTTGCACTACAGTTACCGAGTCAACTCGGCGCACCGTGTAGATTCGGTGAGTAATAGATAGATGTTACTTCACTGATTCACTTGTAGTTTATGTTGTCGCGGGCGACGTCACAGGTTACATCCAAATTCAAACTTGCATCTAGTATGTTGTAAACAAATATGAACTTAGTTTCATTAATAATATCGTGGTTGTGCTATTATTGTTCTTCACATAAATGGTGATTGAAATATAGTTGTTTGTTCAAAGTATGAGTAATAACAATGAAACAACAATAAAAAAATCGTCAGTATGGCTTTCTTTTGGAAAAAATAATATCGTGAAGAAAGCGGTTTATAAGATATGTAAAATGCAGTTTATAGATTTTGAAATACTACAGACATGAAAATACTACAAATAAATAAATAAAATATATTTGTATTTTATTTCATATTGTCACATATAACTTAATAAAGGTACCTATTTAAAAATGCTTTAACTAAAGAATGTAACTAATTAATGTCAACTTACTAATTCGAGCAACTTATTGATATATTACGTAATATTAATAAATTGATTAAGTATAATTTATGATAGTTAATAATTAATAACATTAATACCTACCTCATAAAGTACGTATGTAACGCAAACCAAAAATATATAAAAATATAAATATATACCATTTAAGTTTAGTAATAATATTTGTGTTGGATGGAAGAACAAAAATTAAAATAATTTGTAAGAAATTGACACAGCTTCCTTCCACCAATTCGTGTTGCATAACTCGAGTTCAATTCGAGTTACGTGAATTTCAACTCGAGTTAACTCGAGTCGAGTTTCTTCCGAGTTGGCAAATCTCTACTAAAATGATTTTTAAATATTACATTAGCAGAACCAATTACTTCTACACGAATATCAAAACAACCCTTTTTTTCAGATTTCTTGATTCCGTTTAGATTTTTATAAAATCTTTAGGCTGTATACAATAACAAATTGGTATCTAATTTTTTGTGTTATACCCATTGAGGGTTGTTAAAATTTCTAGTGGGCCCAAAAACGATTGTCTTCTTTAGCGGTTTGAATCATAGCTCTTAATTTACTATTACTTGGCTTGAGATTTCTTTGTTTTAAGTCGATTTTGATTTTAATGATTCCTTTTTTATTATATAGGTGGTCTTCAGGGGTGGTCTCATATAAGTTCCAAGATAAAATAATGAAACCACATAACATTGACGTTGGAGGATGAGTCGCTCGCGTCCGTAGGCTTCGACCACTTAATCCTAGGCCCACCCTACACGTGTCCCCCGGGTGGTGCTAAACAAGCGACAAAGCTGAAAGAACAGACTTGACCCCTCGCCGTGTGGTAGCGGCGTTAAAAATACCACTAACAACTTTCGCACCATGAGGCACAAAAGAAAATAAATGGCCCCGAGTTCCCGGCGCCCCTTTAATGGGGCAGGGGTGCGAAGAATCTCCGGGAGGAAAACCGGTGACGAGGTTCGCCACCCGTCACGTTCTGTCTCTCGGAGGGGTGAAAAGTGGATTGCGGAAGCCCGTCTGGCTACGATGAATGTACGAGTATGTGGAGCAATGAATGATAAGATGGATACAGTATGCGATATGATGTGTGATAGCGGAATAGATGTGTTATGTGTAAATGAGACGAAACGGAAGGGAAAGTATGCAAATACACATGGCATGTATACCGCGTACTGGTCTGGTGTGGACGAGACAGAGCGGGCATGTCAGGGAGTCGGTATCGTCCTTGTAGAAAGAATGGGTCTTTTTGAAAGAGTATGTATGTGTAAGCTCGAGACTGCTATGGATACGAATGAAAGTGGGCTTAAAGAAGTTGGTTGTTCTAGGGGTCTATGTCCCAGACATGTCTAAGCCCATTTATATCCAAGAGCAGTTTTGGGAGATGGTAAGGATGGTGCTAATGAAATGCAAAGGTAATAAAAATATTGTTATATTAAGAGATTTTAACGGAAGGGTTGGTGTGAAGAGGCTTGGTTATGAAAGGATATTGGGAACGTTTTACGATGAAAGCATAAATGAGAATAGTGAAAGCCTCCTCAACGTATGTGTGAAAAAGGATATTTTTGTGACGAACACTTTCTTTCATCATAAGAAGATTCACATGTATACATGGGAAAGAGGTGGTGATAGAAGCATAATAGATTTCATAATTTTACCGGGTGTCCAACGTAGGGACGGATCATTACTTGGTCTTATGTCGAATTAATGGTCTATTCAGACGTTGGCGGCATCAGACTATAAGAAGTATAAGAACAGAGAGTTTACAAGATGAAGGTGTGAAAGAGAAGTTCAAATGTAGACTGAGAGAAAATATAAGTGGTATGGATGAATTGTGTATGAATGATTTAGACTTGGAGACTGTGTGGTATAATGTTAAGAAAGGTTTGGTGGATGCAGCTACCGAAGTATGTGGTGTAACTAAAGGAACGAATGAAAGGAAAAATAACATTTTATGGTGGGATGATGAGGTATGGATGGAAGTTGAAGAAAAGAAGAGAGCGTGGCTAGATTTACTAGCAAGGCTAGTCATTCTAGCGGTATGAATGATGATATTGAAAGAAAAAAGGCAGTCTTTAGTCATCTAAATAAGAGAGTAAAAGAAGTAGTTGAAAGGAGAAAGCAAGAAAGAACTGATAAGAATTATAGAAGAATATCGGATATCTTCCAGGCAAATATTAAAATGTTCTGGAAACTCATAAGAACTGCCAGGGGCATTTAAAACAGCCTAGAATTAATGCTGTACGAGACCAGAATAGCTGTATTCTGAATGACGAAGTGTCGAGTTTCAGGAGATGGAAGGAATACTTTGAAAGCGTGTTTATGAGTGATGAGACGTTTGAATTAAACGAAATTGAAATTCCAAAAGAAGAGGAAAGAGATAGAGAGATAGGTATAGATGATATAATGAAAGCAATGAAAAGTATGAAAGCAGGTAAGGCAGCCGGATATGATAGAGTATCACTCGAAATGCTAAGGGCTGGAGAGGGAGTGGTGGCAGACCTGCTGTACACCTTGTTTAATTTGTGTTGGGAACTTAAGCGGGTACCGGGAGACTGGTGCAAAGCCGTGATAGTCCCAATATATAAGGGAAAAGGATCGCAGCAGGACTGTAAAAACTACCGTGGTATAGCCTTCTTAGCATTGTGAGAAAACTGTATGCTAAGGTGCTAATTGAAAGAGTTATGAAAGATACTAATGGAAAAATTTGGGATGTGCAAGCGGGATTTAGAAAGGGAATGGGATGTACGGATCAGGTCTTTTCCATGCGCATGATCGCGGAGAAGTTTTCGGCCAAAAACCAAAAGGATTTTTGTGTGTTCGTGAACTTGGAAAAGGCTTATGACAGAGTGGACAGGGATGTGTTATGGCAAACACTGAACTCATTTGGGTTGAGCGCTGGGTTGATACAGGCATTGAAGTCTCTGTATAGGGACTCCAGTGCTTGTGTCAGGATCAACGGGGCCTACTCGGACTGATATGGCATCTATAAAGGTATCAGACAGGGCTGTGTGGCTTCCCCGTGGCTGTTCAATCTATTTATGGACAGTTGTTTGGAAAATTTGAAAGTTTAAGAATGCGGGTTAAGAATGGGTGAGTTAACCGTCAAATGCCTTTTGTACGCCGATGATTAAGTCATACTTGCATCGTCGGCGGCCGAGTTGCAAATGATGGTCACATTAATGAACAGGTCATTAAAAGAAAGGGGAATGAAAGTGAACGCAAGTAAGACGAAAGTTATGGTTTTTGAAAGAGGAGAAAGTAAAACGATATGTGAAATAAGAATAGAAGGGGAATTTGTCGAGCAAATAGATGAGTTTGTGTATTTGGGATGTGTATTTAGCAGGGATGGCAGATATGATAAGGATATCGAACGACGAGTGAACGCAGGAAATAGAGTAAATAGGGCTCTACACCCTATTGTGGAAAGTCAGAATGTGTCCAAAAAGGCACGTATGGCAATTCACAATGCTGTGTTAGTCCCTACTTTAATGTATGGTAGTGAAAGTTGGGTGTGGCAGATGAAGCACGAGAGTAGAATAAATTCTGTAGAAATGCGGTCATTAAGGAGTTATTTTAGGGCTGAATCTAAATGACAGAGTGAGAAATTGTGTGATAAGAGAAGAGTGTGGTTTGCAAGATGATGTTGGGACCAGGATTAAGAAAGGAATGCTTCGGTGGTTTGGTCATGTAGAAAGAATGAATGAGGAAAGAGTGATAAAACAAATTTATGTGGCAGAGGTAAACGGCAGAGTCTGGAAGGGACGCCATAGGCGAAAATTTATCGACCAAGTTGGCGATATATTGAAAATGGGCCAAATTTAGAGTACCTTAACCGACGAGCGTGTATGCGTAGGTATATGGATGTGGAGGAGGCGAGAGAGGCGTGTCAGGATCGTGCTAAATGGAAGTCCATAGTCTCTGCCTACCCCTCTGGGTGACAGGCGTGAGTGTTTATGTATGTATGTTATGTATGAAACCACATAATATAACAAAAAAAGTGTTTCCGCTCACTTCAAAGTCTTATATTCGCCACCTACTTCAAAGCCCTTAAAAATCTCTGAAATGAATAAATTGGACAAGGTGTTTGGTGCAAAGAAACGTGTTATCTTAAAACAAAGGATTTCAGAAATAGAATAACAGTTTCCGAATAAAAAAATAAACACCTTTTAGGTATCACCATATTATTTCGGAACATTTACATAAGATCACATTTGATACAAGTATTATGACAAATTGTTTAAATTATTTGGTGTTTTATTTATAATTAGGTACTAAAGTACTTTTTTTTTGCAAGAAAAAATAATTAAGGGAACATGTTTCAAAACACGTGTAGAAACGGACGCTTCTTAAAAAACAAAATTTTAGGTACCTGTACTCACAAATAATGCAATTAATCAAAATTTATTTTTGTTATAATACAACAAAAATACAACTTAATTTCGTATTTTTGTTATAATCGTATTGTTAAGTATATCAATGGTCTGTGGCAAAATAAAGTGTTTCTTTCTTTATTTCCTTCAATTAACCGGATATTGTTAAAAAACAAAAACCTACCACCATTGCTTGTAACGTTAATTTGGAGAATTATAAGTCAAACCACAGAATTTGTTCAAAATGCAGATGCGTTTTCATCCGTGAGGACTAAGATGGAATACCTCGTTTCCAGGAAAAATGGCCTCCAGTTCTTTACACTCACCATACGAAACACAGCAGCATGGTCCTTCCCAGGTCGAGCTGACCCATTCGTGCTATAACTATGCTACTAATACAGCATGACTCTACCACGCATCAAAACATGTTTTGTGAAATAACGTCACAAAATAGGGATGTACTTTTTTAGTAAATCAGAAGATAAGAGTGTGTAGTAAACAGATACGAGAGTGTTTACTCTCATACTTGACGTACACGGGCGGACGAACGTAATTAAAATTGCTAATCAATGTTAAGAAAAAATTAAATTAAATTATTGGATATTTCAATCAGGCGGCTAAATTAAATGTCTGACTCCATTCATTCATTGCTGTTTATTTATATAAGTCCACTTTTAAACGAAGGTATATCACATAGGGAGATATTTAAAGCATATTTAACAGATGCGTTGTCACTCCTGAGGACTAAGATGGAATTCCTCGTTTCCAGTAAAAGATTATCCGGTTCTCTACATGCGCCATAAGAAACACATGCATTATTCTGCTGTTTTACGCTGGTATTATGTGAAAGCGTAGTCCTACCCGAGTCGAGCCGACCCAATAATGCTAAAGCTATATGACTGCTGCATGGCTCTACCACGGAAAAATTTAAGAATGATAAGTTAATGTTTTTTGTTGACTCATATTCCACACAAGATTTTGTCGCGATTAAGAATTAACTTTAAATTTTTTTGAGTGCTTTGCTAAACTTATGTTCGCGAAGGAATGGGTCCAGATGTTGAAATCTACTCGGGCTTCGTTCTCCTTTTAATAATTAATTTTTGATTCGATTCCATTCATTCATTGTAGCCTATTAAAGTCCACTGCCGACAGCACCTATGGTCACGGAGAGATGGTTCCTGGTGTCGAAGTCTACTCGGGCTAAGTTCATGTTTTAATAATAACTAATACTTTGGTCTGACTCCATTCATTCATTGCTGTCTATTTATATAAGTCCACTTTTAAACGAAGGTATGTCACATAGGGAGATATTTATTTAAAGGTTTGGCTACCGCAGTTTTTAATAATTTTGAATTATAATCAGGAACATGCTGCTGCCCATCTTAGTTTCAAGTCCCTCTGTTGCCTCGTATGACATGTACGGATAATAAATTCTCTTACGCCTTTAGAAATATTTGCATTTGCTTGTTTTGAACAACATTAATTTGATTGTTCATAAACACTTATTTTACCCGTGTCCAAAGTTATGCCTCTCAAATGCTGTACTCTAAGCTTCTTTATTTATTTGTCAGGCCTCTTCCTTAAAGGAAGAGTTTACCATAATCACCAAGCTTCACATACGGATTGTCAACTGCAGTGCCAGTAGTCGCTCTTCTGGGAAATTTACATCTGTTACATACGATATGGTATACTGCCATTACACCAAACAACTTGCCAAATTTAAATTTAATATCAAAATATTTTACAAGTTTGCTTATAAATCAATTGAATAACTTTAAGCGTTAAATATGCTTTAAGGGACTACTATAATCTTGGCACCTGTTCAGATCTCAATTTTTTTATAGACGAAACCGTTCGTACTGAACCTGGCCCCCATTTTGCATTTATGTTTTTTGTAAGATTAGTTTGATACAAAATCCAATTGCTATAAACCAGCATTATCGAGAAGTAAAATATTTCAGAGGCATGTTAGGTCCAGTGAGGCCAACGAATTCCTCTATAAATCCCAACTGTGGGACGCATATACGAGTATCATGTGACTTTACTTTTTCCTTATATCTTATTTATAGGTATCGTTAAATGTGCTGAGGAAAATGTAAAAAATGAAGAATCTTCATTAATGGTACACAAGAGACAGACATCTTACATTGACTTATTGGTATATGATCTTCTGGATCAAGAATGGAGTATAAATGAAAAACCGTGCTATGATCAAACTCTAATTATTCTTACAAATGTCAAGAACTCTACACTATAGGCCACATGGAGTAAGTATTTTTCAACATCATTCACTAGAACCTTCAAAAGAACATATGCCTCCCGCAAGTTATGCCAAAAGGCACGGTCTTGAGCCACTTGCATCCATCGAATTCCAGCATTTCTTACCAGGTCGTCACTTCATCTTGTATTTCAATACCCTGCTTGCTAGAACATATTTGCCACTCCAGAACCTTTCTACCCCATCGGTTATCCGTTCATCGGGCTATAAAGCTTCACAGCAACTTCATCATCATCATTACAGAATTTCACAAGTCCACTTCTGAATATAAGCCTCCCGTAAGTAATGCCACAAGGCACGGACCTCCTTCACCTGCATCCATCGAATTATTGCACGTCATTCCACCAAAACAAAGAACAAAGCTGCCACTCTAGAACCTTTTTTCCCCACCGGATACCGCTGCGTCGAGCTAAAAAGCTTCACCGTATTAGTAGTATTTTTTAATACTTGACCCTCAGTAGGATTTTCTTGTATATCATGAGCAAACATTCAGACACAGAAAAATTATTTGTAAGCCATACTAACATTAATTACCGCGTGATTTGTACCTGCGGCCACACAACACCGTATTTCCGCTGTCAAATGCTTTGCCACCATTGCTACAGGTTCCCGTGTGAGTTGTAGCACGAATGGGTCGGCTCGATTGGGGAAGGACCACGCTCTCACAGAATATCAGCGTAAGATTTCAGCTTAATACTGCTGTGTTTCGTATGGTGAGTGTAGAGAAACGGAGACCTCTTTTACTGGAAACGAGGCATTCCATCTTAGTCCTCAGGGGTGACAACGCATCTGCCTTTTTTTTTTCGTAGTCGGGGATAAATGTAGATGTCTCCATAGACACAGCAATTACTTACCATCAGGTGGACTGTGTGCTCGTTTCACATCCTTATCCTTTAAAAAAATCTGACCTCTATCAAGATTTCCTGAGTCCAACCAATCTTTAAAATAATTAAATTCACATTTTTTTTACTTGTTTTTACTTAGTCTAGAGTCTAGACTATTACCTATTTTTTTTGCAGATAAAATCTGATTATAAATTAAAATTTAATATTCTGTCTTCGGGGGTGTGCATGCTAAAAATCTGCCAAGCGAAGTCAGTTGACAGATTCATTCGCATGTTACTAAGGACTAGCCACTTGGGATCGATCAATCCCAACCCTAAAGTTATGGTTGGAGGTTGCCAAGTTACCCGAAATCCCCCAGCCAATATTACGGGACTGAACCTATTCTTGTAAGTATTTTGACCATTTCCCTTGATATGGTAGTAGAAGACGATTTTTCGGATTTATATTTATGAGATCGAACGTCCCGCCATCTTAAAGTTCATGAAATTTTTACGTCCAGTTTTATTCTTAAACACTACATAAGTTGCCAATGGATCTAGTATATTTTATTTTTCCTAAATGAAAGAACATAATAGATATTAATGTACCTAATGGAACAGCCACGTTTCTCGACTGGAGCCCATGGGCACCCGCATTTGCTACATATAATTTGTTATCCTTGAGACCTGAGATGAAATACCCGTGTAGTGGCGATGTAAGAATATTCACAACCCCATATCATCCCGAGGGTGAGTAACTGCAGCACGAACAGGTTGGTTCAACCAGGGTAAGGCCACGCTCTCAAAGAATATCAGCGTGAAACAGCAGCTTCATTCTGCGGTGTTTTGTATGATGATTGTACAAAATATACCAATTTTACTGGAGTCGAGGTATTCTATCTTAGTCCTCAAGAATGATAACGCATCTGCGTTTTGTTTCTTAATCAGCATAAATCAGCAAACATAACATAAAGCAGCAAATATTGATAAGACAAAATACAAATCGAACTTTATAGGTTCAAACTATATGACGGCCGCTAAATCAGGAACCATACAATATATTTTCCGACCAAACATAATTTTTTTTAAATTCCAAAAAAAAATGAAATAATCGAAATAATCGAAATTACACTTTTTGATCTTAAAGAGCAAATGAATCTAACTGAAAGCTAAATTAAACTTTTGTAAAATATGGAGAAGAAAAACATATGATTACAAAAAACTATGAAATACGTTGTATTTCTCAAGGAAGAAAAAACGAGATGAATCTCTTATTATGGTTAAAAGAGGTGGTATACTGTTTAAAAAGTAACGTGTTTCGATGACTTGATCTCGTTCCATTTCGAATATTGTTCTGTTTTGATCCCTCATAGCAAGTTATTAATAATATGTTTCTATCGATTACCGACTAAAATAAAACGGCATAGAGTTAATTGAAATGATATCGAAATATCGTTTCAATTACTAACATGATGGAGCGTGAACAAAGTTAATAAAACGTTGTGAAAAGATGACTTGTTTTTCCTCGGGATAGAATTTCTTTGTGACCCATCATCATAGGTATCCTTAGTACTATCATCTGTCTTCGTTTTCGGGAGCGTTTCACAAACACCCGGTATAAAATATAAACATAATATAACACTATTTAGGGAACTTTCTTCTATGGCGCGTCCCGGTATCGGCGAAACACTACACCAGAGGGCCAAAAATCGGGAGCGAGGAATGTCTCTTTGTGTTTTGCAGGAACTTGGAGTACGTAGGATTTGAATTTCGTTGACCTATTAGACTCCAGACGCTGCAAATGTAAAGAGATAGATCCTCTTTATTTTGGCAGTCCCACGCTGGTAACAGACGGGTCTCATACGACGTCTTTTCTCAACAAGAGCATATATACAGTTTATATACAAATGATATCAAGGCGTGCAAATATCAAATTAATAATGTACTAGCCTCTTTAATGAATTTGTCAATGGAATATGACACATTTCTAGAGAAATTAAAGACGCCTTTTGTAAAACCCGTATATAAAAATGGAGAAAAAACACTAATGGATAATTATCGTTCAGTGACATTGGTACCTCTCCTCAATTTTTTTTTAAAAGTCATGCACAAAAACATTATAAATTTCCTAAATAATTTTAACAGAATAAATCCAATCCAGTATGGATTTCAAAAATCAAAATCCACGACGCACGCCGTTTTTAATTTAATAAAAAATATTTTACAGAATAGTTTGGAAAATCCAAAAGTGCACGCCTCATGAGCGTTTCATTTAATTTTGATGAATAAAATAAATTGTATTCCTGACTTTTAAAATATATTATTTACGTGTTTTAAATTTAGCGCTGTATTATTTTAACAGGGCAGTGTCACCTACAAGGAAAAAAATTAATAATGTTTACCAAAATAAATCGATTACACAAAGTATAAAATCGATATAGGCTGTATGGTACATTTGTCCTTTGTCTATCAAGGGCTAAAAAAATATAAGTGCCTTTAAATTTTTAATAGCAATAAAATTTATAAAAGTTGAAAATCATTTTATTAACAAACTACGCGTACTAGGCTATTGATATGAAATAGGGAACCAGTTGATGTAATTCTGAAGCTAATAAAAAACCCGGTCTCGATACGTCAATTTCTTCGGGAGTTATCGTGACCACATAAAAAATCAACATCCGGACGTCCACGTAATTTTTTTTCTTCAAAGTAGCAATATAAAAGTATTTTTAGAAAATATAATATGGATTAATTAGAGTGTTTTCTTAATATACGGATATTCATATTATCATATAAGTGCAATATGGTTACGATAGAGGCATTTTAACAACACAAAATTGCTTGACCTTAACGTGTCGAGAGTAAAGCACTACCTTATAACGCTACACGTTATGAGGCGTGCAATATTAATGACGGACTACGTACTACTGCAATTTTTTTATGTCAAAAGCTTTTGACCTTGTATCACAAGACCAGTTTTTGTTCAAACAAGATCAAAACGGAATTAGAGGCTCATTATATTATATACATGTATCAGAAAGCAGAATCTCACCCTGAAATACGGTCTCGTGGATCGGAGACTGCCTTATTATAAGTACTTGCCGGAAGCCATGCTCGAAAATGACCACGCCAAGCTCTACTGGGACCGGGCCATCATCACAGACAGGACTATTCTTGCGAATAAATGATGTGCTAATGAACCGGACACAGTCAAGGATATTTTTGATCAACATTACCATTCCGCATGAAGGGAATCTCGTGAAAGCTGAAACAGATAAGCCAACAAAATATCTGGACCTGACTCATGAGGTGATCGACATGTGGCGAGGTCTTCCGGCCGAAATTATTCCTGTAGTCGTGTCTGCAAACGGTCTGATCCCAGTTAGCCTCTCTAGTCATCTGAGGTGACTGGAATTATGTGACCGCTCCAAGCTCAAATGCAGAAGGCGGTATTCCTCGATACCACCCGCATCGTCTACCGACTTGTTTCCCCTTCCTCCAAACCCTCGGACATTTGGTTTTCCCTGCTGAGGGCTTTTAACTGGTTCGGTTTTTATTTATTTATTTATTTTACTATATCTAATGTTTATTTGTGTATGTTTATCATTTTATTTTATATACTTATTCAGCCCGACTAGATGAGAATACAACATAAATACCCCAAAATAACTTAAGTAAAACTCAATATATAAATTTCAAAAATATAAAATAGAATTTAATAAATCCATACCAATTAATATTATAAATGCGAAAGTGTGTTTGTTTGTTTGTTTGTCCTTCTTTCACGTCGCAACAGAGCGTCGGCATGGCATGATTTTTTTTATGGGGATAGTTCGGTGGCTGTAGAGTGATATAGGCTACTTTTTTCCGCGGAAAAACATCTCATTCCCGTCGGAAAATCGAATATGTTGCACAAGTTTGTCCTTCTTTCACGTCGCAACAGAGCGTCGGCATGGCATGATTATTTGTATGGGGATAGTTCGGTGGCTGTAGAGTGACATAGGCTACTTTTTTCAGCGGAAAAACATATCATTCCCGTGGGAAAATCAAATATGTTGCAAAATTAAACTCAGCTAGATGGCGCCACCGTGATTCTACAAGACGGACGACGGTACGATGGACGAACACAGAAGGTGAGAATATCTGGATTATTATGTCTTTTTACCAAAATTAAAATAAAAAATGTATGGATCTGTATTTTTCCACGCAGAACTGGGAAGAGAGCGATAAAAAAAAATTCACCAGCTGATTTTCTTCAAACGTTTTGGTGCATCGTAATTCACAGAATAGGCGATAACCTCGCAGACGATATTAAGTAATCCGTTGATGCTCTGCCTACCCCGCAAGGGTTACAGGCGTGATTATAAGTATGGATCAGAAATACTATCACCACCTGTCACGCTTTCACCCTTAACTATTACTTAACAATGGTAGAAACAGCTCTTAGTAAGCCTCATTAATAAGCCTTAGTAATATTTATTGAACGGAAATGAATACAGTTCTTATATGTGGTTATGAATGAATCGGTATTACAATAAGAAAAATTGTGCAAAATTATAAGAAAAATATTTTTTGAGAGTTCTTATTAACTAACGTATACATAGTTTAAATTGATTCCGCTAGATGTCGTTACTAGGTTTTTAAAACGCGGTAACGAAATGTTTCCTGACATGTACTTAACTCCCGCTGTTGAGCCGCGCGTCAACTTATAGTGCATACGGTACCTATACGCTTAAATTGTTTCTATTTCGTAGCTTATTCGACTACCTGCTTTCGATTTCGGTTGTTTGTTATTTGCTTTGTGATTTAGTTAAGGTTGAATGGATTTATATTGGCTTTCATTTTCGGATTTGTGTATTTTCTTGGATCGGTTTTGTTGATTTGGTTGGTATTCCTTTATAAATATTTAGACTCTGGCTTTGATTTTGGATTTTGTTTATTTAGAATCGTGAAATGGTTTTCGTTGTTTTAGGTTGTTTAACAATATTTCAAAGGAATATTAATAGTTTAGATAGTTTATACGGACCTATACACATACTTCTTTTTTCGTTAGTTATATTTATATTGACTACTGCTTTTGATTTCGGTTTTCTGCGATTTGTTTTGTGATTTGGTTTAAGTTGATTCGATTTTTTTGGCTATCGTTTTCGGATTCGTGTTGTGTCTTGAATTGGTTTTGTTGTTTTGATTTAAAAAAATATTTAAAAGGAATATTTATTCCTTTTAGATATTTTAGTTGCTTTAAAAAATATTTAAAAGAAATTTAATTCCTTTTAGGTATTTTAACGTTTTTTTATAAATAGGTTTTTTCTTACTTCATAATGCCTCGCAAACGTAAGTCCAGCCTTTCAAGAGTATCTTCTCAAAGACAAGCGAAAAGATTAGCTCGATCGCTAGAATCTTTAGAAGATGCTGAACTGAGAAGGCAAGAACAAGCAGAGCGTCAGGCTGCTTTTAGAGCATCTGAGACACCTTCTCAACGTCAGCAAAGGCGTCTTGAACAGACAGAGCGTCAAACTGCTTTAAGAGCTTCCGAAACACCTTCTGAAAGTCAGGAAAGACGTCTTGAACAGGCAGAGTGTCAAGCTACTTTAAGAGCTTCTGAAACACCTTCTCAAAGTCAGCGAAGGCGTCTTGAACAGGCAGAGCGTCAAGCTACTTTAAGAGCTACTGAAACACCTGTTCAAAATCAGCAAAGGCGTCTTGAACAGGCAGAGCGTCAAGCTACTTGAAGAGCTACTGAAACACCTCATCAAAGTCAGCAAAGGCGTTTTGAACAGGCAGAGCGTCAATCTACTTTAAGAGCTACTGAAACACCTGCTCAAAGTCAGCAAAGGCTATTCGAACAAGCGGAACGTCAGGCCACCTTAAAAGCCGCGGAAACACCTGATGAAACTCAACACAGACTCATTGAGCAAGCTGAACGTCAATCTACTATAAGGGCATCTGAAACACCAGAACAGATACAGGCACGAAGAGATGCAAATGCACAGCTCCAAGCTGAACGTCCACAAAATTTTCAAAGAAACAATTGGTCGGTTTTTAATGACGCAGCATTCAATTATGATCCGTTGATTGATTATAAAAATCACAGGTTAGTTGTTATCGGACTGATGGACAAGACGTGTCGATTTTGCAGCGCTTTAAAATGAAAAGATGAGACCGCAGGCATGTGCTGTTCCAATGGCAAAGTGTCTCTTCCGTTACTTGGGGAACCAGAAGAACCTTTGAAAACTCTCTTTTTATATGATGCTAATGAGTCACGGCGCTTTTTAAACAGGATCCGGAAATATAACTCATGCTTTCAAATGACGTCCTTCGGAGTTGACCGGGAAATAATAATGCCGGGATTTTCGCCTACATTTACGGTGCAAGGGGAAATTTATCATAGAATAGGTTCACTTTTTCCAGCTGAAAACGAACAGCATAAGTTTTTACAAGTATATTTTATGGGTGACGAAGAAATTGAGGTGGACCGTCGCTGCCAATTTATCCAGGGAGTTGAGAGAGACACAGTGTTCAAAATTCAAAGATTCTTGCATGAACGTAACATTTTAGTCAAAACATTTAAAACTGCTTTAGAAAACCTACCTGAAGAGGATTATAAAGTCGTCATTCATGCAGATCGGACCCCTCGAGGAGAGCATGAAAGGCGCTACAATGCACCTTTAATAAACGAAATAGCAGCCGTAATTAGTGGTGATCAATTTTTTTCACGAGACATTGTCTTGCGAGCACGTGATGATACGTTGCAACGGGTAGCCGATACACACAAGTTTTATGACGCTCTGCAATACCCATTGATTTATTGCAAAGGACAGGAGGGTTATCATTTTCAAATTCCACTCATTAACCCGGTCACAAAGGAGCCAACTCCGAACAAAAAAGTATCATGTATGGATTTTTATGTGTATCATATGATGTTGCGAGAAAATGATTTTAACCTCTTAGCCCGGTGTAGACAATTATTTCATCAATTTTTGGTAGACATGTATGTGAAGATAGAAAGTGAACGTCTCCGTTATATATCTTTAAATCAAAAAAAGCTGCGCGTTGAGAATTATATACATTTACAAGATGCAGTTTCTAGCGACGCCAATGTAAACCCCAGAGATTTAGGTAAAATGGTAATTCTGCCCACATCATTCGTTAACAGTCCCCGCTACCTACATGAGTACACACAAGACGCATTCGCCTATGTACGAACTTACGGAAGACCTGATCTTTTTGTTACTTTTACTTGCAATCCCACATGGAAAAAAATAACCGAGGAGCTAATGCCGGGCCAAAAAAGTACTGACAGACACGATTTAGTTGCTAGAGTATTTAGATTAAAAGTACAAAAATTAATGTATGTAATTAACAAAGGGAAAATTTTCGGAGAGGTGCAGTGCTTCATGTATTCAATTGAATGGCAAAAAAGAGGATTACCGCATGCCCACATTCTAATATGGCTTAAAGAGAAGTTGCGGCCCAGCCAAATAGACGACATAATAAGCGCCGAGATTCCGGATCCTGAGCAAGATAAAGAATTGTATGATACCATCGTCCGAAATATGATTCACGGTCCATTTGGAGCACGAAATTCAATATCGCCATGTATGAAAGAAGGAAAATGTACAAAGAAATTCCCTAAACAGCTATTAAAAGAAACAGTGCACAATGACAATGGCTACCCTTTATACAGACGCAGAGCTCCCGAAGATGGTGGCAGGAAATTTACAATCAAATCTCGCTCAGGAGCGTTCGAAACCTTAGATAACAGCTGGATTGTCCCGTATTCGCCCATTCTATGTAAAATGTTTAATGCCCACATTAATGTAGAAGCATGTAGCTCTGTCCGCGCAATCAAGTATATCTGTAAGTACATAAATAAAGGAAGCGACCAAGCAATATTTAATCTCAGGAGTGAAGGTGAGGCAAATCCTGTTAATGAAGTACAGACCTTTCAAGCAGGGCGTTATGTAAGCAGTAACGAGGCAGCGTGGCGTCTCCTTGGCTTCCCTTTACACGAAAGGCACCCAACAGTTACTCACCTTGCTGTGCACTTAGAGAATGGAGAGCGTGTATATTTAACCGATAGAAATTTCCAAGAAAGAATTGCATCACCGCCAAAAACTACACTAACAGCCTTCTTTCAACTTTGTCAAACCGACCTCTTTGCAAAAACGTTGTTATATTTTGAAGTCCCCCGCTATTATACTTGGAACACATCTAAGAAGGAGTGGAAATGCCGTATTAAAAGCGCACCTGTTGCAAATTGGCCCGGTATAAAGTCATCAGATGCCCTTGGTCGTGTGTATACCGTCCATGTAACTAATTTTGAATGTTTCTGTTTACGATTGCTGCTGCACCATGTTCGGGGTCCTACAGGATATAAAGACCTTAAAACTGTCAACGGTCAGGAATGTGCAACTTATAGAGAAGCATGTGAAGCTCTGCATCTTTTGGAAAACGATAATCACTGGGATGAAACCATGGAGGAAGCTGTGCAGTGCCAGTCACCAGCCAAAGTTAGGGATCTTTATGCAACTCTCATATCATCTTGCGGGCTATCTAATGCACATAAATTGTGGGACAAATATAAAGAGTACATGGCGGAAGATATTTTGCGAAGGTTACAGCAGACACACGCGAACATGACATACAATGAACACATTTATAATGAAGCACTTGGAAAAATTGAAGATAAAGTAATGGCAATGGTAGGCAAAAAATTAAGCGACTTTGGAATGATAAGCCCTCAGCGAACAACCGAAAATGAACTAAGTGATGAAATTATATGAAACAAACTACGATATACCAGCTTTGCAGCAGCAAGTAGCCGAATTTGTACCCCGCTTGCTTCCCGAACAAAAACGAGTTTTTGACAAAGTATTAGGACAAATTGAATCTGGAAATGGTGCACTTTTCTTTAAATGTTAAAAATCTAAAAATGTTTCCAATACCGTAGAAATGTTTCACATACATATCACAAGGCCATAGACCGGCAAGACCCAGAGGAATCATTTGTAAGCCATAAAGTTATTTGTTCTTTGCGACATGAATCCCGCGGTCTGTAACAACTTCACTACGCTATAGAGTTGTTAATTAATGGTCTTAATGACTTCTGATATTATTAATTTTTCAACGTAAAATTCAATTCAAAAATTCAAAATTCAATTATAAAATATAATATATAATTATTAAGTCAGGCGTTACTTTGCGGAAATTCATTACACAAATGATGCTTTGTCTTAGTTGGTGCTCTTCAAATTAGGTAAAACAAACCTGCTGCACCATGCAATTGCTATATTATGATTGTAGCACGAACGGGTCAGCACGATCAGGGAAGGGACTCTCAAAGAATACCAGCGTGAAATGGCAGCTTAATACTCGTGTGTTTTATATGCTGTAGAGAAACAGTGACCTTATGATTGGAAATGAGTTGTTCCATCTTAGTCCTCAGGGGTAATAACGAAACTACATTTCGATTGTTAATCGAGGATAGATATAGATGTACATGTATATGGGCCACCACAGACACCTAGATCTATCCAAGTGGATGCTCAATTATTATCAGGTCTTTAGAAGTCCGAAATTCATGTGACCTTGGGGTTATATTGGACTAGAATCGCAGTAGACAGAGTTCAATGTCTTCTACATTTGAGCCCGAAATGGTCCACCATGGGGTCCCTCAGATGACCTAAAAGGTTCACCGAGAAGTTTTCGTTCGCAGAAACGACTACAGGAATAATTTCGGTCGGGTGTCTACCTACATATCGATCATCTCGTGATCTAGTTCAAGATATTTTGTTCGCTTCTTCATTTTGGCTTTCCCGGGATTCTCATCATACGGAATGGCAATGTGGCTCAAAAATACCCTTGACTGTGCCCTGTCTATCAACAAAATATCAGACTTATTCACACGAATAGTCTGTGATGGTTTGAAGGATGAGCGGTCATTTTCGAACACAGCTTCCAGCGAGTACTTATAATAAGGCTATTTCCGATCCACAAAAATTACTTCAAAGCGAGCTTCTTGCGTAAAATCCCGGCTAGAAGGTTGTATCAGTGCTTGATACTCAGAGTTAAAAAAACGCCGAACAATCAGAGATGACATGCCTAAGTGACTCAAAGGGATGGTGACAAACTCGAGAGATATCGACGATGCCAGGAAAAGGAGGCAATTGTGTCTACGAAAGGCTCGTGTAGATTCATACAGAAACTCCCATGGAGCTTCTTCTCCTTTCATACGTTCTTCCGGTCGGAAGTGCTCCTGCCATTGGTCGTTGGTAAAGGATAATCTAAATAATAAAGGTATATATAAGTAATAATCATAAAGGTGATCCCCCCTCTATCACATAAAATGACGTCCGTGTGGGTTGGATCATCTGATTTCGTTAGAAAGTAATTACAGAGGCTGCAAACTTGGCGAATATGCATGCTTAGGGCATTTAAAGTAAGCTCCTTCGTAAGCTCTTTTAGGATCAGGAACCTCCGAACCATAAGCGACAAATGAATCTAATTTACGTTTTATAGCTCTTTCCACGTCATCAGCGGCTCCTTTGTCGTGGGAAGCTTCAAAAAAGTTCAATGTTGGAAATTGAAAAATTTCGAACATTGAACTTTTTTTTAAATTCGTTAGTTTTGGGAAATAGTAAAAGTTTTTCTTTTGACGGTACTGAACAGTAGGACCATCTGAATAAAAATGAATCCCATTTACCTTAGGTAATCTCTGTTTGATCAATTCTAGTACTGGTAAGAGATGAGCCCAAATGGAGTCTGGTCAGTGTTCTTTGCTTGGAGATATAGATGCAAAGGATTGATTATCTTTTGTGGTATACAGTATGAATACTAATCTGTTGTCCCGATCCATCAAAATGCACTGCTTGTATTTAATTTACAGGCATAATTTTCTGAAAAATCTATGTGTGTGTAATGCTACGGTGCGATCATCCAAATTTTTCGTGCGATATTCTTTGTAAAAGTGGAAGATATTGTAAGAATGGGTTTTGAAATTTTGCAATTCTTCTTGAAACGTATCTAGGAGCATTCTCAACGAACCCGTCTTTTTTCCTTATCGATTTTCTTCGTAGTCTTACTTAGATTTTTCTCACCCATGGTAAAGACAATATATTTATTTTTGCACAGCTCACACTCTCCATAAGAACATTCCTTAGATTTTAAATCACAAACAAACCATACGCAATGATTCGTCAAGATCTTTTGTTGCTACTAATCCAATCGACTGCCGTACCGTGGCTTTCATTTGCAAATTTTCATGGCTTTTGCAAGTGCAAGTATCACGTTTTTCGGCTTTTGGGGCCAATACGTAAAAGGGCCTGTATCTTGTGAATGTAGCAAATGACAACTTCCCTCCTTTTTGTCTGTATTTTTTATATAGTTGATGTTAAGTTCCGACCAAATACCTTCTTTCTTTTTTCTGATTCTTTTGTGTTTTAATTTCAGTTTTGCCTGCTGTCATTCTTTTTACATCATATCTCTCATAAAATTCTCTCAACTGGGTCTGTATTAGACAACTTATATTTTTCCGTAGCGTATGACGAATTTTCCGTTTAAGCCTAAATAAGTAGCTATTTTGGTTTTCATACAGTATCTACCTATGGTATCATTTTTACTGAAAACATTTTTTTGTATGCGTTTTTTTGAGTGTTATTACTATTGTAACTCTCCTTTATACTTTCCACAATGACGTAATATTCGTGCGGTGTTTTTTTTTCACTCTTTCCTTTTCTTCAGGACGTATATTAGGTAAATTTTGATTAATGTAAGCATTCGTTTTCCAAGCGGGGGTCATTCGCTCAAAATCTTCGTCTTTTGTAATGTTAGCACTCGAATTTAGCTTTTCTTAAAAACTACAAATTAATTCGTCTTTCTTTATGATAATTTCTAGTTGCTTGTTATTTTTGCATACACATCTGTTTATTTTTTGCCTCATATATTTAAAGACCGTTTACATTTTATTAATAGCTCTTTTAATTTTGTATTTTCAGTCTTCAGTTTATAAATTCCTCTTCTATATTGATTCCTCTGCTGTTTTAAAATCTGTTCATTTTCTGCTAAAGACACTACTTCAGGTTTCGGTTCTTCTTTGCCTTTCTTCTTTCTATCTCTCCACTGATTTCTAATATACAGACGAAGAATATTCTGCTATTTTCTTTCTATTTCGTTTTGTTCTCTCAGCATTTTTTTATTTTCTGTGTTAAGAACTTTCTGATTTTTTTTCTTTCAGCCTTTCTCGACAGAGCTTCTGTCTTTCAGTAGGTGTTAGTGGCACCTGCAAATAAATATTGCTGGCAAAAAAACATGCTATGTAAAGCATAGTGTGGGTTAGCTTTCCGCGGACTGACGACCATATAAAAGTTGCGGGTAAGCGTTGCTTGCAGCTGGCTCAGGACCGCGTGTTTTAGGGAAGAACTTGGGGAGGCCTTTGTCCAGCAGCGTACATATCAGACTGTTGATTATGAAAATATTGCAATGTACACTAAGCTTTACACTTTTCACGTGTGTTACGTCACACAAATTCGTAACTCATGCAACACACGTGAACAAACACGCGTGAATACCATAACCTAAAAGTCATGTAGCAAAGTAAAATGCAATGCAAAGAAGTGAAATAGTACATTATTTAATAATTTACATATCCCTCTTAATTTTCCTTAACCCTAGCAAATAAATGTTACTACTTACCATGCGAAATTTCTTCCGAAAAGTCGCTAAAATCCAATCACGATAAATATCATACACACGAGTACTGCCTTTTCCAAAAGCGAAGATGTTTGACATGACACTAACATTTCATATTGAAAGTAGTAATGTTGCCTTCACAAAAAAAATCACACGTGTTGTTACTGCCTATTAGAAAAAATCTACTACGTAACAAATTTTTCGTAACACACGTGAAATATTATTGGAACATTTGTTTATTTAATCATAGTTTTGGAATTTTTTGATTAACTTATTTAATCTACTATTGGGATAGTACTTTTATTCCCATACATTTGAGTTATTACTAAGATGTCACGATAAACAGCACACACAAGATAAAATAAAGGATTCTATTTGGGGATTTTTTGTGAGCGTCACCCACATGAGCGCTGGAATAAACATAGACAGCAAGTTGACTCAGTTATGTAAGCTACGCTCATGTTCGTACAATTTTCTCTTAAACACATTTTTGGCGGGTATCCTTCGCAGGTCAAGAGATAATTTATTCCATTGGGAAATGGAAGTAACTGTGAAAGAATTTGATAGTGGAAAAACCCAGAATAGCCAGAATTGCCCAGAGTGAATCTATTAATCGTATGCTCTTTGGTGTGGTGGGTGTGTTTGTGCTGTGATTTTGTAGTTTGGCTATAGTAACCAGTATATTAGAAATAATAAATAAAAAGACGGGTCTTTTTTATTTATTTTCTTATAGCATATGTACTTATTTTAAAGTCTTAAGTTTCATCATAATTATGGTGTTATGTGCAGTAATACTGATCATGGGGCCAGCGTATCAATTTCGCGAATACAATGCCATAGAATCTGCATTTTTTGCTGCATTAAATGGACCCATTTGGGCTGCTCTAATCGCAGCGTTTATTTTACTGTGCGAATACGGAACATTACTTAAGTATATTCTGGATGTAAAATAGTAAAGGAACACGCTTTACAATATGTCACACGCAACGCTATTAGACAATATACGCTATTGGACACACGCACTGATTGTTTCTCTCGCCTTTATTTACTTGAATTAAGATACCGTGGTGAAATGTGCAGTGACAAGCTCTAAAAACTTTTAAGGGAAAGAAACTTAGAATAACAAGGATATTTATTTTCATCGGTAAGTAATATTTTGATAAGAAAACACTGATTTTAATAAAATTAATCAGGGTGTCAAAGGGACTTGCGGGGGGCGCGCGGTCGGGTTGGCACAGCAGGTGCCCCCCGTCATGCTTTCCTCGAATTAGAGCTAGTGCTGTACCACGTTTTACACGAATATGTTGTAATAACATGATTTCTTTCGTAAAATAATAAAATCATATTATTAGAAAATAAGATTATTTGTATTACTAAACAATATAGAACAATGTTTAAAATAAAACATTTGAATTGCTTTGATATTTAGGTACATAATAAAGTTAAATACAATTAAATACCTATCTAATTTCAGATTTCCAAAAAGTCGTGAATTGGCAAATAAATGGGTGGTAGCTATACAAATGCCGAACTGGGACCACAACATCATAAGTTTCGTTTGTTCCATCCATTTTAGTGCTTTGTCTATTTTTAAATATGAGGGTGGACTGCACAAGCTTAGAGTTACAATACCAGAGCCTAAATTTGAAGTAAAATTCACTTATTTATTATTGTTTATGAAAAAAGTGGCTTTGGCAGTTATTTATGTAGGTACCTCCGTGATTACGATGTTTTGAAAACATCGCAGACATAAACATGGATAATGGATGTCATTATATAATGGATGTCATTTAAAATATATTGATATTAGAAAAATAGAATAAAATATCTTGTACGTAAAAATGCAATCAAGTAATTTATTTATAGAATTGGGTGAGAAGTGAGCACACAGCTCACCTGATGGTAAGTGGATGTTGTGCCATAGACATATACATCAATCCTCGAATAAAAATGAAAATGCAAATGCGTTGTCGCCCTTGAAGACTAAAATGGAAGTAAAAAGGATCTCCGGTTCTATACACTCACCATACGAAACACAGCAGCATTGAGTTGCTATTTTACGCTGGTAATCTGTGAGAGCGTGGTCTTTCTCCGGATGAGATACAATAAAGCTGTAACATGGCTCTACCACATATAATTGTAAGTTAATTAGATTTTTGTGTTTGATTAATAAACTTGTGGAAACTGTCCATGCGGTCGGAGCTAAGTTCTGTAAGACCCGTCGCAGAAGAACACAAAAACTCTCCGATCACACTCTTAATCTCATGGTTGTTAGACGGGAGATGAAGCTGCAGTCTTCAGCAGATTTGACAGCATACAGGCAACTGAACAGACAGATCTCCAAATGCATGCGGCGGGACTTGCGCAACTTCAATACAGCTCGTATTGGAGAAGCGATTGAGCGGAACCAGGGCTCCAAAGTCTTTGCCAGAGATCTGTCTGCCAGAAAGAACCAACTGTCGAAGCTGAAGACCGATTGTGGCAGCATCGTTTCCGGGACACCTGAGATTTTGAGTGAGATTGAGAGGTTCTATGGGCAGCTGTACACGTCATCGTTGGAGCCACACTCAAGTGTGAGTAACGATCCAAGAGCAAGTCTTATCCGACACTATTCCGATGATATCCCGGACGTCAGTCTGAGCGAGATTAGAATGGCTCTCCAGCACCTTAAAAACGGCAAGGCCCCAGGCGAGGATGGAATTGCAGCGGAACTTCTGAAAGCGGGTGGAAAACCGGTACTTGATGTCCTTCAGAAGCTCTTTAATTCCATCCTCCATGGTGGCATTACACCGGAGGCGTGGAGCAGAAGTGCGGTGGTCTTGTTCTTTAAGAAAGGTGACAACGCTCTCTTGAAGAACTACAGACCGATTTCCCTTCTGAGCCGCGTCTACGTGCTGTTTTCGAGAGTCATTACGAATCGTCTCGCACGCAGACTCGACGACATCCAGCCTCCCGAACAAGCCGGTTTCCGAAAAGGCTTTAGCACCATAGACCACATACATACCCTTCGGCAAATTGTATAGAAGACCCAAGAGTACAATCTGCCACTTTGCCTTGCGTATGTGGACTATGAGAAAGCCTTTGATTCCGTCGAAATTTGGGCGGTGCTGCAGTCCCTTCAGCGGTGCCAAGTGGACTGTCGGTATATCGAGGTGCTGAAGTGTTTGTACAGTAGGGCTACGATGGCTATCCGAGTACAGAACCAGAGCACGAAACCTATCCAACTGCAGAGAGGTGTAAGACAGGGTGACGTAATATCCCTGAAACTCTTCACCGCTGCATTAGAAGACATTTTCAAGCTACTGGACTGGAAAGGATACGGTATTAACATCAATGGCGAGTACATCACTCACCTTCGATTTGCCGACGATATAGTCCTTATGGCAGAATCGCTGGAGGACCTAAGCACTATGCTCAATGACCTCAATAGTGTCTCCCAACGGATAGGTCTCAAGATGAACATGGACAAAACAAAAATCATGTTTAATGTCCATGTCACACCTATGCCGGTAGTTGTTGGGAGCACTAAGCTCAAAGTTGATGACGAATATGTTTACCTGGGACAAATAGTCCGACTAGGTAAGTCCAACTTCGAACGAGAGGTCAATCGACGGATTCAACTCGGCTGGGCAGCGTTCGGGAGATTACGACCCATCTTCTCGTCAGGCATACCTCAAAACCTCAAAACTAAATTGTACAACCAGTGCGTGTTGCCAGTGATGACAACGGAACTGAGACGTGGTCCTTCACTGCTGCCCGTATGAGGAAGCTCAAGGTCGCTCAGCGAGCTATGGAGAGGGCTATGCTCGGGGTTTCTCTGCGTGATAAACTTAGAAATGAGGATATCCGCAGTAGAACCACAGTAACCGACATAGCCCAAAGGATTAGTAAGCTGAAGTGGCAATGGGCCGGCCATATAGCTCGAAGAACCGACAACCGATGGGGAAGAAAGGTTCTCGAGTGGCAGCCTCGTACCGGCAGGCGAAGTGTAGGGCATCTCCCCACTAGATGGAGTGACGACCTGGTAAGACATGCAGGAAGTCAATGGATGCAGGTGGCTCGGGACCGTGCTTTGTGGCATTCCGTGGGGGAGGCCTATGTTCAGCAGTGGACTTGTGAAGGGCTGTAATGATGAATGATGATGATGATGATTAATAAACATTGATTTATAAATTCGTAACTGTGTTTCATTGATCTGCTAAAACCTACCTAATGTTTACTAAATACCTTATTAAACTAATAACTTAAGTACTTTGCCATAATTAACGCGCAGTAATCAATCATGGCGCATCACTATTCAACCGCTTCTTACTCGTATATTTATCATATAAATTCTAAAGCTGCGTTTCCATCTGCAGCAACACTATAAACGAAATTACCATAGCCTCTGCAACAATCTCATGTGTAAATACCTCTGAGATAAGTTGCAAAAGTATGATTCGCGAGATTTTCACAAGATATTTATTGCAGAAAAAATTGCAAGAATTTATACGTTATTATGTAAAAAGTATTGCAAGAAACTTATACAAAACTTCCGCGAGTGTTCTTGCAGGTGGAAACGCGGCATAGAATATCTGCTTACTTTTGGCATAATGGGCAATGAACGATACGTGCGCTCTATAGCTTCCTTAAATATACCGTAAGAGTAGTCTCCATTACTCTCACTTCTATTCAAAATAACAAAATAACATCTTCTTTGCGGTTTTGTTTATATTGTATTAGAATTTATATCTATACATTCATATGTCAACATCAACGTCAACGTCACACGTTTTTGTTTAATTTTTTCCGAATTTTTTTAATTATTTGTGTTATTTTCGTTTAAAACTATATTTTACTTCTTATTTTAAACCAACTAATAGTGCATATGTAAGAAGGAGCATATTGACGACGTAGATTGAATCCACCATTGGTGAGAGGAAGAACAAAATTTTATTTGAAATAATTGATTGCCACCAATTTTAACAAGACCCCTCGCTACTGGACTGATTTGATTGATATTAGGTTTGCATACACTACGGATTGCAATATTTTATAACTACTTAGAATTTCTGCTTGCCTAGTACTTACATGCAACTCAATGATCTTCAAAATAAACCTGTAACTATTTTTGTTTTGCATTAATTTTACAAATACACTTATTTAAAATGGCTGAATGTCTGGACAAGTCCTTGTCAGAAACAAATTTTAATGAATTTATGGAGAAGACTCCACATAAATTTGTCTGCACACGCGTTAAAAGGAGAAGAGACGATGATTTTTTATCCGATTTTAACGCCTTTAAAGATGAAATAAAAACCCTCTTGTTATCTGTGATGTCAGAAAACAATAAAGAAATTAATAAAATTAGTCAAGATTTCTCAGAAATTAAGGGCAAACAATAAAATTGGAAACGTAATTGAGTTGCTCATGGCACAGAATGAGGACTTTAGGAAGAAAATAGAAAAACTAGAGAAAGAAGCACAAAAAGACAGAGATTATATAACGGTTCTAGAAAATAAGATTGAAGATTTGCAGATATCCAGTCGCAAATCACATTTAGAGCTAAATAATGTTTCTAAAAAAATGAAGAGACGAAAGAAGACTTAATTGAGATGGTACTTGTACAAAACTGTAGAGTGTAGTTTGGACAGAAATAACATCAAAGATATATATAGAGTAAAGACTAAGAGGGAAGAAAAAAATACACCTATTATTGTAAAAATTTCATCCACACTTTTAAAGAATGAATTTCTTAGGAATTGTAAGAAATTTAATACAAAACGTAAAACAAAACTCTGCGATAAGCATTTGGTTTGTCGCATTAAAGAGGATACGCCTACTTTTGTATCGGAGCAGTTGACAGCTAAAGCTTCACGCTTATACTTCTTGGCTCGTGACCTGGCAAAATCAAAGAAGTTTAAGTATTGCTGGACAGCTTATGGTAAAATTTACGTTAGAATGAAAGATGACTCGCCAATAATTAAAATAAGCTGCGAGGCCCAAATTCATCAATTGATGCAAGGAAAATGACTAGTCCGGGATGAGCTGAATTATCTACTAAGAAGTGTATTTCCTATGATATTTTATACTTCGTCTAAAAATAGTTTTTGCTTTATTTTATCTGTTCGCAATACCCTTAGTGAGTATTTTTGTTATTATACTATATTTTACACACATATTCATTTTCCACCATAATCTTACATTGTATTATGCACACTTTATTTTTCTTGCGTCTCAATTTCTTCATTGTTATTCTTAAAATATTATACGTATACTTATAATTCTGCATAAAAATAATGAGCCAAATATTATTGTTACTTTACACATATAATGAAAGACAAACAAAAAGTATCAGCCATAAATTGCATATCATAATGGATAATTATCTTAATACATTGCATGAAATATATTGCACCAATACTGCACAAGCATTCTCTTGTGATATCAGTGACATACCTAAACATATAAATGCTAAGAAAGGTTATTTGAAAATTTTCTGCCAAAAAATAAGAAGCGTGTATTGCAATTTTAGTGACTTACAGCTTAACTTAACTGATATGAAATTCGAACCGGATATTATAATTCTAAATGAATGTTCAAAATTACTTTGGGTTTCAAACATCTAAACAAATAAATAAAAATGATGGTGTTGTGACCTACGTCTCTAATAATATTAAAGTAAATGTTAAAGAAGTTATACTTGACCAAGAATCTTGCTTAGAAATAAACGCTAATAATAATATAATTTTATAGGTATTTTTCGATCTCCTTTAAATAATAATGCAGATTCTTTCATATACTCCCTTAACTTATATTTAAAATCTATTAAAAGATATAATAATATAATACTAAAAGGCGATATTAATATAAATCTTATACCTCACCAAAACGAATCAACTTACGAATTGAACAAACGGACTATAAAACCGTGGATCACACTTGGCATTTTGAGGTGCATCAGAACTCGGAATAAAATGCAAAAGCAGTTAAGAAAGGAACCCTTCAATATTATCCTTAAAATAAGCTACAAAAGATACAGAAACTTTTGTACTAAATTAATTAAAAAACTCAAACGTACCTATGAAAGTAAACAAATACCCGCCTCAGTTCAAAATAGTAAAGATCTTTGGTGTAATATTAACAATTTAAATTTTTTTAAGAAAACAAGAACAGACTGCACAAAACTTTTAGAAGTAAGTTCTTCCCCTCTCGATGCAGTTAATTTGGCCAACGAATTTTTTGTTAATATTGGTAATTATAATGATTTTCTGGATAGGAATAAAAGTAATCTAATATCATTTGTGTTGTTTCAAATAGATGTAAAAGAAGTCCATGATACACTCATGAATCTTAAAACCAATAGTGCACCAGGTTTGGATTGTATCCCAACAAGTTTTCTCAAATTTGTTGGGATTGAGGTTACTCCTGTCATTGCCCATCTTGCAAACCTCTGTTTTAATAATGGTATCTTCCCAGAACCATTAAAGAAATCAAACGTTACACCAGTTTATAAGAGTGGTACTAAAGACGAGGTTACTAACTATCGCCCGATTTCAGTATTAACTTCTATTTCAAAAATTTTAGAAAAACTAATAAATAAAAGATTATAAAATTATTTGGATAAATCCAATATCTTATCAAACTCTCAGTTCGGCTTTAGACAGGGTCGGTCTACAGAAGATGCAATCACAGCAATAACCTAACACCTCACGGATGAATTGATTCATGGAAATAAGTGTCTTGCATTCTTCTTGGACCTAAAAAAAGCATTCGATACGGTCTCCATTCCCATACTTTTGAGTAAACTGGAGCTTATTGGTATCAGAGGCACGCCTTTAGAACTATTTAAAAGTTATTTATCAAATCGATTAAAATGAGTTAAAATAGGTCAATATGTTAGTAAATACTCTGATATTACGTATGGCGTGCCGCAAGGCAGTGTACTTGGGCCTACCTTATTTTTAATATACATAAATGAACTGTGTGATCTAAAGTTTAAAGGAACCAGCGTTTTTTCCTATGCTGATGATACTGCAATAGTATTTTCAGACAGAAACTGGGATTCAGTACGGAGGGTAACTGAGCTTGGTTTGATTAAAGTTGCATTTTGGCTCAAGTCTAATTTATTCACTTTAAACGCCTCAAAAAACCAATTATATTTGCTTCACATTAACTAACAAAACTCAACCAGATACTAATTTTGCCATAAAAATTCATACATGTGATACTAATAATGCTAATTGTCTATGCCCATCTATCAATAAAGTAAATAAAACAAAATATTTAGGAGTTGTTTTAGATCAACGACTATCTTGGTTTGATCAGATTGAACTTTTAAATGCGCGAATTAGAAAACTAAGTTGGCTTTTTAAACAGTTAAGATATGTAGCTAACTACTTAAACAGATTTATATTTCCCTAATCCAATCTATTATCACTTATTGCATTCCTGTCTGGGGTGGAGCAGCGAAACTAAATTTCTAGAAGTGGAACGGTCACAGAAATCACTTTTAAAGTCATATATTTTAAACCTTTCCTTTTTTCAACCACCAACTTGTATCAAATGTGTGACTTGCTAATAGTAAGAAAATTATATATTCCACATTCTATTCTAAAATTTCATAAAACCTTAGTATATGATCATAACACTCAAAATAAAAGAAGAAATAATATAGTAGTAATCACTAAAAAAGTAAATTCTGCTTTTTCAAGACGTCAATATGCAGCTCAAGTTAAAATCTTATTTATAAAATAAACAACACACACACACACACACACACACACACACACACACCGCGCGCTGTCTGTTTCAAAATTAAATAACTAATTACTGTAGTGGGGTCATATTTTTAGAATTTGTGTCTGTCTGTCAGTCAGGGCTAATCTTCGGAATGACTGCATCAATTGTAACGATACCACCACCACCAAAATGAGTGTTCACCAAAATTAGTGAATCTAACGAAGAAATTTGATACATTATGAAGTTTTATAACAAAAAAGTGAAAAATGTGACTCAAGCCGCGTCGCTTATGTACCTAATGCAATGTCAGTAGGAGTAGCTCAAATTTGGTTCAAGCGTTTTCAGTCCGGGAATTTTGATGTCAAAATACAGCTCGCTCTGGTCCCCCTTATACCGATAAAGTCGATGCCATTTTTGAAAAAGTGGAGCAAGATCGGCGGCATATTATTAGTTATGACATAGTCGAGGACTTGAGAATTGACCACAACAGTTTTGACCCATTTGAAAAAGTCTGTCTTTACAAAAAAGCTTGATATTTGCGTACCACACGAGCTCACTGATATAAACCTAATGAATCGTGTACTCATTTGCGATTCTCTATTGAAACGTAATGAAACCGAAGCATTTTTGAAAAGACTGATCACTGGTGATAAAAAGTGGAATACCTACGACAAGAACGTGCGCAAAAGGTCATGGTCAAAGAGTAGTCAAACTGCACAGACTGTAGCATAACCCGGATTAAAACGCAATAAGGTGCCGACTACTAATAAGATTCAAGCAAGAAATTGAGAAAAAACGGCCGAAATTGATCAACAGAAAAGGAGTGGTCTTTCATCATGATAACGCCAGACCAAACACATTTTGGTCACTTAGCAAAAATTGAGAGAACTTGGTTGGGAAGTGTTAATGCATCCACCATATAGTCCTGACCTTGCATCCTCAAAGTTTTACCTGTTTTGGTCTCTACAGAATTCTTTGGGTAGTGTTAATTAGGTTAAAGAGGACTGTCAAAACTACTTGTCGCATTTTTTTGATCAAAAATCCCAAGATTTATACAGCAACGGGATTATGTCACTACCTACAAGATGGCAACAAGTTATCGAACAAAATGGCACATATATATTATAATTAAATGTTATTTTTGAAGTATTTTGTCTAGCGAATAATATTATACATAAAACCAAATTTAAAAAATTTAATAATTAATAATAAATTTCTCTAAGAAAACCGTCTCAGAAATATGAGAATGCATCACTCAGATTTTAGCCTATATTATAGTTTGTTATTTTACTTTTTAATTCAAGGAGAATATTACTACATATTTGCACTTTTAACAGATACTCGTAGGCGTTATTATACAAAATATAATAACGTTTTTACGATAAATATATTTTGAGAGATACAAATAGTATCATAAAGTTTACATTGGTTTGTATATTGTAGTAGTAATACATATAAAGAACAAAAACAACTCCCCCTTTTGCGTATCCGTAGTTACATAAAGGTAATAAAATTATATGCTCTGAACAACTAATACATTGCGTTGAAAGCTCCACCTATTTCCTGATGTGTCATGGTTGTGGCTCATATTCTTACGTATAATAAAACCATGCCGCGTTTTAAAAGATCTATACCATCGTCTAGATAAAAGTATAGTAATTAGCTAATAATTACATTAAACTATGATATTTATAAAATAACGGATAGATATAATATAAGAATAACTCAAAATCGGATAGTGTAATTTTTCACCCTCACGACAATGTAAGTTTAAAACATTTTCTGCTGCAAAAGGGATGATATTGCCTATTACCCAGCTTCTATAATAGATGACGTGATGATATATAAGTCTTTCTACGGTTCGACATCTACCTAACACTATAGTTAAAGTCCCATAGAAAACTGTTCTCAGGTTTTTGCGTGATGCGTGTTTAGACAGACAGACAGACAAGGTTTCAAATAAGTCTTGCTACGGCATCTGTAACGATAATATTGTTGCGCGCCACTATTAATGGTTTATACATGGCAACACTAGTTACCACTAGCGCCCTCTAGTATCGAGTAGCAGAACTAGGAGAGTCAAGATCCTTCTAGAAATTTCGGGACCGATATGTACTCGAACATTCTAGATGTTTCTACAGTAGAAGGTTCTGGAAACTATCTGAGGCCCTATATAAGGCCGGTATAGACCGTGACCGAGTCAGTATTGAATTGGCGATACAAGCGAAGACTTCGAAGCGATACAACTACGAACTTAAGCGATCTGTAGTAAAATTGTGTTTTGTTATTAGTGTGGTTTAAAGTGTAATTAGTGTTGTGTAATTAAAGTGTCAATTTTGGTAATTCACTCGGCAGTTTTAATTGTCTCGAACCCCAAGCTCGTAACAATTGGTGTCAGAAGTGGGATTTAATCATGCCGATTTTACCTAAAGATGACACGGAGGGTATCCGTACCCGAAGTCAACGCCATCAGGAGACGGACCAGAGACGATTTGGTGGTACAACATCGCAAGCGTCGGAGGGCCAGCTGCCGACCACGGAGGTCGGCCCGTCAGCAGCTCCTGCATTTGCAGCACCTGACTTAGGTGCTCTGATGATGATGCTGCAGGAGCAGGCCCGCCGACAGGAGGAACAGGCCCGCCGACAGGAGGAACAGACCCATCGGTTGGAAGAGCGGCTGCAGCGGGGACAGGAGGAGCAGATGCTTCTCATGAAGGACCTTCACGCTACCTTCAGGAAAGAGATAAGGGAGGTGAAGGATAGGGTTGTTCAACATGACAACCGCCTGTCGGAAGCTGAAACCCGAATCAACCAAGTGAACAATCGGGTTGACAACGTGATGGCTGACGTGAAGAAAACGCTGGACGACCTAAAAATTGGGGATGGAATTACAGCTCCCGTGGTAGCTACAACACCTTCGCTACGTGGATTCAAAGTGCCGCCGTTCGACGGGACTTCTTCGTGGTCGGCCTACAAAATCCAGTTCGAGGCTGTCATGAAGGCGAACGGCTGGAATAAAAGTCAGGCCATGACTGCTCTCACCCTATGCCTGCGCGACCAGGCCTTAACTGTTCTGGAAGCTCTCGGTAAGGAAGTGACTTACGAGCAGCTCCTTGAGGCATTGGAGGCGAGATATGGCGACGCTCACCTGGAACACGTCTTTCGTGCGCAGCTCAAAGATCGCGTGCAACGCAGCAAAGAAAACCTGCAGCAGTGGGCCCTTGAGGTGGAAAAGCTGGTTCGAAAAGCATACCAGTCTGTACCTGCGCTCATTGTAGGGAACCTGGTGCAGACATTCATCGACGGCATCCGCGACCTTGAAGTCAGAGCTGCTGTGAGGCTCGGGCACCACGAGACGCTTAAGGACGCGTTAGCTCATGCACTGGAGGTGGAAGCCGTACGGCAGGATCATCGATCCCATCGCGTCAGGGAGGTTGCAGCAGCTGCAGTTCGCGACTGCAATAAAGGATACAGCCCTAGGTGCTACGGCTGTGGGGAAAAGGGCCATCTTCGATCCAGCTGCCTAAGCGAACTGTAGAAAGGGAGGTGATCGATCTCGAGAGGTAGTGCGGCTAACAGCACCGCCCAGCAGCAGCAGGGAACGAGTAAAGCCAGGACTGCGGGGCGGGTGCTGGCTGATGTTAAAAGAGCCCCAAGGATTTCGATCTCACAAACCCATGATGGGAACAGCCTAATCATCAAAGGCGAGGTCAACGGAACGCCGTGTAAACTGACCATAGACACTGGAGCCTCTCGCACGGTTGTCAGTTCCCAACTTATAAGTCAGTTCCTTGGGGACTCCGCATACAACCGAGAGCGCATTAATTTGGTAACAGCCACCGGTCAGCGCATACCCGTCCGTGGAGAGAAGGAGATGGAGTTGAAGCTAGGCAACATGATCTACCTGCATAATGTCATCGTTGCTGATATAATGGACGACTGCATCCTGGGCCTAGACTTCATGAGGAAGAATTGTTGTGAGATCGATGTTAAGCAAGGTGTTTTGAAATGTGGACATGAGGAACTTTTCGTGGAAGGGGCGATACCGGGAATGTGTACAGCCTTAAGAAGATTGTTCTGCCGCCGAGATCGGAAACGATTGTGCCGGTTAGTCTTCCTCGGAATCCTGGGCAAGCTCATCGTTGTGTACTCGTGGAAAGGGTGGACAATGACCTTCCGTGGAAAGTGGCTCGAACCTTGGTCAGAACCACCGACATCTCAGGAGTACGTGTGCTGAACCTTTGTGATCAGGAACAGATTATGGAAAAGGCACACTGGTTGGTACTTGTGAGGAAGTGGATTGGTTGCGTAGGTGCCAATACCCATCGACTGGGACCCCAGCAAGGATGCACAAACGAGGGTGACCACACTTTTAGAAGACTGTCGCAGCGTTCTCTCCCGAATGAAGTGGTCAAGGCGAAGAAGTTGTTACTCAAGTACGCCGATGTTTTCTCGTCAAACGATGCTGACATAGGAAAGACTGGCTTAGTTCAACACAAAATAAACACAGGAGAAGAATTGCCTATCCGTCAGCGCCCAAGAAGATTGCCGGTAGCACGTGAAAAGGAAGTGGAAACCATGATTGAGGGAATGGTGAAGGATGGTGTTATTGAACCTTCATCTAGTCCATGGTGTTCACCTGTGGTGCTGGTAAAGAAGAAGGACGGTAGCATGCGGTTTTGTGTTGACTACCGCCATCTGAACGACGTTACGAAGAAGGACAGCTATCCCTTGCCAAGAATTGATGACACTCTGGACATGCTTACAGGCGTAAAGTGGTTTAGTACGCTGGACCTGAAAAGTGGCTACTGGCAGGTTGAAATAGACTCTAAGGACAAAGAGAAAACTGCATTCTCCACAGGAAAGGGTCTGTGGCAATTTAAAGTCATGCCGTTTGGATTGTGCAATGCTCCAGCAACGTTTGAAAGGTTGATGGAGCTTGTACTTACCGGGTTAATTGGCGATGCCTGTCTGGTCTACTTGGATGACATCATCATCGTAGGCCGTACGTTTGAGGAACACCTTCAAAACCTGGAACGCGTGCTCATGAAGATTCAGAGTGCCAACCTCAAGTTGAGTCCGAAGAAATGTTCACTATTCAAACGGCAAGTTAGCTTTTTGGGGTATGTAGTGTCGGAAGAAGGTATCCGCACGGATCCGGAGAAAATTGCCGCTGTCAAGGATTGGCCGGTCCCAAAAGACAAGACGCAGGTTAGAGCATTTTTGGGATTGTGCTCCTATTATCGGCGATTTGTAAAGAACTTTGCAGATATAGCCAAACCTCTGCACAAGCTAACCGAGGAGAAGCGACATTTCTGCTGGGATGAAAGTTGCGATATCGCATTCCAGGAGCTCAAGGACCGTCTGTGCAAAACACCTATTTTGGGGTACCCTGATGCGAGCAAGGAATTTATAGTTGACACAGACGCAAGTGATATAGGACTTGGCGGTGTGTTGTCTCAAAGGAATGGTGATCAAGAGGTTGTGATAGCGTACTACAGCAAGTCTTTGTCAAAGCCGGAAAGGAACTATTGTGTCACAAGACGGGAATTGCTTGCTGTGGTAAAGTCCTTGCAGCATTTTAGCAAATATCTTCTGGGGCGGAAATTTCTCTTACGAACTGACCATGCTGCACTGAAATGGCTATTGCAGTTCAAAAATCCAGAAGGACAAGTTGCGAGACTGATTGAGCTACTACAGGAATACGACTTTGTGATCGAACATCGCAGCGGGAAATCTCATGGCAACGCAGATGCATTGTCAAGAAGACCTTGTCCTGAAGATTGCAAGCATTGTACTAGGCAAGAGGGTAAGGAAGTGGTATCTGTGAGGATGCTTATGACAGACCAGCTCAACAATGAGTGGAAAGACAGCCTACGACATGCACAGCAGGAAGATTCGGACATCAAGCCGATTCTAGAATGGATGAAGGCCAGTGCTCCTAAGCCCAAGTGGAGTGACGTTTCAGCGATGAGTTCGACCACGAAAACTATTGGGCCCAATGGGACAGCTTGCTGATTCAGGATGGAGTCTTGTGCCGTAAATGGAAAATGGTCGGGGAGACAGTTGTCATTTGCAAATGGTTGTCCCTAAAGCTAAAGTACCGGATGTTCTACAGCTGTACCATAATGGTTGTTCAGGAGGCCACCTGGGAGTTAAACGAACTCTACTGAAGATCCGAGAACGGTTTTACTGGGTCCACTGTCGTGACGATGTCGAGGACTGGTGTCGCAAATGTACAAGTTGTGCGGCTATAAAGGGACCTCAAACTCGTAGTAGAGGTGCATTGAAATTGTACAATGTTGGTGCACCATGGGAGAGGATAGCCATTGACGTTGCGGGGCCGTTTCCGGAAAGTGAAAGTGGTAACAAGTATTTCATGGTTGTGATGGATTACTTCACTAAGTGGCCAGAAGTCTTCGCCATTCCAAATCAAGAAGCTTCAACAGTTGCAGATAAACTAGTTCATGAAGTCTTCTGTCGTTTTGGAGTACCTTTAGAGATTCACAGCGATCAAGGAAGGAATTTTGAGTCTCAAATATTCCAGGAAACTTGCCGAGTTATGGGTACTCATAAAACAAGAACAACTTCTTACCACCCACAATCTGATGGAATGGTAGAAAGATTTAATCAGACATTGGAGAGGTACCTAGCAAAAGTTGTGGAAAAACGGCAACGAGACTGGGACAGGCACATACAACCATTTTTGTTGTCATATCGAAGCGCTGTTCACGAAAGTACATCAGTGACACCAGCTTTAGCAAATTTTGGGAGAGAATTACGGCTGCCTGCAGACCTGATCACCGGAATACCACCTGACGCCCCACGCAGTATAACCGATTATGCAAATGACTTGCGGGACAAAATGAATGACATTTATGAGCAGGTCAGACAGTCGGGCCAGCAAACGTGTGAGAAGATGAAAACACGGTATGACCGCAAAATGAACAACAAAGGGTTTGACGAAGGTTCACTAGTGTGGTTACACAATCCAGTTCGCAGCAAAGGGAAATCTCCTAAGCTTCAAGCTAAATGGGACGGACCGTACCGGATTGTGACAAGGATCAATGACGTAACCTACCGGATACAGAAAGGTGCAAGAGGTACTCCGAAGATCGTCCATGTGGATCGACTGGCGCGTTATTATGGGGCCAATAATGCTCGGGACGAGCATGTCTTAGGAGGGGGCAGTGTTGCGCGCCACTATTAATGGTTTATACATGGCAACACTAGTTACCACTAGCGCCCTCTAGTATCGAGTAGCAGAACTAGGAGAGTCAAGATCCTTCTAGAAATTTCGGGACCGATATGTACTCGAACATTCTAGATGTTTCTACAGTAGAAGGTTCTGGAAACTATCTGAGGCCCTATATAAGGCCGGTATAGACCGTGACCGAGTCAGTATTGAATTGGCGATACAAGCGAAGACTTCGAAGCGATACAACTACGAACTTAAGCGATCTGTAGTAAAATTGTGTTTTGTTATTAGTGTGGTTTAAAGTGTAATTAGTGTTGTGTAATTAAAGTGTCAATTTTGGTAATTCACTCGGCAGTTTTTAATTGTCTCGAACCCCAAGCTCGTAACAATATAGTATACCCAATTCAAATTTCAAAAAAATATTAAGCGTACAGAAATTGTTGTGTTAGAGTTTTATTTTAATATAGATAGAAGATATTCCTAGATTCACGCGAAAACTTCTGGTCTGAAGAAATGTATTTTAAAGGTAGTCAATAACCCTATTCAATATACTTTTTATTCGCTGACCCCTTTTACTGGAAACGGCGCATTCTACTTAGTCCGCACGGGTGACTCGGATTCGCAGTTGAGGGTGGATGTAAATGTCTATGGGCCACAGCAACCACTTACCATCAGGTGGACTTTATTCTCGTTTGTCACCCTTATCCTATAAAAAAAATACTTTTTATCCGACTAACGAAGAGCAAATTGTAAAGTTATGTATTTTGCTTCTTTATATGTTAACTTACATAATATCTGCTTGATAATTCAATGTATTTAAAGTTTTATATCTCTATAATCTTGTTATTAGTTGCAACAGATTCACAGTTTCTTACCAAACGATGAATAATTTTATTGTTTATCACAGTAATGGCATTAAAAAAATCGAGACTAACAAAAACTAAAACAATAAATTCTAAGTGTCTAAATGTCCTCTCTTTTTTTCCAGCTCTAATCCCCGACTTGTTAAGTTGGTCAGCATTGGTGCCCTTAAGTAAGCTCTCCTACGGGATCTACATGTGTCATTTCATCTTCGTTTTCATGCTAACGCTAACTTCACGTACTCCGGGATGGTATGATTCAATGAAAATTGTAAGTTTAAATATAATTTATTTTAAGTATATAACTGCAAGGTGATAAATCTTGCAGTTCGAGTAATTAATTCCAGCAAGCCATAATTAATAAAGAATTTAAGGATTTAAGTAACATGATTATTGATGCCGTGCATCCATCCACTTTCTGCATGTCTTACCAGATCGTCACTCCATCTAGTGGGTGGTCGCCCTACACTTCGCCTACCGGTACGAGGCTGACACTCGAGAACCTTTTTTCCCCATCGGTTGTCGGTTCTTCGAGCTATATGGCCGGCCCATTGCCACTTCAGATTACTAATCCGTTGGGCTATGTCGGTTACTTTGGTTCTACTGCGGATATCCTCATTTCTAAGTTTATCACGCAGAGAAACCCCGAGCATAGCCCTCTCCATAGCTCTCTGAGCGACCTTGAGCGTCCTCATACGGCCAGTAGTGAAGGACCATGTCTCAGATCCATATGTCATCACTGGCAACCCCAAAAAAGCCTCAATAATCAAGTTTATATTTTTCTTTTCAGACACAAGAATTAATGGGCGTTCTTATAATTACTGTTGTTTTATAAGAGTTTATCGAAGTCGCGGTATCGTTATCGTATCGGTATCGTTTAGTTGTTTATCGAATCCCCATTAAATAATTTAGTAGCGGTTATACTAAAGACAAAGTAAGTTATATTATTTATATCATCATCATTATTTCAGCCCATCACAAGTTCACATCTGAATATAGGCTTCGGGGTTGCTCTACATTTCGTTTACCTTGGCTGCCATTGAAGAACCCATTCTATTACCCATAGAATAATTTTCGATTCTACAAGCCATATCCCTATTCCCATTGGCACTTCAGCTTACTTATCCGTTGGGCTATGTCGGTTAATCTGGTTCTGCTATGGATATCCTCATTACAGAGAGACCTTCACCTCCGTGGAAGTGGTAAATCTGTATTTAAAATTGTAATTAACAATTTTGTTATAACACAATTTTTTATTATTATGTTAAAAAATTTAATCATATTTCTTATTTTTAGACCTGATGAACCGAAACAGGTTAATAGTGAAAAAAGTGGCATGGCATCTTGTATAAGTGATTCATTAAAAGAAAATGGTATACAGAGTATGGCTACTGTAGAAGAAACTAAATATGTGTCAGGAGTGAAAAAGAATATGCTGCTCTAAACAATGATATAAACATCAATGGATATAATGCACAATCGTTTGACGGATCCAATAAGAATGGAGTTGAAAAACAAAATTGTATTCCAACAGAAGTAGTTTCGAAAAAGGATATTTAGTAATTACATTTTATAATTATATTATTACAACCAAAATTGCTGCAAAAATTGGCACTCGTAGAATATAACTAAATATATATCAGCATTTTTATTAGTTACTAAGAACTGTGAGAATAAAATAAATGGAACTATTATAATAATGTTTTATTTCATATTTATTTTAGCATCGTTTTAACCAGCTTAAAAAACATAGTCGCGCATAGCTCAAAAAAACCTATTCACTCTTGCCTATTTTAGATTCTTCGTGGATCTGGATGCAAATCCTACCCACAATCTTAGAAATGTATCCTGGAGAATACCGAAATACTGGCTACTTTGCGCTTGTGCTCGAGACTGGCAAGATTGGCTTTTTCCAGATTAGGGTCAAAATTAAGCCTCTTAGCATGCCTTTTCATTGAGTTCAAAGCTACTAGACGGCATTTGGAGGCATTAGCACATATATTACTAGCCAAGAGATAGAGAACAGTGTCTTCCTAATAACAACTAAAAAAACTACGGTTGCTAACCCGCCCGCCAATCGTAACAACTATGGCAAACATCCCACTATTAGGCAATCTATGGAGGCCTTTGTTTAGCGGTGAACTTTTAAATAGGCTGTTACGGTAACGGTAAGCTAGTGCTTGACTTCTGAATTATGGCGTTAGTCGTCATAGGATCTCGATAACTCGTAGAGGCCGTTCACTCAAAACGTTCTTTACCCAGTCAATCAGACCTAGGGATAGCACGTATGCCTAAAAGGCTACAAAGTGATTCCCGCCGTTTTCGCATATTGTAGCAATTCTGTCGCTAGCAGTACTACTACTCCATGCACGACCGGACTTGCGCTTTATACAAAATAAGCGGCTGTCTTGGCCTTAAGCACCTTTGCAGAGAAATCTATCTTCCATGCTGCTGCTTTGGTCCTGGACTCAACGAACTGCCCAAAGTTTAAGTTCGAGGAAATCTAAACAAATCAGGGCGGTCGCAGTAGTACGGTGATAGATATCGGAAAGAAGAAGCCAAGATATTCTGGCTCCTTTTACAATGAAAAGGCATGCTTGTGTTTTGTAAGTGTTGAATTTCACAATATTGACATCGGAGACTACCTGTAGTGAGAAGCTTAACCATAGCTTCTCTTTTGGACTGAATTTGATTGCGGGTGGTTCAAGCATTCACTTGATATCTTTTATTCACTTTGTTAGTCGTCATGGGCTCGGAAACTCAGCTTCCGACAATGATTCAAGGAGAGTATTCACTCAAAATGTCCTTCACGTAGCCTATTAGACTCGGGGGATGAACCGTACGCTAAGAGCTTGCCGAGAAGGCTAAAATACCAGAGCCTGTCAAAAGCCTTTGAGACTGGCCTGACTACCTGGCTACCAACTGACCCATATGTGAGTGGGTCCTCTGTCAACTCATTATGTCGAAACTTACACTGTGAATTGCTTATCAGCGTACACGCTCCATGACTTTACTGTGCTGTGATTGGACTATATGTAGAGGAAGTAATTGAGATTCGGTCGGCATGAATGACTTTTTGGACACAGGCTGTATATTTGTATTCTTATTGGATTTGGGAACTGCTTCAGTCCTAAGTTGTAGGCGGAAAAAGCGTGTCAACTCAGGTGCAATAGCCTTTAGACGTACAACTGTTAAACTATCTGATCTATTAGCTTTGTTCAGTGTAGACCCCGCAATATTTGAGAACCTCCTTTAAATTTAAGTGATTCAGATAGGGGTACCGCAGTTGAGTTGAGATGAAACGTTGTTGCCACTGTTTAGACGTGAATTACCGGCAAAAACCGTATATGCTAGTGTAGTATAGTACAGTATATGGAGGCAGTGTAGACCAGCTGAAGTTTGTATCGTTCGCTTCGGTGAGAGATCAAAACCCGCTACTGCCGGATGGTTTGACAAGAAGTTTTGCAAGGATTTAATTAATGCAATTGAAACTGGCTCTATAAAATTACTTTTTAAATGACTACTAAAAGAGACTAAACTAGACTAACAAGAGATTTTTCTTCTCGGGCGCATTTGGTGTAGCATGGGCGAGCGAGTGTCTAGTTACATAGTTAGCAAAAGATCCCGGCAATTGGCTGGGTATCCACCTACATAGGGTATCAAAGTGGTTTACACATAGTCCAGTTGAGAAAGACATAGTGACATGGCAAATTCCATGCCTTTTTCCTAGCATAGTTGGTCTTCTAATATGGAAACAGCCAGGTTTGCTGATAGGCGCTAAAGCCCACCAGAAAGAGCAACAGTGCAACAGGTTTCCAATTTAGGGACACATCAGCAGCCTTCCTTAGACGTTTAAATAAACGAGCTATCTCCTTGTTACCGTTGTGCGATCGATAGATACAGGCATAAATTAGTTTTAATTACCACCATGTGAACTGCATGCTCCTTTGCCCTCTCTTCTAAAAAAAAGTGATTTTATCAATACCCGTGACTACCATCATCCAGATTGTTGATAAAGTGGGGTAACGGAGAGATTGAAAGCAGATGTCATTATGAACATACTCTATGTGTATGTTCATAATGACATCTCCTCCTGCACGTAGGTGGAATTTGCACTCCAGGAAGATTCCATGATAGTCAAGGATACGCTGCATTTAACGGACAAAAATTAGATATAAATTAAAGAAAAAGTTGTTATGGGATTTTATTTAAAAAAGCCTTCTATGAAATATCAATATATTGATGATGTGTGGAAATTATCATGTAGTGGCGGCGTAAGAGAAACCACTAAGCTGAAGACCGTATGTGACGTCGGTCCTATATTGACGCTTGGGTGTGGTAAGAGGTGATAGAGGAAAATGAATTAGGAGAAGTTATCAGGATGATGCTGCTGCCCATCTCCTGTTTCCGTTTCCCTCTTTCGCCTCTTTGGACAGGACGATATGGGATAGTGGATATTCATACGCCGCCACTAGAAGAGGTAGATAGTTTTAAAAATATAAGTCAAAATATAAGTCAAAAATTAAAAATATAAGCCACCGAAGTATGTGGTGTAAGTAAGAGAACGAATGAAAGGAAAAATAATACGTTGTGGTGGGATGATGAGATTCGGATGGAAGTTGAAGCAAAGAAGAGAGCATGGCAAGATGCATGGCTGGTAATTCTGGCGGTAGGAATGATGAGATTGAAATAAAAAACAGACTTTAGACGTATAAATAAGAGAGTAAAAGAAGTTGTTGAAAGGAAAAAGCAAGAAAGAAAGGATAAGAATGATAGAAGGATATCTGATAACTTCCAGGCAAATATTAAAATGTTCTGGAAACTCGTAAGAACTGCTAGGGGAAATTCAAAACAGCCTAGAATTAATGCTATACGAGACGAGAATGGCTGTATGCTGAATGATGAAGTTTAGAATTTAAGGAGATGGAAGGAATACTTTGAAAGCGTGTTTATGAGTGAAGGGCGTCTGAACTAAGTGAAAAGAAATTCCGAAAGAAGTGGAGAGAGGTAGGAGATAAGTGTAGATGAAATAATGAAAGCAATGAAAAGCATGAAAGCAGGTAAGGCAGCCGGATATGATAGAGTATCACCTGAAATGCTAAGGGCTGGAGAGGGAGTGGTGGCAGGCCTGCTGTACACCTTGTTTAATTTATGTTGGGAACTGAAGGGTACCGGAAGACTGGTGCAAAGCCGTTATAGTCCCAATATATAAAGGAAAAGGGTCACAGCAGGACTGTAAAACTACCGTGGTATCAGCTTGCTTAGCATTGTGGGTAAACTGTATGCAAAGGTGTTAATTGAAAGAGTTATGGAAGAAACTGATGGAAAAATTTGGGATGTGCAAGCTGGATTTAGAAAGGAATGGGGTGTACGGATCAAGTATTTTCCATGCGCATGATTGTGGAGAAGTTTTGGCCAAAACCAGAAAGTTTTTTGTGCTTTCATGGACTTGGAGAAGTCTTATGACAGAGTGGACAGGAATGTGTTATGGCAAACACTTAACTCATTTGGTTTGAGCGCTGGTTTGATACAGGCATTAAGGTCTCTTTATAGGGACTCTAGTGCTTGTGTCAGGATCAACGGGGTCTACTCCGACTGGTTTGGCATCCAAAAAGGTGTCAGACAGAGCTGTGTAGCTTCCCCCTGGCTGTTTAACCTATTTATGGACAGTTGTTTGCAAACTTTGAAAGTTGAAGAATGTGGGTTGAGAATGGGTGAGTTAACCGTCAAATGCCTTTTGTACGCCGATGATCAAGTCATATTTGCATCGTCGGCGGCCGAGTTGCAAATGATGGTTACTTTAATGAACCGATCATTAAAAGAAAGAGGTATGAAAGTGAACGCAAGTAAGACGAAAGTGATGGTTTTGAAAGAGAAGAAAGTAAAACGTTATGTGAAATAAGAATAGAAGGAGTTGATTGAGCAAGTGGATGAGTTTGTATATTTGGGATGTTTATTTAGTAGGGATGGTAGATATGATAAGGATATAGAACGACGAGTGAACGCAGGAAATAGAGTGAATGGGGCTCTACACGCTATTGTGAATAGTCAGAATGTGTCAAAAAAGGCACGTTTGGCAATTCACAATGCTGTGTTAGTCCCTACTTTAATGTATGGTAGTGAAAGTTGGGTCTGGCAGAAGAAACATGAGAGTAGAATAAATGCTGTAGAAATGCGGTCATTAAGGAGTATGCTAGGGCTGAATCTGAATGACAGGGTGAGAAATAGTGTGATAAGAGAGAAGTGTGGTTTGCATGATGACGTTGTGACCAGGATTAAGAAAGGAATGCTTCGGTGGTTTGGTCATGTAGAAAGAATGAATGAAGAAAGAGTGACAAAGCAAATTTATGCTGCAGAAGTGAACGGCAGAGTCGGAAAGGGACGCCCTAGACGAAGGTTTATCGACCAAATTGGCGATATATTGGAAATGGGCCAGATTAGGAGTACCCTTAACCGACGAGCGTGTATGCGTAGATATATGGATGTAAAGGAGGCGAGAGAGGTGTGCCAGGATCGTGCCAAGTGGAAGTCCGTAGTCTCTGCCTACCCCTCTGGGTGACAGGCGTGAGTGTTTATGTATTATGTATTATGTCAAAATTTTCTTCATAAGAATGTCTTTTACATGTACAGTGGGTGTTCAAATTATTATACTCAAACCATGAAATTAGATTTTTTTAAGTTTAAATTTCTTTAATTAATAAATTTAATCTCATAACTGGTATTATTTTTTTCACTAGAGCTTAAAAAACTATTTCTGAAAATAATTAAACATGTTTTTGGTGTAAAAAGTTAATTTAATTCAAGTTTTTTTACAAATTAATATTTCGTAAAACCATCCTTTTGTGCAATAACTTCTTGAAGTCGACGAGGCATGCTGTCTATGCAATTTTTTTTGATATTGTTTTTAATTCTGGGGTGTTAAACCAAGCTTTGATTATCTTCTCAATCAGTTCTTGTTTATTAGTTATGACTTTTTCTTTAGCTATTTCCTTTTTTAATGCAGCCCACACATTTTCTATGGGGTTTAGATCTGGAGAGTTACCAGGCCATTCCAACACCTTTATCTGATGGTCATTTAGGAATTTTGTCACTTTTTTTGCTTTATGACATGGGGCTGAGTCGTGCATAAACAGGAAATCCTTATTAGGAAACTATTCTGATGTCTGTGGGATCAGTTTTTCTGACAGAACTTTAATGTACATCATACAGTCATACAATACAAAATACGTTTAAAATACAATATATTACCTTATGCCAGTCTTCTGCAGTCCAGTGTTTATATTTTTTTGCAAACTCTAGGCGTTTCAGACGCATGACAGGAGTCAATTTCGGCTTCTTCAATGGTCGACGGCAGGAAAAGTTTTGTTCCTTCCATCTTCTACGTAACGTCATGTCGGACAGAGTCACTCCAGCCTCTTCGAGAATATCTCTAATGACTTTTCTGGGTTTATTCCGATTTTCTATGGTTATTTGCCGAATTTTTCGCTCATCTCGAGGCGTAGTGATGCGTTTGCGTCCACATTTTCCGGAACGTTTCGGCGTCATGGACTCCCCTTGTTGCACAGCTTTACTGATATTACGCACTGTTGATTGAGAAACCTTGCACATTTCTGCTATTTTCCTTTGAGAATATTTACAGTGTTGTAGCAAAGTCTTAATTTCAGTTTTCTTTTTTGGAGACACGTCAGAACGCTTCCCCATCTTCAAATCTATTGAAAGTGAGGTTATGTTGATGAAAAAGACGAATTTTAAAATAAAATATGTATTAGACAGCAAAAAACAGCGAAATGCAAGAAGAATAATAACTAATTACAAAGTAAAACCAATAAAACATACCTTTTACTGAATAAATCCTTCACTTAGTTATAATAAAGACACAGAGAGCACGTGCTTACAGAAATGCAAAATTGACAACAAAACAAAATGACGGCTATTACAGTGTTGCCTAGTTAAAAGTAGACAATTTTAGTGTTGTAAACTATAAAGCATAAAATTATTAATCATTTTCAATTTATTTGATTGAACTAAAACCGTCGTTGTAAAGTATAATTGGTTTTAAGTACTAAATTAACGGAATAAATATATTGAGTATAATAATTTGAACAGCCACTGTAACTTGTGTTACTGTAAATGCAAAAAGTAATATAACAAAATATCTTGTTATGATTAAGTTACACATCTACCTAAAAATGATTTATGAAACCTGTACTTTTGTCTCGACCGTTTTAAAACCACAATTTTACAGAACACCAGCGTATAATAGCAGCATTAACTGCTGTGTGTTGTATGGTCAGTGTAGAGAACCGGAGACCCTTTTAACTGGTAACGAGGCCTTCTATCTTAGTCTTCAGAGGTGATAACGCATCTGAATTTTAATTCCATCCTCTTACTATCAGGTGGATGTTTGTCTGTTACTCATATTCTATTAAAAATATTACTAATGTAAGTAAAATTGGAATTTTTGTGAAACAATGAATCATAGGTATTTGATAGTTTTAAGTGGCAGGTGTATTTCGTTAATATAATATATAAACACATAAACATGGTATAGGGATATTTTTAATAACATTGAGCAACTAAAAAAGTAATGGCCACATTAAAATGTTTTTAATGTCAAATTTGTTCGTCATTTATTCCAGATTGATTCCAAATTTAAATAAAAGAAAAATAACAATTGTTGGCGGTAAAACTTGAATTGACCCAGAGGGAGCGAATTTTGTACTTAGTGTAATTATTTTTTTCTTATTAAAAACCGTTATTTAAACATCCCTTTGATTCAACTTGGGTTGATTGTGATTATTTGACATTTTATAGCAATGCTACGTCGACATTTAACTGAAGAAGAGATTAAGAGCAGCAGGAATGTTGCAGGCTGGTTTTTCAACGTGACCTCATCTTGCTATTATTTTAATACTAGTGTCGAATCTGGTGTCTTTCCTGATTTAATGAAACATAGGTAATAACCTTTATTTAAATCTAGTAATTCATTGGACACCGCTAATTTTAGACCTATTTCTGTACTACCAACTACACTCATGAGCACTCATGACACTCTGTGTCTCAACATTCATGAGCCTTCTAATCTTTTTTACAGCATGTTCTGCAGAACTAAGTCTGCTTACTAATTTAAATACATGGAGGCACCATTGAAGCTTAGCGTCAATAGTAATACTAAGAAAAATAGTGGTATTGACAAGACTTAACTCCTCCCCATTCAAGAGCACATTGGTATTCGAATGTTTAAAATTAAGTATTGTAAATTTTCTCCCTGAACGAGATCTCGCCTTGTCGTGGCGGGGAGCTTAGTAGCCGTGGCTTGGTCACACGCGGTGAACGAAGACTGGCTGGTCCGAGGTGGCCACTCCAAGTGGGCCTAGCAAGCCCACTTCGGATGTGTGTTGGTGGGAGAGAAATGTCGGTATTGCGAGGCACCGCTCTTCCTACCGTCCGCGGCTGGGGTCGGGAAAGCTAATGCTTCCGAGTGTTCGTTTTTTCTGACCCCATGGCCTCCGCGTATCGGACTTGGAGGGGTCCGTTACGCGGGTAAAGTAAAAGGCGTGCCTTGTGTTCCTGGTGCGCCTTACCCGAGAAGGAAAAGGGGGAGGAAAAATCCTTCCTGAGGAGGGGCTGCAATAGAACAGCCAGTGCTGGTGGGGCCGCGGATGTGTGCGAAAACGTTCCTGTGGCTCTGCCAATATGCGGTGAAAGTAGAACACCATGGGGTCGGTGCGAGTCCGACATAACCAGTCCTTGTCCCCGCGAGGCAGGTATGCGTAAGCATTTCGTCATGTTAAAAAAAGAAGGCATTGTAAATTTAACACATTTTGTCTCATTGGCGTTTAAGAGCAAATTATTGGTGTTAAACCAATGTACTAATTTCAATAGAGCATTATTTACATCGTCATAATTAATTAACTGCCGTTTGAATTTGAAAATTAAAGAGGTATCATCAGCAAATAATACTAAATTGTCATTGTCCCCTACAAGATAAGGTAAATCTTTTATTAATATAGATTAAGAACAGGAATGGACCAAGGCGGAGGAACCTTTACCATTGATAACGACATTTTGAGTTCTGTTACTTAAATATGAAATAATAAATCTAAGCGCAATATTTTTGACACCGTAATGTTCTATTTTCCTGATTAATGTCTCATGATTAACACAATCGAAAGCCTTGGAAAGATCACAAAATATTTTTAAGGTATCTTGTGAATTTTCCCAGGCATTAAAAACATATTTCATAAGCTCAACACCGGCATCAGTCATCGAGCGACCCTTTTTAAAACCAAATTGATTTTTATGGAGTAAATAAGAGATTTTTTTAAATTTTCCAAGTTCTTTATGTGTGCGGATGACATTAAAATTTACTCTGAAGAGATGAAAACCGACTACGGAAAGACTGAAACCAGCTTTGTTGCTTCTATCGTGATAACCGTATTGTGTTGACATTTTTAAATCTTATATTGATATGATATATTTAATGAACCCAATATCAAGCTTTGGACGACTCCAGATGAGATATCCACGAAATCAGAGTGATATCCAGTTATGACAACAGGTTGACAGCAGTAATTAAGATAGGACTATTACCACCAAAGAAGATTTCCTAGCCTACCTAGCTTACGCAGAAGAATAATGTGATCCACGTGAACAAATGCCTTATCAAAGTCTGTATAAATGTCTGTATAAATGGCAATGGTCTGAAAGCCATCATCGATATCTCGACGAACATTATTAGAAAAAATCAATAAATTAATCCTTGCTGAGCGACCACGAACGAATCCATGCTGTTGCGAAAGAATGTGATCAAGGATATAAATTCTTATTCACGGTAAAAATATGTAGTACAGGTCTGTAAGTTTCAGTAGTTGTTTTGGTTCTTTGTTTATGGATAACAACAATATTAGTGGTTTTCCAGATTTTTTGAATATAGCGTTCTGCAAGACATCGATCAAATATTTAAATTTTATAGGAGCCGCTAGCAAATCCGCCCACTTCACAACAAATACGGAGAAATTTCTTACACCCAGCGCCTTTAGAACAATCAAGGTCAATAAAACATTTGTATGTCTGTGACAGAAAAGTATATATCACAAATAAAATTATAGCAGGGTAATTTTATCTGTGAAATTACTTTAATGTAATGCAGGTTGACTAAAATTTCGATAAAGAATTTGTTGAAAGTATTGCAATATAATTTTGATTTCAAAATTGTTTACTATTGTGCCTAGTGTTAAGAAAGTTACCACTATAGGGCGAGGTCTTTCTGTCTTCTTTCCTATTCTTTTAACTTCTTGTATGTCGCTGTAGGTCAGTTTGATATGTAAATATTGTTCCACCCATTTAATAATCCTTTTTTCTAGACTATCATATGATGTTTCAGTCTCCTCAATACCGAAAAATACCAAATTTCTTTTCCTTTCTTGTTTTTCCAGAAAGTAGATCCTTTTTTCCTGATTTTCCACTATTTCTTTTAATTTTTCATGTTTGTGTTCCCACGCCAAGAATTTTTCTTCGAACATACTGCTAATGTTCTGTGTGACTTGTTCCGTAACATTTTTTCCGGTTTCCCGGATTTCCAGTCTTTGCTCATCTAGTTCCTTTTTAATAGTTTTAAGCGCGTACAGAACTTCTTCCATGATTTATTGTTCAAGTTGTTTGTTTTTGTACAAGTGACGCCCTCTTGTGGTGCGTTTTTGTGTTAGTTAGCCTCTTCAAGTAGTATAGATTACGGACCACTCGTTAATGTCGGTGACGTTGTAGTATGTCCCTTTTATAAAAGATGGCGCTGTGTGGTATAAGTAACGCGGTCGAAGGAGTTAGGCAAATAGCAGTTTGCAAGTCATCAATTTTAGGTTATGTTTATTTAGCACTTGTTTTATTTGCACTATTTTGAGTTTGTTTGCATTTCTGCATACATAAATAATAGTCCGGCTTGAGGTGGTGTGTCTTAAAAAGCACATAAAGGTCCACAAGTTTAATAAAATAGCTAGTTGATTTGCACTTTGCACTTTGTATTACACTGAGTTTTACGTGTTTTATGTTTATTTTACTGTATTTTAATATCACTAGTTCACATAACACTTTGTCTCTTTGCACAATAAGTTTCTATAGTTCGGAAGTCACTTTTAGGTTCTTCTTAATAATTTTTACGGAGCCGATGTTTACTGTGGCACAATAGCGCCCTCTCCTTAGGTAGAGTATTCATATTTATTTAATTTGCATATTTTTCCAGCAAGTATGATAGTTTTATCGTGTAGTGGCGATGTAAGAATATCCACTACCCCATATAATCCCGCGGGTTTCGTAAGTGGCGACAGAGGGAAACAAATCAGGAGATGGGCAACAACGTCTTCCTAATAATGACTAAAAATAAAAAATTGCGGTGGCCTACCCGTTTGCTAAGCGTGGTAACTATGGTACATATCATGAGGCAATATATGGGGTCTATGTTCAGCAGTAGACTTTAATAGGCTGTTACGGTACCGTATATACCGTATATATAGATAGTACTAAGGCATTACTATACCAAACAGGATAGTTATTGTAAGTATGCGACACAATAACTATCCTGTTTGGTATAGTAATTTTTTGATAATTTTTTGTTATAGGTACGGAATCTAGAAATAGCTGTATTCATCATCATCATCATCATTACAGCCCTTCACATGTCCACTGTTGAACATAGGCCTCCCCCAAGGAATGCCACAAAGCACGGTTCTGAGTCACCTGCATCCATCGAATTCCTGCATGTCTTACCAGGTTGTCACTCCATCTAGTGGGGGGTCGCCCTACACTTCGCCTACCGGTACGAGGCTGACACTCGAGAACCTTTCTTCCCCATCGGTTGTCGGTTCCTCGAACTATATGGCCGGCCCATTTCCACTTCAGCATATTAATTCTTTGGGCTATGTCGGTTACTCTGGTTCTACTGCGGATATCCTCGTTTTTAAATCTATCAAGCAGAGAAACGCCGAGCATAGCCCTCTCCATAGCTAGCTGAGCCACCTTGAGCGTCCTTATACGACCAGCAGTGAAGGAGCACGTCTCAGATCCATAAGTCATTACTGGCACCACGCACTGGTTGTACAATCTCGTTTTCAGATTTTGAGATATACCTGACGAGAAGATGTGTCGTAGTTACCCGAACGCTGCCCAGCCGAGTTTAATCCGTCGATTGACCTCTCGGTCGAAGTTGGACTTACCTAGTCGTACTATTTGTCATACTCGTCAACAACTTCGAGCTTAGTTCTCCCAACAACTACCGGCATAAGTGTGACATGGACATTAAACACGATCTTTGTTTTGTCCATGTTCATCTTAAGATCTATCCGTTGGGAGACACTATTTGGAAACCGGCTTGTTCGGGAGGCTGGAAGTCGTCGAGTCTGCGTGCGAGACGATTCGTAATGACTCTAGAAAACAGTACGTAGACGCGGCTCAGAAGGGAAATCGGTCTGTAGTTCTTCAAGAGAGCGTTATCATCTTTCTTAAAGAACAAGACCACCGCACTTCTGCTCCACGCCTGCGGTGTAGTGCCACCATGGAGGACGGAATTAAAGAGCTTCTGAAGAACTACAAGTACCGGTTTTTCACCCACTTTCAGAAGCTCCGCTGTAATTCCATCCTCGCCCGGGGACTTGCCGTTTTTAAGGTGCTGGAGAGCCATTCTAATCTCGCTCAGACTGACGTCCGGGATATCATCGGAATAGTGTCGGATAAGACTTACTCGTGGATCGTTACTCACACTCGCGAGTGGCTCCAACGATGACGTGTACAGCTGCCCATAGAACTTCTCAATCTCACTCAAAATCTCAGGTGTCCCGGAAACGATACTGCCACATTCGGTCTTCAGCTTCGACAGTTGGCTCTTTCTGGCAGATAGATCTCTGGCAAAGACTTTGGAGCCCTGGTTCCGCTCGATCGCTTCTTCAATACGAACAGTATTAAAGTTGCGTAAGTCCCGCCGCTGACTGTCGGTATATCGAAGTGCTGAAGTGCTTGTACAGTAGGGCTACGATGGCTATCCGAGTACAGAACAGGAGTACGAAACCTATCCAACTGCAGAGAGGTGTAAGACAGGGTGACGCTATATCCCCGAAACTCTTCACCGCTGCATTGGAGGACGTTTTCAAGCTTCTGGACTGGAAAGGATACGGTATTAACATCAATGGCGAGTACATCACTCACCTTCGATTTGCCGACGATATAGTCCTTATGGCAGAATCGCTGAAGGACCTAAGCACTATGCTCAATGACCTCAATAGTGCCTCCCAACGGATAGGTCTTAAGATGAACATGGACAAAACAAAGATCATGTTTAATGTCCATGTCACACCTATGCCGGTAGTTGTTAGGAGCACTAAGCTCGAAGTTGTTGACGAGTATGTTTACCTGTGACAAATAGCCCGGCTAGGTAAGTCCAACTTCGACCGAGAGGTCAATCGACGGATTCAACTCGGCTGGGCAGCGTTCGGGAAATTACGGCACATCTTCTCGTCAGGTATACCTCAAAACTTGAAAACGAGGCTGTACAACCAGTGCGTGTTGCCAGTGATGACATACGGAACTGAGACGTGGTCCTTCACTGCTGGCCGGATGAGGAAGCTCAAGGTCGCTCAGCGAGCTATGGAGAGGGCTATGCTCGGAGTCTCACTGCGTGATAAACTTAGAAATGAGGTTATCCGCAGTAGAACCAGCGTGACCGACATAGCCCAACGGATTAGTAAGCTGAAGTGGCAATGGGCCGGCCATATAGCTCGAAGAACCGACAACCGATGGGGAAAAAAGGTTCTCGAGTGGCGGCTTCGTACCGGCGGACGAAGTGTAGGGCGTCCCCCCACTAGATGGAGTGACGACCTGGTAAGACATGCAGGAAGTCGATGGATGCAGGTGGCTCAGGACCGTGCTTTGTGGCATTTTTTGGGGGAGGCCTATGTTCAGCAGTGGACTTGTGAAGGGCTGTAATGATGATGATGAAGTCCCGCCGCATTTGGAGATCTGTCTGTTCAGTTGCTTGTACGCTATTAAATCTACTGAAGACTGCAGCTTCATTTCCCATCTAACAGCCATGAGATTAAGAGTGGGATCGGAGAGTTTTTGTGTTTTCCTGCGGCGAGTCTTGCAAAACTTAGCTCCGACCGCATGGACAGTTTCCACGAGCTTGTCATTCATATCCTCTACTACATTGCAATCTTCTAGGCACTGAAAACGATTTTAAAACTCGAGCTGATAGGTTTCGGGACTTTGGATTGGAGAACGAGGGGGACGGAGCGTTGACTTTATTAGACGTGACCCCTCCAACTTAACGTTTAGGTTCAGTTTGCCTCTAACCATTCGGTGATCGCTACCAGTTTTCACCCTCGCGATCACCGAGACATCACTGAACAGTTGCCGTCCAGTCGTCATAATGAAGTCAATCTCATTTTTTGTCTAACCGTCGGGACTCGAATAGGTCATAATTTAAAATTAATAAACAGTAAATCAATGCATGTGGAGTTGTTTGGTGTAATTCTAGTGGGTTGTTTAAGTTATACGATACCATTAAATTAAAATGCCTATTTTTTCGCTATTATTTGTTAGGAAGTCTACGTTAAAGTTACCGCCTATGATAATATTCATAGAATAATTTTTTTTGAGATAAGATTCGAGATTTTTTTTAGACATGAATAGAATACTTCGATTTCCCTTTTGCTATTAGGCCAGTAGAGGTTAATAATTAACAGGTTTAATTTAGGGATTTCAGTAGCACATATTTCAAAAATCACTTCGGTTGACAACGAAGATATATCTATTCGTTCGTAATATTCTAATGTATTTTTATTAGTATACATACACCACTACCGTTATGCTCCTCCCGGCAGAAAAATGAGCTTACGGAATATCCTTCTATTGTCAACAGATCTTTCTTATGTTTATTTAACCAAGACTCTGATATACATATAACATGGAAATCACATTTATCCTCTACGAGTGCCTCAAAAGGTGGGTTTTATTACAAATACTTTGCATATTTTGAAATATTATAATATTATTTCAATATTTTGTGTGATAACTTTGCAAGTTGTTTTGTGTTAACCTATTATGAGGCATACAGTATAAGTGTGTATTGTGTAAATATGCGTAACATTATAATTAGGAATAACATCGCTTTACAATCAGAAAGATTTTTCATTGTGCATTTATAATTTTATCAAATTGACCGCCGTTATGATGGGGATGGGGGGGAGAAGTGTCGTTCCAGCGCACATAATTACGACCTGCTTTTGTCTAAATAAATTTAAAATTAAATTCCATAGCCTTGATTTTACACTGTTTATATAAATCCTAATAATTTTAATAATAATAATTTTCAGGGTGCGTGTGAAAAGGCTTCTCCTGGGCAAACTCGCTCCAACGTAGACCTTGTCTTTGCCCTCTGGCCAGATGGAGTTCAAGAGCGTTTAAGCAATCATTTACATTAAAATATTATGCTGTGCAGTGAATGTGTAATGCTGAAATATGAAAACAATAAACATGATGGTAGTGATCACCTCATTCCCAGAGACAATTCTCAATCAGGCGCTCTGTAGTAGTATGATAACTGTTATTAAACAATTTTTGCTTAATAAAAACTTTAAAGGTTTTGATAGATAAGTCCTGTCAGGACTTGGTTGTAAAAGCATATACATTACTCCCAGTGTTCACTTACCATCAGGTGGGCTGTATAATAATTTGTAACCTTAATTTTTTTAAACAATTGAAGTCGCAGTTATGGTATCAAAAAAAATGTTGAATAGTACATTTCTTTGCTGTAACTTTTATGAAATTGCACTTGTTTAATGTTTAAGTAAGGAAATAAAATAAAATAAAAATTATTATATGAATAATAATATGATCAATGTTCTTTGTATCAAAGACGAACATCTAAAGATAACCTCAAGGTGTCTGAATTCGTAATTAATGAGTACGTCATTTTATAAAAATTCCGAACACAACACAAAACTAAAATTTTCTTAGCGGTTGTAATTGTTGAATATTAAGTGGTTAATAGTAAATTATATGATATACTTGCGATCTGCCCCGCCTTTTCTGGATAGTAAATGCCATTTATATTATGATCAATTTCTTGTTCTTATAAAAAATATTTAAGTTTTACGTATAAAATATAGCCTTAGATCCCTCCTAGCACTGCTCTCTATCTGTTTGTAAAGTTTCATCACAATGGTTCTACCATTAAGAAGATTAGCTCGGACAGACACATATACAGACAGACAAATATTTTAAAAATTATTATTTATGTATCAATAGCTTACAAATAACCCCCTGAGCTTTCTATTAAGCTACCAGTATTTAATTACTACAGATAAATACTTCGACTTTATTTATGTGTATGAATTATTATAAGTTACATCTGTAACGCTAATTCTAATCAAGGTATCTTTAGGACTTTTCGTTATGGTTACTTCTTGGTCATATTCTTCAACTATTAATTTCCTGTTTAGAAGATATTGTGGTAGAGCGACACGTGGTAGAGCCATGCTGTAGCTGCAGTAATTACAACTGCTTCAGAAAATACCTATGTCCTGGGAAAAAACACAGCGATATATTTAAAAAAAGTAACGGTTTACAATCACGTATTATATTTAAAAAATAACTATACAAAACATATTAGAAATAGCATGGTAGCAATCACCCTTTTCCCAGGGATTAATTACATACATAAAAGCTGCTGGAAGAAGAATCAAAGCCCCGACTTTCAGAATATGAAATTATTTTATCATATTTCTTGTTTGAAGTCAGTTTTTACTTTTTATAAAAATTATATTATTTTACCCTTTTAAGTGGGCCATTAAAAATTTCATCCCCTACTTTGCTACTTTAAGGGGTGGAATTTGTTCTTCAAATTTAAATGGCACCACTCTAAAACACAACCTATGAAATAAAAGTTCATCTAAATCGGTTCACAAAGGTTCATATCGCATAATATATGTAGATACAAAAAAAACATCCAGTCGAATATTTAAACTCCTTCATTTGAAGTCGGGTAAAAATATTTTAGTTTAGACAGAGGGAAACTGAAACAGGAGATGGGTAGCAGACCTTCCTGATAACAACTCAAAATCAAAAAAATAACAGCGGTTGCCATCCAAATGCATATGTATGGGATAATCAGCATTGAACTTTTATAGTTGAATGGATGGATGGATATCATAATATACGTCATGTCATAGGCAATTTGAACTCTATTCGAAAGAAGTGTCAGTCGTAGTAAGACTTCAAAGTGTTGTCGTTTTACAACAGCAACGCGGGCGAAGCCGCGAGCAAACTAGTTAATATTAAACTTTGCGTGTTATTATGATGAAAGTCAAAGGTTACTAGCAGAAACGTCTGGTTGTTCAGCATTGTTTCGTTTCGTATAAAACAAAACAGTTGCAGGAAAATTTCCGAAGAATCAAGAAACAGTTCATAGCGGGTAAATAATAAATACGTTTTTTTTTTAATATCCATGTAATCAATCGCCTTTTTTGTATAAGAAAACACACTTAATATAAGAAGATTATTAATCAATCGAAGTTATTATTTGACATCCTATTGTATCGATCATTGTTTTAAATTTGTTTTTGCGTGCGAAATTTCTTCACTTATTTCTCGAATTTTCTGTTTTTTATGGAGATGCTATCAAGAAAGTAAGATAATTATTGGGTATTTTTAGCCAGGTATCCAAACCTGGACCTGGACCTGAGTGCAGTCGGTGAAGATAGTTCAGAAAGGAAGAAAAAATGAAAACACAGTTTGTTTTAACGGCAACTTTTCTTCTGGTATTCGGTAAATATATTTTTAATACATTATATACATCTTAAATTATATACAACATGTAAAAAAAAACATGTGGTTCCCGTTTAGTTTAATAATATATATTAATATATTATTATGATTGTTATATAATTTAATACATTATGTCATATTTACAGATATCGCCAAATGTACTGAGACCGAAAATGTTATCAATGAAAACTCGTTTGTATCTATAGTACATAAAAAACCGACAACTTACATTGAATTATTGATAGATGATCTACAGGATCAAGAATGGGATGAAAGTGAAAAACCGTGCTACGATCAGATTTTAACAATTCTGACAAATGTTAAAAACTCTACGCTATGGGCCACTTGGAGTAAGTATATTTAAAAAAAAAGCTTTACTCATGCTTTTTACCTTGTATTCTAACGCGTTTAACGTACATATAGAACACATAGACCAATTCTTGGGGTTTCGAACGAGGGTTGCCAACCCTACTATACAATATTATTGTATCCTACTATATTGTATCAATCCAAATAATATTTTTCTTATAAAAAAATATTATATTTTAATATAGTGTGAGACTGCTCTTAAGGCAAGCACCAAAAATATTCCTATAAAATATTAAATATTATTATCATCCTCATCATAACAGCCCTCCACAATTCCACTGCTGAACCTATGTTCATTTCATTATATATATTCATAAAATATGTTCATTCAGGCCTATTCCTCTCGCAAGCAATGCCACAAAATACGGTCTTAAGTCACATGGCTCTTAATATTCAGGGGTGGTCGGTCCTATATAAATTTGAAGAAAAAAATCTACCCCCAAATGTAGCAAAATAGAATATGGTGAAGTTTCCAACGTATGTATTTATTGCGATTGTGATATTCCTTAGTTAACTCAAAAGGGTAAAAAAATTAAGTGTAAATAAAAAGTACGAACTAAAAGTGTAAAATAATTTCACATTCTGAAGGGCCTTTAATTCTTTCATAAAACATGTTAAGAAATCATAATGAGAATAGGGTTAACAAAACTGTTACAAACTTTAAAGCTTGTCATAGCTTAGTTGTACAAAATCTTTCAGAGCTTGACAAACAAAGCGATCCCAATTCCTATCGTAAACATATTAATTGAAAAGATTCAAAGAGCAATTTTTTTCTTTTCTAATCACTGACTTCAGAATGTGAAATTAATTCATCATTTTTATTTATTTGAGTCGGATTTTACTTTTTGTTCTATCTATTATATTCTAAAATATTCTAAAGTATTTTATTAATAAAATAAAATCCTGTCATCCGGATTACAATTATCATTTATTTCTATTTTCCAGTTTGGGATAGTATTCAGTTTCCCACTGGCCAGTTCTATGGAGCTCGTTATCATTTGGGTAACTTCGATCAGTGTCTGCGTAGAGAGTGGTCAAACGATGATCCGATTTTCACACAGTACTGTCTCGTTGACATCACACTGGCAGATACTGAAGTTGACAAAAAAATTACCGATTTAAATCCATATGATAGAGCTGAAAGATATTTTCACGTGAGTAATCGATTTTTTTAGTTCTGTCATTCTTCTATTACGTTTTACAAAAATTGGCGCACATATAGGTAATCAATAATTTAAAAGAGGAAAGAAAAAGAAAAAGTATTATTTTATAATATGGTTGATTACAGGTGGCTCAGGACTGTGTTTTGATGGGTTCTTTGGGGAGGCCTGCTTAGGAGTGGTCTTGTGATCAGCTATAGTGATGATGATGATGTATACAGTAGGGGAGTATTTTTTTTTGTTGATTGATAAAACAAAAATATTTTTACTTTTAATGTTTCTAAATAACATTGCAGTGTTATAGTATCATTACGTAATAGTTCATCAATTTCGTTCGTTAGTGATCGAAAGAGGCTATTGTGGGAAGTTCCTGAAAGACTACATGGCTACCGATAGATGACGATATAACTATCTCGTTTATGTCAGACAAAAAATATCTGTCCGACGAAACGTCTTGTACTGTAATTGCTAATTCGCTTGCTAAGAGTGTCGAGCAGCAGTTGGTTGTTGACGGACTGATGAAAATTAGAGCAAGAGAGGGGAGGGGTGAAAATATTACATACATACATAAACACTCACGTCTGTCACCCAGAGGGGTAGGCAGAGACTATGGACTTCCATTTGACACGATACTGACACACCTCTCTCGCCTCCTCCACATCCATATACCTACACATACACGCTCGTAGGTTAAGGGTACTCTTAATTTGGCCCATTTTCAATATATCGCCAATTTGGTCGATAAATTTTAATATATTCTTAACACATTACCCCACTTTGCGTGCAGGCAATTAATAGCACAAGAACAAACATCCAGATCAAAAACAATTATTGTAAGCAATACTGTTAGATTCGAAACCCCACGGAACAACGAGCGGGTGTCGAACGAAGCCGTCAAAAAATTAACTTATTTTAGTCTAAACTAATATGCTGATTCTCCTGACACTTATCATTATTTGAAATATGACTTGCATAGAATCAATTTATTCCATACGTATGTAGAATATCTTTGAGAACTTAAAAGGTTAAATCTCGAATTTTTCATATTTTGTAACATCATCTAATTTATCAAGTCATATTTCAAAATATTTTTGCAGATCAAAACTGATTATAATTTAAGATTTAATATTTTATGCTGGGGTGTGTGCATACCAAAAGTCTGCCAAGCGCAGTCAGTTGAAAGATTCGTCCGCACCTTACTAAGGATTAGTCACTTGGGAACAATCAATCCCAACCCTAAAATTATGGTTGGAAATTGCCAAGTAACTCAAACTCCTTCAGCAAGTATTACACGACTGTACCTACTCATGTAAGTATTTTTCACTTTCCTTTTTCGTTATTATCCTTTTCGCTTAATCATCTTTTTCTTTCTGCCCCTATCCCAAGTTATTTGGGATCGGCATGGCAAGTCTTTTTCTTCCATTCTTCTCATTTAGCCGCCATCTTACGTGGTAGAGCCAAGCTGCAGCTATATTATGATTGTAGCAAGAATGGGTGGGCTCAACTGGGGTAGGACCACACTCTCACAGAATAACAGCGTAAAATAGCGGCTTAATGCTGCTGTGTTTTGTATGGTGAATCTAGAGAACCGGAGATTCTTTTTACTGGAAACGAGGCATTCCATCTCAGTCCTCAAGGGTGACAACGCATCAGCATTTTGATTCTTAATCGAGGATAAATGTAGATCTTTAGGGCCACAGCATCCACTTACCATCAGGTGGACTGTGTGCACGTTTTTATCCTTATTCTATAAAAAAAATCTTCACTCACTACTTTCTTACGCATATCATTCCAAAAATAGTCCATTATTTCTTAGGCACCATCACTAAGGAGACCAGTGTTGAGTTGGTGACGAATTTGAATGTACCAGGGCAAAAGTGTTGCGCAGGAGATTGCTAATTATTATTCGTAGACTGACGTCAACTTCTCCTTAATTTTGTGCTCCTATCTTTCTTTGCTGATTATTTTCACCAATTTAAATTTATGCAATTTAATTAGTCACCAATCAATTTCAATTTAAGTAGTCAGAAGTAAATAATTTATGATCTTTTTTGTTTTAAAGGCGGTACAACATTGAGCTTATATTTTTTTTTTGAATCCGGCCTTGCTCTTTCTGACCAAGACACAGGTGTCCTCTCCGGCTGATACTTTGCATCTCTTACCCGGGATACAAATTGGAACACTCCTTTGTGCCTCGGGTTAGAGTTTGCGTATACGTCAGAGAGGACATCTGTTCTCGACGCCTCGGCAGTCTTGAAGGTTCGGACCTGTCCATCCTTTGGCTACGCGTTGACGGCGACGACCATCCACGCGTCTACGGGTTCCTCTATAGGTCCTATAGCGGTAATGCGGAAACAGACCGACTCATCAACCACGTCCAAATGGCTACAGATTCCTTGCTCCAACAGGTCCCATTCGCAGAGAATGTGATCCGATTTTGTTGGCGATTTTAACTCCCACCAGGCCGAATGGCTCGGTTCACGTTTAACCGATCATGCGGGGAGAACTGTTTATGACTTTGCCTTAGCATATGGTCTCACACAACTGGTTACTTCGCCTACGCGGATTCCAGATGTGGAGGATCATACACCTTCCCTGTTGGACCTTCTGCTGACCTCTCATCCCGACGGATATCAGGTTTCCTTCGATGCCCCTCTCGGCTCTTCGGACCATTGTATGATCCGATGTGTGGTGCCACTCACGCTCCCCTCGCGGTTGCGTTCTGCAGGTTGCCGCCGTGTTTGGCTTTACAGGTTGGCGGATTGGGACGGAATGCGGTCTTTCTTTGCATCCTACCCATGGGCGCGGGTTTTCTTCTCGCCGGATGATCCCAGCACTGTTGCTGACTCTGTCTCTGATGTGGTGCTACAGGGAATGGAACTATTTATTCCATCATCTGTGGTACCAATCGGAGTCAGATCTCAGCCTTCGTAAGCTGCAGTAAGCAGGAGTGTTATCAGGCCTGGGCTGAGGCTTTGGCGGCTTGGGATGAAAATACCAGCATGCTGAAAAAGAAGTATAACTTCGCCTCCAGGTCCTTCAAAAGAGTTATTGCCAAGGCAAAGTCAGAGCACATAGGCAGAATTGGCGAGAAACTAGTTCGCATTCCTTCGGGAACCCGTGCATTCTGGTCTCTCGCCAAGGCTGTCCAAGGGAATTTCTGTAAGCCATCACTACCATCTCTGCACAGGGAGGACGACTCACTGGCCCACGCCGCAAAAGAGAAAACCGACCTTTTATGCTCCCTTTTTGCGTCCAACTAGACTCTTGATGACGGGGAGAATACACCGCCGACCATCCCGCGGTGTGAGTGCTCCATGCCAGATGTGCGGTTCTCACAGCGCTCGGTTCGCAAAGCACTCCTCTCCCTGGACATCCACAAGTCGAGTGGGCCTGACGGAATCCTCCCAATTGTGCTGAGGACGTGTGCTCCGGAGTTGGCACTGGTTCTAACGAATCTTTTCCGGTACTCTTACTCCCTAGGCGTAGTTCCGAAATCATGGAAAACAGCTTTTGTCCACCCCTAAAAAGGCGACCGCTCAGACCCGTCCAACTACAGGCCTATCGCCATCACCTCCTTGTTCTCCAAAATAATGGAATCCGTTATAAACTGCCAGCTCATGCGGTACCTTGAGGATCACCAGCTGATTAGTGACCGCCAATACGGTTTTCTTCGGGGTCGATCAGCTGGTGATCCTCTGGTCTACCTGACTCATAAATGGGCGGAGGCAGTACAGTCCAAGGGGGAGGCATTGGCCGTTAGTTTGGACATTGCGAAGGCCTTCGATCGGGTTTGACACAAAGCGCTTCTTTCGAAGCTCCCTTCCTATGGGCTTCCCGAGAAATTGTGCAATTGGATCACCTGCTTTCTTGCAGATCGGAGCATCAAGGTCGTTGTAGACGGTGCGTGCTCCGAGTACAAGCCTATTAACGCTGGTGTTCCACAAGGCTGCGTGCTATCACCAACGCTGTTTTTCTGCATATTAATGATATATTGCAAACCTAAAACATTCATTGCTATGCGGATGACAGCATTGGTGATGCCCTATACACCGGCCGTGCCAATATTTCTCGGGAAAACGACGCCGAGTACCGGAACAAACTTGTGTCTGAAGTCGAGTCTTTGCTGAACAAAGTGTCGGATTGGAGGCGACTAAATCTAGTCCAGTTTAATCCTCAGAAGACACAAGTTTGCGCGTTTACTGCTAAAAAGAACCCCTTTGTCGTATCTCCTCAGTTTCAAGGCACTCCCCTTGTTGCCTCAGCCAGTATTGGAATCCTCGGCGTCGACATATCGAGTGACGTGCAGATTCGTGTTCACTTGGAAGAGAAGGTCAAATTGGCCTCTAAAAAGCTTGACGTGCTCAGCAGAGCGGGGCAGTGTTTCATGCCGGCACAACGCCTGCAACTTTACAAGGCGCAGGTTCAGCGTCACATGGAATGCTGTTCCCATCTCTGGGCTGGGGCTCCCCAGTGTCAGCTCCTTCCACTTGTTCGCATCCAGCGCAGAACGGCTCGAATCGTCGACGACCGAGTCCTTTCCGATCGGCTCGATTCATTGGCGCTGCGAAGAAATGTTGCATCCCTTTGCATTTTCTTTCGCATTTACCACGGGGAGTGCTCAGAGGAATTGTTCGGATTAATCCCAGCCGCCAACGCACATCGCGGCAGAACTCCCGATACCATCCACACCATCTGGATGATTGGCGGTCCACCACTGTGCAATTTAGAAGATGTTTTCTTACTCGCACAACTTCCTTGTAGAATCGATTATCACCAGCGATTTTTCCGGACCGATACGACTTAGGACAAAAGAGCCTACTCCTTTTTAAAAGGTCGGTAACGCATCTGCAATTCCCCTGGTTCCCCTGGTGTTGCGGTTGTTCATGGGCGGCGGTAGTCACTTACCATTAGGTGAGCCGCATGCTCGTTTGACCCCTATCCTATAAAGAAAAAATTAATAACACGTACAATCAGAGTTGCTAAATTAATCATTCATTCGTTTTTATGTATAAATTTCAATGAAATAGTGGTTTAACGACACTCAATATAGTATTTAGTGTCTAAAAATATATTTTCTTTATTTTCAGGTTGGGTGCAGTTCTACTGACGGTAATTGCATGTGCATTTACGTATTTTACATCGAAGCATCGAGAATCAAAATCGAACCGCATAGGTATACGTGTTTTTATTATATTGTAATTCATGCATTTAAGTATATATAGTATCAATTCTCATATATATATGGCATTTCAGAACTGATAATATCATTCGTATGCAAAGGACTTACAGGTTTATCTGTAATTTGTTCCAAACCATACTAATTGGGAAGTTAGAATAATATTTAAAAAAATGGACGGTGTTCATAGGCCAATACTCTTGTACTTCCTCTAGCAAAATCAATATACATAATGATTTCAAAGAGATCAGTGATCAGATCATCTTCGTTATTACAGCCTATCAAAGTCTACTGCTAGGCGTCCACTATAGATTGTCATAAAAGGGGGATATTTTCGGGTTTCCACGCTTGAAAGGCGCTTGGTATGCTAGCAAAACGCTGCCGCGCAACTCTTGGTTTATTTCCTTTGCAAGACACGTGCCCCAACTCCTTTTACAGACTAAGAGTATCATACCACATGCGTTACTTTTTGAGCTAAGATCAGTGCATTAAACTCTGCAACTCCGTCGTACTCTCCAAGCTAAACTATGTAGATATGGTTTGTAGACTGAAGCTTATTTGAAAAACTGACCAAATAATTCAGTTGACAAGCGGCAAGACTTGGAACAATAATTCATAAGCCACACAATTTTTTTTAAAGCTTCGAACCACAACAAAACACACCACAACTAAAGCCACAATGGCTGTCTTGCCATCAATTATGTTCTGAATTACTTCTGATATTTTACAGTAATGAAAATTGTCAGCGCATTCGACCTCAACAGCAATGCAGCAGATCTCGTTTCCGCGGGAAAAGATGAAATCAAGGTGATGCATGGTATCCGATTTTTATCAGCTTGGATCGTAGTATTCCTTCACGTGATATTTATTAATATCAAGTCCAGAGCTGAAAATAGCTTAGACATGAATGACGTAAGTTTTTACTCTATTAATTAGTACTTTCTTCAGTGTGAAGATATCCAAAAAATATGTTATTTTTATTCCGAACACATAGAAAGCCCTATCAGCTTTCTGCATTTGTTCTTTTTTTACATGGGGAAATGCCTACGCATACCCGGTTCGCAGGGGCAAGGACGAGTTATGTCGGACTCGCACCGACTAAAATCTCATGGTAATCCACTTTGGTCACATATTGGCAGGGTTACGGGAACGCATTCGCATACATCCGCGGCCCCACCAACACCAGCCGCCCCATGGCAGCTCCTCCTTGGGGAAGAACTACTCCTCCCAGTTTTGCTTCTCAGGGAAGGTTCACCAGAAACACAAGGCGTGCCTTCTTCCGCGGCCTCAACTCCACCTGCGCAACGGGCCTCCCCGAGACCGCTACTCGGAGGCCATGGGGCCAGGAAAAATGAGCACATGGAGGCACCCGCTTTCCTAACCCCACGCGGATCTGGTCGATCGCTCCGCCGCCAACCATGTTTCGACTGCGAAGGGTAGGTAGGGCGGCACCTTGCAATACCGTCACTCCTCTCCCCCCGCAGCCTCACCACCACCGCATCAACGGTGTGGCCAGAGTTTTGGAGGATAGGGCGAGTGGCGCATTGCTATACCAACACTCCTTTTCTTCTGCGACTCCACCTCGGCTGCAGCAGTAGGGGGAGAGGACACCCCTCTCACCGCTGTCCACCAACTCACATCCGAAGTGGGTTCGTCAAGTCCACTCGGAGTGACCACCTCGGGCCAGCCACGTGGGTTCCTCATAAATCACCGCGGGTGACCAAGCCGCGGTTGCTAAGTCACATTAGTCAATTTCTTATTAATTAATCCCTTCCCGCTTGGATGTGGCAATATAAAAATACCCGATACAAGAGTTTCGCTCTAAAATGTGAGTGAGACCAGAGCACACGGTGAGTACCAACCCACTAACGCGCTCCCCCCGAAGAGGGACGTTAAGTTCAAAACTGGGCCGTAGTCCACAGCAAAATAGCTGACGAACAAGCAAACGTACTTGACCTCTTGGTAGAGCGTAAGCACAAACATCTACCGAAGTCATGCACGTGTAAACGCCGTACAGAATACGATCAAATCCAGCCACAGTGAATGTACGTCACATGGTTTAGGTAGCACGTCGAATAATAGGCACACTGGCCATAAAAAGCTCTCCGTGAGCGCCACCACCTGCCAGACTGCCTCTTCTGCAGACGTGATGTAAGTCAAAGGCATTACCACCGATTGCGTATTCGGCACGGCTTCTAGCCGCAGCGCGTGTCATGAATCTAACGCTCACCTCATGGGAATGGGGTCCCACGTTGTGCGTTTTGAGAGTCTCCTCCCTCCAGATATCACCCATCATACAATGGCAGATATAGCCAAGAGGCATTTATAAGATAATAATAATAATTAGCCATCAGAAAGGAATAGATGTATTATGTGTAAATGAGACGAAACGGAAGGGAAAGGATGCCAGTACACATGGCATGTATGTCGCGTACTGGTCTGGTGTAGACGAGATCGAGCGGGCATGCCAGGGAGTCTTTCACACAATGGGTCAATGTGTGAAAGAGTATGAATGTGTTAGCCCGAGACTGCTATGAATACAAATGAAAGCCCCAGACATGTCTAAGCCCACTTATATCCGAGAGCAGTTTTGGGAGATGGTAAGAGAGGTGTTAATGAAATGTAAGGGAAACGAAAATATTGTTATATTAGGAGATTTTAATGGAAGGCTTGGGGTGAAGAGGCTTGGTTATGAACAGATATTGGGGACGTTTGGTGATGAAAGTATAAATGAAAATGGTGAAAGCCTCCTCACCGTATGTGTCCACACATGCGTGTGTTTGTGGGTGAGAAGACGTTTAAATTAAATGAAATAGAAATTCCGGAAGAAGAGGAAAGAGATAGGGAGATAAGTATAGATAAAATTATGAAAGCAATGAAAAGCATGAAAGCAGATAAGGCAGCCGGATATGATAGAGTATCACTGGTAATGCTAAGGGCTGGAGAGGGAGTGGTGGCAGGCCTGCTGGACACTTTTTTTAATTTATGTTGGGAACTGAAGCGGGTACCGGGAGACTGGTGCAAAGCCGTGATAGTCACAATATATAAAGGAAAAAGGTTGCAGCAAGACTGTAAAAACTACCGTGGTATCAGCCTTCTTAGTATTGTGGGAAAACTATGTGCTAAGATACTATGTATACTAGTTGACGTCAGTATACTAATTGAAAGAGTTATGAAAGAAACTGATGGAAAAAAATTGGGATGTACAAGCGGGATTTAAAATGGGAATGGAGTGTACGGATCAAGTTTTTTCCTTGCGCATGATTGCACAGAAGTTTTTTGGCAAAAACCAAAAATTTTTTTGTGCGTTCACGGACTTGGAAAAGGCTTATGACAGAGTGGACAGGAATGTGTTATGGCAAACACTGAACTTATTTGGGTTGAGCGCTGGGTTCATACAGGCATTAAAGTCTCTTTATAGGGGCTCTAGTGTTTGTGTCAGGATCAACGGGGCCTACTCGGACTGGTTTGGTATCCATAAAGATATCAGACAGGGCTATGTGGCTTCTCCTTGGCTGTTCAACCCATTTATGGATAGTTGTTTGGAAAATTTGGAAGTTGAAGAATGTGGGTTAAAAATGGGTGAATTAACCGTCAAATTCCTTTTGTACGCCAATTGGAAGTCCGTTGTCTCTCTCTGCCTACCCCTCCGAGTAACAGGCGTGAGTGTTTATGTTATGTTATGTTCAATGTTCGAAATGAATTTATTTTAATTTTATGCTTTCTTATGCATTTTAATTGTTCAAAATGTTATTTTAAGATATTTTAGACGACTTTAAATAGAATTTAATTATTATTTTTTATTAATAATAATAAGCCGTCACACCAAGAATGCACAGCCGTCAGTTTTGTCCATACTTTCCTCAAAATAATATAAAAAATTACAAAGAATATCGCTTCTAAGCGATAAGGCTGCCATTTGTGCATTTATATAATATATTGTTTTTTTTCTTCTTTTATTTATTGGTGTACAATAAAGTATACCTCATTCATTCTTTCGTTTATTCATTCATCATTCATTCATTCAAAATCACTAAGTAAAAATAAAAGAAAACACAAACAAAAATTATTTCTCTAAGTTATGCGAGAGCGACTGACCTAATTAAATAGAAAATACAAGTTAATCACAACATTACACACTCACGTACAGCATTACACAGATTATCCGTGTAAGATTGGACGCGAAGCGACTGCGAACTGCTTTCACTGCAGTCGGCGGGACCAAGACTCCGCGTTCCATACGCTCGCAGTATTTCCAGCGTGGGAACGGCAGCGGACGACCCTGGGAGCCGGATCGGTCAGAATCACTTGCTGCCAGTAGTTTTGTCGATGATGCTGAGCGACAATTTGGCGGTCCAGAAATAGGCCGCTGAGCGGGATCGGGGGAGGACAGATTTGTGTGAAATCTCCGCCCGCATCCGTGGATTTGCGGGCGTTCGAGGCGGAAACCCCTAGTATGTAACCGACGAGGAGAACGATGATTTGGAAGTGGTCCAGATTCATCATGATAGCACTACGAGGGTGCTGGGAACATCAAGTACTGCCCCCGGGACGTGCTTCCAATAAATTAAAATGAGAGAGTTCGGAACGCAAGCGGGGCGCTGATGGAGACCACCGTGGTATTTTAGCCGTTAAGAGTCCGGCATAACCTTTCTGTTGCCCCCGCAGCCCTGAAGATTTTCCCACGATAAGAAAAGAAACACTGCAGTGTGTCAAGCAACTTAGGAAAAGAAAAGGGTGACGCACAGATCGTGTATATATTCATAAACCATTTCGAGCTACATTCGAACCCTTTATGACTCAAAAACTATTATAACTAATGAGAACTCCTTGAATTGGGGAATAAATCTATTATGGTTCTTGAGTTATTAAGATAAGAAAAAAGTATTTTTTACTTTCCCTGACTCACTTATCAAAAACCTAGATCATTTCTGGGTAACTCAGATGATTAGGCATATGCTAAGGACAAATCTGAAAACTACTAATTATCGTCAGTTCGTATTGAATTGACAATTGAAGTTATTGTGGTAGAGCCATGCTTCAGCTATATTATGGTTGTAGAACAAATGGGTCGGTTCGACTGGAGTAGGCCCAAGGACTCACAGAATACAAGCGTAAAATAGCAGTGCAATGCTGCTGTGTTTTGTATCGTGAGTGTTGAGAACCGAAGACCCTTATTACTGAAACGAGGCCATTCCATCTAGTCCTCAGAAGTGTCAACGCATCTGCATTTCGATTCTTAACCGAGGATGGATGTAGATGTTTATGGGCAACAGAATCCACTTACCATCAGGTGGACTGTGTGCTCGTTTATTATTCTTATTATTTAACAAAAATCTTATAATTTAAATAAAAAACAGTGAAGCGCAAACGCAATAAGAAAACGTTTAATCGATTGTAACGTTTATAGGACATAGAAATAGTCGCTTGTTAAAAGAAAATAACTTTTTTTTCAAGTTATTAACTCACTTATTAAAGATTCAAAACTATGTTTCAGAGTTACAAACAGTATGCAGGGTTCTTACCGCACGGAAACGTGGTCGTAGATACGTATTTAATGATGTCTGGACTTCTTCTGATGAAAAGCTTCAAGCCGGAGACAGGGAGATCGATAAGTCCATTTAATATGTTGTTGAAACGATATTTCAGGTATGTATTATGTAGTACTCAGATCAGTGAATTTCTGGTCTTGATGAACTTTATTTTCCAATTGCGGCGTTATAGCGAATGTGTGTAGCAACTCTAATCATGCTGCGACAATATTATGGATGAGCAATTACCACGCTCTTTTAGAATTATTCATTCATTTATTCAGTTCAGTCTATCAAATTCCACTGCAGAGCATAGGTTCTTTCTTGTTTTCGCAAACAAGAGTCCCTTGAATTTGAAGTCCCTCAGGGTAACATTTTGGGGCCAATGTTATTTCTGTCCTACCTAAACGAACTTTGTGACTTACTTCTATCTCATTGCCGCATTGTTACTTATGACACGGCCGTTGTTGTTTCTGGGAATGACTGGTCCGAAACAATTAAGATAGCATAAAATGATTTTAGGATTGTTTTGATACGGCTAAACTGTAATCTTCTAACCTTAAATATAGATTAGACTTAATTTCCTTCTTTATAAAACCCTCTGCACAACGCGAATCAAGCGAGTGTTTCGAGATTCGTGCTCACAATTGCTCCAGTGGGTCTTCTCACTGTAATTACCCCAAATTGCAACACACCCACATAAAATACGCAATCAAATAAAAACTCAACCAGATGGAAGCCCTCGGCTGGGGATACCAAACGGCTGAGGGTTAGGGGGAAAGGGAAAGAAACCGGCTGATGATGCGGGTGGTATCGAGGAGCACCGCCTTCTGCATTTGAGCTTGGAGCGGTCCGTCACGGAGTCCCAGTTGCCTCAGATAACTTGAGAGGCTGAGCAGCCCATTAGCCCGTTCGCAGAGACGACCACAGGAATAATTTCGTTCGGCAGACCACCCCACATGTCGGTCACCTCTTGAGCCAGGTTCAGATATTTTGTTTGATTATCTATTTCGGCTTTCACGAGGTTTTCGTCATATGGAATAGTAATGTCTACCAAAAATATCCGTGCCCAGTCCATCAGCACAATATCAGGCTTATTCGCAAGAATAGACCTGTTTGTGATGATGGCCTAGTCCCAGTAGAGCCTGGTTCGGTCATTTTCGAGCACGGCTTCCGGCAAGTACGTATAATAAGGCAGTTTCCGATCCACGTCTACGACCGTATTTCATAGCGAGCTGCTGGTGGAGAATCCTGGCTACTAGGTTGTGCCTGTGCAAGTACTCAGAGTTAGAAAGCGCCGAACAACCAGAGATGACATGCTTATGTGACTCACCGGGATGGCGACAAGCTCGACAGATGTCGACGGTGCCATCCTTTTGGATGTATCTCCGATAGTTGTTGGTTTTAATAACCTGATACTATATTGCACAGACAAAACCCTCGGGTTCCTCGAAGAGGTCACCGAAACGTAGCCAGTGGATGGAGGCAACTATGTCTACGAAAGGCTCATGAAGAGCCTTGTAGAACCTCCCGTCGAGCTCCTTCTCCTTCCATACGGTCTCTCGGTCGGAAATGCACTGTACTGTTGTCTCTTGCCATTGCTTGTTGGCTAAGGATAGAGCCATTAGTCCTTTATCACATGAAATGACGTATTTGTAGAATGGATCATCCCATCTCACCAGAAAGTAATTACGGAGGCTGCACACTTCACGATTATGCATGGTGAGAGCACTTAAAAAGCCGCGCCCACCATTTTTCCGGGACAAGTACAGCCTCATTACTGATGACTCGGGTGATGCATCCTATAGGACGTCATAACTGTGAACTTTTCTATGCAGAGCGTTCATTTCAGTCCGAGTCCACCTGAATATGCCAGTACAATATACTAGGCATGAACCAACCGTTATGTGCGTGTGTCTTATTAACGCTCGATAAAAGACTGTTAAGCACTTTTGTCAAGAGTGCATAAAACACATCGCAAACTGACTGTTTCATATCCGCCTCATCGATACCTATGTTCTGTGACATACCCAGGTATCGGTATGTTTCAGACTTGGAAAGGGTTCTTATGTTGATGAACATAGATAAATCTACGCCCTCAGAATTAGCAGTCCTACCCCTTTCGACATGGAGGACCGCACACTTATCCGTCCCCAGCTCCATTTTGATAGAATTGCTAAACTCACAAGTTGATCACAAGATCACAAGGGATGTTTAGCAATTCTATGAGATGGGAGTGACTGGAGGCGAATAATTTGAGATCATCCATATAGAAAAGGGGGGGTCACTTTTGTCCCTTCTTTTCGAAGCTGGAATCCCATCCCGGACCCCTCCAACAAGGTACTGAGTGGGTTCAGAGAGAGGCAGAACCAGATTGGACTCTTACAATTGCCCTGGAAAATACCCCTTCTTATCCTTGTGTGGCTTTCAGCAGCCGTCATCTGCTCGCCTAGATGACAAAGGATCGTACTGCATTGCTCCATACACTGCATGAGGAAGTCTCTAACTGCACAGTCAACCTTGTACAGCTCGAGGACAGTATTTCTGTATTCAACGAGCACAGATGGTGAGTTATTCTCGCGCTCAAAATGGATGTCAGTGTCTTATATAATATGGTGGGTAGACACTTGATGGGGCAGTATTTGCTCGGGTCTGTAGTATCCTGATCTTTAGGAACCAAGTGAGTGATCCGAGTAGTGAAGAGGCTCGGGAGCGACTTGTGGTCGATAGCCTCTTGAAACTGTCGGGCGAGCACAGTATGATATACCACCTCTTCAGCTAATAGTGACGCAGCCCATCGAGTCCCGAACATTTCGCGTTCGGGGCCCTACGGACCGCCTTAGCTACGTTTTCCAGTGTTATGATGACAGGGTCCATGAGCGTAACACGCGAGTGTTACGCTCATGGACTGTACACGGCGAGTCAGTGTGCGAACACTGACTATATATAACATGGACTATATATACGTAGTGGTTTTTATTACGCCGCCACATTACTGTTAAAAAAGGCCTCCCCTAAGGAAGGCCACAAAATACTCTCCTAAGCCACCTGCATCCATCGACTTCCTCTACACTTCACTTGCCGGTACGAAGCTACCACCCGAGAACCTTTCTTCCCTGTCGGTTGTCGTTTTTTGATTTCATTTTCCTGTCGATTAAATTTTGTTGCAGGCTTATATGGGTCTTTATTGTCACAATCTTAATAACAATCACCACCTCACCTTACCTTTACGGCGGTCCATTATGGTTTAAATTCGCAAAAGTGGAGCAGGATGTGTGCAAGAAAAATTGGTGGGTGGGACTTCTAATGCTGGGCAACTACATCGACTCTTCAAATATTGTAAGTAACATGATATTGGTGACAGGATGTAACTTCTCAATTTTTACGAAAAATTCTTTCATTTTTAGTGTAATTTGGTAACGTGGTACGTACCGGCCGATTTTCACTTGACTGTGGTTAGTACAATTATGTATTGGCTGTACCAGAAAAACCGTCGCGGTGGTCAGTACTTCTTTGGACTTGTTATAATCGTTTCATTAATACTACCTGGGCTCTACACATACTTAAATCAGCTGAGTGCTATTACAATCTTTGACTTTGAGTGAGTTTTCTTATTTTTATATAATACAATCATGAACAAATTTAGAGGAACGCACAAAAAAAAGGTTTAATTTCTCTTATTGTAATTATCCTGCATTGTGGCCACAAACATTAGTAAATGGTATTATAGAAAAGTTTTGGATTTTTTTTGAATTTCATTTGTTTTATATTATATTATTTTCATACGTAATTATTTCGTAATATTGCGTTCTTTCATGCTGCGAAAAGTTTTGACAACTTTTAAATTTAGGTTTTGTTAAAATTTTTGCCTTACTGCCTTTTTATCGTGTTAAGTGTGAATTGTTACTGCAAATAAACTGAGAATAGCAGATCTAAATGCCACTCAAGTTTCTAGGGCTGTTACTTTAATTGAAACTGGGCACATCTAAAAACATGTGTCCCAAACATAAAGAGTATCAAAATCTGTGGTACACCGAGTTGTCAAGAAGTATCGGCAGACCGGACAGTATACGAGACTCGCAGGACAGGGACGTAAACGGAACACTGTGGCCTGAGATGACCGGTTCATCTTTACCAGCGTGCTTAATAACCTGCCTTAACTTCTTCTGAAGTAAAAACGAAGCTCCAAGAAGTTCAAGGGTTTACAGTAAGCATAAAAACTATGAAAAAAGAACTGAAATCGGCTAGAATAAATTTACACTTGCCTGCCCGAGGGGGCCTTCTTGCCACATGCTATCGAGTAGCTCGAGTTAATTTTGCCTGCAATCACGAAAATTGGAATGACGAAGCTTGGAGTCAATTAGACATATATTTGTATGATATGGTTATATGGTCACGTACGGAACTCCGAGTCATTGAGAATGGGTCACTAACAGCGGCACGATATGTAACTTAGATTTTGGAAGAAATTGTAGTGCCATTTACCCCTTTTATAGGAGATAGATTTATTTTTATGCATGATCATGCACGCTCTCATACAGCGGTCGTAGTTATCGAATACCTTCCAGACGTTGAAATCAATGCTATAGGGTGGCCAGCGCACTGAGAGCATGTATGGGATAAACTTAGAAGAAAATCAAGAAAATAAATCCTGCCCCCACTAGTTCGAGAGATCTTAAAAACGCATTACAGGAAGAATGGAACGCAATCTCTCAAGATTTTATTGGAAACTTGAGGAGCCAAGGAGCACTTGAAGCGATTTGAAGAGTATGAGGGGGCAGTACTGATTTTAGCCAACGTTTTAGCCTTACCTAGGCATTTATGAAAAATTAATAAAATGCAAAGTACAATTTTATTCCTTCCTGTAAAATGCTTTCTCAATTTGGTACATTTAATCATTTGATCGTTTGTTTTTCGACGTTTGCAATTTTAATTTAACGAATAATAAGAAAAATCTAAATTTATAAACTTAATTGTTACAAATATCCATGATATTTTTTATACACACTTTTTTTTGCGTTACTTTAAATTTGTTCATGAGTATATTTGATAGAATAGAATGTTTTGTTTTCGCTATACATTATGTACTAGATAATACTAATCGATTTTTTTTGATTTATCACTGGTTCTAACATATTTCTGTCCCTGGAAGGACTAGCGAAAAACAGAAAGATATAAATTTTCAATCGTTTATACAAATGGTTTCAATATTCAAAAAACGTATCGTGGCTTATGTTCTCTCATTCCGCCCTGTGCCGTATATATTTATTTCAGCAATCCAAAACAGAGAGAGGAAACAGCATCAAAGGTGTGGTATGATATATCTTGTAGTAGAAATTCTTATCCTCCATATTATGAGGAAACGCACATATTTTGTAGAACACAGTTAGCCTGCTTTAGAAACAAAATATGCATTTGATGTAAATTACATTCGCCTAGCGGAGTTTTAAAACGTTGACAGTTTCTGAGAAATCCTAGAAGCTATCAAGTAAGCGGGTGATGTTGATGTGCCAAAAATTAACGCATTTACATTTGATGGTACATTTGTCCTTGTCTATCAAGGGCTAAAAAAATATGAAAGCGCCTTTTAATTTTTAATAGCAATAAAACTTATAAAAGTTGAAAATCATTTTATTTAAAAACTACACGTGCTAGGCTATTGATAATAAAATGCTTAGTACAATTTTATTCTTTCCTGTAAAATGTTTTCTCAACTTGGTACATTTAATCATTTCATCGTTTGTTTTTGCGACGTTTGCAATTTTATCTTATTAATTTAATATTTATGGAAATAGGGAACCATTTGATGTAATTCTGAAGCTAATAAAAAAACCCGGTCTCGATATGTCAAGTTTTTCGGGAGTTATCGTGATCCGGTCTAGCTAGGCAGTTGCCTTCGTACGTCGATAGACTTTCAAAATTCAAAATGAAAAGCTTAAAAAATAGGAGGCTTATATTAGATCATTTTTTTGATATAAAATTGTAAGAGGTGGTCTGGTTTGCCCTGGACTGTTGGAACAGCTTCGGCTTAATACATCCTACAATTTTTTTTTTTTATAGGAGAGGGGGCAAACGAGCATGAGGCTCACCTGATGGTAATTGACTACCGCCGCCCATGAACAACCACTACACCAGGGGAACCAGAGGAATTGCAGATGCGTTGCCGGCCTTTTAAAAAGAGTAGGCTCTTTTCTTGAAGGTCCCTAAGTCGTATCGGTCCGGAAAAATCGCTGGTGGTAAACTATTCCACAAGGAAGTTGTGCGAGGAAGAAAACATCTTCTAAATCTCACAGTGGTGGACCGCCAATCATTCAGATGGTGTGGATGGTATCGGGAGTTCTGCCGCGATGTGCGATCGTGAAATTTGGCGGCTGGGATTAATCCGAACAATTCCTCAGAGCACTCCCCGTGGTAAATGCGAAAGAAAATGCAAAGAGATGCAACATCTCTTCGCAGCGCCAATGAATCGAGCCGATCGGAAAGGACTCGGTCGTCGACGATTCGAGCCGCTCTGCGCTGGATGCGGTCAAGTGGAAGGAGCTGGCACTGGGGAGCCCCAGCCCAGAGATGGGAACAGCATTCCATGTGACGCCGAACCTGCGCCTTGTAAAGTTGCAGCCGTTGTGCCGGCATGAAATACTGTCCCGCTCTGCTGAGCACGCCAAGCTTTTTAGAGGCCAATTTGGCCTTCTCTTCCAAGTGACCACGAAACTGCACGTCACTCGATATGTCAACGCCGAGGATTCCGATACTGGCAGAGTTGTCTGTTTCTGTAAAAGGCTTACTGGAAACGAGGCTTTCCATCTTAGCCTCAGGAGTGATACATCGCATGGACAGCATCCATTTACCATTAGTTAGACTATGTGCTCGTTTGTCAACCTTATTATATAAAAAAACATCGTGATAGCGCAGAATAATGTATAAATGTTTCGTATGGTGAGTGTACAAAACTTTTTATTGGTAACAAGGCATTCCATTTTATTTCTCAGGGATGACAATGCGTCTGCATTTTGATTTTGAATCGAGGATAGATGTAGATGTCTATGGGCCATAGAATCCAAATACCATGAGCTCCAGCTCACTCACAGTCCACTGTGTGCTCGCTTGTCACCGTTATTCTAAACAATAAAAAAATAAAATAATATATGTATCAAACGCATTAATTGTCCCCAAGGATACATCAGTACAAAAAATATTACGCCTTTTTTTTCATCTTCATAAACAATTTTTACAGTATTTCTTTACTCATACTTGATTTATCATAGATCTGTTGCCTAGTGGTCGGAAACACGACTGCTGATTATGGGTTCCCTGGTTTGAATCCCGGGTCTGGCCTAAATTTGTTATTGGATTTTCTGTTAATAAGTTCTCAATTGCAGACCGGAGTCAGGAAGTTGGTGGTGTTTAACCCCCATGCCTCGGAAATCACGTAAAGCCGTAAACGTAAAAGACTTGCGCCTGATTTCTCATCATTCGTGACGGATTGCTGTATGATCGGACTATGAGAGTGAGGGAATAGAAAGTAAACCTGTGCTTGCACATACACTCGAGCACTTTAATCCTCCTGCGCAGATGACTAGTCTCTATTGAGACTGGTCATCTGCGCACGCATGTTACGACGTTATCATTTTAATCATAGATAATTTAAATAACCTTGTACCCTTCTTTTGTTTTATTTTTACGTTATTTATAATTTCTATTGAAGGACAGTTGAAGATATTCGTAAATACATATTGGGCTCACCGATGTATGTACAGAGTCACTTGCGAGCAGCTCCTTACTTCATAGGTCTAATAGCAGGCTACATTCTCTCCGTGTATAAACCAACCAGCTACAGAAACGTACTATCATTGGTATGGTCAAATTAATCAATTACAATTTTTTTATTTTATTTTTTGACAAGTCATTTCAAGATACTTTAACACTTAATATGATATCTTTTTGCAAAACCCATTAATATGTGTTTTATCATTGTATATTATATATAAATATATATATATATATATATATATATATATATATATATATATATATATATATATATATATATATATATATAATAAAGCTATAAATACCAAATTTGAAAGTTCTTAAGATAGAATGACAACCTGATAAATCATGAGACGTGGACCGGGCTATACAGATCCCATGTGTTCCATGGTGAATTTCTCATAAACAGTGATAATTAGTCTATATAGAATAATTTTCAATTGGACAACAGGAATCGGCCTTCAGCTTGTCTATCCAGCACTAGGCAATGCACAAGCAATTTTTTTTTAATTTATAAGATCAGTCTGGCAATTGAGGAACAAACAATTTTTTTTATTTTATTTACTTATTCCCAGAATTCAATACATTTTTTTCAGAAATATTCAATCCTTAGTTTCATCACAGTTATGACGCTATCTGCAGCAATACTAGTCATGGGTTCAGCGTATCAATTCCGCGAATGCAATGTCATAGAATCTTCATTTTTTGCCGCATTGAATAGACCTATTTGGGCTGGTCTTATGGCAGCGATTATATTACTGTGCGTATACGGAACTTTACGTAAGTATTTTTTGAAGGTAAAAAAAGTAAAGCGATTAGTATTTTTTGAATTTAAAATAAAATAACTTAAATACCGTTTGTTAGTTATTTTCATATTACATCTGCGTTGTTTTTTTTCACTAAGGTATTATCTTAACCATTGAGATCTCTTCTTACATTTGCTTTGAAATTATATAAGCTATGAAATTGTCCAAATTCAATTTGATATAATTTAATATTCAGTGACATTGACGTCAAAGGAAATGTTTTACTTCCCTGTTTTCATAAAAATGTAATATTTTATAACCTATGTGCATATGAATGAGTAATAATATAACAAATTATGATGTTATTATAGATAGAAGATAATTACGGGCTCTGAATTATTTCATCATAGCGTTCAGGAATGTTAACACATCATTCTATGGTTCGTTTAAAGATTCTTGTGAATTGCCGATTACTAACTGATGAATTTTTAGATTGTTAATCGCTAAAATGTTATAAATGCAAGATCGATACCGAAAAAAATATCAAAAAAATCCTAATCACCTGAATATTCTCTACCTTCTAGCTTACATCACTGACTTCTTAAGCTGGTCGGCATTCGTGCCCCTAAGTAAGCTCTCCTACGGGATCTACATGTGCCATTTTATCTTCGTTATGAGGCTAACGCTAGGTTTGCGTAGTCCGGCATGGTATGATTCATTTAAAATTGTAAGTTTAATTATTTTTATTCATTAGATTATATACAACATGTTACAAAAACTATGTGTTTTCCGTTAAGTGAGTTATCAGAATCAGTATTCAAACGTATAGAAATTGCTTTTCTCAGAAAACTCGACCATTAAAAAATTCAATTTTAATTAAAAAAAATAATTTGCAAATTGTATGTGGTTTTCACCATCATCATCATCATTACAGCCCTTCACAAGCCCACTGCAGAACATAGGCCTATATGGTTTTATTATCTCTGAATTGTCAGGGGAGTTAGAAGATTGCCAAAGACCCCACTTTACCGATGCTCTAATAAAACCACATACAATTTGGAAATAAAAAAAATATTTTAATTAAATAAATAAATTATGGTAGAGTTTTCTGAAAAAAATATTTCTATACGTTTGAATACTCATTCTTAACATCATACTTAACGTCATACTTAACGTGAGCTACAGGGTTTTTGTTACATGTTGTTTATTACTACTTTCTCTTTACATTATTAGGATTGCGTTCAATTTTTAAATTTGCTTGGATCCTAAGTTTGAACTTAGATGAACTCTATCTTTGAACAAAAGCACTAAATGTTTATAATTATTATTACTGTATATTTGTGTGTATGTTATATTATAATTATTACCTCACTACTATAATACTACTACTCTAACATTCGTTTTATTATAATAAAACCCGTAGAACTATAATATGTATAATAATATTATAATCGTAACATCAAACACGTTTAGGTTGAAACGTGCAAGTACTTACGTGTCATGCACTTACGGAACTATAATATCTTCTGCCCAAATCACGGCAGTATTTGGAACAGCATGGTTTGCTACCCTTAATATTAATAACTAAAGGATTTTTTGGCCTGTGCACAAATTACGTATGTTTTTTTTCAGCTGCAAGATTCGATAGGCATTTTTGTGATTACTGGATTGCTGAGTTTGTATATAGCGTTGTTCATCGAGTCTCCATTAAACAATTTAGTTGCTCTTGCACTAAATTCTAAGTAAGTTAACGCGTGCTAACTTATAAACATATTTATTTATTTAATCTTTTTTACATCTACCTTATAATAAGGGATATAAAGGGCGGACTTAATGCCTTGTGGCATTCTCTACCAGTTTATAATATTTATAAAAATTAAATTAAATAATATTTTTGGAAGCTTTTTCTTAACTACTTAAAAATGTTATTTTTTAATGCTGTATACTATATGTAGGTCAATGACCATAAATAAAATAAGGAAGAGAGAGGGGTTTGAGATACAAATAGTGTTCTTCAACTTGTTTCTTGAACACATGTAAGGATGGAGCTCTTTTAATCGACTGGGGCAAAGAAATACAAAGTCTTATCCGAAGAACAGAGAATGATTTATCATAAAATGTAGAGGAGTGCAAAGGATTTTGGAGGGAAAGATTTTTCTTGGACCGTTAGGAAAAATTATGACAGGAACTGAGCAATTTAAAACGTTCTTTTAGATAAGGAAGACTTGATATATTAAATAAGATTCTGTATAGAGCAGAAAGAATATTAGTGTTCCGACTGAAACCGATTGCGAGTTACATGAGTTAAGTGAGGTACTCCGAGACATGGACATATTAATGAAGCCCAAATATGAACCACATACAGAGATTTTAGAGTTGCTCAAGTTTATTAAGTTGCTCCTCGATGATATCAAGGTTTTTCTTTATAGAATAAGGGTGACAAACGAGCACACAATCCATCTGATTGTATGTGGTTGCTGTAGCCCATAGAGATCTACATCTATCCTCGACTATGAATCAAAATGCAGGTGCGTTGTCACCCGTGAGGACTAAGATGGAATGCCTCGTTTCCAGTAAAAAGGGTCTCCGGTTCTCTTTTTTTATACGATATAGGTAACAAAAGAGCACACAGTCCACCTGATGGTAAATGATTGCTGTAGCCCATAGAGATCTACATCTATCCTCGACTATGAATCAAAATGCAGGTGCGTTGTCACCCGTGAGGACTAATATTAAATGCCTCGTTTCCAGTAAAAGAGGTCTCCGTGCGAAATTTTTATAGCATACGACTATTTTACGCTGGTATTTTGTGAGAGCGTGGTCCCACTCCGGACGAGCCGACACATTCGTGCTAAGACCATAATATGGCTGCAGCGTGGCTAATTATGACAAATGTCAGTATAGTGTAGGAAGACTATAGTTTACTATATATTATAAAAAAGTAAAGTTACATCTATTGTTCGTCCCACTGCTGCCTCCTCTCAACTCTGAAGAAGGAAAGTTTTCGCCGTACTACTCCAATGTGTGTAATCCAGTGTGTGAACGGACTTCACGTCGTAATTCATTTTATTTCATATTCTGAGGCATTCCCAATACTTTACTTCACCTGCGAGCAAGTGGTCAATCATCAGTAATTATAACTGTAATAAACAATTTCGTTGGTAATCAGGAAGATCGAATTGGGAATAAACACATAACGTATTTATTAAATGGTTAACAAATTTAATCATAACTATTATGTTCTAGGTCATCAAAACCGAAACAAATTAATACTAACATAAGCGAAACGGTGACTCTTAAAAGTGATTCATTAAAGGAGAATGGTATCAACAAAGTGGCTACTGTAGAGGAAACTGGATTTGTGTCAACGGAAAATGAATTTGTTAAAGATAATGCTGCTCTACATTTGCGTAGTCTTAACAATATTGGATTTAAATATCCATTTATTGGATCCAATAAAAATAGAGTTGAATCACAAAATTGTACTACAAAAGAAGAAGTATGTAAAAAAGACTTATAGAAACAATATTCTTTAACTATTTTAATACGACCAAAATTTTTGCGGTGACTGGCTTTAATAATATATTACTAAACCTTATCTTACTTTGTTATTTGCATTTTTTTATTAATTATAAGAACTGCGAGAATAAAAGGAATTGAACAATTTTTTTTTAGATTAATATTGGTACACTTTAGACTTTTTCAAACGATTAGGCTGAAAACCGAGCACATAGTCCACCTGATGGTAAGTGGATGCTGTGGCCCATAGACATCTCCATCTATCCTCGATTACGAATCAAAAGGCAGATGCATTGTCACCCGTGAGGACTAAGATGGAATGCCTCGTTTCAAGTAAAAACTCTCCGGTCTCCGGTTCTCTACACTCACCATACGAAACACAGCACCATTAAGCTGCTATTTTGCGCTGGTATTTTGTGAGAGCGTGGTCCCACTCCGCTCAAGCCGACCCATTTATGCTACAATCATAATATAGCTGCAGCATGGCTCTACCACGTAAAAATAGTTTAGTTTTAGTCTTAGAAGAGTATTATTTCGAACAGTTTTCTGAGATTTTATGAGACATGGTCTGTAAACGGGATGTACATGGACAAAAAAAAGATAATGTGTATGTAGCACTAAGCTCGAATTTTTTGACGAATATGTTTACCTGGGGCAAATAGTCCGACTAGGTAAGTCTAACTTCGACCGAGAGATAAATCGACGGATTCAACTCGGCTGGGCAGCGTTTGGGAATTCATGACACATCTTCTCGTCAGGTATACCTCAAAACTTTAAAACGAGATTTTACAACCAGTGGGTGTTGCCAGTGATAACTTATGGATCTGAGACGTGGTCCTTCACTGCTGGCCGTATGAGGAAGCTCACGGTCAAGAAAAGAAATAGGTCTGTAATTTTCGATGGCTGTTTTGGTTCCTTTTTTTATCGACGTGAACAATATTAGTGGTTTTCCAAATTTTTAGAAAATAACCTTCTGCAAAACATTGATTAAAAATAATGGTATAGGTGCCGCTACCGATTCTGCATACTTCACAAAGAAATATGGAAGAATTTCATCATAGCTAACGCCTTTAGAACAATCGAGATAGTCGAGAAACTTTTAATGTCTGTGATAGAAAGATAAATTTCATTAACCGCACCACATCTCATGCTAATGCTATTATATAGCTTTCAATATTTTGAGATTTTTGGTGATATTTTAAAAATAATCGTATTTTTTTTTAAACAAATATTGTTGTTTATTATTTTGCGATATTTTATGGATTATTTTATTTATAGGGTTGAGATTTGACTTTTAAATTTTATTGTTATTTTTTTAAGAGTAAAATTGATTTTTAAACATTAAGATGGTGGTATTTGCGTCTTATTTCTTCTTAAAGTACCCACAACCTGTGTTCATTCAAAAGAGTTGTAGTCAATTGACAACTAGAGTACGAATTATCTGTTGTTACATTACAATCAGTTCACAGAGACGAACTACAACATCAGTAGGCTTGTTGCTGCAACCATGGACCATCCGGTTGAGTTCCTATAAAAATCTCCAAGTTGAACGTATAAAAGTTGTTTGGGTTACTTGATATGTATGTCAAAAGGCCGGTAGCATTTCATCAACTGTCACAAAAGGGGATGGAGCATAATCCTCTTTGCATTTTATGACAAATTGGTTCCAAAACGCCTTTTTTGGTGCAAGTTCATCATACTGTATCCTCTCAGCCTTAGTGTCTTTGTCGTCAAATCGCATACAGCGTATGATAAATAAGAACCTACGTTCACTCATTAGTAGTATGGCAATCTCCATAGATGAACAATTCTTGTTATATAAGTCATTGGCGTTCATACGGCTGCATTTCCTCACACCACACAGCAAGAGTAATCCAATCAATCCCTTTATTTCTGTCAATGTCACCTCTCTATGATAGTTGGGCTGTATATTTCTTATAAATTTATTGGTTTTATCCAGAATCATAGTCAGCAACTCATAATTGATGAAGTAAGAACAACATTCTGTTGGTGATCTTTAAGAAAGAGCAGGAGGCAAAACTTTAGGTAATTGTTCTCTAATTATGTTGGCAGATCTAGTTCTCACAGATTTGTATTCCAAACAGTTCAGTCTTTTACAATATACGTACTCCCTTTCATGTGTATAAATTGCGAATAGGATGACAAAGGTACATTATCATCATCGCTGTCATTAAGTTCACTGCCCGATTGAAGACACTCTTCCGGTCCTGTTGCGAATTCAGTTTGTCTTCGTTGTCTGAAACATCATCAAAGACTTAATCTTCCGTTTCCACCTCCAGCATGCGACATATTCGACGTTCTAAGTCTTCGTAACTCATAGTCTACAACAAACAGCGTAAAATTAATAATTAAATTTACTACACTTTTATATTTTATGGAAAAAATATAATTAAATACAGATAACATGAAATACTTACTCAGGTTTCACTGTAATTCTTTCTATTTTTTTCTGAAATAAAACTAGTCGCGCGCGGAAAGTGAGACCGCAAGCACCAACAAAAAAGCACGTGCGCAAGCGACGAGCGTCATAGGCTAACTGAGGCGTAATATCTCACCCCCTAGGGGATATCATGGAAGCGCAACCTTCTATTTTTAGGCCGGTCACATACATACGGAATTCCGTTTCGGGATTCCGTTTCGATATTCCGATTCGAGATTCCGAAACGCAGCAAGTCCATATAAAATCTATGACCCGCCACACACGTACGGTATTTTTCCGTACGGAATTTTCTCCGATTCGAGATTCCGTATGACCGCCTGCGCGTTCGGACTTCGGAATCCCGAACAGTAAAAACCCCCTCCGAACACAAGTCTTCCATAGATTTTGTACGAGTCGCAACACACAATACGTAAATTCCGTACGGAACGCGCTCAGTGTTCGTCGCACGACCGAAGCGAGTAGGTGTGTTTATGTATGTTTTTACATTTAATCTTATTTTATTTAATAATTTGTGTAGGGTGATAAGGGGATGCACCCAGTAAGAATGATACAGCAACAATGGAATCGCAATTAGAAAATCGTCGTCATTATTCGCTGGCAGAATGTCTGGACTCAATGGCTAACATCTCTCAACTGACCCTTGTTATTCCGAACGGAAAAAAAACGTATGTGTGTACGTATGTGTGTGATGTATTCACGGAATCCCGATTCGGGATTCCGAAATGGATTCATCAAACGGAATCCTGTATATATGTAGCCGACCTTACGACCAAAATAAGTTCGTTGCGGATTCAGAGACTCGAAGGTTAAAAATCATCCTAATTTCAACAGAGAAGATGCTTGAGTGCTACCATCACCTTGGGATCACATAATTAATATTACTCATTCCCCGTGACCATGTGTGCTGTAAAGCACTCGAAACGTAAGAAATTAAAAAGTCTAATTTTCTAATACATATATAAAAATTTATGTTTGATTGTTCGTATTTTATGTGCGGCCATACCGTTCATCAGATTGCGCTAAAACTTTATTAACTTATTGCTTGCACTTGCGCCAAAGAAAATATACACTACGCGAAAAGAAACGACACTTAAAGCATGTGTGCACGTAAAATCGCTTGCGGCTATGTGTGGGTGGGTATCTGGATGTGTGCGGGGGCCTTGAGAGGCGTGCGGGGCGTGGAACGGGCCGTCGCCGACTGCCCTGGCCGAGGGCTAGTACGTAGTAGTTCGCGTCTCGTCTCTCTAATCTCACGCACCGTACGCAAGCACAGACTGACTGCGCTTTATACAAAAATAATGCCTATTCATTTGTATATAATTATTCTACCTTTATTTAGTTACAATATTTGTTTATATGTATGGCACATTTATGTTATATGTAATAGTTTTAAAGTATATATTTGTACTTTTATATATTTATAAAAATATATATTTATATGTGTATATATACATATATATTAATATGTATGTATGTATTTATCTTATCTATGTACTTATATACCATTCTATATTTCTATTTTATGGCTTTAATAAAAATAATGTTATTTATGTCGCCAAACCACACACGTTTTTATTGTTTTCTTGCAATCCTGTCCATCCAAAGGTTGTCTGGAAAATTGTATTCTTTTAAAACTAAATGGTAAATCTGTAGGTATCATAGGAATTCGAGGTATTAGTACAGTTTGCCCAAATGCTGGCCCAGTCAAAATTACCAAAAGTAAAATTCAAATTATTCAATGATAGGTGCACAAACAGTTAACGTCAAACTATGTGCAAGCCACGTCTGTAACGAAAAGAGCCGTTCATGCATCTAAGCCGCGAGAAATGACACCTCGCTTATAATATGGTTCACTGCTAGTTTCTCTCGGATCTCATCGGGCGGCTAGGTATATGCGGTCGTTCGCGTTCCGAGCAGAGTGTTCATTAATTAAATTTTTCATTATCTCTTAAACATTGCGTCCAAATAACATGCTATAAAGAGCAAAGTTTATCTTCATAAAATTTTCTTGATGATGAAGAAACTTTCGTTCGTAAGAATTAATCTGCCATGCCTAATAATAACGCTCATAAATCACTTTTTAATTGTCAATATTTTTTTGTCACAAAATACCTTATTGTGGCTTATGTATAAGAAATAGGCATATGGTATTCACAGACTGCACACTTCCCGGAGCGTCGATTCTTCACCATCTGCTTGGGATCCTATAATTAATAAAATTGAATCTCAACCCAAGCATACAACTGCAAGATTTCAAGATACTGTAAGTTCATACTGCGTAGATCGGAACGAAACTTTTATTTAAAAAATTAAATATGGGGGTAGCCGTGGTTAACTATGATATTGGGACGTCAAACACCTCAGTCCCCCCGTTACCATGGATGCTGTAAAGTGCTCGAAACGTCGGGAATATAAAATAAGTTAATATACGTTTTCTTTGTATAATATATACGTTATAAAATCCGTAAAATAAGTTTTATTTAAATGTGTAGTGTTCGCGTAAATATAAGAAATCATTATTTTAACTGTTTGTCATTCATAAATATCTAGCGCCTACTATTTAACTACGTATTCACACATTCGTAAGGGTCGATCGGTCGGCAAAAACGTTGTGAATTGAATTGCACACAGAGGAGCGCGCGTACGCGTAGTTGTTACCAATAAATCACATTTAATTTGGGATAATTTCAAATAAAAGAAGAAGCCTTATTTACTCGTATTTTCAAAAGTAGCAATAACGGTTTATCATTATTTATATATCTGAACTTAAGTTTAAAATTTAGCTACTCTTTAAAAATAACCCTGTATGTATAAATTTATGTGAGAAAAACGTGTTTATTATATTTTATTGTATAAACCATGTCATTATTCCCATACATTAGAATAAAACACGTATGAAGTAAAACATTGTACCCCCAGAGACGCGGGCTGTGAAATTCCCGCAAAGGGAGTGACAGATGACAGATTTTTACGTGGTAGAGCCATGCTGCAGCTATATTAATAGTATAGTTGTAGCACGAATGGGTCGGCTCGACCGGGGAAGGACCACGCTCTCACAGAATACCAGCGTAAAATAGCAGCTTAATGCTGCTGTGTTTCGTATGGTGAGTGTAGAGAACCGGAGACCCTTTTTACTGGAAAAGAGGCATTCTATCTTAGTCCTCACGGCTGACAACGCATCTGCATTTAAATTCGCAAACAAAGATAGATGTAGATGTCTATGGGCCACTGCAACCACTTACCATCAGGTGGACTGTGTGCTCGTTTGTCACCCTTATTCAATAAAAAGAAAGACATGCGCCATTTTGACAGATTTCAGAGATTCAGAGAATTTCTAAAGTTAAAGTTATAGTTACAGCCTATATACGTCCCACTGCTGGGCACAGGCCTCCTCTCATTTCTGAGAGGGTTTTTAGGGCAAGGAAATGTCCATCGCGCTACCCCAATGCGTGTTGGCGAACTTCACATGTCTTCAAAATATTTTATTTTCTTATTTTCAGACATGCAGGTTTCCTCACGATGTTTTCCTTCACCGCCGAGCACGTGCCGGTGCCGGTGCCGGTGCCGGTGGGGATCGAACATCGGGTTGCTTGCGTACTGTGAAACTTACAGCGAGCGCTAACCATCTGAGCTACCACGGCTCTAATCAGAGAATTTTGCTTCGTAAAAATTTTAAACTTTTTAATCGATCATCCTTGAAGAACTTGACAACCCTCTTATATGCTGATGATTTAAAATTGTCTCGTGCTAATAGTATCAAAAATGATGAATAATTATTTCAGGAAGACCTTAACAGCGTAGTTACGTGGTGCGAACACAATACAATGTCACTTAATCCATCTAAATGTCGGTATATCAATTTCACTCGAAAAACAAACATCAATCAGTGTATAGCATCCAGGACGAAAAGTTGGCTGAAGTGGGAGAGATTCGCGACTTAAGAGTTACGCTAAATAGATAGTCGCCTTAGCTTCGTACCCCATATAAAAAAAAACACTTTAATTGCAGTCAATAAAGCACTCCGTTTTGTCATAAGAAGTAGCAAGGAGTTCAAGAAACCCGAAACAATCATAATAAGAAGTAAACTAGAATAATGTAGTACAGTATGGTCACCTTATTACAATACTCAAATACAGAGAATAGAACGTTTACAAAAACGATTAACCAGACATTTAGCATATCGAAGTCAGTTATCGCGCTGGTCATCTTATACACAAATGTTTAAGATTTTTAATATGCATTCCTTAGAATTAATCTGCTAGATATGACATTCTTATACAAACTATTTAATAATGCTATCGACTGCCCAAATCTGCTTAATAAATTTTCCATAAAGGTACCCGTACGGCTACCTCGTCATCCAATCGGAATACTTAAAGTACGAGTACATAAACATAAAGGTAATCTAGGAAAAAAATCGCCAGTTTCCCATTTGACACGTACCCATAATATAAAATCGACTGATGACACAGATCTCGACATTTTTAATGACACCTTACATAATTATAAAAGAAAAATTATTCTCAGTGGGCGATGCACCTCTGTTATATATTTTATTTATTCATTATATATATATATTATTTAATTTTTGTACTTTTTCTTTTTTTCATTAAATTTAATCATGTTGTGACAACCTGTAACGTGTAGTTCAATAAGCATAACTAGTATATATATTGTAACTACTGTAGGATGTCCTTTAAAAAAAATAGATAAGAACTTTGTTGTTAAAGTGTATACATTGCTCCCAGTAGTCAAGTTGTTCCAATAACCAGATTAGTAAAAGCGTCCAAGCAAGGTTTTCCATTAAAAATCATAATGTACAATAAATTGCCTTTAGGAATAACAAGACTTCCACTAAACGCGTTTCGACAAGTGACAAAAACATTATTGTCGAATCACGCTTTCTATAATATATAAGAATATATGAAATGTTCATTTTCTGACTTGCTTGACATGTAAAATAATGTAAATGTAAATGTAGATGTACTTTAATTTGTAATTTTAATAATCTAATGTAATCGTATATCATTTGAATTGTAATATTTGACGTACCAATGTTATGTAATCTAACGAAATGGCCAATAAATAAATAAATCACTTAACATCAGGTGGACTGTAAGATCGTTTGTATACCTTAGTTATATAAAAAAATATTGTTAAAGTATATTACAGGTACACTTCTTTGCTGTAATTTGTATGAAGTTGGCGTTGTTTAATGTCTATGCAAAGATTATAAATAAAAAATATTAAAAGTAATTGTTCTATTTAATTTAGAACCGCTTCGGACAATACCTCAAGAAAAACACAGCGAGTTTAGAAAACAAAAACAACAATCATGTAGTATGTTTAAAAAATTAACTATACAAATCATATAAGAAATAGCATGGTAGTAATCACCCTTTTCCCAGGGGTTATTATCATCCATAAAAGCTGCTAGAAGATGAATGAAAGCCCCGACTTGCAGAGTATGAAATTATTTTAACATATTTGTTGTTTGAAGTCAGTTTTCACTTTATATTAGAAATTATTTTTTTACCCTTATAAGAAGCTTTATGAATACCACAATCTCAATGTCGTCTAAATTGTATGATTAAAAATTTCATCCCCTACTTTGCCACCTTTAAAAGTGGAATTGTTTTTTTTTTATTTTACACGACACCACTCCTAAAAAAACCCTTTTAATAAAAACGATTAATCAATTTTACAACAAGCACACATATCGCGTAACATACTGTATGTATGAAAAAACATACAGTCGAATTGTTAACCTCCTCCTTCTTTTGAAGCCAGCCGAAATTATTTTAGTTCTTTAAAAACCTAAAAACATTGACTTTGATACATCTCTATAAAGTTAACATATTTGGTATTTAATTAGAAACAAAAACAATTTCTCTCAACGATAACTATAAAATTATTGCTTTAAGAAAAGTTGTTTATTTTTAAATTACTAACACTAATGATAAGTTGACTAGTTAGTTTAAGTTTTTAATAGTTAAGGACTTTGTTGTAAAAGCATGTATATTGCTCTCAGTAGTCACTTACCATCAGATGGTCTGTAAGATCGTTTGTATACCTTAGATTTATAAAAAAAAAGTCTTCGTTCTTCCTTATGGGCTGATATTGAGTACATAAAATGCATAAAAACGCCTTTTTTAAACAAATTTCAATGTTTTTATTGTCACCGAATAAATTATAATAAAATAAACGACATATAAAAAAAAACATGTCTGCAGTTTACACGGGGTAAAAGTTTAAACCTTCAAATGAAATGAATTATACAATAAAAATATTTCACGACAAATGATTTACTTATTATGTTCATTTTCAAACATAATTGCGGCATAAAATATAAGATGAAATTTTATTTCATAGCAAATAAATGTTACAATCCTTCTTTTTAGACTAAATTTTAGTGTAATAAATAAAAAGAATATTTTCTTTCGAGTAACATTGCTTTGTAATAGCGCCATCTACTTCATTCTATAGGTAAAGTAATTTTATCGAACAAAAATTGATTTAATCCCGAGATGGTACTTAAAATAGACGCTACATGGCCTGAAGTTATAAATTCGTGGATTGTTGTAAATGAATTGGTACCTATGCCCTGTGAAAGGAAGCTATAGGTACATATAGAAGTTACTAATCTTCTATATATCTTGTTTGTTGACTGTTTGTATCTAAGAAAATAAATTAAATAAAAATTATTACATGAATAATTTATTCAATGTTCCTCGTGCCAATAATGAACAATTATCTGATGATAACCTCGAGGTGTCTGAAGTCAAATTCAAATTCAATTTTATTTTTATTTCAAGTGGTAATTAATGAGTACAATTTACTTAGTTTTATTGTCACGCAAGAAAATGTAATTTGCTTATCTACTTCAATGTAATGTAATAGATATCCTTATAAATTTATCTTAACTGTCTAAAAGAGACCCGTTTTTACTGGAGACGAGGCATTCCATCTTATTCCTCAGGCTTGACAACGCATTAGCATTTCAATTCTTAATCGAGGATAGATGTAGATGTCTATAGGCCACTGCATCTACATACCATCAGGTGAACTGTGTGCCGGTTGGTCACCCTTATTCTATGAAAAATATATTTTATTAATAGTAAAGCAGAAAGTATAGTCACCCTATACACATCCCACTCCTGGGCAAAGGCCTCATCTCATTTCCAATAAGGTTTAAGCGGATGTAGCTCGGATGCTACTGTAAATTTACGTGTGCACAGGGATTTATTGTAAATTTTCTTTGGTTCATTTAATGAAAATAATTGCATAATCCTCACGGATCAAACACTTTTTACACAACATAGAAATTCTGGCGTTTGTTCTTGTGTTTGTCATGAGCATTGGACGCTCCGCTCAACTGTTTTACACAATTTCTACAACGCGCAAAAAATAAACTTTAGACTCACGAGGAATGCGTTTCCCCTCCCGTTTCCTCACACCGTATGGTTTTCATGCAACAATATGGAGTATGGACTCTCAATACGGTCTGATGTCATCCGAGCCAGGTCTCAAGTTAATTTCTACGTGAAGTACACTTAAGCTAAAAACTAAATACTGATGCTATTATTATTTATATCAGTTTCTTTGAATTTCTTATAACTTTCTTTATTGTGTTTTCTATCATCACTGAGTGCAATTCCGAAAACAACACTACAAATTTCTCAGCGATTAATCGATAATATCGAGCGTTTGATAATATTCAAGCGTTTGATAGTTTGATTATATGATGATATATTTTATTAGTTACATCTATTACGCTAATATTCAATGGATCAATAAGAATTTTCGTTATGGTTACTTCTCGTGTCATACTCTTCAATTGCTCATTAATAATTTCCTATTTCGAAGATATAGTTGTAGAACAACACGTGGCAAAGCCAAACTGCAGCTTATTATGGTTGTAACAAGACCAAGGAAGGACCACGCTCTCACAAAATACCAGCGTGAAAAAGCAGATTAATGCTGCTTTCTTTCGTATGGTGAGTGTAGAGAACAGGAGACCACTTTTACTTTTCTTTTTTTGAAGTTTGATTCTACTGTTTTTAATACAATATCTGTGTGTATACATTCACACTTTTGTGATTTTTTTTTATGTCGTATGTCTCGAAGATATATAATTATACCGCCTCCAAACAAATTTCGGTCGAATTTTTGTAACATGAATGCATGATTAAGTTTTCAAGAAATTCAAATCTGTACTTTTAAAATTTAAAAAATCGAACGTACTATTAGTCACCAAACGAACAGCTAATAGTGAGAGCAGACCGTGTACTAGACCTCACACTTATAGTAATAGAAATAGACATAGAAAATAGATGATATTAACATACAATATAGAATATAAATAATACTCATTAAAAGTCATACTTATTTTTAATTTACGACCGCTTCGAAAAATACCTCTGTCCTGGGAAGAATCAAGAAACAATACAGCGAGACATTTAAAAAAAAGACAACGATAAAAATTAACTGTTGTTTTTGTAATTGCTGTTAAAAAATTAACTATACAAATCATATAAGAAATAGCATGGTAGTAATCACCCTTTTTCTAGGGGCTATTATTATATTCAGAGTATGAAAATATTTTGTCATATTTGTTGTTTGAACTCAGTTTTTACTTTTTATTAGGAATTATTTTTTTACCCTTTTAAGAAGCTTTATGAATATCACTCAATGTCGTCTAAATAGTTCGATTAAAAACTTAATCTCTTATTTACCCTCAAGAGTAGATTTTTTTTTTCAAATTTATAAGACACCAACCCTAAAACAAAACCTATTTAATAAAAAAATTTAATTGTGTACACACGTACGAAGTGAAACTTCTTTACGACATATCATTCTTCTTTTATTTTATATTTTACATAAGTATGTTAAATAATAGTATACTGATGCAACTCCGGCAGTGAAATATTACAAGAAAACGTGACGTTTTTGATATTTAATACCGTACAAAATTTATCCACTACGTCGATAAAGAAGTTTCACTTCAAAAAACAATCATCAAAATCGGTTCACAATAAGCGAACATATCGCGTAACATACTTACAAAAAAACATACAGTCCTCCTTCTTTTGAAATCAGCCAAAATTATTTTATTACTTTAAAGACATAAAACCTAAACTTAAAATAACATTGATTTTGAAACAAAAACACAAGTTCTCTCAACGATAGCTCGATATCTATAAAATTATTGCTTTTAGAAAAGTTGTTTATTTTAACCATGCATATTACTAAAACAACTGATAAGTTAACTAATGCTTGACGAAATAATATATTTAGTCAAGGTTCTTCGAGTGCGGATATTTCAACAGTCAACACATCTTATCCTGTGCATATAATTTTCAGAAAGATGATTTTTCATTAGTCTCTCGTAACCTGGCGGTAGCGTAAGAGGGTCCACTATCCCGTATCATCCCGTGACGACAGAAGAAATTAAAACTGGAGATGGGCAGCAACATCTTTGTAATAACAACAACAAAATAGAACACTGCGGTTGTTGTATAAAACATTTATCTTACCTTTACAACCTATTAAAGTCCACAGCTGAACATAGGTCTCCCCCATTGATTGCCTCATAGGTTCCCCCTATGAGGCAATCTATGGGGGATATATAAAAAAAGTTATATAAAAAAACTAATTAAATTAAATTAATGAAGCGTTGATGTCATTTGAACATACAATGACACCAAAATCTGGCAAAAATTTGGCAGATCGTTTTACCCACACCACAGCAAGGGGAAGTTAGTCGAGCGATGTTGTGATGGAAGTCAGCTAGAAAGCAAAAGAAAAAAACACAGATTGAGATATCCACGTGAATGAATTGACACCACGTTCACTTCCCCACCTCCTTCTCAGGTAAGGCGCACCAGAACACATGACGCGCCGTCCTCCGCGGCCTCCAACTTCACATGCGCAACGGACGCCCCCGTGTCCGATGCGCGAAGGCCATGGGGCCAGGAAAAACTAGTACTCAGAAGCACCAGCCTTCCTGACCCCAGCGGCGGATCTGGTCTATGGCTCCGCTGCCAACCAATTAGTATTTTGGACGTAACCAACAGTATTTTGGGTGGACTAAAGAATATCAAAAGCTCGAATGTCGTCTAAATAGTTACATTAAAAAGTTCATCCCACATTTTTTCACCCTTAGGAGTAGAATTTGTTCTCCAAATTCACATGCGACCACCCCTAAAATATAAGCAATTTAATAAAAAAAATATTAAAATCGGTACACAACTTACAAAGATATCGAGTAACATACGTACAAAAAAAGATACACTCGAATTGGGATTCCTCCTTTTCCTTGAAGTTTGCTAAAAAGGGTACGATCCCGCTAAAGTCAAAAGCATTTACTATGACGATTAATAAGTTCTAGTGTCAGACTTTAAAAGTGGCGTGTATTAATTTGAACACTTTATGCTTTTCGCATGATCAGATCATTGTGGTTTCGAGAGTACCGAACGTTCAAAAATTGTACCTGCTGGCAGAAAATACGAGTCATAAAACATACAATGTGGTTTACAGATCACCTCCGATTTACTTCGCTCCGGGCAACTTCAAATTGCGTCCTAAAATCACAAATTTTTGTGAACAGTTGTTATTTTACTCATCTTAACCCATTCCCTGTCCCATGTCACATATGGTACATTGCTATTGTCTTACTATTGTGTCTGAAACCGGACAGTGAATATGTTAAGTTAGTATTAATGTAACGGTATATCATAAGTATGGTGGCGGCGTAACAAAATCCACTACCCCATATCACCTCTTGGGAGGCGACAGAGGGAAACTGAAACAAGAGAAGTGCAGCAGCACCTTCCTGATAACAACTCAAAGTCATAATAAACTGTAATTGCCATCCTGCCTGCCAAGCGTGGCAACTACGACAAAACAAACCTATGATGCAATCTATGGGAAAAGCCTGTGTTCCACAATGGATTTTTATATGAATAGGTGGATGAATATTATAAGTGTCATGTCATAAGCAATTTGAACTCCAAAGTAAGAACTCCTCTAAGTCTTCTAAATGTTGCCGTTTACCGACCACCGCGCGGGCAAAGCCGCGGGCAAAAGCTAATCAATATTAGACTTGGCATGTTTTTATGATGAAACTCAAAGGTAACCGCGCAAAAACGTTTCTTCAGCGCTGTATTGTTTCGTATAAAACAAAACAGTTGCAGGAAAATTTGCATAGAATCAAGAAACTTAATTCATAGCCAGAGAATAATAAGTTAGTTTTTTTTTGATAGTCATGTAATCAATCTCTTTTTTTCGCATTAGGAGACACACGACAATATAAGAAGATTAATCAATCGGAGTTATTATTTGACATCCTATCGTATCGATCATTGTTAAAAGTTGTTTCGGTGTGCGAAATTTCCTCAGTTATTTCTCGAGATTCGCGTGAGTTGGTTTTTATGGAGATGTTATTAAGGAAGTAAAACTATTGAGTGTTTTATCCAGGCAAACGAACAAGGATATTAATTAGGGTGTACCGAAGCTAGTGACTGAAGCCGGTGAATATAGTTCAGAAAGCAAGGAGAAATGAAAACACACTTTGCTTTTACGGCAACTTTTCTGCTGGTGCTCGGTAAATATGTTACTATATGTTTTAAATATGTTAAATTATGTATATATTGTGTTATATGTTAAATATGTTTTCTACTTTATAAACTTATAAGGTTAACGTAATGATTTCAATATTAATATGAATAGGAACTACACATTTTTTTTAAAACGTTAGGATTTTCTCCTGTATCGTGGAGGCAGTTTACAAACATAAATTGCACAAGGACAAACATTCAGACCCGGAACAATTATTTGTAGGACATACAAATACTTGTTCCGTGCGGGATTCGAACATTGAAAAAAGTTCACAAAATAATTTTGAATTCCTAATCATTCGAGAGCATGGTCATGGGAGAATGAGGTGTTCAACGTCCTGATGTCGTTGACAAGCCAGACTACCTTCAACTTTTGATAAATAATTATAGGTCCGATCTAATCAGATTAGTTAGATCTGGATTAAACCAAAATTAGTCCAAGTTAAGAATCACGTCAGGATAATTTTTTGTATCACTTTGTTTTAAAGAGCATTATTCTGATTTAATAAAACCCCACCATGCTATCAGATTTGATAGATCACAAAACCTCGAAAGAGAACATCGATTCTTACCAAAGATTATTCGTAAAGCGAATAAAATTAAAATCATCCAAATTGCAATAGGGAGGATGGCTGTGTGATACCGTCTGCTAGGGATCCCGTAATTAAAATTTAATCTAAACCCAAGCATATGCACTGCACTTCAAGATACTGTAAGCTCGTCCTGCGTTGGTCGGACCAAAAATTAATATTCAAAAGCTGAAGGTCTTTCGTTTGTCTCTCCTATGACATAACTTTAAACACGTCATTTCTCCCCTCCCGCTCCGTGATCATGGGCGCTGCAAGAGCACGTGAAATATCAGGAATTGAAAATTTTAAATCAAACGCGATAAAATCCGTAAAATTTGTTTTATTCAATGAGTGATATTCGCGTAAATATAAGAAACCATTACTATTCTGATTATTCTTAAAAACTTACTCTTTTACGGTTGTTAACTTTACTAGTCTGTCTGAGTCTCCATCCTCTTAACTATATCTGCCGCCTAATAACAGTGCTTGCACTAACTGTGTTGCAGTCTAAAGCGAAGTGTATAGAGAGCTAGTATAAATTCAAGCTGAAGTGCATTCCACCTTAGTCCTCAGAGGTGACAACACATCTGTAGCCTTCATTGTTTGAAGTCATTCATAAAAATATTATGAAGTTTGTCATAAGGTGGAGTGTAATTCGTTTGTCGTTTCAATGTTGTAAAAAATAATAAAAAATCTGTGGCAGCGCAGAGTACAAATGACCTTCTCAGAAATGCGAGGAAACGCACGCACGCATACACACATGCACACAAACACACACAGAATCATATCATAAACGTACTATTAAAACTAGATATATGATATCACACATTTGTTAACAATAAAAACTGCAGCTTATCTTGGTAATAAATAAATGTATATTATTATCATTATTATTATATAATTTAATAAGTTATGTCATTACAGATATCGTCAAATGTTCTGAGATTGAAAATGTTATCAATGAAAACTCGACGGTATCTACAGTATACAAAAAACCGACATCTTACATTGACTTATTGATAGATGATCTACTAGATCAAGAATGGGATGAAAGCGAAAACTCTTGCTATGATCAGACTTTAACAATTCTCACCAATGTTAGGAACTCTACGCTATGGGCCACATGGAGTAAGTATACTTAGAAAAAATCATTTCTCATGCTTTGCACCCCGTATCCTCAGGCGTTTTTTTTTTACTTACAGAGCACATAGACAAAATATCCAGATAGAGATCAAAACTTGGGGTTTCGAACCAGGGTTGTCAACCCTATTATATAATATCTCGATATATTATATAATAGGGTATAATATATCAAGATATAGATATAGATTATGATTTGACTGCCTCGTTGGTCTAGTGTTTGTAGTAGTGCGACTGCTGATCATGAGGTCCTAGGTTCGAATCCCGAGTCGGACAAAAAAAATCAGTTATTGAGCTTTTCCATCAAGAAATTCTCAGTAGCTGCCCGGAGTCAGGAAGTTGGCGGTGTCTCAGCCCCGTGCCTCGGAAAGCACGTAAGGCTGTTGGTCCTGCGCCTGATCTCTCTCCGGTCGTGTCGGTTTACCGCCCCATCGGACTATGAGAGTGAGGGAATAGAGAGTGCACCTGTGCTTGCGCATACACTTGGGCACGATAATCCTGTCCTGCGCCGATGGCTAGTCTCCGTTGAGGCAGGCCGCCGTGACCAAAATTCGGTCTGGAGGACATTATTATTATTATTATTATATAATATCATAGTATCTTACTATATTAGGCGTCCAAATAATATTTTTCTTATATAGTAGACGAGATTACTAAATTTTAATATCGCGTGAGGCTGTTCATAGGTCGAGCACCAAAAATATTCCTTTAAAATATAAAATATCAATTTGTAGCATCATTGTCATCATCACCACAACAGCCCTTCACAATCCCATTGTTAAACATAGCCTCTCTCAAGGAATGTCACAAAACACTGTCCTAAGTCACTTGCTAGTCCCTTCAGGTCGGTACTCCATCTATTAAAACGTACTGTATGTTTTTTTTCACCATCTACTATATTTCTACAGTTAAGAGCCTCAAAAATACTATTTGTAATAAAATAAAGTAGACAACCCTAATTAGAACCTATGGTTCCGCAGTGCCGCAACACATTGCTAAAGCATTGATATGCCGAGCCTATGCTACAGAACGCAGTGTGGAGTAATGGCAGTGGAAGAAAAATACCTCCAATATGTTCTTAAATTAACTGTGAGAAATTAATGCAAGAAAGGTTTTATTTTCAATGTGTTATGACTCTTTTTTAGGGTTCTGTAGTTAACTACAAGATTACCTTATAGTTTTGCCATGTCCGTCCGTCCGTGGTTTCACTCAGAGACCCCAAGGGCTACAAAGCTATAATTTGGCATAGTTATAGATATTAATCACGCCTACAAAGTTGTGAAAAAAATTGTGTTTCCTCCTTCTTACATACAGTTGATTGTTTTTTACCCCATCTATTGGGTGTCGTTGGATAGGTGTTTTAAAAATATTGAGGGTATGAAACAACATTTTTTTCGATTCAGGGGTCCTTTTGCGAAATATTTAGCTTTGAAATGGTTATTTTATTACAGCCATGTGCCCCCTACCAACTTTCATAAAAAATACCGAAAACTAGCTGCATTATAACTTTGTAAGTTTTTAATAAACTATAAGAAAACGACTTATGTACTAATACTATAGCTTTACATTTTCCTTTTGGGGGAGACAGATAGGATCGATCCTGACAAAATACCACTTTCGCTTATTTTTCTATCGACTTCAAAAAGGAGGAGGTACTCAATTCGACTGTATGTTTTTTTTTTATGTGTGCTACCTCATAACTTTTTTCTGCGTGAACTGATTTCGATGTTTCTTTTTTATTTGAAAGCTGGTGCTTCTCATGTGGTCCCATATAAATTTGATGAAGGTCTGACCTATAGTTTTTGAGTTATTCTTAATAAATTTATATTGAAGTCGGTTGTACAAATTTTTTAAATTTAAATTATTGGTTTGTACAATTGTAGGCCTACAGGTTATTGGTATACGCGGGCGACCCTCAGGATAGTTTAAGGCAGTGGTGGTTTACGGGAAGGTTCGTTACGATCATGTATATCTTAGGGTTGCACTGCCGGGACCTAATAGATGGATAGTGAACTATGACCATTTTATACAGACTTGGCATGTGAATGATTTGATGTAGAATTGTATTATTTTCAAAATCGAAAAGGTTTTTTAATCTCTTTTGAATACCACTTCCTATAAATATGCTTAAAAAATAAGTCCTTAAGTTACCATCGTCCTATTTGTACCCATCTTTAGTCGTTATAGCGGTCAAACCGCGTACTCAATATGTTCATAGTTTCAAGAAGTCCCCTTTTAAGTTCACGTATTGTGACGGGCAACTACGGAACCCTACTTCTACATTATGCGTGGCCCGACACGTACTTAGCCGGTTTTTTTTTTTGTTTAGTCTGTGTAGATTGTTACTGCAGTAGGGTTTTTTTAAGCTGACTTCAAAAAGTAGGAGGTTTACAATTCGATTACTTATGTTATTTGTATTGTATGTTACGCGATATCTTTGTTAATTTATGAGAAAAACAACTTCGCCCAATTGTGAAGACTGTGGAGTTATAGAAGAACTACACCATTTATTGATGGAATGTGTTCGATTTGAATCTGTTAGGAGTAATTTAATAAGGGTCTTGAATTTGAACAGAACTGAAGTAGGTACATATCATTATATTTTATCCCAACCAAATGGCGACGATGCGAAAGTTCTATTCGAATCCATGGCCCACGTAGTATAATAATTAATGTTATATGTGTTAGTGCTGTAGGTTAGAGTATGATGGGACTGGCATACGCTAAGCGGTAAAAGTCCCTTAAATGTTCATAGAATTAAAAAAATCTTTGTCAATTGATTTTGATAATTTTTCTTTATTATATAGGTTATGGTATTCCAAATTTATATGGGACCATCAACTTAGTAGTTGATAGTCCCATATAAATTTGGAGAAAAAATTCCACCCCTGCCACCTTTAGGCAAATAGATGACGAAGTTTTTAATGTAACTATTTATTGAGATTGTGATATACCTTAGTTGATTTAAAAGGGTAAAAAAATTAAGTTTAAATAAAAATTACTTTTTATTTAAAGTTAATTTTTTTGCTGACGTTAACCAACTAGTAAAATAATTTCACTTTCAGAAATAGCTTAAATTTTTTATACACTATGTCTAAGCACTGACTTCACAATGTAAAATTATTATATGTTATTTGAAAAAATAAATTCCGACTCAAAAGTCGGAAAAAATAAATTCCGACTCAAAAGTCGGAATTTATTTTTTATTAAAAGTTATTTTTTTAATAATAAAAACTTTCCAGTCCTCCGGATTACCTTGATTTAATTCAATATTTTGTTCGTCTCCTATTATCCTATATTTCCATTTTCCAGTTTGGGATAGTAACCAGTTTCCCACTGGCCAGTTCTATGGAGCTCAGAATCATTTGGGTAACTTCGATCAGTGCCTGCGTAGAGAGTGGTCAAACGATGATTCGATTTTCACACAATATTGTCTAGTTGACATCACACTGGCAGATAAGGAAGTTGACAAAAAAATGTCGGACTTAAATCCATACGATAGAGCTGAAAGATATTTTCACGTAAGTAATGGATTTTTTTTAGTTTTAACATTATTTTATTACTAATTACATAAATTGGCGCACATAAATGGATAAGTTATAAATAAAATAAAAGAGGAAAAAAAGAAAAGGTACCCTTTTGAGTATGGTTGGATATAGATGGCTCAGGGCCGTACTTCGTTAGGTCCTTAGGAGAGGCCAATTTTCAGCAGTGGACTTGTGATGAGCTGAAGTGATGTTGTTGTTGATGATGATGACGATGTATATAGTGTATGACCATTTAAAAGCGGAGCTAATTTATTCTTAAATATTTATAAATAACATTTTTGTATTTTGAGGGTCGTAAGAGGCTATTATAGAAAGTGCCAGAAAGATCGCATAGCTTCTGATAGATGACGTTATAACCATCTCGTTTATGCCAGGTGAAAAATGTCTGTCGGGTGATGAAGAGTACCATCATATGTGGAAATCGTCTGGTACTGTAATCGCTAATCCACTTGCTAAGCGTGGCGATCAAAGCAAATCCTAGACGCGAGAGGCTCATGTCTAGCAGTAGATTGTCAATGGGATGATAAAAGAGCGAGAGATGGGAAGCAATTTTTTTTAAAGACGTTACCCCACACTAGGATTTTCTCCTGTGTCGTGGAGGCGGTTTACATACATTCATCAATTACACAAGGACAAGGACAGACCCAGAAAAATTATTTGTGTGCAATATAAACACTTGTTTCGTGCGGAATTCAAACCGAGCCGTCAAAAAAGTTACTGCTTTCTTCTTCTATTTTTTTATCTTAATTAATATGCTGATTCTCCTGACACTTATCATTATTTAAAATGTTACTTGAATATAATTAGTTTATTTTATACGTTTGTGGGTGAATATCTTTGATGACTTAAAAAGGTTAAATCTCGAAATTTTCATATTTGGTAACTTCATCTGGATTATCAAGTACTGTTTCAAAATATTTTTGCAGATCAAAACTGATTATAATTTAAAATTTAATATTCTGTCCTGGGGCGTGTGCATGCCAAAAGTCTGCCAAGCGAAGTCAGTTGACAGATTCATCCGCACGTTACTAAGGATCAGTCACTTGGGAACAATTAATCCCAACCCTATAGTTATGGTTGGAAATTGCCAAGTTACCCAAACTCCTCCAGCAAATATTAAAGGACTGTACCTACTCATGTAAGTATTTTCCACTTTTCTTTTTCTTTATTATGCCTCTCGCTTAATCTTCTTCTTCCTGCCTTATATGGCCTCATAGAGGTAATTTGCCATAGTTGCCACGCTTGGCAAGTGGGTTGGCAACCACAGTTCATTATTTTTAGCCGTTATTAGGAAGGCGCTGCTGCCCATTTCCTGATTTGTTTCCCTCTGTCGCCTCTTACGACATCCACGGGATGATATGGGATAGTGGATATTCTTACACAGCATCTACATGGTACTTGTGACTGTAATAATAATTAAATAATATTATACTTTATTATTTTCCGATATGCTTAAATCTTATTTGTAAAGTTATAAATTACTCTTAAAATTATTCAAATATAGAAATATTACCTACTAATGACTTTACGTTTTAAAATATACATGGAACACAATAAGTAGTAGGAAGTAAATAAATGATAACCTTTTTTGTTTGAAAGTTGATATAATAATGAGTTTATATTATTTTTTATTTCATATTAACACGCAGAATCGTAGTTATTTACTAACTTATTAACTCGTTTATATGTATTAATTTCAAAGAAATAATGGTTCATTAAAAGACACTGAGGATGATTGTTTATATCTGATAATAACTTTTCTTTATTTTCAGGCTGGGTGCAGCTGGACTGACGGTTATTGCGTGCGCATTTACGTATTTTACAACGAAGCATCGAGAATCAAAATCAAACCGCATTGGTAATTTATTCTTGCTTCATTATATTGTAATTCAAGCACATACGTATATGTATTTAAAACAGGAAGCCAAAATATTTAAATTGCTTAAATATATGATAATATATTGATAACTCTAATACTTATCTTCCTATTCAACGTAATTCTTTACAAGTGTGTGATTCAATAAACTTCGCATTATTATTATTATTGTTTATTTATAGAGTATTCTCATCTGGTTAAATATACATTAGCATACATATAATACATAAATAAATAAATACCCAACCAAATGGAAGCCCTCAGCAGGGGAAACCAAACAGCCGAAGGTTAGGGGAAAAGAGAAAGAAAGCATCGGACGATGCGGGTGGTATTGAGGAGTACCACCTTCTGCGTTTGAGCCCGGAGCGGTCCGTCACGGAGACCCAGTCGCCTCAGATGAGCCGAGAGGCTGACCGGGATAAGCCCATTTGTAGAAACGACCACAGGTATAATTTCGGTCGGCAGACCATCCCACATGTCGGTCACCTCGTGAGCGAAGTCCAGATATTTTTTTCGCTTATCTTTTTCGGCTATCACAAAGTTTTCGTCACACGGAAGGCAATGTCGAGTTTCATCAGCACAATATCAGGCTTATTCGCAAGAATAGTCCTATCTATGATGATGGCCCGATCCCAGTAGAGCCTGGTGCGGCCATTTTCGAGCATGGCTTCCGACAAGTACTTGTAGTTAGGCAATTTTTTATCCACGAGACCGTATTTCAGAGCGAGCTCCTGGTGTAGAATCCTGACTACTAGGTTGTGTCTGTGCAAATATAAAGAGTTAGAAGGCGCCGAATAGCCGATAGTTGTGGGTCTTAATAACCTCATTGCACAGACAAAGCGCTCGGTTTCCCCGAAGTGGTCACCAAAACGTAGCCAGTGAAGGGAGGCAACTGTGTCTACGAAAGGCTCATGAAGAGCCTTGCAGAATCTCCCGTGGAGCTCTTTCACATCCGACTCATCGATATCTATGTTCTGTGACATACCCAGGTATGGGTATTTTTCATCCTCAAAAGGGTCCTTATGTTGATGGGCATAGATAAGTCTATGCCCGCAGAATTAGCAACCCTACCCCTATATTATTCATCATCATCATCATCATTACATCCCTGCACAAGTCCACTGCTGAACATAAGCTTCCCCCAAGGAATGCCATAAAGCACGGTTCTGAGCCACCTGCATCCATCGACTTCCTGCATGTCTTACCAGGTCGTCACTCCATCTAGTGGTGGGATGCCCTACACTTCGCCTACCGGTACGAGGCTGCCACTCGAGAATACTTTTTCCCCATCGGTTGTCTGTTCGAGCTATTTGGTCGGCCTATTGCCACTTCAGCTTACTAATCCGTTGGGCTATATCGGTCACTCTTGTTCTATTGCGGGTATACTCATTTCGGAGTTTATCACGCAGAGAAATCCCGAGCATAGCCCTCTCCATAGCTCGTTGAACGACCTTGAGCTTCTTCATACGGCCAGCAGTGAAGGACCACATCTCAGATCCATAAGTCATCACTGGAAAAACGCACTGGTTGTATAATCTTATTTTCAAGTTTTGATGTATACCTGACGAGAAGATGTGTCGTAATTTCCCGAACGCTGCCCAGCCGAGTTGAATCCGCCGATTGACCTCTCGGTCGTAGTTGGACTTACCTAGTCGGACTATTTGTCCTAGTTAAACATACTCTTCAACAACTTTGAGCTTAATGCTCCCAACAACTACCGATATAGGTGTGACATGGACGTTATACATGATCTTTTGATTTATCCATGTTCATCCTAAGACCTATGCGTTGGGAGGCACTATTAAGGCGAGGGAAGTTCCGCGGGAAACCTTACTAGTCCCCCTTATATTTATAGAGTATATTGCACATATTAGAACAGCAATTCGGAACTGAAAATATCGTATATATGCAAAGGACCTAGAGGTTTATATGTCATTTGTTCCAAACCAAACTAATTCGGCAGGTAAGTTAAAACATGTTTTAAACGTGGTAGAGCCATGCTGCAGCTACATATTATATTAATTGTATAGTTGTAGCACGAATGGGTCGGCTCGACCGGGGAAGGACCACGCTCTTACAGAATACCAGCGTGAAATAGCAGCTTAATGCTGCTGTGTTTCGTATGGTGAGTGTAGGAACCGGAGACCCTTTTTACTGGAAAAGAGGCATTCCATCTTAGTTCTAAAGGCTCACATCTGCATTTTGATTCGCAAAAGAGGATAGATGTAGATGTCTATGGGCCACAGCAACCACTTACCATCAGGTGGACTGTGTACTCGCTTGTCACGCTAATCCTATAAAAAAAAACAAGAATAAAAAATGAACAGTGATCAGAGGCCAATACTCTTGTACTTCATCCAGTAGATAAGATCATTTTCAGCCTATCAAATTCTTCTGCTGAAAGTAGGCCGCCCATATCCACATAAGTGAGATATTTGCCGTATTTGCCACGCTTGCTAAGTGCTTGGCATGCTAGGAAGATGCTGTTTCGAAACTCCTGGTTTATTCCTCTCTGTCACCTCTTACGACACTCACGGGACGATGTGGGGAATATTCTATCACTTCTACTACACGGTACAAACCCTTGAAAAGAGTAATACGTGTGAGAGAAAATAAAGACTAGGGTTGCTGTTAGATGAAACGCCTCGTTTTGTGAGACACGTGCCCGTAATCGCACGTAACTCCTTTTAGAGACTACGAGTTTTATACCAGATGCTTTAGTTTTTGAGCTAGGATCTATCATAAAGCTCTGCAACTCTGTTGTACTCTCCAGGCTTAACTAATTTCGAAAACTGACCGACAAACGGCAGAATTTGAAACAATTATTCGTAAGCCATAGGAATATTTGTTACGAGATTTATGGTCAGCAGCACCACAACTTTGCTATCAAGGCATCAGTTATGTTTCCAATCGCTTCTGATTTATTTACAGTAATGAAGATTGTAAGCGCATTCGATCTCAACAGCAATGCAGCAGACCTAGTTTCCACGGGTAAAGATGAAATCAAGGTGATGCATGGTATCCGATTTTTAACGGCTTGCATCGTGGTGTTCCTTCACGTAATGTTTATTAATATAATGGCCAAAGCTGGAAACGGCTTAGACATGAATGACGTAAGTTTATTTTTATTTTTTTGTATTAATTAGTATTTGCTTCTGTATGAACATATTCATAATAAAATCTTGCCGTTTTATTCCGAACACAGAAATCCCTATCAGCTTTCTGCCTAGGATTTCATCTTGATAGATACAACTCTCGTACCTATTTCTGCTGCTAACCACCATTTAACCAGCTGTTAAATTCCCATTTAAGTAGAGGGTAAGAGGAATAGTGCAGTTATTGGGCACGAGTCTTTTTTTATTTCTTAGAGGTTACAGTTTTTTCTTTGTTTTGAGGTTTGATTGCCCTGGGACTGCACCAGTCACTTGCCATTAGGTGGAGTTTTAACCCATTTTCACTCTAATATTTTATATACTAGGAATTTCTAGCACTGTATGTGTCTATGGTTTTTATGAGCTTAACTTAGATTAGAACTCTTGAAATATAACCAAATGGATCATTTAAGACCATATGCGAAAAAAATCTCGCTGTCGACTGGGCGGAGTCTAACTCTGTCAGGATGGTGCACAACCGCTAGAACACATCGCGGGCGTAGTATGACGCGGTCTGTATAGGAATAGAACATGCATGGACTCGCGTGCGAATTGTTTAATTTATTTATGTTACTTTAATATTGGTAGCTCAGATGGTTAGCGCTCGCTGTAAATTTCACAGTACGCGAGCAAGCCGGGTTCGATCCCCGCTGCACCAATGAAATTGTTAATTGCAATTTTAAGCGCTGATTTACCACGTGCTCGGCGGTGAAGGAAAACATCGTGAGGAAACTTCCATGTCTGAGAAATTTAAAAAAAAATATTTCGAAGAAATGTGAAGTACGCCAACACGCATTGGGGCAGCGCGGCGGACACTTCCTTGCCTAAATCCTCTCAGAAATGAGGGAGGCCTGTGCTCAGCAGTGGGACGTATATAGGCTGTAACTTTAACTTTTTTTAACTTTAATATTTTAAGAAAAATTTGAGATGAAGATAAATATTTCATGTAAAGTTTATGAAACTGAATTAATTTGTCGCCAAAAGAAAGTTAATTTGTAATGTATATCATAAAAATACCATTTGACCCATTACGATAAAACTATGGTGGGTGATTGTGTGTAGGGTTAGAAAAATCGGTATACTGAATCCATAATTCTATATAATTTCAATTAATCTTCCACATCTCACGTATCGACTTTAGCGTTGTGTATTTTAAGTTGATTTTGAAGTCATAATTTATATTAAAAATACTTTTTATAATATTATATATAATACTATAAAAACAACAGCTACCGGCTGGGACGGAATTCCTCCGAGTTTTTAAAACGACACTCGTCTATTCTGGCACCTATTTTAGCCCATATTTATAATCTCTGTCTAGAATCTTCTGTCTTTCCTCATTCGTTCAAGAGGCTATCATCCATCCAATCTTCAAGAGTGGTGATGGGAATCTGGTAAATAATTATCGCCTTTAGTGCCTTATCCAAGATTTTGGAACTTTTAATCAACAGGTGGCTAGTAAAATATCTGGAGCACTGTGATACTATCTTGTCCCAGCAGTTTGGATTTCGTAAAAATTAATCCACTTCTGACGCTATTCACGAAGTAACTACTTTCGTTGTTAGTAAGCTTAATGACAACAAAAAAGTCTTCACAATATTCTTAGATTTGGCTAAGGCTTTCGATACGATTCCAATCAACACTCTTTTATTAAAACTAGAAAGTATAGGCATCAGGGGCTCTAAACTCGAATTTTTCCATAGCTACCTTTCAGGCCGGACTCAAAGAGTAAAAATAACTAACCACATAAGTAATGAACTTTCTATATCTTACGGTGTGCCCCAGGGTAGCATACTCGGACCTACTCTCTTCTTGATCTTCATTAATGACCTCTGCAATCTTAAAGTCCATAATTCTAAAATAGTTTCATATGCTGATGACACTGCTCTTACCTTCTTTGCTGGTACTTGGACTGAACTCCAAAAAATTGCGCAAAGTGGCTTTAACATCACATATGATTGGCTCCGTGCACACACTCTTACTTTAAATACAGCAAAAACTAAATTCGTTACTTTTTCTATCTCTCCAATATCACAACCAAAATTTCCAATAAAGTTAATAGCCCACTCATGTCATTACCAAAACAAACAAATTTGCCATTGTCCCTCTGTTAATCCGGTTGATATAATCAAATATCTTGGCATAACTCTAGATAAAACTCTAAATTTTAAAGCCCACATTGAAAATTTAACTAACAGAGTCCGTAAATTAATTTTTATTTTCAAATCACTTCGTCTTGTCACTGACCAGAGTATTATACGCAATGTTTATTTTGCACTTTCTACCATATCTTACTGCATTTCATGTTGGGGTGGTGCCACAAAAACTGTTTTGGAACCTTTAGAAATTGCACATAGAGCAATTTTAAAAACCATTTCCTTTCGACCTTTCTTATATCCAACTATTCAGCTCTACAAAGATCATAACGTTCTCAATGTAAGACAATTGTTTATATTACATACAGTGATGTTACAACACTGCAAGGTCCCTTATATCGAAATTACCAAGCGCCGTAAGGACAAAATCTGCAGTATTTCGACAGTCAACTCTCATTTTGCTAAAAGGTCTTTCCCGTATCTCTGTCCCCTTCTTTATAACTAAATCAATTCTAATATTCCCATTTATGAACTATCTAATTACAAATGTAAGAAAGCCGTGTACTTCTTCCTATTAAATAAGAGTTATGAAGAGACAGAGCCGTACTTATTAACAATATATTATATTAGTATAATTATATAATGAGATTGACACACACTTTTTTTGTTCCTTTTTGTAAGGGGGTAAGGGACTGAATCTCCTTAATACATACTATTTTATAGTCTAGCAAGGAGAACAGAACGTCACCCTCACTAGTGTTTTTTCCTAATATTTATTATTTAATGTCTACTTTATTATTTAAAATTATATCGTCATAGTCGTAGAATAGTGACGGATCTGACAAATATTAAACTTTACAGGGCAGCCGTTTCAAATTATTATGTTAGAATTTTTGACATAACTTTTTTAATTCTAAATCTTTAATTATGAAAACTGGCATACAAGTTAAATGTAAGGTTTGTTTTAAGCTGGAGTAAAACAACAAATTATTATTATACAGTTTTCCAGAAAATCACATGCTTCATTTTACTTTGAGTCAACACAGTCACATAGTTGTTCCCAACATTGTTCTTCGGAAAGTTATTGTTCAAAGAATGACGGATGTTACTTTCCAGTTATGTTCTACCGACTTAATGAGTAATATTTTGGCGGATGTGTTACTGTCATATTTTATTTTGACCATCAGGCAAGCAGGTGGTCTGTAGATTAATATCGTAGGTTGGGGTAGGTAGGTATCTTATAAATAAAACACACAATTAGGTCTGGTTCAATCAATATAATAAACATTAAGCTTGAATCAAATAATTATCAACGACATTATTCTTGTATTATATAGAATAAGAAGGCTGTAATGTTGAAGCTATTGGGACCTGATTACTTTTTCTTTGGTAAGTTACTAATCTATAACTTATACACTAATCATTTATTAGCCAAACTACAGTATCACAATATTTTTTAAAAATAATAAGGTAATAACATTAATTAAATGAATAAATTCTTAAAAATTACAACTTCAGAGATCAAAATAGTAACAATTAAGCAACAAGAAATATTAATAAGTAATAAAAAAGTATAAAATAATTCTATTGCAGAATTATTCAGTCAGATTCATGGTTTTCATCAGAAACATTACGCCCATGAGCTAAATTTCTGAAATAATTATGGTATTTGGTAGGTATTATTAAGGAATCGCAAAGACTAATAATATCCTTATATTTATCATTACTGATCGGTATTGGACCCACATAAGCTTTGTGTAAGATTGGAGTATTGTAATTTCTAGTCTCCTTTCGAAGTACAATGGTCATGTAATCATCGGATAAAGTATATTTGTAGCGGATTTTATTGCTCTGAGTCCCATCGACACAAACTTCTTTTATGCCTGTCCAAGTAACTTTGTTGTTAGCTGTATTTTTAACCCAGTTCTTATTTTTAGCTGATCTTTAAAATCAAACACTAACGACTGATTAACGTCTATGACTTCATAAGAATCACCTGTTACTTTAGCCCAACGTACAAGTAATTTCCATTCATCTGGTGTATAAATTATTTTATGCTCGGCAGCCCTTTCTATCACACTGTGGACAGAATCCCCCTCGTTTTGGGTGTGGCCTTTTTCAAAGAATCTATGTGTTATAGTTATATCATATTCTTTAGCTACATGAGCATACATAATAAATACTATGCGATTTCGATTCTGGCCAGCACAATTGTCTGACCAGAATCGAAACTCTTTCACACCCTTCGATACAAACTTCTTTGAAAGTCATAAACGCAACTGGCTACTTCGTTGGCCCCACGTTTGTAACACCTTCATCCACATATAGTAATAACCTTGTTTGCCAACCATATCGTATATGGTGAAATTATAACATGACAGCTTTCGCTTGTAATACAATACACTCATTTGCCCGTGAGGACACGACAAAACCTTCTGAAAATCAAAGGTAGCACAAACCATGCGTCCATTAGAATTAATAGCGTCAATTTTATCATTTTGTTTTAAGGTCCTAGATAGTTTTTTGCTGTTTAAATGGATTGCATACTGTTCTCTAAAGTCGGTAGACGGATTTTGTGTTAGTTTAAAACTGTGGCACTGATCACAAGTATCCTTTTGGGTAGATGGAAACTCAAATTAAAATGACTGTTAACTATATCTCTGTACTGTCTAAGACTAGAAGCTTTATTTGAATAATGATTGAGTTCAGGCCATTCTTTGTATAAATTGAACATCCGAGCGATGCTCAAGTCACCATCTAAATACAGTCTTTTGGACGCTGCTCTATTATAATGAGATTCTACCGGTACAAATGAATTAACATGAGCACAAACCGACTTTACCATTTCATCGTCAACAATCCGATTATGATTTTATGTTTTCCCTCATGTCTTTTTCTATCAAAGTGCTTCCGTCATATTTATCCCAAGCTGTGCGAACTAACCTTTCGCTAATCGAATACGTACTTAAAAACATGGTTTTACAAACTTCTATTTTGGATGAACCCTTTGGCAAAAAATACTTGTAAGTGAATTGATGGTTATGCTTTAAATCTCTTTGAAGACCCTTTTCTTCTTCTGTTTTGTAGTATAATTCGCAACATGCAACCATTGCTTTTCACGATCACCTAATTTCCAAAACTTTTCAAATGCATCCTGTCTTTCTTCGTGAGTCAACATAGTGTAACATATATCTACACGTGCAAGGCCTACCTATAGTTTTTGCTGGAACAATAACGCCCTTTTTGGAGGAGTATTCTTTTCCTTCATTTGTTAAGCATTTTCTTTTAACATCTTTCCAATCATCATAATTTCGGACACGTTTTCTACCTCTACATCGAATAAGAGGCGCTGGAGACGACTGGCATGAAGACACAGCTGTGTTGATTGATTGACAGTTGTTATAGTCTGCACCATCGTGAGTGGGACAAAAAAAATCGTTACATTCTTCACCATGAGTTTCTGCTGGTGATGGCATAGGTGTTTGTCCGTTGTTGTCAATAGCCGGGGTAATCGGTTGAGGGAAAGGTGACAGATCTGATATCAAGGTAGAGGTATTTAAAGGAGTTAAAGCAGAGCCGATATTTAAGGGGGATACGACACAATGCTGATTTTGTGACGGGAGTAAATTTGGTGAGGATGCATTTTGATATACGGGCATAAAAGGATCTTCCAAGAACACAAGTAGGTGTTGGTATGTTCAGGTTCATATTTTCATGTGTTGATTTTATGATTTTGATTGTTCCGTGTACGTCATCTGAAAAGACATCCTCATAAATGTCGTTCATCTCTTCTATTACGTTGCGTGCTCCTGGGGTAATGGCGAATGGCTTTCTGAAAAGGTCAGTATATGTAAAAATATATCGATTATTAATACCACAGATCAACATTTACTAAAAACCGTAACACTATTCACAATAAAAAGATTTGAAAGTATAAAATAATAAAATTCACTCCTTTTTATTTATGCAGCTAACTTATAACTCAGTTAAGATTATTTATTTATAGAAAATATATTAAATATATACAAATAATCATTGTTTTCAATAGAAAAGGTGGAAGTGAATTTAGTTCTAAGAACAAAGTGGGATGGTCAGATACGACCGTTAGATAAAAAGCATTTCCACAGAATGTCGTCGTTTGTGATCACGCGTCACTGTCATGTACAAAGAAAATGTAATATAGTTACATACAACTTGAAAATTCAAATTTTCAAATATAACACAAACTCAACAGAATAATTGTAGTACTATCAGGTAGCAAATATTATTTTATGTAAATTAAATTTTAGTTTGATTTATATTTTCCGTAGAAAACCGACGGATAGTCAGAACCGATGCTTTAATTATTTACTTTGCAAATTGTTTATAAATACAACAATAAAATAATACCAAAATATTAATACATGATTTTTAACACCTGGAGTTCCTGGTATGCAGTCCTCCTCATCAATGCACTCTTCATGAGTAAAATTCGTAATTTGTGCATTTTGCTTGTTTCTTCCACAAGTTTTAACATCAGCTTTGATCGTCCTGTTTTCATTGTGGCACACCTTTTAATATGGTATGTAAAAACTAGGCACGAAATAGCTAATAAACAGGCAAACAAAGATAAACTATTGAAATTGTTTAAGAAAAATCTAATCCGCTGCAACGCGTCGGCAAGTTCGAAGAATAGTGGCGATTGCGCGGATTCGTCGGGAGCAGGAGCGGGCGGCGGAAATCCCGCGCGTCGTACAAAGACAGTATACACAAGCGTCATTTTACTATGAGTGCCTATCAAATCCGTCTGTTTACCGACTGATTAACTTAAAATCAAAATACATTTATTTTTTCTTTAATGTAGTAATAATATTTCGACAATGTATTATCCAAATATGTTAAAAGTGAATTTCGTATTTTTTCAAAACCGACATTATTCTACGATCATGACGATATTAATATAAGTCAGTGACACTATGCACGGAAGCAAGGAAAGCAGGCAATGCAACGCTAGAAAGATTTTTCCACACCAATACCACAAATTTTATGGGTAAAAAAGTTCAAATCCAGGCTGTTATAATTAATGGTAAATTTAAAAAAAATCGAGAGCAATTTTAAGATTATTATCAATATCTTTTAAAATATCCGAACATTTCCAGACTGGACTCGAACGGAATAAGTATGTAAATGTAGGTACAGGGAGACAATATTTTAAAATAGTAAGAGCAATATGGGGGTTTAAGTTATACAATTTATCAACGTGGTTTAAAAACTGATCAAATTTTGTTTTTAAAACAGGTTTAATACTATTGAAAAACAACGGGGCACCTAGCTGAAATAGCGATTCCGTACTGCTAGTTTTTATTCCTGGAGAAATATGATTGAAATTTTGAATTAAAGTGTCTCTGTTAGAATTAGGTAATTTATTGGAAAAAATATTTCACATTTATTGCTATTTGGTTCAAGACCAATATTTTTAAAATTTCGAAAAATATGTAAGATTACTGAGGACGTCATCTGCTTTATCTCCCAGTGTACCGTCGTCCAAGTGCCAGACATTCAGCTTGGATTTCAAATTTGAAATAATGAGTTGAATTCCCTGCTGAACACCGACAGCAAAATCGATAATATAAATAAGTTAGTATTTTGACTGTTACTTTGCCAAACGTAATTATAAATTTCTGAGGTATTGTTAGCCACTTCATTCAGCATCGATAGAATTAAAAGCATTCCTTAGGTCAACCTTCACAAGAACATCTGCATCAGAGTTTGTTAAAAATGTACGCACTGAATGTACCGCCGCCTCACAGCCACCTTTAGTGCCAAAACCTCAACTAGGCTTTGGCACTAGAGGTAGTAGGCTGAAATTTTGTATTGTGCCTGCAAGCTAACTTTGAAGTTAAGCGTCGAAATGTGGAACCAACGGCAATTGGACGGATACCGTTATCCTTTTTTTGAAGGCACATAATCTTTTCCCATATAAGAATGGAATGAAATTTGGATTAACATTACCAGAAAACATAAAATTACATAATTTTGTAATGTCATTAAGAAGTACTCCACCGGCGTCACCGGCAGAAGCGCTTAGAAGATCTTTAAGATTTTGGGGCGTAATTGCGTCAATGCCGCCTAATATAATACATAATTGTTTCTAAAGTGTCTTTTTAGAAATTTGTAATGTTTGCATAGAAGTCTTGGGTGGCAGCAGTAAACTTTGAGAAGGATTGACTGAACGATGCTTCTGACTAAAGCCTTCAAGAGTTTCGACATTACGAAGAGCCAGGATGTCGTCTGAAAATAAAATAGGGGATGCATTTTTTAAGTCGTCATCCATTACTTTCGACTCAACCTCCTTTTTAAAATCAAATTTAGTAGGAGGAATTAATACCAATTTATCGAGATAAATGAGTATTAATTAGGTTATCCAAATTTTGAAAAGATGTCTCTTTTAGTTAAGACGTAATTGATTTATTTATTGTTTTATTAAAATGAAAATGGGAATACGCGAAAGTAAATAAATTTTGCCAACTATTTTCGTTATTAGTGAAACAAGTTTGAATAGTGCATGACAATGTTTTATAGCAAGCTGCATTCTCCCACCTCTAGGAATTCTTTTAACCACTGGTACATTCTTTTAACTACTGGTAATAGTTGTAAATTTGCTCCGAAAAAAGGGAAATATTTGTGTCATTGGAGAAATTACTAATAGAGTTATGAATTTCTACGTTAGGCTGTGAAGCCAAAATACTTTTACTATGGCATCGTTTAAAATGTATATTTAATCTCCTTTTACCTTTAAACAGCCTACCGTCGGTACAATTTTGACACTGATAATATCGCATCAAAAACATAGATGTGTAAAAAATACAACGACGTATTGGTAGACGAAGGGATTGCCGGCTTCGTTGATATAAGGATTTGAACGTGCGTCAAGCTCCATAGTAGATCCAAGAATGTTGCACACTCCTATAGATCCAATGATTTGAGCAACTAAACCAAACGTTTTTGTAGTGAACTATCTACATATATCTATATCTATCATTTTTTTACATTGTATGTTTTTATGAGATTAATGCCCAAATACTCGAACGATACTTAATTTTAAGACGCCGTTAAGTCTCGTGGTGTCACAGTCACTTATAGTGATAGAGACAGCACGAGATTTAACAGTCTTAAAATTGAGTAGCGTTTGAGTATTCGGGCATAACACTAACATATAACTAACTAGGCAATTTATAAACCTATAAACAATACACAATAATTTACACGAGCCACAGACTACCTACTTCTATTTACCTACTTAAATATTACAAACAAAACAAAAGGTTAACATAGAATCTTTAATTGGTTGGAAACTTCACTATATTTAATATATTTATATAAAATTCAAATATATTCATACAATATTTATTATTATAATAAACGTAATTAAACCAAAAACTTAAATTATCATACAGTCCTACACCCCGCGGTATAGTGACAAGAACACTGGCTACGATTCCTCCCTAAATGGCTATACTTAGCCTTTGAGCTAAAAAAGAACCAGCCTTCTTATCACCAGCAGCGATGACCAGTCGCGGATACATTGCCTTTAGGAACTTCACTGCACGTGAACCCACGGACCGATAGTCTCTACAAAAAATGACACAAATGTGTAGTCTTTTTTATAGAATGAGGATGAAAACGAACACATAGTTCACCTGATGGTAAGTGGATGCCATAGTTCATAGACATCTTCATCTATCCTCGATTAAGATTCAAAATTTAAAAAAAAAAATAATTTAAAAAAAATTAAATAAAAAAATTGAGACTAAGACGTAAGACTTCGTTTTCATGAAAAAGGGTCTCCAGTTTTCTCCACTCACGATACGAAACACACAGTCATCTCTTAAGGACTTATTAATGACTTCACTTAATATTTTGATTAAATTTGGTTAATATTAGAACTTTAACCGATGTTTAATCAATTACTTAAGGTTTAAAACTATGTTTCAGGATTTCAAACGGTATGCAGCTTACCTATCGCACACAAGCGTGATGGTAGATACGTATTTTATGATGTCTGGACTTCTTCTGATGAAGAGCTTCAAGCCGGAGACAGGGAGATCGATAAACCCATTTAAAATGTTATTGAAACGATATTTTAGGTATGAAATACTCGTAAATATTACAAGTAAATATATACTATTTGTTGAGGACAGGCTCAGTGAATTTCTGGTCTTGATGCTATTACTTTTCCAAGATTCAACTCTAACCACGCTGCGGCTTTATGGATACAGCAATGTCTATGCTCTTTTAGAATTCATTCATTCATTCATTCAGTTCAGCCTATCAAAGTCCACTGCTAAAAATAGATTGCCTCATAAGTGGGGATTAAAGTTACAGCCTATATACGTCCCACTTTACCACGCTGCCTCAATACGAGTTGGTGAACCTCATATATCTTTGAAACATTTTTTTTAATTTCCCAAACATGCAGGCTTCCTTACGATGTTTCACTTCAACGCCGACCACTTGGTTAATTTGCACTTAAAATTGCAATTAATAATTTCATTGGTGCTTGTGGGGATCGAATATGAGTTGAATTGAGTCGCATACTGTGAAATTTAGAGCAAAAAAAATTACAGCAAATTTTTCTCTATCAAAGGAATATTTGTTATAATTCCCACGCCAGCCAGGCGGATTGATAAACGCCGTTTTTTATTTTTATTGTTATTAGGAAGATAATTCTGCCCATCTCCTGTTTCAGTTACCCTCTGCCACCTCTTACGACTACCACGGGATAATATGGGGTACTGGATTTTCTTACGCACCCACTATATGGCGATAGTTTTTACTTTAACATCACTTTAAAGCCAACAGTAAATCATAGGCCTCTCGGGTATACATGCATGGTATACTCACCAGCCGGACAAGCGGAATGGCTGTTGTTGGTGATGCTACTCCCTATCATCACCATTACAACTCATCACAAGTCCACTGCTGAACTAAGGTCTCCCCCAAAGAAGGCCACAAAATACTCTCCTAAGCCGCCTTCACCCGTCGACTTCCTTTACAATTGCCGGTACGAGGCTACCATTCGAGAACCTTTTTTTCCCATTGGTTGTGGGTTCTTCGAGACTGAAGCAGGGAATAAAATAACGACTCAAAATAATAAAAAACCACCTGCCAAGCGTGGAAACTATGGCAAAATCCTTCATACGAGGAAATCTATGAGGGAGGCCTATGTTCAGCAGTGGACTTTTATAGGCTGTAATGGATGATTCGTTGATCTATGTCAGTCACTCTGATTCTACTGTGGATATTCTTATTACGAAGTCCATTATCAGTATGTAAAGTTTAAGTCGCCAGAACCTTGTCCGTTAATCAAACAGTAGACATAACTACTCCTATACTACCCTATTTCTTTCACACAGGTTTGTGAAATTAAAATGAAGAATTATAAACCCAAGCCCAGCAGATAGCTGATGATAATAGAAAATCAAGGCGTCAAAACTGACACAATATTAAAGATGTTAAAAATTAATTAGCTAAGATACGCATAATAAAATAAAATGATGAATCTTACCTAATTTGAAGAGCACCTTCCGCCCTACCTCAATTGCCGCTAATTGGTGGCTGCCATCATCTACTTCACCTAAGAATGCCTCGTTTAGAGGCGGAACACAGGTCGTATTTACGATGGTGGTGTGTCTTTCCTAGTGTAGTAGTGTTAGTATTAGTGCTGGGATTATTGGTGACGGGGATAATGTACCCAATTGAGGGAGAGCGGAAGGTGCTCTTTAAACTAGGTAAGATACATTATTTTATTTTATTACGCGGATCTTAGGTAATTAATTTTTAACATCTTTAAAATAATGAATTTCCGCAAAATAACTCCCATTTGTGATTTTATAATTCTATTAATTTACTGACACAATAGCCTTTAGATCACATTTTAAATTTTGTTGCAGGCTAATATGGGTTTTTATTGTCACAATTTTAATAACAATCACCGCCTCACCTTACCTTTACGGTGGTCCATTATGGTTTAAATTCGCAAAAGTGGAGCAGGATGCATGCAAAAAAAATTGGTGGGTGGGACTGCTAATGTTGGGCAACTACATCGACTCTTCAAATATTGTAAGTTTATTGATATTGGTGGTATGTGTTTTCAAACTACCTTATTTTTACGAAAAATACTTTAATTCCTAGTGTACGGAGGTATCGTGGTACGTACCGGCCGATTTTCACATGGCTGCAGTTAGTACAATAATGTATTGGCTGTATCTGAAAAACCGTCGCGGTGGTCAGTACTTCTTTGGACTTGTTACAATCGTTTCATTAATACTGCCTGGGCTCAACACGTACTTAAATCAGCTGAGTGCTATAACCGTCTTTGATTTTGAGTGAGTTTTCTTATTTTCATATAATATTTTATAGAAAAGAATGTTTTTTTTATACGCTATAAATTATTTACTAGATAATACTAATTGAATGTGCATTTTTGGAACGAAGTTCCTTATCGGAGGGTACGAATTTGGCGGATTGGGGCTAGGCGAGAAAAAGTGTAAGATTTTTTCCATCACGACCCCTTCTGACGTAGTGTAGACGACCTTGACGGTTATAAGGAAGCCAGATGGAATAATATCCATCTCCCTCGCATTTTTTCTGATCTTACTATGAAATAAATAATACTTTATTTTAAACGACCCTTCATTTTAATAGACGCTAGTAATTCATTTATTTGTATTTATTAATCATTAATATAATACGTTTATCAATAATAATATACTACGAAAGGAACTTCGTTCCAACCGAGTGTTCCACGACACTCACGTATATTTTTTTAATTTACCATCGGTTCTAAAATATTTTTTTCTCGAGAAGAACTAGCGTAAATTGGATAGATATAAATTTTCAATCGTTTATACTAATGGTTTCAATATTTAAGAAACGTTTCATGGTTTTTGTTCTCTTATACCGCCCTGTGCCGGGTGTATTTATATTAGCTATCCAAAACAGAGACAGGAAACAGCGTCAATATATACATGGCTGTGTCACGAAGGGGTTGGCTCAACCGTGATAAGACCACGCTCTCACAGAATATCAGCGTGAAACAGCAGAATAATGCTGCTGTGTTTCGTGTGGTGAGTGTACACAACTGGCGACACTTTTTGTCCGTTACAAGGTTTAGCATCTTAGTACTCAGGGGTGACAACGCGTCTGCATTTTGATTTTGAATCGGGAATAGATGTAGATATCTATGGAACAAAGCATCCACTTAACATTAAGTTTAAATCGAATTCTAAATATTTTTCAAAAGCTTAAAAGTGCGCAATACTTCAGTACAAAAAAGTATAATGACTTTTTGAAGTGAAACTTTTTACGGGAGGGCTTTGAAATTCTGATCCGTAACCGTACTACACTACGTACCGGGTCATTCTGGTCGATCATTCAAATTGCAAATGCATGCCATTACATATTATAAAGTATATAGTAATACAATTACAATAACAAGATCACAAAGGTCTTTCGGTCGAATACTAATCTTATATTAATTTTATTTAAGACAGTTACCAAGGTACATGAATTTATTTTAGAAAGAGTGATCGTATTTGAGTAATAGCGCCATCTACTACATTTTCCACGTACCACCATGAGAATTAATCAATTTTGGTTCGATAAAATGACTTTACTTATAGAATGTAATAGATGGCGCTTTAAAAAAATGAACAAAAAGTAATTTCAATAATTGAAATACAAAAGTTTCGCTTCTATCGTGTGTCTTCACGACACACACTGTTTTTTCCATCTTAATAAACGATTTTTATTTACATTATTTCTTCATTCATACTTCATTTATCGTAAATTTGTTGCTTATTGGTCGTAAATGCGACTGCTGATCATGATGTGTTTCCCGGCTTGAACTGACCCGGGAGGCAGGCCAAAATATGTTATTAGATTTTTCTGTTTAGAAGTTCTCGGTAGCAGACAGTAATCAGGAAGTTGGCAGTGTTTTAACTCACAGCGGTCACACGTAAATGCGGACATGCGCCTGAACTAACTCCGGTAGTGTCGGATTGCTGGCCCATTGAACTATGAAAGTGAGGGAATAGAGAACACACCTGTGTTTGCATATACTCGAGTATTATAATCCTGCCCTGCGCAGATGGCTAGTTTCTATTGAGACTGGCTGCCGTGACCAAAATTCGGTCTGGAGGACATAATTATTATTATCATTGATATTTTAGAGAACCTTTTTTTCTGATGATTTATTCCGTTCTTTTATTTGTTACGTTATTTATAACTTCTATTACAGGACAATTGAAAATAATCGTAAATACATATTGGGCTCACCGATGTATGTACAGAGTCACTTGCGAGCAGTTCCTTACTTCATAGGTCTAATAGCAGGCTACATTCTCTCCGTGTATAAACCAACCAGCTACAGAAACGTACTATCATTGGTATGGTCAAATAATTCAATTACTATTTTTTTTTCTTTTGATTAAGAAAACAAGTCCAAAACTCATGAATATGTGTTTTTGCACAAATTATGATCTAGCCAGTTACTCTTATTATTAAGTCACGCCGTCCACTATATCTATACAACTATACATATTAATAAAATTGAGGTGTCTGTCCGTAATATTGAAATAACTGGCTTCTATTAAATTAAGGGGGTTATGTACATGCTATTAACATAAATATTTTATTACATATACATTTTTACATATACACATACATTTTTAAATATATATGTATAAATGTATATGTAGGTATATCATTATTACATATACATATAAATTTTTAAATTTTTGTCGGTATATCTGTCTGTCTAGGCTAAACTTCAGAATGGCTGAACCCATTGTGATGAAACTTTACGAACAGATAGAGGGCAATCCCGGTGGGATTTAGACTATATTTTATCCGAAAAAATTGACATTAACAGATCCTATCCGGGCGAAGCCGGGCCGGATCGCTAGTGTATAATAAAGCCGTTATAATCAAATTTAGAAGTACTTTAGATAAAATGACCACCTGATAAATCTTGAGACGAGGACGTGGATAAGGGAATTCATGTGTTAAATGGTGAATTTGTAATAAACTGTGATAAGTATAAACGAAGAATAAACTTAAACTAATATCCAGTTTCACACTTCACCGTCCTTATATATGAAGAAGCAGGAATAGTCGATGCCAGTGTGTAAGACTTAAGTGAGAAAACCGCAAAATATCAGGTGAAATCAATTTTTCAGTTGGACAACAGGAATCGGCCTTGTGCTAGTATATCAAGCACTAGACAACGTACTAGCGAATTAAAAAAAATAAGATTAGTCTGACAATTGATGATCAAACACTTATTTTTAATTATATTTACTAATTCTCAGAATTTTTTTTTTTCCAGAAATATTCTATCCTTAGTTTCATTACAATTATGGCGCTATCTGCAACAATACTGGTCATGGGGCCAGCGTATCAATTCCGCGAATACAATGTCATAGAATCTTCATTCTTTGCCGCATTAAATAGACCCATTTGGGCTAGTCTTATGGCGGCGTTTATATTACTGTGCGAATACGGAACTTTACGTAAGTATTTTCTAAAAGTGAATAAGTAAAATAACATCCTACATATGTCACAGTCCTCCTCTCTCTGATAAGTTTATTCCTGGGCGGGTTTCATGGCGAGGAGGAATTAAGTTCCGAATGTTTTTGTTTTTCACGCAAACTGCCTAAACTTGTTGTTCCTAAATATAGGCTCCAAAAAACTTGGGGTTCGTTTATGGGCAGATATATAACTATTTATAACAAGATTCCCCGTAAAAAGCGATTATTTAAGAGATAAGAATGCTTGGACGTAATAAGTTTTCTCTTAGATTTTCAGTATTTGTATATATATATATATACAAATACTGAAATATATATATATATATATATATACACAAAGTTATTTTGTGTCACTTTTTTTCAAATTACATCTTATACATTTTTTCACTGAGTAATTATTATCTAAACCATTAATAATTATTAATATAATTTGTCAACATATCAATTTAACATTCAGTGCTATTGGTCTCTAAAAGAGATATTTTACTCACCTGTAACAATGAATCCATATTTTGATTGGCCAAAGTATTCACTTACCACCAGGTGGACTATGTGCTCGTTTGCTACCCTTATTCAATAAAAAAAGATAGATGGAAGATACTTATGGACAGTGAGTTATTTCATCATGGTCCTTAGGAATGTTTATCTGTAGTTTGTTTAAATTTTATTGATAGTTGCCGTCTCTTACCGACTGATGAATTGTTAGATTGTTTATCGCTGGAATGTTATAAAAACAAGATCGGAACCAAAAAAAATCTAAATCAACAAATTCTAATTGTCTGAATGTACTCTACTTTCTAGCTCACATCACTGACTTCTTAAGCTGGTCGGCATTCGTGCCCCTAAGTAAGCTCTCCTACGGGGTCTACATGTGTCATTTCTTCTTAGTTATGAGGCTAACGTTAGATTTGCGTAGTCCGGCATGGCATGACTTGTTCAAAATTGTAAGTTTATTTTTTTACCTACCTTTACATTATTAGGATTGCATTCCGTAAACATATATGCGAGGATCCTTAATTTGAACTCAGGTGAACATAATATTAATGCAAAAACACAATTTTTTTTTCAAACAATTTATTTTGTGAGAGTCCCCTTGTCTGTTATACTTTCTCATCATAGCCTAACTCTAGTATTACCTGACTATTATTATACTAATACTCTAATGTTTGTTTTACTATAATAATACCGTAATACTACAATATACATACTATTATAATCTTTACATCAGACACGGTTAGATTGAGATAGTATCTTCGTGTCATGCACTTATGATATGATCCAGGGGCTCAGCCATATGAAAACCTGATGCAACATCGGTAACGAGTGAGTCAACAATATAAGTTATGCGGAAGATATGGTGCTGCTGACCACTTCAGTCAGCACCATCAGAAAAATGCAAGATGTCTGCGAAACCTACGCTGTTGCTCATGGCTTAGTGTACAATTGCAAAAAAGCGAGTACATGGTTTTCATATCGGGTAACATACTTCCCGATTTTGTAACCCCCATTAAACAATATAGGTCGCCCCTTATTAGAGCGAAGCAGTTAAAATATCTAGGTCATTTAGTTACGGAGGACCTAAAAGACGACATAGATATGTAAAGAGAGCGCAGGGCGCTGTCGGTTAGGGTAAATATGTTTTCTCACAGATTTGCTCGATGATCTGTTCCTGTTAAGGTTATAGGCTACAAAGCCTAGTGTACCTCCTTTTACTCGATTAGTCTGTGTGTTCAGTATACCCAGAAATCATATAACGCTCTGCGTATACAGTATAACAATGCCTTCAAGGCATTGCTGGGGCTGCCACTGCTGTTTGCGTACTCAGGATTTGACAGTTTCGCAACAATACTGCGTAAAAAAGAAGGCTCACTATTAAGGCGTGTTCGCGGTAGCGGTAACAATGTCCTGCAAGCCATCGTCGACTGTGGGGACTGTCCACTAGTCAAGCACATGTGCCAAATTACTTGTATAAAATTATTTATTAAGTACTAACATACATCTTAAGTCTTTTTGTCACTATCATTAATGGATCACTGTTGTCCGATGAAATTTTTTTTTAAATAAAATCTGCGCACATCACAGCAGTATTTGGAACTGCTTGGTTTGCCAGCATAAATTATTAACTAAATAAATGAGTTTTTGGCCTTTGCCACAAGAATAACGTATTTTTTCCTTTCAGCTCCAAGATTCAATGGGTATTGTCGTGATTTCTTATCTGCTGAGTTTGTCTATAGCGTTGTTCATCGAGTCCCCATTAAACAATTTAGTGGCTCTTGTACTAAAAACTAAGTAAGTTAACTTGTGCTAAGTTATAAATATATTATTAATATTATATAACATTTAAATTAGAGAATCTTTTTGGAAGCTATTTCTTAACTACTTGATAATGATTGACATACTTGATATGTTACTGTAGTAAATACTTTCAACAACTATACTTTTCTTTACAAAAGAAAAAAGTATGGTTACAGCTATTATACGTCCCACTGCCACCTCTTCTCCATTCTCAAAGGATTTTGAAACAGGGTAGACTTTGACTCACTGCTGTAGCGAACTTCACATCGTAATTTATTCCTTTTTAATTTCTGAAGACATTTCTAATACTTTTCTGCAACTCCGAGCAAGTAGTAAATCATCAGTAACTGTAATTAACAATTTCGTTGGTAATGGTTAACAAATTTAATCGTGAGTATTAATATTATGTTCTAGGCCACCAAAACAGAAACAAATTAATACTGACAAAAGCGACACGGCGGCTCTTAAAAGTGATTCATTAAAGAAAAATGGTATTAATAAAGTGGCTACTGTAGAGGAAACTGGATTTGGATCAAAGAAAAATGAAGTAAAAGATAATGCCGCTCTACATTTGCGTGGTGTAGACAACAGTGGATATAATGCAGAAGAGTTTGAAGGATCAAATAAGAATAGAGTTGAATCACAAAATTGTACTACAGAAGAAAAAGTATGGAAAAAGGACTATTAGAAACTTTATTCTATAACGATATTAATACGACCGAAATTGCTGCGAAGACTGGCACTAATAGAATATTACTAAACCTTACTTTACTTTTTAACTTCCATTTTTATTAATTAAAATTGTGAGATTAAAATGAATTCAACTGTAATATTATTTTTAATTTAATACTGGTACACTTTAGACATTTATAGCTGACCTTAAAAATATAACAATACTGCTATTTTTGAGCGTTTCGCTGTCACATGTGGTATCTGCGCTGAAAACAGCTAAAATTAACCCACATAATTTATCATGTTTATAGATTAACGACCCGCTCCGGCTTCACCTGTTAGGTTTATCATCAAAGACCATTTATTTTATCAATTTTTCCATTGACCAAAAAAATGTCTAAGTTTTTGGATTGCTTCCGATTTGTTAATGAAGTTTAATTACAATCACTTCAACAATTGGATTAAAACTATTTTGGTTTACAATTTTACCCAAATAAAGTCTTTTTTTATTTTAAAAAATACTAGCAATGCTATTGACATTACTAATATTCCCTTTAACTACTCCTGGTGAGTGTAAATTGCTTGTGTTAGGAGTGGTTCACGACAGTAGTCGAATGGCGGATTCGCCATTCGACTAGTGCCATTAGGCTAGTGTCGCTTTAGATTATTTCTTTATCTTCCATTTGTTAACATTTTGACGCAAAATGTTTTTTATAAGACTGTGGCGGGTGGAAGGAAAAGGGGAGATCTCCCGCCGGGCAAGGTGTTCAGCCCGGGGAGCGGCCAATGCTCCATGTAGTAGTTCGGAGCTATTGTATATATACTGTTTTTAATTCGGAACTTTGATAGCGCGATTTAGGCTTCGATGTATTTTCGCTTGTGGCGCGACGACAGCGCCGCCACAAGACCTTTTTACGTGAAATTAATAGATCCTAGCATTCCATCTTAGTCCTCGGGAGTGACAACGTATCTGCATTTTTATTCTCAACTAGCTGTTCACCGTGACTTCTCCCGCGTGTAATTTAAGGTTTAAATTTTTTTTGCGCAGAATACTAATTATTTTTCTATAATTAAATTAGCCTAAGTTAATCCTTATAACATCAGCTCTCCGTCAATATCGGTTCAGTCATTTCGGAGATTAGCCGGAACAAACAGACTGACAGACAGACAGATAGACAGACAAAAATTTAAAAAATTGTGTTTTTTGTTATAAGTACCGTATTTACTTTGATATGCATTAAGTAAAAAGCTGTTATTTTGACATTACAAACAGACTCTTCAATTTTATTTATTTGTATGTGTATGTATGTATGTATGTATAGATCGAGATGTGAAGTGATTATAGGCCACAGCGTCCACTTACTATCAGGTGACTTTAAGTTTTAAACTTTTCCCATATATCACTTACTTTTCAAGATAATAGTTAAAAATTAAGTATAAAGTGGTTTATCTATTTCGCATTTTTATAACTACTTGCCCGAAGTCTATCACGCAGAGAAACGCCGAGCATAGCCCTCTCCATAGCTCACTGAGCGACTTTGAGCTTCCTCATACGACCAGCAGTGAAGGATTAGGTCTCAAATCCATATGTCATCACTGGCAACACGCACTGTATCACACAGAGGCATACCTCAAAACTACAATCTAGTTTTGAGGTTTTGAGGTATGCCTGACGAGAAGATGTGTCGTAATCTCCCGAACGCTGCCCAGCCGACTTGCATCCGTCGATTGACCTCTCGGTTGAAGTTGGACTTACCTAGTCGGACTATTTGCCCCAGGTAAATATATTCGTCAACAACTTCGAGATTAGTGCTACCAACAATTACTGGCACAGGTGTGACATGGACGTTAAACATGATTTTTGTTTTGTCCATGTTCATCTTAAGAATAAAGTATCCGTTGGGAGATACTATTGAGGTCATTGAGCATAGTGATTAGGTCCTCCAGCGATTCTGCCATAAGAACTATATCATCGGCAAATCGAAGGTGAGTGATGTACTCGCCATTGACGTTTATACCGTATCCTTTCCAGTCCAGTAGCTTGAAAACGTCTTCCAATGCAGCATTGAAGAGTTTCGGGGATATTACGTCACCCTGTCTTACACCTCTCTGCAGTTAGATAGGTTTCGTACTCTGTTTCTGTACTCGTATAGCCATCGTGGCCCTACTGTACAAACACTTCAGCACTGCGATATACCGACAGTCCACTTGGCACCGCTGAAGGGACTGCACCACCGCCCAAATTTCTGACGGAATCAAAGGCTTTCTCATAGTTCACATACAACAGACATAGTGGCAAATTGTACTTCTCGGACTTCTGTACAATTTGCCGAAGGGTATGTATGTGGTATATGGTGCCTTTTCGGAAACCGGCTTGTTCGGGAGGCTGGAAGTCGCCGAGTCTGCGTGCGAGACGATTCGTAATGACTCTCGAAAACAGCACGTAGACGCGACTCAGAAGCGAAATCGGTCTGTAGTTCTTCAAGAGAGCGTTGTCGCCTTTCTTGAAGAACAAGACCACCGCACTTCTGCTCCACGCCTCCGGAGTAGAACCACCATGGAGGATGGAATTAAAGAACTTATGAAGGACTTTAAGTAACGGTTTTCCACCCTCTTTCAGAAGCTCCGCTGTAATTCCATCCTCGCCTGGGGCCTTGCCGTTTTTAAGGTGCTGGAGAGCCATTCTAGTCTCGTGCAGACTGACATCCGGGATATAACCGGAATAGTGTCGAATAAGACTTGCTCTTGGATCGTTCCACACACTTGCATGTGGTTCCAAAGATGACGTGTACAGCTGCAAATAGAACCTCTCAATCTCACTCAAAATCTCAGGTGTCCCGGAAACGATGCTGTCACATTCGGTCTTCAGCTTTGACAGTTGGCTCTTTCTGGCAGACAGATCTTTGGCAAAGACTTTGGAGCCCTGGTTCCGCTAGGTCGCTTCTTCAATACGAGCTGTATAGAAGTTGCGCAAGTCCCGCCTGCATGCATTTGGAGATCTGTCTGTTCAGTTGCCTGTTTTCTGTCAAATCTGCTGAAGGGAGCAGCTTCCTCTCCCGTCTAACAACCATGAGATTAAGAGTGTGATCGGAAAGTTTTTGTGTTCTTCTGCGATGGGTCTTATAGAACTTAGCTCCGACCGCATGGACAGTTTCCAGCTTGTCATTCATTTCGTCCACTTCATTACAATCTTCTAGGCACTGAGAACGATTTTGTAACTCGAGCTGAAAATTTTCGGGGCTTTTGATTAGAGCACGAGGGGAACGGAGCGTGGACTACATTCGACGTGACCTCTCCCACTTAACGTTTAGGTTCAGTGTGCTTCTCACCATTCGGTGATTGCTGCTAGTTTTCACTCTCGCGATTACTGAGATACCACTAAACAGTTGTCGTCTAGTCGTCATAATGAAGTCAATCTCATTTTTCGTCGAACCAGGTCCACTTTTTGTGGGGCCGCTTTTGGAAGAAAGAGTTCATCATAAAGAGTCCTTCTTTCTCCATAAAGTCAGCCAGCTGCTGGCCACTTGGGTTCCGTTGCCCGAAATTCTAGCCCAGCTCACCGTTCTCTCTTGTGCCTAGTGTTGCGTTGAAGTCTCCCATTAACACCGTATAGTGGGTTTTGGAGGAATGCATGGCTCTAGAGATATCCTCCTACAATTCCTCTACCTCCTCATCGGGATGTGCCGAGTTTGGTGCGTAAACCTGTATTATTTTCAGCGAATACTGTTTGGTGATTCTGAGTATAAGTTACGCAATCCTCATCGACACACTCTCAATCTTTACAACGTTGTTAACGTTGTAAATATTGGGAGCGCAAGAGACTTGTGGACGATTAATCCGACACCTCCTGGGGACAGCTGGTCGCCCTCTTGGTGATAGAACAAGTTGCCGGATTCGAGGATCACCATGTCCTCCCCCTCTCTTTGGACCTTGGAAAATCTTATAATATTCCAGCGCAATTTTGTCTATTTCTTCTTCCAGCTCCGGGATGTTCTCATCAGTCCTCAGAGTGCGTGCGTTATATGTTGCCAGGTCAAGTCGTCGTATGTGGCAAGCGAACCTCCACCGGAGATTCTTAGCACCCCCTGCCCCTCCGTTACCATGGTCGCCACCTTAGCCATGAATAGCGGAGCCGCCGAGGACTGGGGTCCAATTATTTGTGTCGTTGCTTATGGGGGGTATATGGCCATCGTGCCACGCTTGGCGAGCGGGTTGGCAACCGCAGTTTTTTATTGCTCTTTGCTGTTATCAGAAAGATGCTGCTGTCCATCTTCTGCCTCAGTTTCCCTCTATCGTCTCTTACGTGGGATTCAAGCCAAGACGGCAGGGATCTTTACAAGTTTTTCCCGAACATCGCAGAGCGTCTAATCTTTAGGTGGATCGAGCCCGATTATGCAGTATCGCAGATTCTGGTTGGTCACGGGTGATTCAACGAGCGTCTCTTGAAATTCAACCTAAGGAACTCTGGTTTATGCCCCTGTGGCTCAGCACTGGAAAGTCGTGACCATGTTCTCTGGGATTGTGATCTGTATGTCGAAGAGAGGAACGCATTATTGGACAGCCTACTAAGAACAGAAATAGGACCAGTATACTTCCGGGACTTAGTATGCTGCGAATCAAACTTTAAGGAATTAAGGAGATTTGCGCATGCATGGCATCACAAAAGGAAACAATATGACGACTGAACAATACGACCAGATAGCTGTTAACGCGAAGTATCGTCGCTGTGGAGTCACGCCCCAGAAGGGAGAGAAGGGAAATGTAGAGAAAAGGGACGGATCAGAGAGATTTGTAGGGAGTCAAGCAAACGCACATGGGAAAGAGCCCAGAGCAAGTACCGTGTGCATCTCCCGTGATTCGGTCCGTATGCCGCAAGGCGGGTAGGACCATGGGATGGTGGAGGGAATGTCGCCTCTTACGACACCCACTGAAAGATATGGGGTAGTGGGTATTCTCAACCGCCACTACACGGGGTCATCTTCATGTTCAGAATCATCTTCATCATCGTCATGTTCAGAATGGCCGAATCTATTGCGATGAAACATCACGAACAAAAAAAAAACAATCCTAGGAGTGATATAAGCTACATTTTTATCGAAATAAATAATTTGAGAAATTGAAAACCTGATAAAATAAAATGCTCTCTTATTATTATCTTAAATCTAAATTACACCACCTTAGTATACCCTACTCAGGCAAAGCCCGGGCGTGATATGCAACATTGAATTATCAAAAAGACTTCTGCAATGAATTTATTTATAGTTTCTATTGTGTCACAGTTTACGTAATATAAAGAAAAATTACCTACTCCGTTAAACTTCATAAACGATAAAATCACGTATACAAAAAATCCAAGTCACGTAATAAAAAGTGCTTTATTGCACGGAAATGATGTATTCATAGCTGGCGTTGAGTGCATATATTAAAAATATCCTGTCTTTTGTGTTCGTGCGGTTAACTTTTAAGGTTTCCATGCGAGAGAAAGAACAATATGAAAAATGTATGCATCTAATGCTTACTTGTTAAAGAGTTGAGTTGAGTTAAATTTCGAAGTGAAGGACGGCCCGCACTAGATAAAGTAACGACCAAGTAAGAAATGCAGAATCTGTTGGATGCAGGTGGCTCAGGTCCTCTGGTCTCAGGCTTTGTGGCATTTCTTGGGGGAGGCCTATGTTCAGCAGTGGACTTGTTATAGACTATAGTGATGATGATGATTATGTTGACGAGTTTTTTGATCTAAGACAAGGTAACTGTTGTAGGTCGGATTTTGACTAAGAATCCAACCTATAACGGTTCCATCCATTGGGTGACGTAAGAAGCGAAAAAAGGAGACTGAAGTAGGTTACTTCGGCAGGATCTTCTTGAAAGTAACTCAATGATAGCTATTTTGTATGCGGGATTAGTAAGATGCCGATGAAGATGAGAAATGGATATATTCTTCCTCACACTCAGTAAGTATAAAGTCATCCAAATGTGCTAAGCTTCTTCTGAGATGTCTGCAGATGTAGTACGTCGAGTTTTTATAATAGAATAATGGTGACAAACGAGGACATGCCACCTGGTACTAAGTGGATGTTATGGCTCATAAATACCTCTATCCATCTTCGATTAATAATTATAATGTGGGTGCGTTGTCACCTAGATGGAATGCCTTATTACCAGTAAAAACGTCTCCGGTTTTCTATAGCCACCATACAAGCACACAGCACACAGCAGCATTAAGCTGATTTGTATGCTGGTAATCTGTGAGAGCGTGATTCAAATCAGCGTGGGTCAAACCTATTCATTCGTGCTGCATCCATATTATAGAAGCAGCGTGACTCTATCACGATAATAACGAATGCTTGTAGTCGCTGCCTGGAGTAGTGTTAACTATGGCGTTCTCGTAATGTTTCTTTCTCCAATCGCCGGCGCACACTTTTATACCCAATAAAAGAAATGTAGAATATTATCAGGGTAGGTCAAACGAGTACATGCAAACATTCCCCTTCTACAATGCTAAAATAGAACTCGTGATTAATAATGTATCCAAAGAAGAAAAAGCTTTATAACATTGAATATAAGGTTGCGTCCTCCTTGCATCAATAAGTTATAGCCTTGTTAGTTCTTACGCCCACACATTTTATTGACTTAAAAGTCACACAGTCTTTACATCTGAATGATTAGGGTCCCCAACAAATCATTCATAAGTAAATACTAATTTGCTATACATCGTTGTAATTTATATTAGAATTCCAACTTGGGAAATCTTCTTGCGCAAAATTCATGCAAAACGCGATTGTCTGAACAACAGTGTGAAAAAACTGCGATTGCCAACCCGTCTGCCAAGCGTGCCAACTATGGAAAATATCGAGCCTACGAGGCAGTCTATGGGGGCTTATGATATGCAGTGGACTTTGGATAGGCTGTAACGATGATGTTGAACACGTATAATAAAAGCAGAGTTTGAAATATATCGAAATTTTCAATAACGGCTCTGCTAACTGAATCAAGTTACGGATTAGTCTACCTATTACAGATACAGTTAACTAATTTATATTCCCAGAAAATTTGATAGTTTGTCATCAATACGACACGTGTTTCGCCTCTAAACGGGGCATAATGGAGTAAAATAGACATATTTGTTTTTAAAATCACGCGAATTATTTTTACAAAAATTTTAATTTTAATACATTGGATTTCCGCAAAGTAACGCCCGATTTTATTAATTACCTTTGATTAATTACATCTGTATAATCACAGCACCACCCATATCAACATTTTATTACTACACTAGGGATCCGCCACGGCTTAGCACGGCTAATTTCTGGATCACGACAACAGCCCCACCTACTGGGTCCAATTATGAATCTTAACCATCCAAAGATCCACTCAAACACACAAAAAAAATCATCAATATCTGTCAAGCCATTTTTGAGTTTCTGCGAGACTAACACACGACAACGGATTTTTATAATACACTAGCTGGTTACCTGGCGCGTTGTAGCCGCAGAAGAAATAATTGTGCAAATATCATTTTAAATTTGAAAGAGTTATATTGTTTAATTAGGAATGATAATACATTTATTGAAATTTAATAATATATAATTTTCAAATAAATTTGTCGGCACGATACGCCGCCTAGATACTGTAAGATAATTGTACTATGCTTATAACCTTCGCGCAAATGAAAGCAATAAGTTGACAAAGTTTTACCGCAATCTAACGAACGGTATAGCAGCGCATACAATACGAACATATAAACGTTATTTTTATATATATTAGAGAAAGAAGATAATACGTGAAAAGTATGATAACTGCTATGTCCACAAAAAATAAATATACATCATAAAAAAGTATAATATGACAAATAAATTAGATTAACTAAATGGTATAATATTCTGTCACACAATTTTAAAATGGTGTTCATAATGCGGGTTATGTATAATAATATTTAAAAGCAAGCTGTGTAGTGCCAGGACAAACAATTATTGTTTATTGGCACAAAAATTATATTGTCCGACATCGCACATCGCATCAACGATTTTATACCTGGTAGAGCCATGCTGCAGCTATATTATGGTTGCAGTACCAATGGTTCGGCCCGACCGGGGTGGGATCACGCTCTCACAGAATACCAACGTAAAATAGATTCCATTATTTTGAGAAGAAGGAGGAGCGGACGGCTTTTTAGGGATTGGGTGGACCAGCTGTCTTCTCTAATTTGTACCCTGGTAGGTCTATGAGAGATATAGTATCAGCCTTGCGACACTTAAACGTCTCGGTTAAAGAGAAAGGTTGGTTGTCCTCCTTCGTCCCCTGCATACGCGGGGTACGAAGGAGGCACCACGCTCAGGAAGAGTAGGGCAGGGCGTGGCGCTCAGCGAGGGTTCTCCGTCACCAGGGGTGTTGGTACCTCTAGGTAGTTTTGATTCCGCTACCATTCTGGTATTCTGCGAGGTCGTGGTATTACCCTGGTTCGCCGGCCCATCCGTGCGACATCAAAAGCTGCCGCGTGGCTCTACCACTGTTAAAACGTAACCATGGAACAAATTCTATTTATTTTTTCTCGCCATCATAAATAAAACATCATAAATAAACAACCGATACACAAAATGAATTATTTTCTGTATGAGACAAGTCCAGTCTTAACGAATAAACCAAACACAATAACTGCCTTCCACCGGGCTCTTTTTGCGCGAATACTTTCTAATACTTTCACGTTTTTGTTAATGCCAAACTCCTCTAGACACCTGATCGCGAGGAAAAACGTCGCTTAAAGGCAGATAATTGACCATAAGTATGCCCGCATGCGGCGACACGGCATAAACCGGTAATTGAAGGAGCGATATTTACCGGTAATTAATCGAAATTAACCGCTTTTTTAAACCGGTTCCGAGCTGTATGCAACATTGAATTATCAAAAAGACTGCAATGAATACCCATTATTTATAGTTTCTATTGTGTCACAGTTTACGTAATATAAAGAAAATTACCTACTCCGTTAAACTTCATAAACGATAAAATCACGTATACAAAAATCCAAGTCACGTAATAAAAAGTGCTATTGCACACGAAATGATGTATTCATAGCTGGCGTTGAGTGCATATATTAAAAATATCCTGTTTTGTGTTCGTGCGGTTAACTTTAAGGTTTCCATGCGAGAAAGAACAATATGAAAAATGTACAACTTTTTAAATATGTATGCATCTAATGCTTACTTGTTAAAGAGTTGAGTTGAGTTTCCAGTGAAGGACGGCCCGCACTAGATTAAGTAACGACCAAGTAAATGCAGAATCTGTTGGATGCAGGTGGCTCAGGTCCTCTGATCTCAGGCTTTGTGGCATTTCTTGGGGAGGCCTATGTTCAGCAGTGGACTTGTTATAGACTATAGTGATGATGATGATTATGTTGACGAGTTTTTGATCTAAGATGTTTATAACACCTATAACGGTTCCATCCATTGGGTGACGTAAGAAGCGAAAAAGGAGACTGAAGTAGGTTACTTCGGCAGGATCTTCTTGAAAGTAACTCAATGATAGCTATTTTGTATGCGGGATTAGTAAGATCCGATGAAAATGAGAAATGGATATATTCTTCCTCACACTCAGTAAGTATAAAGTCATCCAAATGTGCTAAGCTTCTTCTGAGATGTCCGCAGATGTAGTACGTCGAGTTTTATAATAGAATAATGGTGACAAACGAGGACATGCCACCTGGTACTAAGTGGATGTTATGGCTCATAAATATCTCTATCCATCTTCGATTAATAATTATAATGTGGGTGCGTTGTCACCTAGATGGAATGCCTTATTACCAGTAAAAAGGTCTCCGGTTTCTATAGCCACCATACAAGCACACAGCACACAGCAGCATTAAGCTGATTTGTATGCTGGTAATCTGTGAGAGCGTGATTCAAATCAGCGTGGGTCAAACCTATTCATTCGTGCTGCATCCATATTATAGAAGCAGCGTGACTCTATCACGATAATAACGAATGCTTGTAGTCGCTGCCTGGAGTAGTGTTAACTATGGCGTTCTCGTAATGTTTCTTTCTCCAATCGCCGGCGCACACTTTTATACCCAATAAAAGAAATGTAGAATATTATCAGGGTAGGTCAAACGAGTACATGCAAACATTCCCCTTCTACAATGCTAAAATAGAACTCGTGATTAATAATGTATCCAAAGAAGAAAAAGCTTTATAACATTGAATATAAGGTTGCGTCCTCCTTGCATCAATAAGTTATAGCCTTGTTAGTTCTTACGCCCACACATTTTATTGACTTAAAAGTCACACAGTCTTTACATCTGAATGATTAGGGTCCCCAACAAATCATTCATAAGTAAATACTAATTTGCTATACATCGTTGTAATTTATATTAGAATTCCAACTTGGGAAATCTTCTTGCAAAATTCATGCAAAACGCGATTGTCTGAACAACAGTGTGAAAAACTGCGATTGCCAACCCGTCTGCCAAGCGTGCCAACTATGGAAAATATCGAGCCTACGAGGCAGTCTATGGGGCTTATGATATGCAGTGGACTTTGGATAAGCTGTAACGATGATGTTGAACACGTATAATAAAAGCAGAGTTTGAAATATATCGAAATTTTCAATAACGGCTCTGCTAACTGAATCAAGTTACGGATTAGTCTACCTATTACAGATACAGTTAACTAATTTATATTCCCAGAAAATTTGACAGTTTGTCATCAATACGACACGTGTTTCGCCTCTAAACGGGGCATAATGGAGTAAAATAGACATATTTGTTTTTAAAATCACGCGAATTATTTTTACAAAAATTTTAATTTTATACATTGATTTCCGCAAAGTAACGCCCGATTTTATTAATTACCTTTGATTAATTACATCTGTATAATCACAGCACCACCCATATCAACATTTTATTACTACACTAGGGATCCGCCACGGCTTCGCACGGCTAATTTCTGGATCTCGACAACAGCCCCACCTACGAGGTCCAATTATGATTCTTAACCATCCAAAGATCCACTCAAACACACAAAAAATCATCAATATCTGTCAAGCCATTTTCAAGTTTTGCGAGACTAACGCACGACAATTGATTTTTATATTACACTAGCTGGTTACCCGGCGCGTTGTAGCCGCAGAAGAAATAATTGTGCAAATATCATTTTAAATTTGAAAGAGTTATATTGTTTAATTAGGAACGATAATATATTTATTGAAATTGAATAATATATAACTTTCAAATAAATTTGTCGGTACGATACGCGCGCCACCTAGATACTGTAAGAGTGTAAGATAATTGTACTATGCTTATAACCTTCGCGCAAATGAAAGCAATAAGTTGACAAAGTTTTACCGCAATCTAACGAACGGTATAGCAGCGCATACAATACGAACATATAAACGTTATTTTTATATATATTAGAGAAAGAAGATAATACGTGAAAAATATGATAACTGCTATGTCCACAAAAAATAAATATACATCATAAAAAAGTATAATATGACAAATAAATTAGATTAACTAAATGGTATAATATTCTGTCACACAATTTTAAAATGGTGTTCATAATGCGGGTTATGTATAATAATATTTAAAAGCAAACTGTGCAGTGCCAGGACAAACAATTACTGTTTATTGCCACAAAAATTATATTGTCCGACATCGCACATCGCATCAACGATTTTATACCTGGTAGAGCCATGCTGCAGCTATATTATGGTTGCAGTACCAATGGTTCGGCCCAACCGGGGTGGGATCACGCTCTCACAGAATACCAACGTAAAATAGTAGCTTAATGCTGCTGTGTTTCGTATAGTGAGTGTAGAGAACCGGAGACCCTTTTTACTGGAAATGAGGCATTTCGTCTTAGTCCTCAGGGGTGACAAAGCATCTGCATTTTGATTCTTAATGGAGCATAAATGTAGATGTCTATTGACCACAGCATCCACTTACCATCAGGTGGACTGTGTGTTCGTTTGTCAGCCTATTCTATAAAAAAATCAAATTCAAAACTCGCGACACTATCCAAAATCTGGATGATTGGCGGTCCACCACTATGCGATTAACCAGATGTTTTCTTCCTCACACAACTTCTTTATGGAATCGGCTACTATCAAGGATTTTTCCGGACTGATACAACTTAAAGACCTTCAAAAAAAGAGGTTACTCTTTTTAAAAGGCCGGCAACGCGCTTGCTATTCCTCTGGTATAGTTGTTCATGGGCGGCGGTAGTCACTTATCGTTCAGGTAAGCCGCATGCTCGTTTGCCTCTGCCTTGAAATAAATAAAAAAGTAGTACTACTATGAAATATAGTAGTAGTACTATATTTCAGCAAAACGACTGTTCATAAAGGTTAGTGTATTAAATTGCCGTTCATTATTAGAAACGCGCTTAATTCCGACGGCGTCACGAGACTGCCTCATTGCGGGAAAATTCATTTATATGTTAATGCGATAGACAAATAACCACGCAAATGCAGTCACGTTTAGTGATGTATTGAGACAAATTAGAGTTTTTAGTAAAAACTAGATGATCTATTTTACATAGCTCGTTAAAGATGACAGATGCCGGTTTTAACACCGTATGTGTGTGTGTGTGTGTGTGTGTGCCAGACGTGAATAATAATGTTCTCCAGACCGAATTTCGGTCACGGCGGCCAGTCTTAACGAAGACTAGCCATCTCTGCGCAGGACGGGATTACAGTGCCCGAGTTTATGCTTAGGCACTCACACAGGTGCACTCTCTATTCCCTCACTCTCATATTCTGATGCGACGGAAATCCGATACGACCGGAGAGGGATCAGGCGCAAGAAAAACGGCTTTAACTGTAATACCGCCAACCTCCTCACTCCGGGCTGCTACTGAGAATGTCTTGTCAGATATACCCAATAACTGATATTGACCCAACCCGGGTTTTGAAACCGGGACCTCAAGATCATCGGTCGCATTTGTGGATGTCTGTTACTGCGATCGATGCTTCGTCTGCCAATCGGCACGATTATGTCAAATCTGGCCTACAACGCAAGAAATCTTTCTCCAGCGTTTTGTATACTATGGCAGGCTGATGATAAAGAAGAATAAAATGACTTGATTTCAACAAGTATTATGGACTTTCAATAACACTTATTGAAATCTGTATTTAATATAAAATAAAGATTTAAAAATATGTTTATATTTTGTCATCAGTAAAAAGTATTTTTTTAGAGAATAAAAATGACAAACGAGAACACACTCACAGAGAACTCAGAGAGCAAGTGGATGTGTGCCTGTGGCCCATAGACATCTACATCTATCGTCGATTAGGCATCAAAATGCAGGTCACCCCTCACCCCTGACGACAAAAAAAAATTAATGCCTCGTTTCCAGTAAATGGGGACTTGGTTCTGTAGACTCACTATACGAAACACAGTAACATTTAGCTGCTATTTTACACTGGTATTCTGTAAGCGCGTTGTCTTTCCCCGGTAAAAGCTTGTTACAAACATAATATAACTGCTGCGTAGCTTTACGACGCATATAAAGTTAAAGTGAAAGTTACAGCCTTTATACGTCCCACTACTGCGCACAGGCCTCCTCTCATTTCTAAGAGGATTTTAGGGCAATGTCCGCCGCACTGTCCCAATGCGTGTTGACGAACTAAACATGTCTCCGAAATTTTTTATTGTTTCTCAGACATGCAGGTTTCCTCACGTTGTTTTACTTCACCGCCGAGCGCGTGGTAAATCAGCACTTTAAGTTGCAATTAACAATTTCATTGGTGCCGGCGGGGATCGTACCCGGGTTGCTCAAGTACTGTGAAATTTACAGCAAGCGTATATAGTTATTCGTAATTGTATGACAAATAAGAAACAGCGAGGTTGTATAATTTTACTAAACATTTTTACTAAATAAACATTATTAATTTTGATTTTCGATTTAAGTTAGTATATTGTTGTGTGTTTGTATGTCGTCAACTGGTTTTAGAAAAATAATATGTTTCTTTCTTTTTTCAAGTATGGTTGAAGTCCCATCACTAAACACTAACAGAAGTTACGTTCACTGCATAATGAGGAAGACAAAAGGTAAATACAAAGATTTAAAATGAGAATCTGAAATATGTTGTTCTTATGCAAATTAAAGCATTTAATATCGCACTAAAAAATTAATTTAACAATACAAATGTCAGACTTAATTTCAAAGAAGAAAAAATTATTATTATGTAAAAATTATATACTTCGAAAATTCTGAGAGTACAAGGATTGAATTTTTATTCTTATTACTAGCTGTGCCCGCAGCGTAGCTCGCGTATATAAGCTTTTTACGTGGTAGAGCCATTCTGCAGCTACATTAATAGTATAGTTGTAGCACGAATGGGTCGGCTCGACCGGTGAAGGACCACGCTCTCACAGAATACCAGCGTAAAATAGCAGCTTAATGCTGCTCTGTTTCGTATGGTGAGTGTAGAGAATCGGAGACCCTTTTTACTGAAAAAGAGGCGTTCTATCTTAGTCCTCACGGCTGACAACGCATCTGCATTTAAATTCGCAAACGAAGATAGATGTAGATGTAAAGGGCCACAGGAACCACTTATCATCAGGTGGACTGTGTGCTCGTTTGTCACCCTTATTCTATAAAAAAAAATAGGTTTTACTTTAAGAATTTGACGTATAGGTAAGAGAATATTAAACGATTTATATCATTACTGTATTATTGATATCTTTAGTGGTAACAAAATAAAACGTTATCCTCAAAGTTCTAAGTCGCTTATTATAGAGCTTCTGTGTAAACGACGTTAGAATTAGACTTAGCTGGGGCGTACATAAAAAGGTTACGGAGGCTACTAACGCGGGAAAAAGCAACATAGAGTTGGCCATGTGCAAAACAGTCAGTACTGAGGTCCACTCCTATAACGCGTAAAGTTTGACCTTGCGCTTTATTTACGGTCATCGCATAACACACGCTGACTGGGAACTGAACACGCTTAAAACTGAAAGGAAAGTTATTTGGTATAAGAGGGATTCTGGGTATAAAAAAATATAATATTTGTTACTTTTAGTCGGGTTCCGTTACATAGCTTAGGTGGACATAAATTTCTTCAGTGAGTCTCAATACGATTCAACGCCATCTATTACGTTCCTTGTGAGAAAACATCCCTTTTTAAATTTAAGGAAAACATCTTTTTTTTTGTTTACTGTGTTTTAAGTATAAATATAATATTATAGAACGTTTTTTTACACACAAATATTTTTATTACTATTTCTGAGATTTTATGGCGCCATTGAACAAATTCGAACCTACATTTCAAAATAATAATCATAACTTTCGATAGAATTAACCAATTTTAATAAAACAAACATTAAATGTAACTCGAAGATACGCTTCATGATTAACTTAACGATTTCTTTGAAAAAAAGATGTTTACTTTAGACGTGATGCGTTCATAAACAAACAGACAGACAGACAGACAGACAGACAATAATTCTAAGAATTATAAAATGTACATATTTAATTATTTTCAATCCCATAGTGATTTTAGTCACAAATATACTATACAATGTACAGAAACGTGGTATTATACGTGGTAGAGCCATGCTGCAGCTATATTAATAGTATAGTTGTAGCACGAATGGGTCGGCTCGACCGGGGAAGGATCACGCTCTCACAGAATACCAGCGTAAAATAGCAGCTTAATGCTGCTGTGTTTCGTATGATGAGTGTAGAAAACCGGAGACCCTTTTTACTGGAAAAGAGGCATTCCATCTTAGTCCTCACGGCTGACAACGCATCTGCATTTTAATTCGCAAACGAAGATAGATGTAGATGTCTATGGGCCACAGCAACCACTTACCATCAGGTGGACTGTGTGCTCGTTTGTCACCCTAATTCTATATAAAAGAAAAAAAACAGACAGCATGTTTTTATTATATGTATAGATTTAAAGAGAGATGGCGCTGTTAACATCAATTCTAAAAAAAAGGCAGCGAGTAATATAAAGATTAGCAGCAAATATGTCTACATGAAAAACCACACCCTACTTTTTGTATTACATTTGCACAACACCACCATCTATCGACAAAATTGGTTAACTATTGTACTTTAGATTTAGTTAATAAGGTTAATATATTTTTGTATATATTTATTACGTTCATTAATACTTTTGTTTACTGTGTTTTAGATATAATTATATCATTATAGAACATTATTTTACATCATTTAATTATAATTTATGATATAGTTTAAAATTCACTTAATGACTCAACCAACGGCACCATTGAACAAATTCGTACCTATACTTCGTACCCATTCTTTAGAATATTTATCATAACTTTTGATGCAATGAACTGATTTTAATAAAATAAAGATTATATGTAACACGAAGATACACTTTATAATTTCCTTAACGATTCTTATGATATAAATTAGTACTTTATACGTGATACGTTAACAAACAAACAGACAGACAGACAGAAAATTCTAAAAATGGTAGAAATGTATATCATTACTTATTTTTAGTTCCTCTCAATCACTTTTATTACAAAATATAAAATGTACAGACGTCTGCTATTTACATTTTTATTATATGTATAGATTGGCCAGTATAACTACTTTAAACACAAATAATGTAATTGAATTATTAGTTATCTTAAAGAGTTAACTTATAGAGAAAAAATTGTTATTTTATTCTATCCATTCCCCATTACAGCCTATAACATTCCACTGCTGAACAAAGGCCTCCTCCATAGATTGCTTCATAGGAGTGGTATTAACATAGTAGTTAGGCATAGCAAGCGGGTTGGTAACCGCATTTTTTTTATAATTTCAGTTGGTAATAGGAAAATGCTGCTGCCCATCTCTTGTTTTAGTTTCCCTCTGTCTGCTCTTACGACACCCCTGGACGATATGAGGTAGTGGATATTCTTATACTACCACGACGCGGTCTTATTTATTCTCTTGTTATTAAAACACAAAGATAATATATTATTATATTAACTCATGACAAATTCTCTAATATTATGTGATCACCATAAATACAGCAATCGCTCCCATCGCAGCGATCAACTTTTGCAAGAAATTGATCGATTTTAGTTCACCACAAACACCAATATTACTGCTCTACCTCCCAGTTTACAGTCGTCCAGGTACCAGACATTCAGCTTTGATTTCAAATTTGAAATAATGGGTTGATTTTCCCAAACTGAAAAGAGCTGGAGCTAATGGGTTACTCTGCTGAACACCGACAGCAGAATCGATAATATGGTTTTCGTAAAACAAGTTAGTATTTGGACTGTAACATCGCCAAACATAATGATAAATTTCAGGGGTATTGTTAGCCACTTCTTTCAGCAGGGTTACCCTATCGTTAGGATTAAAAGTATTCCTTAGGTCAACCTTAACAAGAACATCTGCATCAGAGTTTGTTAAAAATGTACGCATTGAATGTACCACCGCCTCACTGCCACCTCTAGTGCCAAAGCCTAGTTGAGTAGGCTGAAATGTTAATATTAGTGTATAGATTATGTGCCTACAAGCTAATTTTGAAGTTAAACGTCGCAATGTGGAACCAACGGTACGTAATCTTGTCTCATATAAGAATGGAATGAAATTAGGATTAACATTACCAGAAAGCATACAATTGCATAAATTTGTAATGTCATTAAGAAGTACTCCGCCAGCGTCACCGGCAGACGCGCTTACAAGATTTTTAAGATGTTGAGGCGTAATTCCGTCAATGCCGCCAGCAGAGCCATTCGAAAATGACATAATTCCTTCTAAAGTATATTTTTAACAAATTAAAGGTTGCATTGGAAGAAGTATTGGGAGACAGCGGCAAATTCTAAGAAGGATTGACTGAAGAATGCTTCTAACGAAGGTCTTCAAGAGTTTCGACATTACGAGGAGCCAGGATGTCGTCTCAGAATAAAATATGGGATGCATTTTTTAAGTCGCAAACCATTACTTCCGACCATTTCAACTCAACTACTTTTTTAAATCAAATCTAAGTTTTGAAACGATGTCTCTTTTAGTTGAGACGTAATAGATTTATTTTTGTTTTATCAAAATGAAAATGATTATTAAAATGTGAAAATGATTCATTAAAAAAATGTAAACAGATCTCTACATTTTTTAATGAATCATTTTCATTTTCAATTAGGAATTTTATATAGGTAACTAACAGGTAGTAAAATTAGGTAATAGGCTAACTGCACTAAAAAAAATTGCGTATTTGTTTTAGAGATCGCCGGCTAAAATGACATTTGTACAATAGTATGCGCGTGTAATATATCTTCTGTCTTAATTTCATATGCAAAGTTTTTCACATACTAGGTAACAAATCCGTAATATATGAGCTACCGGCATACAAGTAATATTTAATGCAAAATGTGGTCAAATTTTTGCTATTTTTATTAAGGAGTGTGAACGCTCTGGACGAGCGCGCGTTTCTCATTATTAGAATGATGAATGCAAATGCGTTGTCATCCCTGAGGACAAAGATGGAAAGCCTCGTAAGTCACAGCATTAAGCTACTACTTCACACTGGTATTCTAAGAGAGCGTGGTCCTTACCGGTCGAGCCCATTCCCATTCATGCTACAACCATAATATAGCTGCAGCATGGCCCCAACATTGTGAAAATTATTCTATTCTATTTATGGATATGGAGGACATTCATGTCATACAGTACTCAAAAGTCTTTATATTACATAACTTCACATTGACGTGGAATGTGCTGTAACCAGCATCTTTCCCTAAAACAAAATCATTTTCAGTCTAAATAAAAGCATTATTCACTATAAATTAAATATTATAACAATGCTCCCAAGCCTATATTCCATTTTGGTGAAAATTTTATGTTGTAGATATTCTTTGGTTTTGGACAACGGCTCAGCAGAAATATTTTTCTTTATAAATGAGTATTATGTCTGAAATCAAAAAATAAATTGCAATGAATTAATCTATACAAATAAACAAAATTGAAGTGTCTGTTTGTAATGTCAAAATAACAGCTTTTACTAAATACACATAAAGGATTTACGATACTTATAACAAAAACAGAATTTTTAAAATTTTTGTCTGTCTGTCTGTCTGTTTGTTCCGGCTAATCTCCGAAATGGCTGGACCGATTTTGACGAGACTTTCACTGGCAGGCAGCTGATGTTATAAGGAGTAACTTAGGCTACATATATTTTGGAAAAATAATTAGGCTTCCGCGCAAAAAAAATTAAAACCTATGAAATCCAATAGTAGTAAATTAAAAGTGAAGTCGCGGGGAACAGCTAGTATAAAATATAACTAATAATTCAGAAACTTTGACCCATACATTTTCCGAATAAATTAACTTCTCTACCAAGAAACATGTCAAATATTTCACCTCATTCCTAATGAGGTCTAGTAATCTTATGCTTACCAGATGTCGCTAGTTAAGACTGAGGTGATTTTAAAGTTGGAAAAATTTACTATATATTGAGGTGATGTGTCTTTCCTAGTGTAGTGGTGGTGTGAGTAGTGGTGCTGGGATTAGTGGTGACGGGAATTGAGGGAGGGCGGGAGATGCTCTTCAAACTAGGTACGACACAACATTTTATTTTATTGAGCGGATATTGGCAAAGTAAATTTTTCCAACTTTAATATAATGGATTTCCGCAAAGTAACGCCTGATTCTATTAATGAGGTGATTTTATTTATCACGGAAATGGTCACATAGTGTCATCATCATTGAAATGTTGCGTTTTAAATAAAAGTTTTTTTGGTTTCTAGTGTATGTATTATACGCAAAAATTGCCTTATTACTTTATTCTTTAATTTTTTACACATTTACAACTTTTTTTAATTCTTCTACTTTGAGGAATATCCATTGTTTTGTTTGTTTATTTCTTATCTAATTAATATAAAATGTAACGAATATTCAGAAATAAACATTAATCTCTACACTTTTTAAACAACCAACAAATTAACTTCCCCGCCTTGGAATCTGTCAAATATTAGACCTCATTCCAAAGTTCCGCTGCCGCCCTGATGACAGAAAAAGTCGTGGAATATTATTGCGACAATGCAAAGAGAGGAATGGGGACTGTATCGAAAACGAATAAAGTTAAAAGTAAACAAAGTTTAAAGTTTTTTTTTTATATATATAAACTTCATATACACCGAATGGTATACACAGTGAACTTAATGCCTGAGGCATTATCTTTCCGTCAACCCTAGCCCTAATAGCGCAGGCGCGAAGTGCTCTACGCAATACGGGTTCGAACCTCGTCAGTACCAATGAAATTGTTAATTGCAATTTTAAGTGCTGATTAACCATGTACTCGGCAGTGAATGAAAATATCCTGAGGCAATCTGTATATCCAAAAAATTTAAAGAAAAAATTTCAAGGACACGTGAATTCCGCCAATACTACTGACCTCCATATATCGGGTCTCCCAAAATTACCACCAGGGAGTGGACAAATTGATGACTACCCAGGGAAAGAACAAAAGAAAATCCGACTCTTTTTTTATGTTATAATAACTTTTTTAAATACATTAAAATGTACCTAAAATATATTTACAAATTTGCAAATATCACTGCTTTTTTATTAGCAACCTAAGTAGCATAGATGTTCATCCCAGTCCGAAAATATCTGAAGTTTTAAGAAAAAAATAAAATTAAGATAATTTTTTTCTTGCAATTGAAAAAAGCAAAAACAAACTTTTACTCGTCACGTTATAAAAAATGTATTACTATTGCAAGTTATTATAAAAGTTAGCACAGCTAATCAAGATTCTAAAATGGTATAATACTCTCGTGACACTAAGCACAAGAAAATATTCATATTTTTTCTGAACAAGAACCAAATGCAATTATTAATTATTATCATTGAAACCGTTATTGTGTGTCCCAAAAACAGGTTTTGGGTTACATATTCAGGAAAACAATCGTCATCAATAGATTTTTGAATGTAAGAAAGAGTGGGACAGACAGTTATTTAAATGAAACTAATAATATGAAATGGAAACATTTACTATGCAAGTAAGGTCGATGGAGGCTATTGCAACTAAAAAAATATATGTTGAAACTTGAACCTTCACCAAAAACGACCACTTAACTTTATGGGATAATCTATTATATCTATATGATTAAGCATTTATCTGAGATTACTTGCGATCTAATATAATTTCAAAAAGCCGTAGGATTTGGTTAAAATCTTATTAAAAGATCCATGCGGACAGGAAAAGTTACATTAGCCCCATGTTGGGGTAAATGCGACTATCTAAACTAACTCATTGGTTTTTGTAGCATATATGATCACAATCGAAGCACATGACACCCAGTATCAAATTTACGCAGGCATATTCTCTGAGTTGAACCAGTAGAGTCCCGATCAAACTAAAAGTATACTTCGTAATGTTTGGGGCTAATGTGACTATTTTCTATAGAAATAGTGTTGTGTTGACGTAAAAAATATCGATAAATTGTAAAATGTGTAGGCAATCGATACTGGTAGGTACCTAAGTAATATAAAACCATGCTTCGTTTTTAATTTTTTATTCGCTAATCATCACATTTAAAAATAAAAGTGTCAGATACTTCTCAAAACATAATACAAAAATTTCTAAGAACATAAAAAAATTATTTAAAATTATTCAAAATCTATAAGGAAACATTTTTTTCTAAATTGCAATATTAAGTTTGTTTTTACTTTGAACTATACTTGAGAGATCGTAAAATAAGTAGGGTAATTAATTCTAAAGACAAATACAATAATGATAGGAACCTATAATTTGGTTTAACTTAATTTGGTATATTATATACTTGATTGTAATGCTTCAATTCAAAAATAATATTATTAAAATTAACTTCACTTTACTTAAACTAAATCAATGGCACATAGTTATCACATTTTCTTATGAGATTCTAACAAAATGACTTTTTGCTTAATTCTAAATACAGATAGATACACAACAAAAATTACACTTCATACACATCAATATTATTAAGAAACTTAAATAATTCTCCATCTAAGCGCTCTGACGAAACCAATCATCTCTAGGAATATTACTCTTACATGGAGTTATCCATCCGTTTCTTACGACGTATTCCGATACCAGTATTTTGACTTCTTTTTTAGTTACAGGAAAGCCATACTTTTCTGAAGTATGCAAATACGAAGCCATTTTTTGCTCCATATCAATTGAAAATACAGTCTTCATTCCAGGGTTTACCTGTTTTTGACCGCGTGTGCCATATAAATGTGCAATTATAGTAGATCTCGGAATATTAAAAGTTTTTGCTGCCTCATAACTATTTAACGTTTTGCTTTTAACCAACTCCAGTGCCTCTAGAAGCTTTTCTTTTGAATAGCTTTTTTCTTTTTTCTTAATATAATTTCTGACCATCTAAAACAAGTCAAATATCAAATTAGATCAAAGTTTCTAAGATATGTAGTATGGGTAGGTATAGCACATGTGAAGTCGTGAACTAAATGCATTCGTTCGGTCCCTATTTAATCATAGTCTTTAACCATAGTATTTCCATCTTGAAAGGAAAATAGATTTAAATCTTGGTTGAAATTGTAAAAAAACAAATTGTAACATTTATTTACGCAATTTATCCCAGGCCCGAAATTGATTCAGCTCGAGAATTTTTAAACTACGCTGTAAGTATATCGATTTAGAATTATCGATATTCGACATCACTGGTTTTTATTTTTTGATACAAACACGAAGGGGCTATTGTAACCAAAAAAACTAGTCGCAATAACCCCGCAACGACATAATTTGATGCTAATGTAACTATTACATTTTCTTAAAAAATATAAGATATAACGTTAAAACATAAGTGTATAGAGTACTTACCTTTACTTTTTCTTCGTTTCTGCATAAAACCTTGCGTAAAATGTACGAAAAGTACGTTTTTTTGTTTAAACTTGATGACACGCTCGTCACCAAACACCTGGTAAAAATTGCGACTAACAAAAAAGCTCTATAAGTCAAACAGTATTCATCCCTCCGACGCCATCTGTTTATAATAGGTTAAGCTATGACTTTTCTCCAGGCCCATAGATGGCAATTTATTTAAAAAATATGAGAATGGAAGATATCGCTGTTGATTGCTTTAGCCCCATAGTTGCAATAGCCTCCATTGACCTTACATCAAATTTTTTTTTATTCATCACTACCTTCCACTCTCGCTCACCAATGGTGTAACTATACTCGTATATCTATTCTAATCTATCGATTATAAGTGTGGTAACATTTCACAAGTCAGGGGATTTACAGTTTATATTAAAAAATTAAAACTATTTAATAATATAACTCTTAGAAATCTATTACTTATCTTATTAAACGTAATTACCTACTAACATGTTTGGCTTTAAACCGCTTTAAATCCGTGGTAGCTCAGATGGTTAGCGCTCGCTGTAAGTTTCACAGTACGCGAGCAACCCGGGTTCGATCCCCGCCGGCACCAATGAAATTGTTAATTGCAATTTTAAGTGCTGATTTACCACGTGCTCGGCGGTGAAGGAAAACATCGTGAGAAAACCTGCGTGTCTGAGAAATAAGAAAAAAAAATATTTCGAAGACATGTGAAATTCGCCAACACGCATTGGGGCAGCGCGGCGGACACTTTATTGCCCTAAAAACCCTCTCAGAAATAAGAGGAGGCCTGTGCCTAGCAGTGGGACGTATATAGGCTGTAACTTTAACTTTTGGTTTTAAATTACCTTACCTTTAAATTAACGTACCTATTTTTTGATAATAAATAAAATTCAAAAGCGTTGACGAGTTCCTTGCCGATAATACTAATCGATATTTTTTTGTACCTATATCTGTTTAAAACAATGAAAATCGCTGATAGCAGATAATTATCAAATATTTATTAATTTACAGTGTTTTAACTGACTCAATACTAAAACTGTGACTAAAAAGCATAAATATTGTGAATTGGCGTCGAAAGCATATTCATTATGACGTCAATGATTTGCGGTATTCTTTAATGTAATTTAAAGTTTATAAAATTGTAATTGTACATATAGATATTTTTGAAATAGGCATTATTTTGGCAGCTTATTGATTTTATCGAGTACGAGTACAAAATAATTATTTAATAATAAATTATTTACAAAATTATATTTTTTATTTTGTACTTACCTACACGTGTTTTTCCTACTCACTGGACCTTTTTAAACCTCTCAAATAAACCATACATACCCAACGGTGAAACCCGGAACAAACCCGTTCTTTAGTTACGAAGAAAAACTTCGATAGACTAACGCAGCGTCGATTTTTGTTTTATACGATGTATAAATCTTGTTTGTAAGACATAAGTATTAACTGATACATTGTATTAAAATGATACATAAATAAAATGGTAGGACTGGGTACAGACTAAAATAAAATAAAAAATACCAGTGCATTGTATTTATTGTTTGATAAGGAATTTATAAGTTATTTTTCGGAGCTAATGTTCTCTTTAATGTTACAAAATTATAGCAGACATGAAATACCTTTTAAAATCTTATGTAAATCTTTATAATATGTAATAAAGAAAATAATAATATTTTATAACGAATAAAGAAAAATTTGGCTTAACGTTCGAAAACTTCTAGCTAAATTTTCCGTAGCACTTTGTGTGTAACTATTTAAACTGTTTTTTTAATATATAATTAAAGTTTTTTTATGTTGCATATATAAAATTTCAATAATTAAAATTAATGATTATACAAACTAATAATATAAACAGAAACGTTTTCATTCAATATTTATAAATAATACTTATTGAAGTCACTCTTTTGTTAAATTTACCACTGGTTTGGAAAAAACCTCTGTCCTGGGAAGAACCAGAAAAAACCAGCTTACAATCATGTTTGTTACACAATTAACATATTGAAGTATATATACTGAATATATATTGAAGTATCCTAAATTATAATCAAGTAGCTTTCCAATAAAAATAATATAAACTGAAAATTATTACATATCGTGCTTGGTGATGAGGAGGAAAGGTTGTGCAACAAGCTTGCGGTGAAACTTTACAGACTTAATTGTAATAATTTGCTATCCCTTACTTAAATATTATTTAACTCTATAACTGTCCCTTTTTGAGAAAGCGATTTTATGATTAAGGCCGAATATGTTATATTTTTACAGCTTATTACGTTTCTTTGCGCTTTAACTTCAATTCAGCATTTCCACTAAAAAAAATCAAATAATTAAAAACTGATATAGATTCAAATAAATAACAAACATAAAATAACGAATAAATTCATAAATCTGGTATAAATTAGCAGATTTATTTATTTATATATTTATCATGAACACCAACAGCATTTCATCAGTCTAGGTGGTAGGACTCGTTTTCTGCCTGGGAGGTACCTAATTTTTAAATCAGGGTTCATCTCATCCTAGACAGAAAATTACTATGTTCATTTCATGTGATACCGAAACATGCGCAACTCCGTTCTTCTTTCTTTCATATACAGCCCGTGCTGACCCCCTGCAGGACGCTCCCATATGCATCTAAAACAACAGCTGTTTACAAAAGTTTTTAGGTGCATATATGCGCGTAAGGGCGTGTTCGTACAAGTACAGCATATTTTTGGTGCCACTTGAATAGTACCTAGTGTTTTGTATATCTTCTTCGTTGTTCGGAGCCTGCAACGTACTAAAACAGAAGCCTATCGCGTTCCATGTGTATTATAAACTTCATCCCCTATTTTGCCACCTTTAGGAGTTAAGTTTTTTCTCCAAATGAGAGTGAATGAGAATTAGACCACCACTAAAGTATAACCTATCTAAAAATAAAAGAATCATCAAAATCGGTTCACAATTGACAAGATATCGCGTAACACACATACAAGCAAACATACAATTGAATTGTTAAAATTCTTTTTTGAAGTCGGCTAAAAGGCATATATACTCCGTTACAGCCTATTCAAGTCCACTGCTAAACGTAGGCCCATATATTGCCTCATAGGGAGGATATTTGCCATAGTTGCCACAATTGGCAAGCGGGATGGCAACCGCAGTTTTTTTTAGACGTTATTGGAAAGACACTGCTGCCCATCTCCTAATTTGTTTCCCTCTGCCGCCTGTTACGACACCCACGCAATGATATGGGATAATGGATATTCTTAAACCGCCACTAGAGGGTAACTACCTTACATACTCACCTGTTATTTAATAATAAATTCACTACATTGTTTAAGGGTGCTTCGACAAAAAGTAAGAAGTATAGGCTGATGAAACAAGCAAGCGTCATGTTTCCCAAAAATGTATACATCTGAAAAAAAAATACAAAAATTATTAACCGATTACAACCGTACTTTGCCAATGTATTTGTAAATAATCATATTATGCCATAAATTAGGCAATTATAGTATAAATCTTCTTCTACTTTAAAATTAAAAAGGCCACTGTTGGACATGGGCCTTTACCTTTGGGCGTTGGCAAAGGCTGCAGTAATGATGGAGGTGACAATATTGAACATATAGAAATTCGTGTTGAATAAAATTCATTTCACGTTTAATTTAAACTTTTTTTATATTAAAGTTTATTAAGCGATAAAATCCGTAAAATTAGTTGTATTCAATGTGTAGTATTCGCATTTTTCAAAAATAGAATAAGGGTGACAATCGAGCACAAAGTCCACCTGATGTGAAGACATGTATCCTCAATAAATAATCAAAGTGCAGATGCGCTGTCACCCCCTGAAGATTAAGATGGAATGCCTCGTTTCCAGTAAAAGGGGTCCCCAGTTCTCTACACTTACCATACGAAACACAGCATCATTAAGCTACAATTTCACGCTGGTATTTTGTGAGAAGGTGGTCCTTCGACCGACCCATTTGTGCTAAAACCATAATATACCTTTAGCATGGCTCTACCACGTATAAAATTACGCATATATAAGAAATAATTAAATAAATGCGTGATTCAGTATTCATCCTGAGGTCAACATTTGTGTTAGTTTTTTGTTCTAACTTTGTATGTGCTTTTGTTTTGCGAATAAATGAAAGGCTGAAACGTCGTTTTATGCAGACGTAAAATATCCAGCAATCGTATTCGCAGACTCAGTTGATATCAAGCTAAGTTGATATTTTTACGTGGTAGAGCCATGCTGCAGCTATATTATGGTTGTAGCAGGAATGGGTCGGCTCGACCGGGGAAGGACCAAGCTCTTACAGAATACCAGCGTGAAATCTATGTTTTGTATGGTGAGTGTAGAAGCCCGGAGAATCTTTTTACTGAAACGAGGCATTCCATCTTAGTCCTCAGGCGTGACAACACATCTGCATTCTGATTCTTAATCGAGGGTAGATGTCTATGGGTGACAGTATCCACTTCCCATCAGGTGAACTGTGTGCTAGTTTGTCACCCATATTCTATAAAACAAACATACATCGAAACTTTATACAACATACATCAAAACATTACATTACATTGAATCTATTGATTTATGAGCCATGGGAACTCTTATAGCATACGACACATAGTGCAACAAATTAGAGACTATCATTTTGTTGTAAACAAACTTTGTGAATTAGCCTGTTAATCGGTAGCGAGAAGCATCGACAAAAATGCGAGACGTGCGTTACTACGATCTTCAATTCGCCTGCCAAGCGTGAAAATGAAGGGTAATAATTTTACGCTCAACTGATGCCGCTAGTTTGAACTAAGGTGAAGTTATTTGTTACACAGTTTTTTTTTCATAGGATAAGGGTGACAAACGAGCACACAGTCCACCTGATGGTAAGTGGTTGCTGTGGCCCATAGACATCTACATCTATCCTCGATTACGAATCAAAATGCGGATACGTTGTCACCCGTTAGGACTAAGATTGAATGCCTCGTTTCCAGTAAAAAGGGTCTCCGGTTCTCTACACTGACCATACGAAACACAGCAGCCTTTAGCTGCTATTTTACGCTGGTATTCTGTGAGAGCGTGGTCCTTCCCCGGTCGAACCGACCCATTCGTGCTACTATACCAGTAATATAACTGCAGCATGGCTCTACCACGTAACAGTAGCCACACAGTGCCATCATAATTAAAAATTTACGTCTTAAATAAAAGTTTTTCGGTTTATTGTGCTTATATTCATATATACACAAAACATGCTTCAGTGCTGTATTCCTTATTTTTTTACACATTTTTAACTTTTTTTTTATTCGTCTGCTTTTAGGAATATCCATAGTTTGGTTTGTCCATTACTAATCTAATTGATATAAAATATAACTAATACTTGAGAAAAAAACATTACATGTACACTTTTCTAACAAATCAACTTCCCACGCTATGAAATCTGTCAAATATTTTACCTTATTCCTAAGTGGCCCCGTTTTGGTGGCAGAAAAATCGTGGAGAAAGAATCAATAGGAGAGGCCCATGTCCAGTGCCGGACTTTTTAGGGCTGATGAAGCAGAACCTCGAAAATTTAAAACCCACTTACTACAATATAACCGTTGTAATACAGAGTACTTCTGGTCGTTATCGTATTGTACATCATAGTTGTAAAATGTATCATGTAGATTCCATATGTCAGCTTGCTAAGAGGTACAAAACCGGACCAGCAGAGGAAATCCTTGACGATAGCTAAAAGACATTAAAATTCAAAAAAATTATTACAGCTTGTGAAAAATTCATGTTGTTGCGGCGTAAGAATATCCACTACCCCATATCGCTCCGTGGGTGTCGTAAGGGGCGACAAAGGGAAATTAAAACAGGTGATGACAACAAAAAATATATAATTAAATAATACTAATAAAAAATTGCTGTTGCCAACCCGCCTGCCAAGTTGCCTGCCTCTTTGGTTTAGAAGTCGAAACCGCAACTGCTGATCATGTAGTCTGGGTCGGGCTACTGTTAAAATTTGTTATTGGTTTTTCTCTCGAGAAATTCTCAGTAGCAGCCTGAAGTCAGTAAAGTGGTGGTGTTTCGTCCCCATGTCTCGAATAGCACGTAAAGCTGTTGGTCCTACGTATCTCTCTCCGGTCGTGTCGGATTGGCGTCCCTTAGTACTATGAGAGTGAAGGAATAGAGAGTGCACTTGTGCTTGCGCACACACTCGTGCACCCTGATAGTGACCGAAGTTCAGTCTTAGCGAAGTTATACTGTGTGGCTACACCACGCCTTAAACACAAAACATTGCACAATTACAATTTAGTTATCTTCCTCGCACGACTACTTTGTGGAATTTTTACCTATGGCGATTTTTCCGGACCGATACGACTTAAGGACCTTCAAGAAACGAGCTTACTCCTTTAAAAGGTCAACAACGCACCTCCGATTCCCCTAGCTTTGCAGTTGTTCATGTGCGGTGGTCGACACTTACCTTCAGGTGAGCAGCATGCTCGTTTGCTCCTCTTCTATAGAAACAATTATAAGACGAAAACTGACAACAAATACTTACGAAAAGTCCCATATTCACATATAACGATCACAGCACATATAAAAGCACCCCATACAGGTCTATGAATTGCCACAATTACGGCATTCCTTAAAACGCTGTCCATGTAACTGCATGCGATTAGGAACAACGTTGTTACTGCGACAAACGCGAGTGTAGCAGACGTGACGTGCTTCTAGAAATTAAGATATTTCTAAATAAGTTATTCAATACTCCAATCAATAAATAGGTTATTGTAGTAGCGTATATATGCTACTACATCATCATCATTACAGCCCTTCACAAGTCCAACGCTGAACATAGGCCTCCAAGGAATGCCACAAGGCACGGTCCTAAGCCACCTGCATCCATTGACTTCCTGCATGTCTTAACAGGTCGTCACTCCATCTAGTGGGGGACGTCCTACACTTCACTTACCGGTACGAAGTAGGTTATTACCAGTCAATTATATTTCTATAGTAATTAAGGGTATCTAAGATGGAGGCCTAGGTACCTGTAACTTAGGTTTTAATTGACTACTTCAGACACCAGCGATTTACAGCCATTTTTGTTAAAATAGCTGTTAACGAACCCTAGTGTTAAAACATTTGTTATTTGGTGGTGGGAAAATTCTATTTTTTAATTAGAGTAATTGTTAAAATAAAAAAAAAATGTAAGGAAAGGGTCCTTAATTTAGTTTTTTGTATTTTCTTATTGCATATCTACGTCACTACAGATTTTTTATATAATAATGTACGGAATCCTCAGTGTTGGACTCATCAATGCACATGATCGGTTTTTATGTAGATACTATTACCATTTGAGCTATAATAGTGGAGTAGTTTATAAAATTAAAATAAGGCCCAATGTATTAAAGCTTTGAACAAGACAAATAACTAAATTTCTCGGTTTTGAATCGGTAAAAACTATTCTAAGATGCGAACAAAATCGCGAGCTCAGCTAGTTTTTAGTAAATACAGACTTTTTGGACATTCCTTCTAAGGTTGCATATTGCTTGGCGGCCTAAATTTACTTTAATATACCTATGTCCTTACATTCTTTGAAAAACAAACCCTAGCGATAAAACAGTTATAATAAAAAAAAACGTAAAAATGGGTAATGAAAAGTGAAAAAATTGAATCCTATGTCACCCCTCATATGGCAATCTATGGGGGAGGCCTATGTTCAGCACTTTAAGATACTGTAATAATGTCACTCCTACAATCAAGACCTCTCGTCAGAGAGTAGTATGTTCCTTGATCAAGACGAATCTAACGACACCCACATGTTAAAATCCATCAAGCTGTTTAGGCTACAGAGCGTGCCAAAAAAAATAGATATACATACGAGTACATACACACAAAAAACATTATCCTCCTTCTCGGGCATTCGGGTAAAAACACAAAACGTTTCAAGCCGTGTGTCCTAGACGTTAGCACATTCAATTCGTCCCGTATATATTGTAAAAAACAACTATGCAAATTCCACAAAGAGTACGTAGCTTCCGACAGATATCAGTTTAATCATCTTTTTTTACCCTAGAGGCGAAATACACAGACTGATGCCTGGGAGCAATGTCAAACGTACTAGACGTCTGCTCTACGAACGCCAATTTATCTGTTAAGTTGTCTATGGGCTACAATACTTACCATGTGGATTTTATTTTTAATTTTATAGAATATGGGTGACAAACGAGTACACAGTCCACCTGGTGGTAAGTGGATGCTGTGACTCATAGATATTTACACTTATCCTCGATTAAGAATTAAAATGCAGATGCGTTGTCACTCCTGAGGGTGAAGATGGAATGCCTCTATTCCAGAAAAAGGGTCTCCGGTTCTCTACACTCACCATACGAAACACATCAGCATTAAACTGCTATTATACGCTGGTATTCTGTGAGAGCGTGATCCCACCCCGGTTGAGCCGACCCATTCGTACTACAAACATAATATAGCTTCAACGTGGCTATACCACCTATAAATTTAGTATCACTGTGTGTCTATTTGTCGTCCTAAATTTATTAAAAAAAAGAACTATGGATTACCTTTGTAATAGTTCTTCGGAATGCCTTTGGTTCGTATCTGGTCATAATGTAACCCATCACCAAGCCCATGAAATACGGACAGGCCCTGAGGTGACTTTTAATGTAACTTTCTAAAAACTTTGAAGAAGAATGACTTTCTCTTAATTCTTTAAGAAGTCTGAAATATTTAAATACCTCCTTAGTTATTTTTCTATTATTTTCTGAATAAAGAATGATAATAATGTGATGTGATAGCACAGGAGTTTTGCTCTCGTCTTAAATAAAGCCTAGTCAAGTTAACAAATTCAGACCAGCAGTTTGGACTCTTGCTATTTTGCTCAACAGTAAGGTTATAAAGAGTGTGAGAAAGAGAGAGAGAGAGAGAGAAGGGAGGTAAATAAATTAAATATATTGTAAGAAGGTGAAAAGACTTCCACGCTTGAAATTTTCCTGAGTAGATAACAAACCTACTTCATCATCATCATCATTATTACAGCCCTTCACAAGTCCTTTGCTAAACATGGACCCCCAAGGAATGCCACAAAGCACGGTCCTGAGCCACCTGCATCCATCGGCTTATCACGCAAGATAAACGCCGAGCATAGCCCTCTCCATAGCCCACTGAGCAACCTTGAGCTTCCTCATACGGCCAGCAGTGAAAGACCACGACTCAAATCCATAAGTCATCACTGGCAACACGCATTGGTTTTCAATCTTGTTTTCAAGTTTTGAGGTATACCTGACGAGAACATTAATTTGTAGTAATTTCCCAAACGCTGTCCAGGCGAGTAGAATCCGACGAATGCCCTCTCGGTCTAAGTTGGACTTACCTAATAGGACTATTTTTCCCAAGTAAAGATACTCGTCAAATACTTCGAGCTTATAGTTGTTAAGCCGGTAGTTGTTGGGAGCGTCTTCCAATGCAGCGGTGAAAACTTTTAAATATTTAACCCTCTCTTACACTTCTCTGCAGTTGGAAAGGTTTCGTACTCTGGTTCTGTACTCGGATAGCCATCGTAGCCCTAGTGTAGAAACACTTCAGCACTTCGATATACCGACAGTCAACTTGGAGCCGCTGAAAGGACTGTAAGGCTACACAAATTTCACCGAAATTAAGGTTTTCTCATAGTCTACATACACAAGACAAATTGGCATATTGAAATCTTCGGTGTTATGAAAAATTTGCCGAAGGGTATGTATGTGGTCTATGATACTAAAGCCTTTTCGGAAACTGGCTTGTTCGATAGACTGGTCTGTCTGTCTGTCTGAACTGGTCGTCGAGTCTGCGTGCGAGAAGATTCGTAATAACTCTTGAAAACAGTGGCTTAAAAGGGAAATCGGTCTGTTGTACTTTAAAAGAGCGTTATCGCATTTCTTGAAAAACAAGATCACCGCACTTCTGCTCCATGCCTCCGGAGTAGGGCCACCATGGAGGACGTAATTAAAGCGCTTCTAAAGGATTTCAAGTACCGGTTTTCCACCCGCTTTCAGAAACTATGCTGTAGTTCCATCCTTGCCTGGTCTTACCGTGAGCTATTCTAATCTCGCTCAGAGTGACGTCCGTGATATCACCGGAATAATGTCGGATAAGTCATACTCTTGGATCGTTACTCACATTTGCTCCAACGATGACGTGTACAGCGGCCCGTAGAACCTCTCAATCTCACTCAAAATCTCAGGTGTCCTGGAAACGATGCTGCCATATTCGGTTTTCAGCTTCGATATTTGGCTCTTTCTGGCAGACAGATCTCTGGCAAAGGTTTTGGAGCCCTGGTTTCGCTCAATCGTTTCTTCAATACAAACTGTATTGAAGTTGCGTAAGTCCCGTAGCATGCATTTGGAGATCTGACTTTTCAGTTGCCTGTATGCTGTCATATCTGCTGAATACTGCAGCTTCATTTCGCATCACATGCCCACAACAGCCATGAGATTAAGAGTGTGATCGGTGAGTTTTTGAGCAAATACAAACCAACCTACTTATGACTGCCATTAAGAGGATATGTGACCTTGTTGGTCTAGCGGTCGTAAACGCGGTTGCTGATCATAAGGTCCCGGGTTCGAATCCAGGGTCAGGGTAAAATCAGTTTTTCAATTAAGAATTTCTCAGTAGCAGCCGCAGCGGTATTTTCAACTCCGTTCCTCAGAAAGGACGTAAAGCCGTAGGTCCTTCACCTGATTTCTCTCCGGTCGTGTTGAATTGCCGTTTTACTTTTCATAAAAAGCTTAATTTTGTGTAATATCACAAGTTCAACAACACAAATATCTCCTAAATTGTTTTCTTTTTAACCTCCCTTAGAGGTAAAATTGTTCCCCCAAATGTCCCACACACCACCTCTACATTATAATTTAATAAATATATAAAAGTTTTAATGAAATCAGTTCACAATTACGAAGATATCGCGTAACATACATACAAAAAATATTATACAGTCATATTGAGAACCTCGTAATTTTTTCGATGTCAGCTAACAAAACAAATGTAAACGTTTCAGAACTTACTCGAAATTTATTGGATATTCACCAACTTCGGGACCATAGTACGCAACCAAGCCGGGCAGTGCCACACTTAGAATGGAGAGGATAGTAAAACAGATTAATCCAGTACGACGTTGTCTTTGGTAAACCCAACACATCAATATGGTAACGATAGTCAAATGGAAGTCACAGAAAATATACCAAGTATGGAGAAGGCACTGCAAAATAAATATTAATATAATATTTATTAATTTTATTAATTTACACAATTCCTTGACATAATTAGTTACACGAAAAAGATAAACCATTGTCGACTATCAAATGTCCACAACTGAAAATAGGCCTCCCCCATAGATTGCTTCATAGGGGGATATTTGGTGACTTCGCCCGCGTGAAATTTGTTACGATTGGATTTCATGGGTTTTAATTTTTTTGCGCGGAACCCTATTACTAAAATAAAAGTTTGCTCCTTATAAAATTAGCTATCTGTCAGTGAAAATCCCGTCAAAATCGGTCCAGACGTTTCGGAGATTAGCCGGAACAAACTGACAGACAGACAGACAGATAGACAAAAAATTTAAAAATTGTTTATTTGTTCTAAGTACCGTAAATACTTTTATATGCATTTAGTAAAAAGCTGTTATTTTGACATTGCAAACAGACACTTTATATATATACAATTTTATTTATTGGTATAGATTAGGAAGACGCAGATACCCATCTCCTGCTTTGTATCCCTCTGTTGCCCCTACTACTCTACACTCCACACTCCATTATCCGATATCCTAGGGTAGTGGATATTCTTACACCACTACAACACGATTAGTTTAGAACACGTACACATTAGAATTGTAAGAACACGTGCACATAACATGCAGCCAAAAATCATTTGCAACCAACATCATGGTTTAGGTGCATATGTGTGCGCCTAGCAATGAACTTTTACGAGCTGTTAAAGCAAGAAAGAAGAAACATGTGTACGAGAGTGCAGGTCAAGAAAATATTTTGCATTGTACATTTTAGTTTAAAGATGATTGTTGTCATTATATTTAAGTATCTACTTGTTACCCTGCTTGTTTTGCAGACGATATCAAGGCGCGACGACAGCGCCGCCACATCGGGGTCACCACTGTGGCCGGTGAAGGAAGAGGGGAGATTTCCCGCCGGGCAAGGTGTTCTGCTCCGGGAGCGGCCAACGCTACTTGTGTTATTTCGGAGCTGTTCTTTATATAGCGCGTTAACTTCAGAACTTTGATAGTGCGATTTAGACTTCGGTGTGTTTCGCTTGTGGTGCAACGACAGCGCCGCCACATCTTCATTACATACATATGTATGTTCTCAGTGAGACAGTTTAAAGGAAGCAATTGTAATTAAAAATGTAATTAGCAATTGTAATTGTAATGAGGGAGCTCAAGGTCGCTTAGAGAGCTATGGAGGGGGAGAGAGGAGAGGGCTTTGCTCGAGGTTTCTCGGCGTGTTAGACTTAAAAACGAGGATATCCGCAGTAGAACCAGAGTAACCAACAAATCGCAACGGATTAATAAGCTGAAGTGGCAATAGGCCGGCATATAGCTAGAAGAACCGACAACCGATGAGAAAGAGAGGTTCGAGTGGCAGCCTCGTACAGTTAGACGAAGTGTAGGTCGTCCTCCTACTAGTTGGGAGTGACGGCCTGGAAATATATGAATAAGCCGATGGATGTAGGTGGCTCAGGACCGTGCTTTGTGGCATTTCTTGGGGGAGGCCTATGTTCAGCAGCGGAGTTATGAAGGACTGTAATGATGATAATTAATAGTACTTACCTTTGTTTATTTTTCTTTGTTTGATTTTTATAACTTTTTTTCTGTTTTATCTCCAATAAAGTAAATAAATTAACTACACATAAAGATCACAATGCGACGCAATTTTTGGGAACTAAACTTACCAAGTTATATATGTTAATATAATTTCCCACCATCAGCAGTCCCAACCACCACGTCTTCATACAGGCATTCCGCTCTGTTTTTGCGAATTCCGAACACAAAGGACCGCAACCGGCGCGAGGAAAAATGAAGATGACCAATAGAAAACCTGCTATGTACCACCAGATGAGCCTAAAATAATAACATGATATAAGTTTTCAAGGTGGTAGAGCCATGCGGCAGCTATATTATGGTGTAGCACGAATAGGTCGGCTCGATCGGGGTAGGAGCACAATCTCACAGAATACCAGCGTATAAAACAGCAGCTTAATGCTGCTGTGTTTCGTATGGTTATTGTAAAGAACCGAAGACCTTTTTTTACTGGAAGCACAGCATTCCATCTTAGTCTCAGGGTTGACAACGCATCTGAATTTTGATTTTAAGCGAGGATAAATATAGATGTCTATGGGCTACAGCATTCACTTACTATCAGGTGGACTGTGTGCTCGTTTTTCACTCTTAGTTTATAAAAAAAGATTACTTACTGCGAGGTAAATAAAAATGTTACTGAGACTACTTCGTTGGTCTAGTGGTTCCAATCCTGGGTCGGGCTAAAAATCAATAATTGAATTTTTCTGTTAAGAAATTTGCAGTAGCAGTCAGGTAGTAGGCAGTGTTTCACCCACGTGCCTCGTAAAACACGTAAAGCCATTAGTCTTGCTCCTGATCTCTTTCCGCCCTGGTTAATTTTTATTAAAATTGAAGTGGCAAAAGATCTTATAGTCCACCTGATGGTATTTTAAACAAAAAAAAGCTTTGCATGTGTTGTCATCTCTGAGAACTTATATGAAATGCCTCACAGCCTGTCTTTATACTGTTTCTCTTACCCTTAAGACAGAAACACAGCAGTACAGTGCTGTGCAGTGCGGCTAAAATTGGTAAGAGTGTGAAGCCTACCTAGAAGGTCTTCTAGGCGGATAAGGAGTCCTAGCTCCCAGCCTAAGCCCGTCGCTCGCTATTTATGGATTCAGTAACGCCGGAGTATTACAGTATTATTTGTGGTAAGACGTCATCATACTTATAGTTTTTATATAGAATCATCCCTCAACGATTTTCAATTCATAGTCCTAATATTTCTCACCTGAAATATCGTTTTATTATCACTTTTCCAAGACCACCAATAGTAATCTTGCTCTTAATGCTCCTCATCAATAAAAGACCAGACATCAAAAAGAATGTATCCACTACTATTACGGAACTCACTTTTAATAACCCGGAATAATGAAGATCCTGCAAGAATAAAAAAATAATTTTCATCAAAATTAATTTAATACTAATCTTATAGTGACGGTGTAAGAAATGACCACTACCCCATATTGTCCCGTCAGTGTCGTAAGCGGTGACAGAGGAAAAAATCAACAGATGGACAGCAGCGTCTTCCTAATAACAACTAAAAATAAAAAAATGTGGTTGCCAACCCGTCTGCCAACAGTCGCAACTATGGCAAATATCCTTCATATGAGGCAATCTATGGGGAAGACCGATGTTCAGCGAAGGGCTTTTAATAGGCTGTAACAGTAACGGTAATTTAATGAAAGTCATGATCGTCGCCGCTTAGTGGCAGAAACACCGATCAAGCTGATACACGATAGTTGTATAGAGTATATTGAATATTTTCAAAAAAGCTACCTTCACACTAGGATCTTCTCCTGTATCGTGGGAGCTTTATCATCATCATCATCATCATTACAGCCCTTCACAAGTCCACTGCTAAACATGGGCCTCCCCCAAGGAATGCCACAAAGCACGGTCCTGAGCCACCTGCATCCATCGACTTCCTGCATGTCTTACCAGTCATCACTCCATCAAGTGGAGGGTCGCCCTACACTTCGCCTACCGGTACAAGGCTGCCACTCGAGAACCTTTTTTCCCCATCGGTTGTCGGATCTTCGAGCTATATGGCCGGCCCATTGCCACTTCAGCTTACTAATCCGTTGGGCTACGTCGGTTACTCTAGTTCTACTGCGGATATCCTCATTTCTAAGTTTATCACGCAGAGAAACCCCGAGCATAGCCTTCTCCATAGCTCGCTGAGCGACCTTGAGCGTCCTCATACAGCCAGCAGTGAAGGACTACGTCTCAGATCCATAAGTCATCACTGGAAAAACGCACTGGTTGTACAATCTCATTTTCAGGTTTTGAGGTATACCTGACGAGAAGATGTCGTAGTTTCCCGAACGCTGCCCAGCCGAGTTAAATCCGTCGATTGACCTCTCGGTCGAAGTTGGACTTACCTAGTCGGACTATCTCTCCCAGGTAAACATACTCGTCAACATCTTCGAGCTCAGTGCTCCCAACAACTACCAGCATAGGTGTGACATGGACATTAAACATGATCTTTGTTTTGTCCATGTTCGCCTTAAGACCTATCCGTTGGGAGACACTATTGAGGTCATTGAGCATAGTGCTTAGGTCCTCCAGTGATTCTGCCATAAAGACTATATCGTCGGCAAATTGAAGGTGAGTGATGTAATCGCCATTGATATTAATACCGTATCCTTTCCAGTCCAGTAGTTTGAAAACGTCTTCCAATGCAACGGTGAAGAGTTTCGGGAATATAACGTCACCCTTCTTACACCTCTCTGCAGTTGGATAGGATTCGTACTCTGATTCTGTACTCAGATAGCCATCGTAGCCCTACTGTACATACACTTCAGCACTTCGATATACCGACAGTCAACTTGGCACCGCTGAAGGGATTGTAGCACCGCCAAAATTTCAACGGAATCAAAGGCTTTCTCATAGTCCCCATACGCAAGGCAAAGTGGCAGATTGTACTCTTTTTCTTCTGTACAATTTGCCGAACGGTGTGTATGTGGTCCATGGTACTAAAGCCTTTTCGGTAACCGGCTTGTTCGGGAGGCTGGAAGTCGTCGAGTCTGCGTGCGAGACAATTCGTAATGACTCTTGAAAACAGCACGTAGATGCGGCTCAGAAGGGAAATCGGTATGTAGTTCTTCAAGTGAGCATTGTCACCTTTTTTGAAGAACAAGACCACCGCACTTCTGTTCCACGCCTCCGGAGTAGTCCCACCATGGAGGACGGAATTAAAAAGCTTCTGAAGGACTTCAAGTCCCGGTTTTCCACTTGCCTTCAGAGGCTCCGCTGTAATTCCATCCTCACCTGGGGCCTTGCCGTTTTTAAGGTGCTGGAGAGCCATTCTAATCTCGCTCAGACTGACGTCCGGGATATCATCGGAATAGTGTCGGATAAGACTCGCTCTTGGATCGTTACTCACACTTGCGTATGGCTCCAACGATGACGTGTACAGCTGCCCATAGAACCTCTCAATCTCACTCAAAATCTCAGATGTCCCGGAAACGATGCTGCCACACTCGGTCTTCAGCTTTGACAGTTTGCTCTTTCTGGCAGACAGATCTCTGGCAAAGACTTTGGAGCCTTGGTTCCGCTCGATCGCTTCTTCAATACAAGCTGTATTGAAGTTGTGTAAGTCCCACCGCATGTATTTGTAAATCTGTCTGTCCAGTTGCCTGTATGCTGTCAAATCTGTTGAAGACTGCAGCTTCATTTCCCGTGGGAGCTTACCATACATAAGTTTTACAAGGACAAACATCAAAACCCTGAACAATTATTAGTAGGCCATACAAATACTTATTCCGCGATGGATTCGAACTCGCGGTCCTTAGCGCTGCAACTCATTGCAAAGCCACTACGCAACGGAGCCGACATTGTAGCTTGTGCATTGTTGATATTGAAATATATTGTTATATTTGAGATGGAAAAGACTAGCTAGGTAGGAGCAGTCTTCAACTTTCTTTTATTCTACGTTATTGTACGTTACATTCCAATGTTTCTGCGAACCCTAGTCATAATGTCCATCTAGAAGATGAATTCCCTTATTATTTTTCTTCGCCATCCTAAAATATTCCACTACTGGAAATGAGAACTTGCTCTTATCACCCTTTTCCCGTTGTATGGAGAATTCGCTCTTATCGCCAAGCTTGGCAAATGGATTAGCGATCGCAGATCCAGATGTCCCGCACCTTTGACGTAGCTCTCGTTGCTGTTGGTATTTTACATCTGACGTAAATAGTTGATTATACTGCTAACAATAAATTATGATTGATTATACTTATATAATATTGTATACATTATGGTTGCAGCTCAAATGGGTCGACACGATCGGGGAAGGACCACGTTCCCACAGAATACTTCCGTAAAATAACAGCTTAATGCTGCTGTGTTTCGTATGGTGAGTGTAGAGAACTAGAGACCATTTTTACTGGAAACGAGGCATTTCATCTTAGTCCTCAGGGGTGACAACGCACCTGCATTTTGATTCTAATTCAAAGATAGATGTAGATGTCTATTGGCCACAACATCCACTTTACATTAGGTGGACTGTGTGTTTGTTTGTCACCCTTATTCTATAAAAAAATATCTAATGAAAACCATGAAATATAACTGGCATATCCCATAAAATGCTACATAAATGCGTCGTCAGGTTGACGATGAATTGCCTCACAGCCTGTAATTATAGTTTCTCTCTTTACCCTTCAGACCGGAACACAGCAGTGCATGCACTGCTTTTTAGCAGAAATAGGTAAGAAAATTGTTCCGAACCAGTCCGTTTGGTTAGGCAGAAAAGGAACTACCACCTAGATTAAATATAATAGAAATTTAAAATACCTCTTCAAAATCCAAGCCATTTCAGTAGCTGATACTATTAAAAACATAACAATAGCGTGCGCGTATACTATAATAGAACATGAAAGAAATCTCATTCCGTGTAGAATTTCAATATCATTTTTTCGCCTCTCTAATAAATCTTTAAAGTTTCTCTTGAGGCAAAAACATTGAATAATATTTGTTACTGTAAAAATTAAGATTAACAGGTATTTATTAAGGACTTTATTTATATCAACACCATCATCATCATCATGCTTGTCATCATCATCATCATCAAAACAGCCTATCAAAAGTTGACTGCTGAACATAGGCCTCCTACTTAGGTTGTCTTTTAGAGGGAATATTGCCATAGTTGCCACGCTTGGCAGGCGAGTTGGCAAATACAGTTTTTTATAATTATATGTTGTTATCAGGAAGCTGCTGCTGCCCATTTCCTGTTTTATTTCCCTCTGTCGCCTCTTTCGACACACACACACAGGATGATCTGGATTAGAGGATATTCCTATTCCGCCACAACACGGTTAGAATGGTCGTAAAACATGTATTTATTATCTTCTTGAGCATTATCATTACATGCTATCTTTACATGTGAAAAGTTGAATAAAATCAAATATTTCTTCAAGAAGACTTAAATTCAAGGTCAATATCAAAATATTTGTATTCGAAATTGACTCTTAAAACGTACTTGTTAAAATTCAGGAAAACGACGCCATAATATTTTCAACAAGTTTCTACTGCGAAGGAGAGAAGGTTGGTGAGAAGAATATGCTTAAATTATAACAAGATCGTAGTTCCATTTTGGATCAGATGTGCAAATTGGGATGGGAAAGAATGTGTATGATGTTTCAATGAGGTGGGAAAGAATGGATGTATATAAAAGGCATTACACATCTCTTACCGAAAATTAAAGAATAAAATTATTACCACTACCCCGGCTCTCCCCACAGAGCCGTGGTAGCTCAGGAGCTAAGCGCTCGCTGTAAATTTCACAGTAGCAGAGTAACCCGGGTTCGACCCCTGCCGGCACCAAAGAAACTATTGATTGCAATTTTAAGTGCTGATTTACCACTTGCTCGGCGGTGAAAGAAAACATCGTGAGGAAACTGCATGTCAGAGAAATAAGAAAAAAAAATTTCAAGACATGTGAAGTTCGGCAACACGCATTTGGGCAGCGCGGCGGACATTTCCTTGCCCTAACACCTTCTCAGAAGAGAGAGGAGGCCCGTGCCCAGCTGTGGGACGTATATAGGCTGTAAATTTACTTTTAACACTACCGCAAATCTTCTCCTGGGTATCACAAGAGGCGACAGAAGGAAATAAAATAAGAGATGGGCAGCAGCATCATCCTGTTAACAACGAAGTCGCTAACTCGCCGTGGCAACTATGGTAATTATCTCCCTTATGAGATAATTTATGGGGGAGGCTTATGTTCAGCATGGCCTATGCAGCTATGGCCTATGGACTTTTATAGGCTGCAATGGACGCTAATTGGTTTTAATGGATAGTAAACTTACTGTACTATATTATGTGACTTATTAGTATTAGCGTAAACTTACCGTTTGACTGAAATTTACTTCACTGCGTGTAGAATTGTACAATGTACAAATACACACTGGAACTATTGTTGATAATATTATAAACCTAAAAAAAATAAGTATCTAGTAGCTATCAGGACAACAAAACCAATGCCAGCATATTATGAATCAAGGTGAATCACAAAAAGAAACTATTGATTGTATCACTAAAAGATTAACAAAAAATTGGTTCAATAAAGTGAAAGAAGATAATAAATTAAATTCTATTTTTCTCAAAGAGTATATAATCACTACGAACAGAAGCTATCAAGTATGTAAACGATTCCACAGGTGTAAGCAAAAACACATCGACATCTTCTATAGATTTCTCTTATTTAGAGAGGGTAATAATAGTAATAATAATAGAGCTGTAAGCTATTGCGTATTGATTTACCACGTGCTCGGCGGTTAAGGTAAACAGCGTGCGGAAATCTATGTCTGAGGAATAAAATGTTTCAAAAACAAACAGTCTGTACTTTAAAAATCACAAAAATCTGGGCCTGATTTAATACAGAGCTGGGTTCGAGTTATTAATAAATTTAATAATTACACCATAAAAAGTCCTGCGTGACTTCGGATTGCAACTCATCGCGGCACCCGGAAAAAGTAGAACGTTTGCTATGCCAGCTAGTATAATATATTAATATTATGATTTCTTATATTTACGCGAACACTACACATTTAAATAAAACTAGTTTTTCGGATTTTATCGCGTATTTTAACTTATTTTATATTTCCCGACATTTCAAGCACCCATAGTCACGGGAGGAACTTAGGTGTTTGACGTCCCAATATCATAGTTGAGCACGGTTACTTCCGGATAAAAATTATTAATTTTTGTTCCAAAAGTGATTTTGTGAAAAAGGACCTTTCCCCAAAAAGTATGGGTAATTCTCAGTAAGCCCGGGTAAACACAGGCTTACTAATTCTTCTGATATTGCCACTATGATCTAATAAAACGCTTACTCTTTATTCATGTGCTAAAACCTTTACTTAGTTACAGCTTGTGACACAGATGGCAGTACCGATAAATTAGATTCGTTTACTTACTCTTATGATGTTTCCTAGGTCCTTAGAGTATAAAACTTGTATGATCAAATCCTTTTTCTTTTCTTTTTTTGGTTACACTTTTTTTTTATAGAATAAGGGTGACAAACGAGCACACAGTGCACCTGATAAAAAGTGGATGCTGTGATCCATAGACATCTACAATTATCCTCGATTAAGTATCAAAATGCAGATGCGTTGTCACCCCTGAGGACTAAGATGGAATGCCACATTTCCAGTAAAAACGGTCTCCGGTTCTCTACAGTCACCATACGAAACACAGCAGCATTAAGCTACTACTTTACGCTGGTATTCTGTGAGAGCGTGGTCCTTCCCCGGTCGAGCCCATTCATGCTACAACCATAATATAGCTGCAGCGTAGCTCTACCACGTACAAAATTATAAAAACTATAACGATCAAAAATTATAAAGAGTGAAGAATACTTACAACACTTTATAAAAGGGATCGGTTCCTTCTGTTGTATCCTGCACAACTTCGCATTTTTAATGTAATTTTAGGAGTATATCGGAAATTCGTTAAATAGCTTTGTTTTAAGAGGGCTTTTATAAAGATCTTCACTGATTTCATTTTACAAATTTGTGGTGTACACACACCCCAAGTCATAATGTTGAAACGTTGCTTTAATTTAGTTACTGACTGTCAATATTAAGAAAGGTTTATATAGTACACACATTAATAAACAAAACAACGTCACCCTATCAAACATTAATAGTACGGGACCTAAAACACCTCCTTTCACAACTGTTTAATTTTAAGTATGAAGTGTTCTAAAATGTTTATGTTTAGGTATACACGAGGTGGTAGGACTCCTCTACTGCCTAAGAGTCTGTCTGCGTAAGTGCCGCCCTCTTATCTATTTCTAAAGGTTATAGAGAGCCAAGGTGTTTATGGAATGCAGAAGCAACTGATGGTAGATAAAAAGAACCCATGTGCGTTGGAAATACTTCCTATACTTTACAAAAGTGATACTCTAACTTGTTTATAATAATAATAATAAAATAATAAATGGCGTAGGAAGTGACGACCCCATCGCCCGCTGAAGTAACGGTTATGTGACAAAACTGCTACTTCAGCGCAGTCAGTCAGCACCTTGCCAAGAGTTGTTAGCGCCGTGCCTCGGCAAAATTGAAGGTGCAAAGGCCCGCTTGTGCACATGGCCTCACCATGAAACGGTGCCGGGTCTGGGCGTCTCCCGTAAACTGACGCCCATGAAATGGATGATGGAACAAAGAAGAACGCGCAAAGGGCCGCTGCCTGGAGATCCACCCGCCGCTGGTGGAGTACGCCGCATGCGTTGGACAATGCAGATGAATAGCAACGCATTGCGGGCGTATTTTAGGGCAAAAGGGGGAGAAATTGGAGGTTTTGCGTACCGGGCTAGGATACATTGACTTTTTGCTGAGCTGGCGCCATCTATAACCGTCACCAAGCAAAACCTGGCAGACCGAGTTCGGTATATCTTGCGCTCAAACATATTTGATGGCACCGAACTCGATCGGCTACGACGTGAAGCTGTACCCACACCGGATGAAAATACTATGGCTGAGAATGCGGCGCCACAAGTTGCAGAGCATCCAGCACACATGGATGCCGCCGTGAATCCCCCAATTGTGGTTGGTTGAGACGATGATGGAACAGTCACCCAGGAACTAGAACTAGAGCAAATGAGGAGTACATTGGAAGAGGCGATTGAGGAAACACGCAGTACGCCTCTCGAAAATCGACCGCGACTTCCCCGCATAACCCTAAGCAAGCGGAATTGAGGGCTCTAAACCCAATGCTGGCGACCTATTTGGAAGCCAGCCGGGACCTTTGCGAGACGGACACAATTCTTTTTGGCGCCGCACTGGCAGTATGCCGTATTATTGGCGCCAAGCTCCTCATGGCTGGACGTGCTACTAGACAAAGTAGCGCCATCCCAGCCTGGAGAATAAAAATTGAGGAACGTATCGCAAAGGCTAGGGCCCTCATCGGCAGACTGATATGCTTCAGGTCAGGCAATAACAGGGCAAGAATTGTGCGCACCGTCAGAATGGCGTTTGCTGACAAAGTGACATTTGTCCCAGCCAGATATAACGCAAAAACTCACGGAGCGCATAGACGACCTGAAGAAGAGAATCGCTGCTTGGGGAACGGATTCGACGATATACCGAGAGGTCGACACGGTTCAACCAGAATCGTCTCTTCCAGGGTGATCACAAGAGGCTCTATGAATCATTGGAGCGACCAATGGTACGTGGAACGGGCCCAGCACTGAATCAGGCCGACACTGTCGCATTCTGGCGCGGCCTGTGGTCATAGCCCGTAAACCACAGCGAGGGCCCTTGGACGGAAGTTGTGGCGAGTCAGTGTGCGAGTGTTACGCTCATGGACCTCGTCATCATAACGCCGGATGACGTAGCTGAGGCGGTCCGTAGGGCCCCGAACTGGAAAAGTCCGGGACTCGACGGATTGCATCACTACTGGCTGAAGGGGTTCGTGGTGTGTCACGCTGTGCTTGCGCGACAGTTTCAAGCGACTCTCGACCAAAAGTCACTCCCGAGCCTCTTCACTACTGGGATCACTCATTTGGTTCCTAAAGACCGAGATTCCACAGACCCGAGTAAATACCGTACCCATTACGTGTCTACCCACCATAAATAAGACACTGACATCCATTTTGAGTACGCAAATCATTCGTCACCTAAACGCAAATCAGGTGATGTCGCGCGCTCAAAATAGATGTCGGGGCGATGGTCATGGAACCAAAGAACCACTTTTCATTGACACGGTCATTGGCAAGGTGGTTAAACGCAACCGTCGGAACCCCTCCGCCGCCTGGATAGACTACAAAAAGGCATTCGACTCGGTGCCTCATATATGGCTTAAGAGGGTCCTCGAGCTGTACAAGGTTGAGTGTACAGTTTGAGACTTCCTCGAGCAGTGCATGGGGTAGGGGAGTACGATTCTTTGTCATCTAGACGAGCGGATGACGGCTGCGGAGAACCACATAAAGATAAGAAGGGGTATATTCCAGGGCGATTGTTTGAGTCCAATCTGGTTCTGCCTCTCTCTTAACTTACGGGGACGGATAAGTGTGCGGTCCTCCATGTCGAAAGGGGAAGGGTTGCTAAATCTGAGAAATCAACATAAAGACCCTATCCGAGGCTGAAACATACCGATACCCGGTATGTCACAGAACATAGGTATCGATGAGGCGGACATGAGGCAGTCAGTTTGCGATGTGATTTATGCACGCTTTACGAAAGTGCTTAACAGTCTTTTGTCGGGCGTCAATAAGACACACGCATATAACGGTTGGATCATGCCTGTTCTCATGTATATATTTGGCATACTCAGGTGGACTCAGACCAAACTGAACACTCTTGATAGAAAAGTCCGCACTATTATGACGTCCCATAGGATGCATCATCCGAGATCGTCAGTAATGAGTCTGTACTTGCCGCGGAAACATGGTGGGCGCGGCTTTTTAAGCGCACTTACCATGCATAATCGCAAAGTGTGCAGCCTCCGTAATTACTTTCTGACGAGAGCGGATGATTCATTCTATAGGGACTTTATTTTTTGTGATATAGGACTTATCCCTCTATCCTTAGCCAACAAGCAATGGCAAAACCCGCCAGCACAGAACATTTCCAACCGGGAGACCGTATGGAAGGAGAAGTAGCTCCACGGGAGGTTCTACAAGGCTCTACATGAGCCTTTCGTAAATACGGTTGCCTCCTTTCACTAGCTACGGTTCTTTGGGGAAACCTAGGTTTTGTCTGTGCAATACAGGATCAGGTTATTAAGACCAACAACTATCGGAGATACATCCTAAGGTATGGCACCGTCGACATTTGTCGAGCTTGTCGCCATCCCGTTGAATCACTTAGGCATGTCATCTCTGGTTGTTGCAATAGTTTCTATATCTTAAGTACGTAATTCTTAGTATCTCATTACAGGGGTCTTTTTTTATTTTAAAGTGCATTCTGTCTCTTGTTCTTATGCACCTAAGTAATCCTATTGTTATCCATGGTTTTATTGTTATTTTAGTCCTAGGTATTTTTATGTTAAAAGAATTTTTTAAATTAATTTTTGTATGTTTTCAATAATAAAGATAATGGATTGACTTGGATTCTCGTTATTGTTAAATATTATATTGAAATCAAAATTATTGCAGCCTTCAAGTAAAGTCTCATAATTTTTTTTTTCTTTTAGTTTTATTTTCGATTTTATCAAACATTTTTTTTGTATTTAATCAGAAGAACACAGGTTCATGGTCTGTAATGGCAGATTGCAAAATAAAAGTATATGAATTTAATTTCGTTTTTAATATGATATGATCTAACCGGCTATTACCTCTAGTAGGTGTGTAGTAAGCAGGGGTCAAACCAAGGAAAGATAAAGTTTCGAGATAGCTGGATGTTGTTAGGTCTGGAATATTAATATTTATATCCCCTTTAACTAGGATATTTTTATATTGAGTGTGTTTTACAAGTATATTATGCAGAGACTGAACAAAATTGTCAATGTTAAGAAAACTGGGGGGTCTATAAATGGCAAATATAGCCTCTAAAATGTTTGGCTCTTCAATTTTAAAGACAAGATCATTATTAATTAAAACGACTACAGCGTCGTTTTGATTGTAGTTAGAATTTGTGTACTAAAGGTAGAATATCCTGGCATATAAAGTAGCTTAGTAACATGTGAGAGTTTATGTGTGTATGTGTGTGTGTTAAATCTTACTTTTTGTAAATAGAAAAGTTAATTAGTAATGCCTAGTTTTAGCTATTGCCCTGCTCTCTTTTATATACATACACCAAATGTATATTTCTAAAATAAGAGTATAATAAAAATGGCAGAATCATACCGTAGTAATTTACCTAATACTTTAGATGAAAAATTCAGACAACCGTTACAAGAGTCAAAGGTTTTAAATTAATTAAATTAAATTATTTTTTCGTCAAATATTAAAATTACATTTTATGATCAGTGTTTGAAGTCACCTAGTAAGCAAAATAATGCTTATAACAGGTGATTTCACTCTTCAATAGCTAATAATTAGAATAACGTTAACGAAATAAAATGGCTTACAATTATAACGAAAACAATAAAGGTAAGAAAAACATAACTTTAGTATCTTACCATCAGTCTCATAGCACTAATACATAAATAAATTATATAAATATAAATAAATTATAATATAAATTATTAGGTGGAATTTTATATATATATATATATATACGAAAACAATAAAGATAAGAAAAACATGACTTTAGTATCTTACCATCAGTCTCATGGCACTAATACATAAATAAATTATAATATAAATTATTAGGTTGAATTTATATATATATATATATATATATATATATATATATATATATATATATATATATATATATATATATATATATATATATGTATATATATAGTGTGCTTCGGTGGTTTGGTCATGTAGAAAGAATGAATGAGGAAAGAGTGACAAAGCAAATTTAGGTTGAGGTGAACGGCAGAGTCGGGAAGGGACGCCCTAGACGAAGGTTTAGCGACCAAATTGGCGATATACTGAAAATGGGCCAAATTAAGAGTACCCTTAACCGACGAGCGTGTATGCGTAGGTATATGGATGTGGAGGAGGCGAGATAGGTGTGTCAGGATCGTGCCAAATGGAAGTCCATAATCTCTGCCTACCCCTCTGGGTGACAGGCGTGAGTGTTTATGTTATGTTATATAGCGTGTATGTGTATTTGGTAGTTGTAGTATGTGATGTGGGTATATTAATTGTGCATGTTGTATGAGTAGTGTGTGAGTTTGTACTGAATGTGGGTGTATGTATGTGGTTTGTTTTTAATACTTGAACGTGACATGAGGTCGTGTATTGAATATTAGGTCTTTCACTATGAAATTGCCGTTTTTTATGAAATAAGTTAATGTTTTTTTTGACAACCCAGTGGCAGTTTATTGACACCCGCTTGATGAAATCAGCTGGACGGGAGGCAACAAATTCTTCAAAGGCATTTTGTACTTCCTCTCGGGTATTGAATTTTTCTCCCGCCAAAAAGTTATCCAAATTCAAGAAAAAGTCTGTAGCCACAAGGTCTGGTGAGTACGGCGGTTTCACTGAGAGGTTCCAACAACAGCTCTTGTAGCTTGGAGACCGTCTGTTGTACAGTATGAGTCGCGCGTTGTCGTGCAGAAGCAGGGGGACGAGCAATTGACCAAAGCTGGTTGGAGACGTGCGAGCTTCTCCATCATTGTGTTCAGTTCTTCACACTACACATCTACAGTAATGTTCATCCGTTTGGTAAGAATTTGTGATGAATGACACCGGCGCTAGACCATCAAACAGTGACCATCACTTTTCAAGGGGTAAGTTTTCGTTTAGAGCATTGTTTAGGTGCTGAACCAGAATCCAACCAACTTGCTAAGCGCTTGCGATTGTCAAAGGAATCCATTTATCGTCGCAGGAAACAACGCGTTTCAAAATTACTTCGTTTGCGTGCCTGCTGAGCAGTGCAAGGCACGTCACCACACGTACTTCGACTAGCTCGCGGCCTTTTATTTTAGCTCACGGCTTTTTATAGAGCTAAGAAAAGCCCTGTGTCAGATGAAACTGTCAGAGCCGCATAGGCTAACAGCACCAACATCTCGAAAATAGACGTACTTCGCGCTGGCGATCACTGAGTTCGTGGGAGACCCATTTGTTAAGCTTTTTTACCTTGCCAATTTGACACAAATGGACCAATATTGTTTTGATGCTAACGTCGAAAGCTGCTGCTAATTCAGCCGTAGATTGAGTATCATCAGCTTCCACAATCGCTTTTATTCTTCATTCTCAACGAAAGCTTTTGGACAACCACGGGGTTCATTTTTCAGGTCGAAATTTCCAGAACTGAAGCGGGCAAACTAATAACAGGTGGTGCGTTCGTTTGTAGTATTCATTCCGTAAACATCGTTGATGTTGCGTGCAGCTTGTGCCGCGTTGCTGCCACGACGGTACTCATATTCCATAATTACTCGAATTTTTCGAATTCCATGTTATTAAAATAACATTAATTTGAAATTAGAATTCTTAGCCAAACAAAAATTATTTTTATTTGAAATTAGCCAGTACTGCAGAACGGCAATTTCATAGGTAATGATTTATTATCTAAGGGTTCAAAAATCAAAAATAATTAACCAGTTGCGTTAAATTGCTCTACGAGAGTTTCTCGAATGGCAGCCTCGTACCGATAAGTGAAGTATAGGGTGGCCCTGATGGCGTAAAGACCTGGTAAGATATGCACGGATATACATGGATGCAAGTAGCTCAAGATAATAATTTTAGTATTCCTTGGCGTAGGCCTATGTTTAGCAGTGGAATGTGATGGGTTGTAATTATTATGATAATTATGATAAATAGCATTAAAACAATATGATAAACTCACGTAAATATATTTTTCCGTTGATCCATGAAGGTTTATTTTATCAGAAAACACAGCTTGCTCTTTATCAGGTTGAAGTTCAATATGTGCTAAGCAATACTGCTTGCGAAAGGGGAAATGAGATCCAGCCACTGTCTCTCTCAGGCATTGGTCATAATTACCAAGATGATACCGAGATCCATAGAGTTGACCAACTGGCAACTGCATACTGTCCCATACTGATTAAAAGTAAAACATTTATCCATTATTAGGTATTTTATACGCTATTTTGTACTATATGTGTCATATGAAGCGACTATGCGAAACCCGGGAAAGATCTAACACATCAATTAAATACAATATAAAACATTCCATAATGTTATTATAATTGATTTTTATTATGTCATATTTTATGTCATAGAAGCTAGATAAATAGGAAATAACTAGCTTTTACCGCGTTGTGGCGGTATAAGAATATGCACTACCCCATATCATCCCGTAGGTGTTGTAAGAGGCGACAGTGGGAAAACAAATCAGGAGATGGGCAGCAGCGTCTTCCTAATAACGATTTTAAAAACTGCGGTTGCTAACTCGCTTGTCAAGCGTGGCAACTATGGCAAATATCCACCCTATGAGGCAATCTGTGGAGGAGGTCTTCGTTCAACAGTGGACTTTAATAGGCTGTAACGGAAACGGTAATCGTAACCGATAACCCTTTGATGTTGCACCGCTCTTGCAGGGCGTCACATATATACTATCAATAATATTATATCATAAACTTGTAATGTGCTATACAATAAATAATGTGTATTTGATGACTTGCTAAAGATGACGGTATTTAACTATCATGTTACTCTGCAGAATATACTTCGAAAGAAACTCTGCAGTAACTGACATAGCCCAACGGATCAGTAAGCTGAAATGGCAATGGACCGACTAAAGAGCTCGAAGAACCGACAACGCGTGGGGAAGGAAAAATCGAATGGCAGTCATCATGTTTTGTGACATTCCTTTGGAAGGCCTATGTTCAGCAGTGGACATGTGAAGCGGTGTAATGATGACGATTCTTACATGAAAACTCTGCGTCTGGAACAGACATACAGACACCGCAATAATGCCATCATTATTCCGCTTTGCTAACATTGAAAACTATGTTGGTGATATTAATTTCAAAATATACTTACTCCAACTTGCCCATAGGGTCGAATTCTTCACATTGTAAATTGTGGTCAAAATTTGCTCCAAACATGGTCTTTCCTCTTTAGTCCAATTCTGAGATAATAGTTCATTGATCAAATTATCGAATTTCGATTCGCATTTGTTAATTCCTTTCGTTATGTTTATGGGTTCATTATGATCGACTAACTCATCATGAGCTACAGCGTACCCTGTAAATCAACACATTTTTTTACCTTTGGCACACATCGAACACGAAGATAAAAGGTTGGGCTATATTGTCGACTTGTCAAAGTAACGTTACTAGATCACATTGAATCGGCTGTGTAAGAATATCCACTACTTTATATCAATCCGTGGTTGTCGTAAGAAGCAACAAAGGCAAACAAAACGGGAAATGGGCAGTAAAATCTTTCTAATATCAACTAGAAAATAAATAAAATCTACGGCTTCCAATCCGCCTGCCCAGTGTAGCAATTTTTCCATATCACCCTTATGAGACAATCCATAGATAGCCCTACGGGGAAGCCTTTCTTCGGCAATTCACTTTGATAGGCTGTATAGAATAAATTAATACATAGCACCGACTTCAGTAAGTGAAATTATTTTATTCTTTTTAGTTCTTTGAAGGCGATTTTTTATAGGATAAGGGTGACAAACGAGCACAAAGTCCACCTGATGATAAGTGGTTGCTGTGGCCCATAGACATCTACATCTATCCTCGATTACGAGTCACCCGTGAAGACTAAGATGGAATACCTCGTTTCCAGTAAAAGGGGTCTCCGGTTCTTTACACTCACCATACGAAACACAGCAGCGTTAAGCTGCTATTTTGCGCTGGTATTCTGTGAGAGCGTAGTCCTTCCCCGGTCGAACCGACCCATTCGTGCTACAACTATACCAGTAATATAGCTACAGCAAGGCGTATAAACGTATCAACACTTTGACTTTTATGTTTTATTACAAGCTTAATTTTCCATAGGTATTATCTCGGTTTTAAGCAGTCAGGTACCATTGCAGCTGTTTCCTCGGTTATCTAGTTCGGTTTTGGGGCACAGCGCAACAGCAATAGATCATTAAAAACATTTCTTGCAGCTCGGATATCCTCTTAATATTGAAGAATGTAATGCACTATCTAAGTACGTAAACTATAGGTAAAACAATAATAAATTTAGATTCCTTAAAACATATTTTATGTAAGTAATGAATTTAATTAATATTTGTTGTATTATCCTTGATGGAATTAAATATTAAATGAAAAGAAAGTGCTGTAAAGCACCCGAAACGTCGGGTATAAAAAGTTTAATTAAACGCGATAAAATCCGTAAAATTAGTTTCATTTAATGTGTAGTGTTTGCGTAAATATAAGAAATCATTACGGAATTAAATAAGATATTAAAAAGGTGATATTACATAGCACTTACCAATAAAAATACAAATTACAAGAGTGAACGTTCCGGCTTTCATCGTTACTATCAGGCAACAAGAAGGTGACTAACTTTTCTTATACAATACAAAAGACCTGAGCTGCTACATTTCTGACATATAATCTAACTATTAATTTTGTTTTACACAACACATTGCCGATGTTTATTAATGAAATTCCTATTTTTTGTTCTTGTAATCTGAATAAAAAGTCTATTAATCAACGTAATAGATTTAAGACAAATTCAGATATATGTACTTACAGCTAAATAATGAGTTCATGCATAACATCTATATAATATGTATATAAGATTGTTTATCTTCTATTCATAAGGATTGACAAATCGAATAAATTATATTGTTTGCTCTGTAAATAAAGATTTTTTTTAGTTTTAAATGGTAGAGCCACGCTGCAGCTATATAGCTGCCGAGCCGACCCGTTCGTTCTACAACCATAAATATTATATTAGCACGAACGGGTCGTCTCGACTGGGGAAGTACCACGCTCTCATAGAATACCAGCGTGAAATAGCAGCTTAATGCTGCTGTGTTTCGTATGGTAAGTGTAGAAAACCCGAGACCCTTTTAACTGGAACCGAGGCATTCAATCTTAGTCCTCAGGGGTGATAACATTTTGATTCCTAATCGAAGATAAATTTTGATGTCTATGGGTCACAGCATCCACTTAACATCAGGTTGACTGTGTGCTCGTATGTCATCCCTTTCCATAAAAAAAGTGAAACTCAACTATTCACAAAAACTCTTACCGTAAATAGAGAAACAACATTTAAATCTTATTCATTAATATGTCAATTCCCTTTAGCAATCTTAATTTTTATTTAACAAAATATAAATAAAATATATTTGCAATAAAAATTAATTTTCACCTGTTCTACAATACTTTTTCTATGCCTTTTATATACATATACTAGCTGTGCCCGCAACTTCGTACACATATGATGTTTTAGTAACTAATTTGTTTTGAAGTGTTATTTATTGACACTATTGATTATATTTTATAAACTACACCACTGTTCAACCTCATACAGTAACAGTTTAGACATTTTTACACTTATAAGGAGTAATTTCATCATGAAAACGATCAAGTGCATGGATGATTTCAACACCGAGGATGTCGTATCCGTTCAATATTATATTTAAATAAAACTAAGAATCGTAGATATGCACTTTGATAATATAAAAAAAAAAAAAAGAAGAGGTTAAGGATTACAGTAATATATATAAGCGAAATACCACTGACTGATTGATTCATCACGAGATCTCTAAAACTATACACCCGATTGATTAGAAATTTAGTATAGTTACTCATTTCGCAATGTAGACGCTCACTAAAAACGGATTTTACGATAGTCCCATAAAAAATTCTTGACATTTTAGATGTGGGTTTCGCAATAAAATATTATTGTGCGCCCAGCGAAGCGAGCGAGTATCAGCTAGTAAAAGATAAAGTTAATTTATGAAAAGATAAGGAGGAAACGACAATTCTTTTGTCGTGTAGTTACAGGTGACTATGGGAAACGCCAGAAAAATCTTATGACTTTCGATAGATGGCGCTATAACCAAATCGATTACGTCAGAGCCAAACATAAAATACCCAGACTGGCTACGGACCTCAACTTCAAAGGTGCGAGAAGTCATGTATTGCGATCGTCAATCTGTCTGCCAGCCGTAACAATTACAGCAAATAACTCCTATATTCGGAGAGGTCTTGTAGTAGACTTTTACGGGCTGGTGATGAAGGAGAAGAAGAATGATAACTCTTTTGACATTTTTGCCTCATTAAGTAATGCGACTAAAGTCTTCACTCGCTACCCCCCCCCCTCCCCCCAACTTTCGTTTTAAGTGTATTCGTGGGATAATATACCAGACCAGAATCATAACCGATAGAAATATCTGTGCGTAACATGTTCTTTTAAGAAACAACGAATTTGAGTCGTGAAACATTGTAAATATCCGGAGGAAACAAATTAAGAGTGTCTGGAAGAGATCTCTTTCAGAGTGGAAGAACGCCTGCTTAACATATTATAATTTAGATTTAACTCTACCCGTTATTCTGTATTTTGGTGTACAGTAAAGAATCAATAAATAAATAAGATTGAATAGTAACGAAATGAAAATTACCCGTCGGTATATGTTAAAAGAAACCAACCGAAGAAGCAGCGAAACAAACTAAATATCCACTGCAGCCTTTAAAAGTCCACTGCTTAACTTAGGCTTCCCCCAAAGATTGCCTTATAGGAGTAATTTTGCCGTAGTTGCTACGCTTGACAGGCGAGTTGGCAACCGCAGTTTTTATAATTTTGAGTTTATAATAGGAAGATGCTGCTACCCATTTCCTGTATCAGTCTCCCTCTGTCGCCTCTTACGACACCGACGGGACAATATGGCGCAAAAGATATTCTTACACCGCTTATACACGGTTAAGGAGTCAGGAGACCTTGAGGGAAGCCTGTTAACCAAGCAGGGTAAAATAAGTTGGTTCCTTTCAGCACGTTCCCAGTGCGACGCTGCAAAATTTAAATTTACAGCTAACTAAATTTATCATTGCGATGTTAATGTTAAATATACAATTATCGATATTTTTACATATTTAGGTCCGTCCGATATTTAATAAAATATATAAGACATTGTTAAAAATATAGTTTTTGTCTTCATTTAAAATTTTCTTAGCAAATAACTATTTACATTAATAAAGTACAATTTCGTAACAAATTCGTTTAAGAAGTAACGTTCGGAAAGTATTTTTTTTATATAGCAGAGGGGCAAACTCATTTCACCTGATAATAATAATTATCAATAATTGCCTAGTAATTTATCAATAATTGCCTTTTTAGTCGTAAAATCAACGAAGTATCATCAGCAAATAATACTATATCATGGTTATTTCCTAAAGAACAGAAAGGGACCAAGAACTGAGCCCTGAGAAACACCCATAGATACTACCGATCTGGAAGAACTGCATCCATTAATAACAACTGTTTGCGTTCTATTATTTAGATATGACATAATAAGTTTAAGCGCTATGTTTTTAACATCATAATGATGTAGCTTCCTGATTAATGTCTCATGGTGAACATAGTCGAAAGCCTTGGAAAGATCATAAAATATACCCAAAGCATCTACTGAATTTTCCCATGCACAGAAAATATGTTTGATTAGCTCAACACCGCCATAAGTTGTCGAGTGACCCCTTGTAATTACAAACTGATTGTTATGGAGTAATTTATTTACATTAAAAAAAACTTAACATTTGATCTAGAATATTTTTTCAAAAATTTTACTGAGGCTTGGCAGTACAGAAATAGGTCTAAAATCAGTGGGCTCCAATGTAATCGGAAAGAACTCGGTCGTCAACCATTAGAGCTGCTCTGCGCTGGATGCGGTCAAGTGGAAGGAGCTGGAACTCGCGATTGTACGCGATTGTATTAATAAAATCGATTTTATATTTATTCGGATCCAAAAAATAAAAATAAAATAAAAAAGCTTCCAAGATGTAACTAAAATTCTATTATGTAATTTGAATGATATTTGAATCCATTTGGAAATAAAATATTATACTAATTGCCTAAGGAAAAAAAAAGAAATAAATATTTTTACTTAAATAAATCGATTAACATAAATAATCGATACACTTGTGAAATTCTCATTTCTGATACGATTTGAAACGAGCGCAATATAATCGATTATCGATTAAATCGAGCATTTGAAGATCTATTATCTATAATTTGTATGTGTTAACTAAAGAACTGCGAACATAACAAAATAATAAATATCAACATGCCAACAAATAACATTAACAACACAACAACAATTCTAGTAATCGAATTCAGATCGACATGTCTATAATTCATTCATTAGTCACTCAACTGTTGTTGTTTTAACTTTTGTTAATCGTTTATTTGATAACCACAGCTTTTTTTATGTAGTGATTTTAACTGATCCTACTTTTTATTGACCCTTGCTTCATGCGTAAGCATCATATAATCTCATCATATAATATTAGTCTGTGCTTGCTTCGTTATTGGGCACTAAGAATCTTGCTTACACGACTGATCTGGTCTTGTTATTTTTGAATACGTCACACGGCTTTTGATTGGATATTGACATCATGGACCATTGTTTTAATTGTAATACACTTCTAGTAGGTATGCGAGTTAACAAGTATAATTGTATCTTTAAGTAACTAAAGAAAATCGACTGTTACAGTGTACGTAACACAAAACATCACTTTAACTTATTCTACCAAAACTCAGCACCTAGATTGACAAATCCTGCCAGATTTTCAGTTATAAAATATTTATATGTATATGTAAGCTTTCAAATGGTCCTACTTTCATTTTGTTAACACCTGGGCCCAAGAAAGTATGGAAATGTCTCCTTCTCCTTTCTTATAAGAAGTAATTTATGCAAAAGAGTAATTTCTGATGTAGTAGAGCCATGTTGCAGCTATATTTCTGGTATAGATGTAGCTCGATGTAATGGGTCGGCTCGACCGGGGAAGGACCACGCTCTCACAGAATACCGGCGTAAAATAGCAACTTAACGCTGCTGTGTTTCGTATGATGAGTGTAGAGAATCGGAGACCCTTTTTACTGGAAACGAGGCATTTCATCTTAGTCCTTACTGGTGACAACGCATCTGCATTTTGATTCGTAATCAAGGATAGATGTAGATGTCTTTGGTTTACAGCAACTACTTACCATCAGGTGGACTGTGTGCTCGTTTATCACCCTTATCCTATTAAAAAAAAGATGAAATAGGAGTTCAGTTCAATTTACGCAATTTTTATATTCACAAACAGGATGATTTATATATTTTTTTACAACCATTGTAAAATTAGATTACCGTTACAGCTTATTAGAGCCCACTGCTAAACATAGGCCTTGCATATAGACTGCCTCTATAATCAAGGCAAAAATCTAGGGGATATTTGCCATAGCTGCTACGCTTGATCAAATGTTATATTTTGTAATGAAAATAATTTACTTCATAAAAATCAATCCGGTTACACAAGGGGTCGCTCGATTATATATGTTGAGCTGGGTACATTCTGTGACCTATCCAAAGCCTTTAATTGTGTTTACCGTGAAACATTAATCAGGAAACTTCAACATTACGATGTAAAAAGTGATGCTCTTAAATTTGTTATTTTGTATTTAAGTAACAGAATGCAAAAAGTTGTCATTAATAGTATGAGTTCTTCCGGGTCAATAGTACAAGTGGGTGGGCCTCAGGGCTCAATTCTCGGCCCCTTTCAGTTTCTTGTATATATTAATGAGTTACCTTACATAGTAGGAGATAACCATGATATAGTATAATTTGCTGATGATACTTATTTAATTTTCAAATTAAAACGACAATTACTAAAATACGACGAAGTAAATAATGCTATATCTAAATCAGTAAATTGGTTTAACGTTAATAATTTCCATTTAAATGGCACTAAAACTAAATGTATGAAATTGATAACGCCATGTGTCAAATATCTAAATATAATTTTAAATTGGGAGAAGCTGAGTCTTGTCGATACCACATTTTTTTCTTAATATCACATTAGACGCGAAGCTTCAATGGGGACCTCATTTAACCCCTCAACAGTCATGACGCCCGTGGCGGGTTGGAAGCGCATGCATGCCCGTGTGTCAGCCCACCCCGTGTGGTCATTTGACAATTAAATACGCCTTGTCTTTAATTTATGTTTTTCAAAGATTAAACGCTGTTTTAATATTTGAACAACATAGATTAAAAACAAGGCCGTAATGTAACGTTTTCAAACGTATTTGAATTGAACATTTGCGATTATTTTAAACGGTTTTTGTTTTCTCGCGTAAAAGAAGGTAGATATTAAAAACTTTATGGTGTGAAAATAATGTATCGAATGAGTGTGATTTTTTATCACTTTTGATATAATGTTGTATTGAAATCGGCAAAATTACGTCCACACATATATATACCGAGATTGATAATATTATAAAAATAGAATTTAATATTTATAAAGTAAAATCAAATATCTTAATTCATAACGAATCTATGCGTATAAGTTTTATACATAGCTGGCATACAAAATTAAAAAGATATCATTGTTGACATTAGCGCCTACCGGTATCGCGCGATCTCCCGAACGGTCCCTGACACTTGACGCGTCAAAAAATAAAATGGCGTAACACTTGAGGTGATATCAAAACTAGCAAGCAGACTTATTCCTGCCAGTCTTACCAGTGCAGTGTTACAACAGCTAGAATAATTTACTTGAGCTATTTCCATAGCATAATGTCGTAGGGTATTTTACTATGGGGAAACGTGACTGAGACTGAAATTATATTTGTTTTACAGAAGAGGGCCATATAAGCAATCCATGATTTAAAACTTAAAGAGTCGCTCAGACAAAAATTTAAGGAAATTGATATATTAACTTTGGCCTCTCAATACATTTATGAAAATGTAATGTATATTACACAAACATAAAAGTAGAACAAAAAGTACAAAAATAAGTGATATTTACAGAAGTAAATACTGGGAACAGACACAAGCTATTTGTACCAGTTACTCGACGCCACCGTAGCCAGGAATGCACCTGCCTACGGTCCACTTGGCACCGCTGCAGTCCCTTCAGCGGTGCCAAGTGGACTGTCGGTATATCGAGGTGCTGAAGTATTTGTACAGTAGGGATACGATGGCTATCCGAGTACAGAACCAGAGTGAGAAACCTATCCAATTGCAGAGAAGTGTAGGACAGGGTGACATAATATCCCCGAAACTCTTCACCGCCGCATTGGAAGACGTTTTCAAGCTACTGGACTGGAAAGGATACGGTATTAACGTCAATGGGGAGTACATCACTCATCTTCGATTTGCCGACGTTATAGTCCTTATGGCAGAATCGCTGGAGGACCTAAGCACTATGCTCAATGACCTCAATAGTGTCTCCCAACGGATAGGTCTCAAGATGAACATGGACAAAACAACAATCATGTTTAATGTCCATGTCACACCTATGCCGGTAGTTGTTGGGAGCACTAAGCTCGAAGTTGTTGACGTATATGTTTATCTAGGACAAATAGTCCGACTAGGTAAGTCCAACTTCGACCGAGAGGTCAATCGACGGATACAACTCGGCTGGGCAGCGTTCGGGAGATTACGACCCATCTTCTCGTCAGGCATACCTCAAAACCTCAAAACTAAATTGTACAACCAGTGCGTGTTGCCAATGATGACATATGGAACTGAGACGTGGTCCTTTACTGCTGGCCGTATGAGGAAGCTCAAGGTCTCAGCGAGTTATGAAGAGGGCTATGCTCGGGGTTTCTCTGCGTGATAAACTTAGAAATGAGTATATCCGCAGTAGAACCAGAGTAACCGACATAGCCCAAATGATTAGTAAGCTGAAGTGGCAATGGGCCGGCCATATAGCTCGAAGAACCGACAACCGATGGGGAAGAAAGGTTCTCGAGTAGCAGCCTCGTACCGGCAGGCGAAGTGTAGGGCGTCCCCCCACTAGATGGAGTGACGACCTGGTAAGACATGCAGGAAGTCAATGGATGCAGGTGGCTCGGGACCGTGCTTTGTGGCATTCCGTGGGGGAGGACTATGTTCAGCAGTGGACTTGTGAAGGGCTGTAATGATGATAATGATGACTCGACGCCAGCGAGTCAGTAACTCATTATTGGGATGATGTATACGCTTTTACAACAAAATCCCAGAAAATATACAAAATTTGACCTCCTGAAAGTTCAAAAACTTTATTAAACAAAGTTTGTATAAAAAGGGTTATTATAATAATAGGGAATTTATTGAAGATAATAACCTCTGCGAATGAGGTGACTACCAAGCTAATTCTAATTTATTGTTTATATGTGTTGTTAATTGTGTAACATAATATATGATTGTAAGCTGTCATTAGTGTTCTCTGTGTACGTTCCGTGAATCAAACCTGGTGACGATTATACAAACAAAAATATTTATGTTATTTCAAAGGGGTACTTGGTTATATGTTTACAGTTATTTTTCCCTATGAAACCCATAATAAGTAGGGATATCTTTGTATAGATATACCGGCTGAAATTAAGTAGATTTCATAGTAACCTTTTGGCGATGTATTTCAAAATATACGACGATAGTGCGAAATTACGCATTATTTGACTAATTTTTTGTTGTAAGATATCAGATGATGTCAGTTCATTGATATAAATAAGTATTACAAACCGGATTTAAAACCCTTATTTTTACTAAGTCATAGACTAAATAAATTTATCGACCCCGTTTTTTGTTTTGCTAATGGCACATCAATAGAGGTGCCTATGGAATTGAAAAACGGCAACAACCTTGTAAAAGAAAGAAGGTGAGAATAATATACCTATCTTATTTTGTACCCCGTAAAATGACATATGCATAAAGAGCTCAACTACAAGAATTTTGTTATTATTTTATGCTAGTAATTACTGTGAAAAACGCATCAACACTTTTTTCTAATTCATATTTTTTTATTTTCAAACTTATCAAACCACTTGTTTCTCTAACACCATTAATAGTGACAAAATCTGCTTCATTCAAAATGTTTCCTTTTCCTTTTATCCTAATAACATAGAATTAATCAGAGAAACATCTGAAACAGAATCGTATACTCCATATAATTCAAATTTATTATTTAACTAGCGATCCGCCCCGGTTTCGCATTTCTGAGAGTGTGCGCAGAAATTGCATAACTTAATTCCTTTCTCTCTCTTTCAACATAAAAAACCAGAAGTTCGGCCAATCTCTATCCTTTCGTTGTTGACTTACCACGCATTACAATGTGGTGTCTTCAAGGTAAGAGTGAATAGGCTTTTGTTAAGTCAGTGCAATACACCATCTTAGGCTACATCACCACTTACCATCAGGTGGGATTGTAGTTAAGCGCTGGCTTAGAATACTAAAAAAATGTTTAATTAAATTGTTCTTAACTTTTTCGTCCTCTTTAGTTCTAAACTAGCATGTAGGTTCCGAGTGATAGCGAACATCTTTATTTAATTTTTAAGCTTTTTCACACATGGTTTTTATTTTCGATTTTACCATAGGATGTTATTATTGCATTTATTTTCCTTCATGCTATTTATAAATTATTACGATTTGTTTAAGCTGACCTTTTTTATGTAATTGTTGTTGTCTTAACAATCGATCAATTAATCAGTCGCTGTTGCAATTAACGTTGCGTAAACTATTTGGAAAAGATAAAATCCAAGAAATAATATGCCTTTCAGAAACTTTTTTAATAGCTTGATACAAAAACTATTTAAAAATAAATGACTATAGTTTGGCCGCTGCTTTTTGTAGCGATAAAAATAGAGATGGTATGTGTATCTTGACAAAGAGCAATATTAATTTCACCGAACACACACACTTACAAACATATGCTATGCAAAAAGTTTTTTAGGTATTTACAGAACCCTTTCTCTGACCATATCATATTTCTAAATAAATTGAGCTCTTTACTACATAATTTATCAAAAAAAGTAAAACCTTATTTCTAAATTGTTATAGTAGGTGATTTTAATATAAATACCTTGAAACCTGGCAGTCTGACATGCCACTTAAAAGTTCTATGCAATAACTATAATTTGAAATTCCATATCGATGTTCCAACTCGAACAGAATCGTATATAGATCACATACTCAGTAATGTGAAGGACGCTACTGCTCATGTATTGCCTCTCAGTCTGTCGGATCATAAAACAGCGCAACTAATGAGTATTCCGATACAAAAAAAAATATTTCTAAAACAGAAAAATCCTACTACTCATTCAAAAAAGACTATGCTTTAGAAAATATTAAAAAGTTGAAGGAATGCTTGAATAGCCTCTCTTGGTCTGAAGTATATAGTAAACCTGACTTGAATACAGCCTTCAATAACTTTCATTCGAACTTCAGGTTGTTTTACGATTTGTGTTTTCCAACTAAAAAAGTAAGGTTAATAACGCAAACAAAAACATTTATATGTAGTTTAGTAAAGGCTTACTAAAAACTTTTGTTGTAACACAAAGAGAAAGCTCCGATATAACTATTATACGCATAAATCAGCAATCAATAGATAGAAATATTTTACATATTCAAATATCCTAAAAAATGTATAAATAAATCTAAGAGACTTGCAAACATTAAATTTATTCAAAATCGCAATAATAAATGTTGCTTTACATGGTCAATAATAAAAAATGAAATAGGTATATCATAAAGCGGAGCTACTATTGACTATCTAAAATTTTGGCGACTACGACATAGCAAATCCGGAAGAAATATCCCAAATATTTAATAATTACTTTACAAACATCGGAAACAGTAGTATTAATAATGTAAACAATGGCGAATGCTCTAATATAATATGTTCCTTAAACCCATGTCAATAAATGAAGTAAAATTAAAGGTAATAGCCTAAAATAAAACCAACTCTGTAGGTTATGATGGCATAAATACACAAACAATTATTTGAAAAAGCTTGTGAGATACAGTCTACTCGCTCACGTAAGGACCCACACAAGCTATTTCTTACTCTTGTGCCTAGTTTTGCGTTTTCGTTTGCGTCAACGCAAAAGTAGGCACAAGAGAGAACGGTGAGCTGAGGGTAGAGAAATTTGGAATAGGGCAACGGAACCCAAAGGGCCAGCAGCTGGCCGACTTCATGGATAAAGAGGGACTCTTTGTGATGAACTCGTTCTTCCAGAAGCGGCCACAAAGGAAACGGACCTGGTCGAGCCCCGACGGTTCGATAAAAAATGAGATTGACTTCATTATGACGACCAGACGACAACTGTTCAGTGATGTCGAGAGTGAAAAGCTTTAGCACCATATAACACATACATACCCTTCGGCAAATTGTACAGAAGTCCGAGGAGTACAATTTGCCACTATGTCTGGCTTATGTGGACTATGAGAAAGCCTTTGATTCTATTGAAATTTGGGCGTTGCTGCCTTCAGCGGTACCAAGTTGACTGTCAGTATATCGAAGTGCTGAAGTGTTTGTACAGTAGGGCTTGATGGCTATCCGAGTACAGAACCAGAGTACGAAACCTATCTAACTGCAGAGAGGTGTAAGACAGGGTGACGTTATATCCCTGAAACTCTTCACCGCTGCATTGGAAGACGTTTTCAAGCTTCTGGACTCGAAAGGATACGGTATTAACATCAACGGCGAGTACATCACTCACCTTCGATTTGCCGACGATATAGTCCTTATAGCAGAATCGCTGGAGGACCTAAGCACTATGCTCAATGACCTCAACAGTGCCTCCCAACGGATAGGTCTTAAAAGATCATGAATAACGTCCATGTCACACCTATGCCGGTGGTTGTTGGGAGCACTAAGCTCGATTTTGTTGACGAGTATGTTTACCTAGGACAAATAGTCCGACTAGGTAAGTCCAACTTCGACCGAGAGGTCAATCCACGGTTTCAACTCGGCTGGGCAGCGTTCGAGAAATTACGGCACATATTCTCGTCAAAACTTGAAAACGAGACTGTACAACCAGTGCGTGTTGACAGTGATGACCTATGGAACTGAGACGTGGTTCTTCACTGCTAGCCGGATGAGGAAGCTCAAGGTCGCTCAGCGAGCTATGGAGAGGGCTATGTTCGGAGTTTCTCTACGTGATAAACTTAGAAATGAGGATAGAACTAGAGTGACCGACATAGTCCAACGGATTAGTAAGCTGAAGTGGCAACCGACAACCGATGGGGAAGAAAGGTTCTCGAGTGGCAGCCTCATACCGGCGGACAAAGTGTAAGGCGTCCCCCCACTAGATGCAGTGACGACCTGGTAAGACATGCAGGAATTTGATGGATGCAGGTGACTCAGGACCGTGCTTTGTGGCATTCCTTGGGGGAGGCCTATGTTCAGCAGTGGACTTGTGGAGGGCTGTAATGATGAATATATATTTAATAATGTTATGCAACTTTTAACTAGGTATTGAAATTGACGATGCTCAGAATTGACATTTAACTAATTATTATAATATTATTTCTCTATATTTTATTTTTAACTAAATCAGGTGTCTAATTGTATTACAAATAGCTAAGGCTATATTTGACATTGTTTAAAAATATTTGCATGCTATATAAAATAAGCAAAACATGAGCGCTCGTTTTTACTTGTGAACAACATTTATACAATGTTTTACGCAAATAAACATTATTATTATAATTATTAATAAAAAAATATAAATGGCGGACTATTCAATTATATCCAAAAAAAATATTGAAAACAAAAAAATCACAATTCCATATTAAAAGAGAATACAATAGCATATAAATAATAAGTAATTGAATATAGACATTGTTGTTATTATACCGGGTGTTTGTGAAACGCTCCCGAAAACGAAGACAGACGATATTACTAACGATACCTTTGATGATGGGTCAGAAAGAAAATCGATCCCGAGGAAAAAAATCATGTTTTCACAACGTTTTATTAGGTTTATTCACGCTCCATCGTGTTAGTACAGCTAAATGAAATGATTATTTCATTAAAAAAATCATGAAAATACTTAAACATAAAACATGCAGTAGAATTTAAAATGAATAAATCAGCTGACAATAAGGTCAATTTCGTGCGTACGCCGAACTCTTTTATCTAGCTCGGTACGAAACAATTTATTAGTTATTACTACTCACTCTACCCTTCCCTTTCACACACATGCTGCCGCCTCCCGGCCGACTTTCGCCTCGCGCTGTGCTATTTACACATGATATGTCATCGCATGACAGCGTTTCCAACATGTGAGGGATTCCCCGAAATGCGGGGAATTTAAAGTAAAGGTTGGGGATTTTTTAGGGATTGATATTATGCGGGGAAAATGCGGGGAATTTGAAAATCGATAGCCCGGGCCAAGTCAGAACCTTTGTTCAAGAAATCTAATTACTTATCTTAACATTTTTGTTAGGTTACTTATGAATATCGAATGACTCCATTTTTTAATTATCTTAATTGCACCACATTTTATTTTCGGATTTATTTCTGCAACTTTTGTGTATCATTTAATGCTTTTCATTTCTTTATTTTTTAATTTTAAATCAGAGAACCGCATGCATATAAATACAGATACTGTGGTACTTTTTAATGGTAACAAGGGAAGAATTTAAAAATACTCAGTGGAGTAAAATGCTTGTTACAAAAATATGGAAAGTGTGAACAAAAAATGTTCGGTAAAAAACAAAAAAATATTAGTTAAAAATAAATCTTATAAAATTAGTTGAAAATTTTTTCATTTCTTAAAATAAAATTGAGGGGAATTTGTGGGGAATCTGTTGAAGTTTTTTCCTTAAATTGGGGAATTGGACATGGATTTTCGGAGAATTTGACAAATTGGTATTGGCAACGCTGCCATGTTGCACTGAAATTTACCTACTAAGATTTGTTTGCATGCGACATAAGAATTAGAGGCGGCAATCACAATACAACTTGCAAGTATTTTTAATAGTTTTGACGTACCTCTTTTTAAATTCAATGTATTGGACAAATTAAAACGGAAAGTCAATTAAAATAAAGTAAAAGGATTATTTTTAGATTAATTCTTACAGATTAATTAACTGACGATCATAATTGCAATTGATTTTAACTATAAAATTATTCAGTACCATTTCATTTCTATTTTCTTGTACAAAATCAAACATAACGGTGAAATAGTGTTTATAATTGTGTAAGTGAGTGCCCAAATGTGTAAGGTACGTTTATTAATTTCAATATAATTTTTGTAGTAACGAACTGCTTGTTATATGCCATATGAAGACAAGTACTAAACTTATAAAATGAAAGTTGGTAATGTCGTTACAGTTTAATGATCTGTCGAAATGATCAAAGTCCTTTCCGCAATGACGTTAGGACGCAAGCACTTAGCGGTAGGCATTTGTTTTGGCGGGATTGATTATTAATTTTAGTTTTTGAGACAGTTCCGTTTACGTGCGTGTGAGCGACAGTTCAATCGTTTTGTTTATTAAATTCTTGTTGTTATTACTTTTTGTTATTATTCTTGGTGTTACGTTTTGTGTTTCTTGTTTTGTTTTAATAATGCCTAACGCGTACGTTTAGAGTACTCGTGAATATGGCAACATGTTAATGTGCCTTGGAGAAGCTCGCGGGAATGCTTCGCGTGCATTACGAATTTAACGAGAGAAATTCCCGACCGCTCGACACCCAGTTTACCCTCATCTGATAATCAGCATTTCAGCGGGTGTTGGAAAATCGGCCCATTGCTCCGGTAGCAGCAGTAGGTGGAAGTCAAGTGGATGTTCACTCCGAGGAGCGCATTTTAGATGTCGTTCGCCGGAATCCGAACTTAGGTACACGAAGTATCGCTAAATTGTTAAGGCGTCGGGATGGAACAAGTGTGTCATACTGGACAGTTCACAAGGTGTTAAAGCGTAACCGAATGTGCCCATACAAAGTGCACAAAGTGCAAGCTTTATTTCCCAGCGATCACGACCGCCGACGAGTTTTTTGCCGTTGGTTATTAGACCAACAACAACGTGTGCGTGGTTTCATTGAGCACGTCATCTGGACGGATGAGTTGACATTTACCAGAAACGGCCTGTGGAACCGAAGAAATACACACGTGTATTCCGAGGTTAACCCGCAAGCTGTTCGACAAACCGGACACCAAACCCGATGGTCGATTAACGTATCGGCAGGTTTATTTAAGGATCGCATATTAGGACCAGTGTTTCTGCCACAGCGACTTAACGCACAGCGATACCTAAACTTCATAAATGAACAGTTGGTTGGCATTTTAGACGACCTATCGTGGGCTGAATATCGCCGCACATGGTTCCAGCATGATGGTGCACCTCCACATGTAATGAGGTTCGTCCGTGAGCGCCTCAGCGAGCTATTTGATGATCGTTGGATCGGTAGACTAGGGCCACACGCTTGGCCATCTCGCTCACCAGATCTGACTCCGTTAGACTCCTTTCTGTGTAATAGTGCTGACGAAATATGCCAAAGGATCGTGGATGTTTTCGTCAAACTATGTGCGGACTGTGTCAAAGATCCCACGATGATGCCCCGCCTGCATGAGAAGACGCAACGCCGAGCCTAAATCTGCCTCGAAATGAATGGGGCACTATTCGAGCCGCATCTCATAAGGCCACAGAGGATTTATATCGGTAAGCTGTTTCATACCATATTTTTTTAAATAACTTAGTACTGAACTGATCTGAATAGGTACATAACTGAATACATCAGAATAATAAACATATCTACATAATGGATAAAAAAGCATGACTCTATCCTTGTTAATATTTAATTTAAGTAAATTTTTCATTAGAGGGGAATTGAACCAGGTATTTGGTTTATTTAACCTGTGAATTCGAATTAAAGAGGCTAGGTGGAGACAAGCACAGTGGCAAAATAGTATATTAAATAGATAAGTTGGGTATTTAAACAAGTGTTGTAAATTATTAGGTATTGATACGATCGCTAGCTGAGGGCCGCGTGAATTCGGCATCCGCGCAAAATTGTCCCTATTGTCAGCTGATTTATTCATTTTAAATTCCACTGCTGGTTTTATGTTTAAGTATTTTCATTATTTTTTTTGAAATAATCGTTTCATTTAGCTCTACTAATATATATTATATAATAGAGCGTGAATAAAGCTAATAAAACGTTGTGAAAAGATGTTTTTTCCCTCGGGATCGATTTTCTTTCTGACTCATCATCAACTGTACTATCGTCTGTCTTCGTTTTCGGGAGCTTTTCACAAACACCCTGTATGCTAACGTAGGCAAAACTGGCGACTTTTTAACGCTAACGCTATGTTGAAGTCTTGCAAGTAGATTGACTAACCTTTCCTTAGTTTTTTTTTGACAAAGTCGCCTCGCCTTAAACATCAATGAAGTCATAAATTAAACTAATCACAATTACGGGATAAAGTTGAGGAAGTTTTCTCACGATATTTTCTGCATATCTAAGGAATAAAATATTTCATGAACATGTAAAGTCCTCAAACACGCACAAGAGCAGCGTGACAGAGTAATCATTCTATATGCTAACCTGTATGCTAACGTATGCAAAACTGGCGACTTTTTAACGCTAACGCTATGTTAAAGTCTTGCAAGTAGATTGACTAACCTTTCCTTAGTTTTTTTGACAAAGTCGCCTTAAACATCAATGAAGTCATAAATTAAACTAATCATAATTACGGGATAAAGTTGAGGAAGTTTTCTCATGATATTTCCTGCATATCTAAGGAATAAAATATTTCATGGACATGTAAAGTCCTCAAACACGCACAAGAGCAGCGTGACAGACTAATCATTCTATAACCCTCTTTGAGACAAGGCCTGCGCCCAGCAGTAGGACGTATAAATCTATTGTTTTACATTAAGGATGAATAACGTGCACACAGTCTTCCTGATAGTAAGTCTTCCTGCTGTGGCCCATAGACATCTACATCTATCATCTATAAGAATCAAAATGCAGATGCTTTGTTAACCCTGAAAACTATGACGGAATGTCTCATTACCAGTGAAAAAATTTTCCGATCTTCTTCAATTAGCATACGATACACAACAGCATTATTCTTCTGTTTTACGCTAGTATTCTGTGAGTATGTGATTTGTACTGCAGTTACATGTAGATTCAGCATGGCATTACCACGTAAATTTGTAAGCCGTGACTTTATTTCGTTATTAAAAAAAACTAAATAATTTAAAATGTAAAATTGAAATGTTTTCCCTATAAAACATTGCCTGTGATAAATTTGAGGTAAGCATTGGTGACCATAGCGTCGCCCGCAGAATTTAAATGTCCGCTCCGTTTAAATCAAGTTGGTTGCTTCTTAATTGTCAGATAACTTTTAACGATTAATTTGAATCTGGTGGATGGTGAAATTTAACTTTTACGTAACTTGAATTTTTTATTTCATTTATGGAGTTTTTTTATTCTTTATTTATATGGACTTTTAATAATACTTGTCATTAGAAAACAAGAAATACTTTTTCACAAATTTTTTACACGTTGTAACACAAAACTTGAAACAAACTCACACATTGAAACTTTACTGCTGACTTTATATTTTATAACCTCTCGGGAGACACAATCAAAAGTTAACCTTATTTCCCGATAGTTTTTAGTTTCAATTGCCATACATCATATATGTCACTTACGTTTAATATAATATGACATCATTGTGCTCGTCACTCATCGTCAGGGATGGTGTATGTAATAAGGTGCAATGCAAATTATAATTAATCAGTATTATAATAGTGATGATATTTAAACTAAACTCGTTCCCAGCACAATTGATAAGCCACGCTTACCCCAGCTCAATTTGCATTGGGTCATTTTTTGAAGCTAGGAATGATTATTATATGTTTTATTTGCGTTTACTGAATTCACAACTTAAAATAATTTTAATACCACAATAACAACTTTGAATGAAACTAGTATTTATGTATTTCGTCGCGTTAAATTAGCTTATTTTTACATTTCCATCGTTTTAAGTACTTTGCAGCAACCATGGTCACGAAGGGCTGAGGTGCCCAATGTAGCAATGTCATAATGATTTCTTATATTTACGCGAAAACTACACATTTAATAAAACTATTTTACGGATTTTATCGCGTTTAATTTACTTATTTTAATTCCCTATGTTTCGGACGCTTTGTAGTACCCATGATCATGGGGGACTGAGGTGATTGACGACGTCCCGATGTCAAAGTCAACCCGGAGTACTCGGAGTACTCTGCGTTTCCTTGCGTGCTGCAAAACACCCGAAACGTAAGGAATTAAAAAGTTTTATTCAAAGTAGCAATGCCATAGTTACCACGGCTACCTTTAGATTTATCATCCTCTTCCCACCGGACCTCGACTACGAGTAGACGTTTGCAAGTTCAGGTTACTTTATTTCTTTAATTAAATAAATTAAAAAATTAAAATCAGTACAAGAAAATAGGAGTGCATAAGTCGTCAGGAGTAATTCCGTCACCATGCCGCATTTACCTTCGTGTACGTGTGCGCTTCCTGCTACTGTGCATGTGTACCTGCTGCATCTGGGTGCGTAGCGTATTTTTTGACTCATGCGATCCTGGTACTGCTAAACTCTACTTCGGAACATAAATTCTTCGTAAAAATGACGTCGTTTTTTTTGATACAATATAAGAACTGTATCCCCTCCTATAAACTTATGCAGTCTGTGTACTTCGTGAAGAAAACTACAACTTCAACCTGGTGATTTTTGAACTTACGCGCCATCATTACACCTTCTTGGCCTCGCTCATTAAATATACATATTTTAGTTGTAATGTACACAAACTATACCATAGTTTCGTATATATACTAATTCTAACTCCTAGGTTACGATTCTCTTTCACTAATGTACTCTCTAGTGGTTCTTAAACTCATCCCTAAATTTTGATATCGTAGGGCTAGGTAGACATAGTAATAAAGATTATACGTCATAAACTAAATTAACGCGCGAAAAAGTATCACCTACACGTATTCTATACATTCCCGCCACACTCCTATTATACTTATAGCTCTAGTGATTCTTAAACCGATCCCAAGAACTGATTTCGTGCGGCTAGACGGGTATAATGTGATAAAGTAAATATATAAATACAATTATATGTCTTGCCTTAACCAACGCATAGTCAACTCACATGCACACATTACATGAATTCATGTTACATTCACATCTCTAGTGGTTATCAACCGAACCCAAGATTTGATATCGTAGGGCTAGCTTGTTAACAAGCTTGTTAACAATGTAATTGAAATAATATGCCATAATTTATAAAAAACTCATACCCACACATAAACTACACATTATATTCATTCATACACCCTCCTCACACTCTACACACACATTAAACATACACACTACACTTACGCTATACACACACTTCACACATACTTTATTACACATACCCTTACTTAAAATGTTAGTTATTATATATATTAACTGTAAATAAATTAAATGTACTACTCTGTCAAGAAAGTACCGGGAAAATATCAATAATACACAAAATGTTAGTTATTCATACAAGTTTATTTTATCGCCTTCAAAGTATGGTCCTTCAGAAACGATATACTTTCTCCAACGAATAACCCAATCAACAAAACATTTTTAAACGCTTTTTCCGGAATTAAGTTTAGTTCTCGCTGCGAATTCTCCTTTATGTCTTCTACCGAATGAAAACGGGCGCCATGAAGTGGTAATTTGAGTTTAGGAAAAAGAAAGAAGTCGGCTGGAAACATATCTGGTGAATAAGGTGGTTGCTCAATGGTATTTGTTGAGTTTTTGGTCAAAAATTCGTTCACAATGATGGCCTTGTGCGAAGGCGTATTATCGTGGTGCAAAATCCAAGAATTTTCTTTCCACAAATCTGGCCATTTTCGTTTAATTTGCTCTTTTAAACTCCGCATAACGCTCAAATAATATTCTTTATTTACAGTTTGACCTCCCGGCAAGAATTCGAGTGCACAACACCGCGATAGTCAAAGAAAATAGTCAACATGACTTTGACTTTTGATCGACTTTGGCGTGTTTTTTTTGGTTTCGGTTCAGTTGGAAGGCGCCACTCCGAAGCTTGTTGACTAGTTTGCATGTCAAACTCGTAAACCTACGTCTCGTCACCAGTAACAATGAGTTTCATGAATGTTGGGTCGGAATTGACTCGTTCTAGCCTGTCATCAGCGACTCTAATGCGATTGAGTTTTTGGAAAAAATTCAGGTCTTTTAGGACTAGCCGAGCGGCAACATGTTTCATACCCAAGTGATATTCAAAATGGTACGGATCAACTCCCGAGACACATAAAGTTCGGCGGATATCTCTCTCAAACTTGAATGAGGATTTCCAGTCACTATTCCCTTCACTTTTGCGATGTTAACTTCAGTTGCAGACGTTGATGGCCTACCAGAGTGAGGCAAATCTTCCATCACATCTCGACCGCTTTTGGACGCTTTGTACCTTTCATAAGCACTTGTTTTTCATAAAGCCAATTCACCGTAAGCTTTCTGTAAGATTTTCAGTGATTCCGAAAACGATATTGCATTGCCGATGCAAAATTTAAGACAAGATATGATATAATTAAAAAGAGCACTGTATTTAATTTAAATAACAGATGTAACCCAAACTCCGCGCCAAAATGGAAAACAGTTGTGCCAATCTAACAACAACAAAAAAATCAAAAAAATTAATTTGGAACCATAAACAAATCATCCATTCCCGATACTTTTTTGACTGAATGTAATTATAATCCATGGGAAAGCAGAACCACCCAATACAAGCATTTTTACATGTTTCCTGAGTGGTTCTGGCCACGGCATAATACTGTAACTAATCAATGTTAAGAAAATAAACTATTTTTAATTTTTAAACTATTTTTTTAATCATCATCATTATTACAACCCTTCACAAATCCACTGTTGAAAATAGGCCTCCCCCAAGGAATACCACAAAGGACGGTCCTGCGCATATGGTTAGTCTCCGTTGATAATGGCAAACGTAACCGAAACTCAATCTAGAGGACATTATTATGAGCCAATGTCTTTTTTATATTTTAGGTTATAAAATATTATCATAATGAAAAAACATATTGAAAACAAACACCTTCAGAGTTACGCCATCGCAATGCTGTTATTAACAAACGCGGAAATAATAAAAATCCAAAAGATTACACTAACGAAATTTCGACGTGGTCCAGTTTGGTAAGCAATATTGAAAGGTCTCCAGGGGCACTAATTAAATTTAGGATGGGCTACTGTAAATGACAACACTGCCTTGAGCAAGTTATTATCCCATTTTAAAGGCGACAAATCTAAATAATTCAGTTATTTGCGGTACAAAATTTTACATCATTTGTGTACAGAATCGTAATCGTTATCGTTATTTTACCACTTTTTACTACACTTTTTTATCTTTCTTTCTTTTAAAAACTTGGCCTTAACATTAGGATTTTGTCCTGTATCGTGGGGACAGCTTACATACATAAATTTCACAAGAACAAACATTCAGACCCGGACTGGTGGGCCATACAAATAAAAACATGCCTGAGTGTCGTGGAACAATCGGTTGGAACAAAGTTCCTTTAGTAGTTTTTCTTTTCATTTTTTTTAAATACTAGTCATGCTATTAAACATTACTAATATTCCCTTAAAACACTTCTGGTAAGCTTAAAATGCTTGTGTTAGAAGTGGTTCACGACAGTAGTCGAATGGCGGATTCGAACCCACGACCTTTCGAGTTCGCGGTCCGCGGCCTGCCATTTGTCTACTGACGCTTCTAATATATTATTATTGATAAATCTATTATATTATTGATTAACAAATACAAATAAATGAATTACTAGCGGCTATTAAAATGATGCGTCATTTAAAATAAAATAATATTTCCTTCTTGGCAAGATAAGAAAAAGTGCGAGGGAGATGGATATCATTCCATCTCGTTTCCTTATAGCCGCCAAGGCTGTCTACACAATGTCAGAAGGGGTCGTGACGGAAAAATCTTACACTTTTTCTCACCTAGCCCCCATCTGCCAAATTCATAGCGTCCGATAAAGAACTTCGTTCCAATACTTATTCCATGCGGAATTCGAACCCGTCGCCCTTATCGCTACAACTCATTGCCAAGCCACTGTGCTACGGAACTGTCAAACTTTCTTCTCTGTTTTTGTATCCAATATTGTAAGCCTACTTTGGTAAGCCTAATTTCGTACTATTGCAATAGTTTTTAAATATATGTTAGCACATAGCTTAAAACTGGCAACCTAGTAAAAATGGCCGCCATTTTGAAACATATTTTTAAACATTTTATACAGACTGATATTAAGTGTAGAATTTGCAAAATGTTTAGATTTATATTATATATATGCGACCTACGATTGCAATGATTACTGAAAATTCACCTCCAAGCGGGCCATATCGCGCAGAACACTGTTTTCCGAGACAACTGATAAGTGCAAATATATTAATGACTTCTTGTTTTCCATCATCCCGCTAAAGTGACGGCTTCGTGGCGCAGTGGCTTATCAATGAGTTGCTGCGCTGAGGGCTGCGGGTTCGAATCCCGTACGGAACAAGTTATTGTATGGCCTACTAATAATTGTTCCGGGTCTAGATGTTTGTCCTTGTGCAAATTAATGTATCTAAACTGCAATTGTGGATAGTTAGGAATGGATTGATTTTTGTTATTCATATCTTTAGGGCAACGACTGTGACGTCAAAGGAGATGTGTTGACATATATAGGTAGTGAATTGACATGTTAGTGGCTACATGGGCATCGCCCACTCCCCCGTTCTATTGTGTATCTACTACTTGTTCACTTCATGAATGCCGTTACCTCCCGCCGCGCTCCCTCATGCCGCGCCTCAAGCGTCGCCCTTATAGTACCAATGGAATCATTCTTTAGGAAAAAGCGTTAACTCAAACTTGCAATACATTTCTAAAGTGTTCACGAACTTTGTTTTTGAAAAGAAACTTGTTGGAAGCTTTTTTAATGTCAAGAAGTTTTATAGCCGTAAGACTGAAAGGGTGGGACATATATTCTAACATATCTGCGCTGACGGACCCATCTAGGCAGCCAGTTAAGCTGAGTACAGAAAGAAGATACATGGTCATATTTGTGATGTTTGATGATGATGATGTCATATATGTTTATCATTTAGAATCGTTAATCATGATTTATACCGCACGTATTCTAGAATCGTTTACAAATGTCCTTATGGCACAAATTTTGATCACCGTGCTTTCGCTTACCTTCTGCCATCTTTGTGTAAAAGACAGCTTTAGGTGAACGGCGGCCTACCATGCGTGGGACGTGTCCTCACTACCTGAGTACCTGAACAAGCCTCGAGACTTTGGAACTAAAATATCTATTCAACAAGCCTCGAGACTTTGGAACTAATATATGAATCGCTAGATTTCATAATAAGCCAAGTCCGAAAAGGTTGTTTAACTGTAAATCGATGTTTTTGCTTTATTTTAGCTACAAGCGATATACAGTGATTTTGTCCCTCCTTGAGTGTTTCTTACTATATATACTCCATCTTTGTCTAACATTTCACCTGTGTAAATAAATCAGCTAGCACATTAAAATGTAATTTCGATAGTTTTAATGTCGGTGGAGCCTCTCCGAGCCATTTACTTGCCATGCTGATGAGAAATGAATTTTTATTTTGGCCTCCGCATCCGTCCGCCATTAATCGAAAGGTATTTATATTTTCAGTGTGTATTGAATTTAGACAGTGGTATGCACTGCAGATTTCATTCGAAGATTTAGATGTGACATCTTCAGTCCAAATGTATGCCATGACATTTTCTTTTTGAGTTTTGAGTGTGAAGAACCTATTACTGCTGTAAAGTTGTATAAATAAAGTTGCCTAGAGTAATAAGTGGATTGATCCGTCAACTTTGGCAACGGTAAATTCTTCTGGCAATCAAAGCTGATGGTGACCAAGCCGTCTTTCTTTTGTCTAAGTTTATCAAAAAGGCCTTGGCTCTTAGTTTGTGGATTTGTAGCTGAATCATCAGTTTTGTTTCTTAACTTTACATTTTCAAACTTTATTTGTTCCTGCAGTTGTAAGCAGGTTGAACAAACATCTTTTCGAGGTGTTCCGAATCCAATGTTGATGTTACGATTAAAACTTTCTGAAAAACGAATGTGTTACTGACATTCCTGATGTAGCTTGATCATTGTACATCTTGAACATCTTAGTAATGTTCAGAGTGGAATCAAGATAAATTCGCTGTCTAATCTTACCCCGAGTGTAATGTTGGTCAAGGGGCTTAAAGATTGAATGAATTTTATGACAGTTTCTTTTCTTGACCTAAATTCAAATTTTGCGATTTCCGCCTCGTTTTTCTTCGGCTACACAGCCAGACTTCCAGTGTCTTGTCAACACCCTTTAAGACGACTTGGTTTTATCCGAAGAATATCAAGAAAGGCTTGTCGGCACACTTGCACGTTTTCCTGGACTTATGTTTTCGTACGAAGTATTGTACTGACATATTTTGCTTCTGGAATTATCTTTAGACGCTTTCTTTTATGCTTGACGTTTTACAATAATGTAATATGTAGTTATCCTGATCAATCTTATTATTAGTGTGGTAAAATTAGAATGAAAGTAAAACATGTCATTTGATGTTAGATTCGCGTAAATATAAAAAATCATTTATTTGTTATTTTTTATATATTATAATGTAAAAACTTTCCGAAATAATTTGAACACAACTTATCCGTCTCATCGCTCCACCGCTTCGCTTTTTACCAAATGACTCAGATTGATAACACAGCGTCAAAGGCACGAGAGGTCTAATCTCAGAACAATTAATTCTCATTCTCTGCCGAGAGGATCTAATTTAACACTTCTTAAACGTCAATTTTAACAATATATCGGACGTCTGGCGTAAACGTAGGAATATCGTAGTAGAGCCATGTTACTGCTATATTATATTAGTCGCACGAATGAGGCGGCACTACTGATGTGTTTTGTATAGAACTGGTGACACATTTTAGTGGAAACAAGTCATTCCATCTTAGTCCTCAGGAATGACAACGTATCTACATTTTGATTCGATAGATGAACCACAAAGCGAGTTAGCCTCAGCTGAATGAAAGACATAAATAATACAGTTGCCGTTACAGGCAATTAATAATAATAATGTCCTTCATACCGAATTTAGATCACAGCGACCAGTCTCAACGGAGACTAGCCACCTGCGCGGACAGTGCGGAGTGCAGGAGTGCATGCGCAAGTGCAGGTGCACTCTCTGTTCCCTCACTCTCATAGTCCAATGGAACCGTTATCCGACACGACCGGAGAGAGATCAGGCGCAGGACAAACGGCTTTACGTACTTTCCGAGGCACGGGGATGACTGAGAATTTTTAGACATAAAACCTGAAAGCGACTGATTTTGGCCAGATCCGGGATTTGAACCCTGGACCTCATAATCAACAATACCACTAGACCGACGAGGTAGTCATAGAGGCATCTTATTAATAGTCCACTGCTGAACATAGGCCTCACCCATATTATATTGCCTCATGGGAGGATATATTATTTGCCATAGTTACAACGCATGGCAGGCAGATTTATTATTTTTTGTAGTTTTTTAGAGAGACGCTGCTGTTTGTTTCCCTCTGTCGCCTCTTATGACACCCACGGGACTTTATAGGGTGGTGGATATTCTAGCACCGCCACTACACATTCAATAAACAAAACAATAAAATTATAATAAATAAATAGAGTTTTATTTTCCTTTTCATTTAAATATATTGTTTATTTTTGTCAGACTTAATTCCCTCCTTCTGTATTACACGGTATCAGCAGCAGTAAAATATGTTTTTATTTATGATTACTTACTCTTGGATGCTGGCACATTGAACGAATTTAATGATTTTCTTATATTTCCCCTGAAATTAATTAAAGAAGGTTTATCTAAAGGATGTAACAATTGTACTAATTACAAAATGCTATAGATTTTTTTTTTCAATAAACGGATTGAACTCGGCTGGGCAGCGTTCGGGAGATTACGACCCATCTTCTCGTCAGGCATACCTCAAAACCTCAAAACTAAATTGTACAACCAGTGCGTGTTCCCAGTGATGACATAGGGAACTGAGACGTGGTCCTTCACTGCTGGCCGTATGAGGAAGCTCAAGGTCGCTCAGCGAGCTATGGAGAGGGCTATACTCGGGGTTTCTCTGCGTGATAAACTTAGAAATGAGGATATCCGCAGTAGAACCAGAGTAACCGACATAGCCCAAAGGATTAGTAAGTTGAAGTGGCAATGGGCCGGCCATATAGCTCGAAGAACCGACAACTGATGGGGAAGAAAGGTTCTCAAGTGGCAGCCTCGTACCGGCAGGCGAAGTGTAGGGCGTCCCCCCACTTGATGGAGTGACGACCTGGTAAGACATGCAGGAAGTCAATGGATGCAGGTGGCTCGGGACCGTGCTTTGTGGCATTTCGTGGGCGAGGCCTATGTTCAGCAGTGGACTTGTGAAGGGCTGTAATGATGTTGATGATGATGATAGATTTTTTATTCTTAAATTTTTGGAGGTATTCTATCATAGTCCTCAGAAGTGACAACGCATCGGTAAACTTCTTTGCTTGAAGTTGTCTGCAGGTGTCCATATATACTGATGGACTGTAAGTTCGATTGTCATTTCAGTTTTATAAAAATTGACCGTTCCGTAGCGCCGAGGCTCAACAATGAGTTGCAGAGTTAAGGCCCGCGGGTTAGGTTGGACGGTTTCGAATCCCACACGAAATTAGTAACTGTATGGCCTACAAATAATTGTTGCGGGTCTGGATGTTTGTCCTTGTGAAATATACGTATGTAAACTGCCCCCACGATACAGAGGAAAATCCTAGGGTGGTGGTAAAGTGTTTTTTTTTAAAGAAGAAATAAGTTTTTAAAAGGTTCACGAACGTTACTATAGTACTATAGCATGCCCTACAAATTTCCCTTCCTCATATCTGGAGCGTAATCTATACAAATTAAGAAAATTGAAGTGTCTGTTTGTAATGTCCAAATAACATGTAAGTTATTAATATATGTAAGCTTAATAATTTTTTTTTTATCTGTCGGTCTCTCTGTCTGCTTGTTCCGGCTAATCACCGAAACGGCTAGACCGATTTTGACGGCACACTGGCAGATAGCTGATGTTATAAGGAGTAAGTTAGGCTACTTTTATTTTAGAATAAATAATAGTTTAAAGAAACTTAAAAAAAATACGCTTTTGTAGATAACCTAAATAACAAGTAGACAATAAATTTCAAAAAGTTTAAAATAAGAAAATAGTGATTAACATAATAAAGTCATTTTATTTTTCAATAACTCAGTTAACAGAGAAATGTCGATAATGTAGAATAAATTAAAATAAAACTCTTATGAAGTTCTTAAAGTTATATAATATATCGTTTGTGTGTAGCATTAAAAACAAGATTTATTTACGTGTTAAATTTAAAGTTTTAATTTTATTAATACCTCTGCTATCTCCGGGCAATGTTCGGTAATTCTATCAAATACACCTTTGCTTCAGTCACCTGAGATCATATTCACATCTTGTTTTAAATCGCGTCTGTTGCTTTTCTTTTTTTAGTTTGGCTAAACGTCATGTAGCCAATGCCGCAATAAAAAAAGTAATTTTCAACTTCCGCTATCTTGTTTGGAATTTTTATATTTGTCAAACTCCGGTTTTAGCAGACAACATTATTTCGTTAATCACACTTTCGAGTGTAATAAGTTGGTCGGCTTTTCTTGAAGAACATCGTAATTGACCTCAGCGTATGTCAAATTATTGGCCTTACGTGTAAATTACTCGCCTTATAAGAACCAGCACTGATATTTATTTTTGGTCCCAGGTATTATCACCATCGAAAACATTTAAGCCAATTTTTTTATTATTTTACGGTCGAGAGTTTACAGTAGAATTTCCCTATATTTTAAAGATTGCAGGAATTCACAAATTATAAAGAGTTAAAAATATTTCGGACAGTTATTTAATATTTAGACGTGAACTAAATTGATGATTTTCGTAGTTTATAACAAATATCATTTTCATAAAATGATATAAAAAATTATTTTTAAAACCGTTACTGTTACCGTTATAGCCTATTATAGCAGTGGACGCTGAACATAGGCCATAGATTGCCTCATATGGGGGATATTGGCCATAGTTGCCTCAACAAGCGGGTTAACAACCACAGTTTTTTTAGTCGTTATTAGGATGACGATGCTGCCCATCTCCTTATTTGTTTCCCTCTGTCGCCTCTTACAACACCCACGGGATGATATGGGGTAGTGAATATTCTTACACCACCACTACAAGGTACACACTTTTTCAAACAAAACTATTTAATATGCAAGCGATACCGGTAACTAAAGTGTTCTAAGTTTTTGATACTATGACCCATATACACCTACTAATTCTCAATTAAGAATCAAAATGCAGATATAGCTGATACCGAGCTATATGGCCAGCCCAATTTAGCTTACGTCCATTGAGCTATGTAGGTTACTCTAGTTGTAATGCGGATATCCTCATTTCTAAGTCTATCAAGCAGAGAAACTCCGAGCATAGCCCTCTCCATAGCTTGCTGAGCAACCTTAAGCTTCCGGATACAGACACATGGATAAGTCGACATCTCAGATCCATATGTCGTCACTGGCAACACGCACTCGTATTACAAACTTGAGAAGAAATAAATATACTTAGTCCAAGTGGCACACAATTCAACTTTGCGTTTTCACATTACTGATCTCTACAAAGAAATATAATTGTATAACATTATTATGACATTAGAACACCCAATAGTCTATGTTGCTTAATATGTTGCATTTTGTTGGCTTTAGTGATTTTCAACCAACTTTAATGTACCGACGTCTGCGTTATAACTCGAATGAGGAGTCATCTTGAACCGAGTTTGCCGGTACCAGATTGCATCTATATTTAATATTCCGTGCTGCAACTTAATAACTTTTTTTTCCCCTAATTTTTTCATTAACCTATACAAATAATTTAGGTTTTCATCTTTAAAAAACTGAAAATATATATTTGGTATCTATAGGTATAGAAATAATTTCACCTAAGTATCTTGGTATCAAATCCGATGTAGGTAATAGAAAATTAAGTGCACTGTGCAAGTGAGATTTTTACCTCTATTTGATGGAATAGATCGTGGCATCGCTGTATGACTAATTACTGGATATAATGCGATCCACAATCGTGTACTCTGTACCCTGCGCCTGTGCTCCAGTAACAAGATTGGTTTTAACCAAATCAAAGCTACCAATAAGCCTCTTATCACGTCTCTCCACTGAGTCCAACGCTGCTATGTGGCATTTTGCAGCACCGACCCATAAGACAGTGACAGCAGTACTCGATGCTCGGCCAGACTACCGCTTTTCATAAGACAAGAAGCTGCCCTGGCGTGATGTATTATCGCACTCTTTGTCCCTGGGCTCTATAAACCACCCATAGTTGAGGTTCGAAGAATTATCAACTCCTAACAACTGAAGGTGGTCAGTGTACTTCAAAGATACATACCGGAAAGTAGGCGCCAGAGTGAGCGAGCTCCTTTAAACAGTGAAGCGACACGCTTGTGTTTTGGGAGGCGTTGAATCTTACAAGATTGGCACTACCCCATTCAGAAACTACCTGCAGTAAGAGATTCGCACGCTCAATCATGGCTTTTCTTTTGGACTGGATTTGATCTTGACTAGCCCGAGCTGCTACCTCTCCACGACTGTGCTGTCGTCTGCATACCCATAGATACCATACATCATCATTATCATCATTAATATGCAACCAGAGAGAGAGTTGCAGAAAGAGAGTTGCAGAGAGAACGGACCCCTGAGAACCTCCGGCGTTTATTGCCATAAGATTGGAAGAGCAGCCATCGACGACGGATGACGAAAGACCGTTCAGTTAGAGTCATTCACTTAGTCAATTAGGCCAGGGCTAAACTCTGACAAAATCCTTCGAGACATCAGTCAACAGCCAGTGCCACACTGTTCTCGAAGGTCTCACCCCATATTTGATTAGTATTAAAAATTGATGATTTCATAAGTTTATAACAAAATATGGTATCCTTTATTCTTCCTTTGGTACTAGTAGCGCCACCTAGTATTACCTATGTTTACTAATATTTAATTCGAATAAATTAGTCATTGTGAAACCGCCATTGCGTTTTAATAATTAACATATGCTAAAAGGTCCCTAATTGAACGATTTCAGCGAAACCCGTACTTTAATTGAGGGGTCATTCTTTTTTAGGTATAATATGAGGTGGGTGTTTAAAATATGCTCACTAATCTTGCAGAGTATAAGGTAATTGAAATCGGTCAATATTTGGCATGGTCAACACGGCTGGCTTTTTTCAACCAACTTCACAAAAAAGACGAGGTTCCCAATTCGACTGTATTTTTTTAATGTGTATTACCTCCGAACTTTTTTCTATGTGAACTAATTTTGATAATTCTTTTGTTTTTAAAAGCTGGTGCTTTTCATGTAGTCCCATATACATTTGATCAAGATCTGACCAATAGTTGTTGAGTTATCCTTAATAATGCGTATTTAATTACAGTGCGCATAGATGTTCTCACTTTATTTATGTTGAAGTCGGTTGTACAACATTTTTAATTTACCACTTGTCATCCACATGCTGCACATTGGCTAGCTTTCAATATTTGGGCACTATTCCAGTCCTAAATTAGTAGAGGAACAAGCGCGTCAACACATGAAACAACTCAACAGGCACACAAGCCTTTAGAACAATAGCTGGTATACCTTTAGAACAATATACATACCACCTGGTCCACTAGTTTTGTTCACGTCTAGACTTCACAAGGTTTTAAAAATCTCTTTGTTAGTTTATGTGATTGTTATTCTTATGTCATTTAACTAAAAATTAACAATTAATAATATTCAGAATTTTGCTTCTTGTCAAATTTCGTGATTCTAGGTAAACGGGAAGTACACTATGCGAAAATGACGAAATTCGAAAAAAATGATAAACTTTGAAAGGCTCAATCTCCAAAACTATTGGGTCCACAGAGACAATTCTAGAATCATATTGTAGCAAATTTAGTCTATTTTAAAAACGTCCTAAGAAAGTTTTTCCAAAAACTAGTCCTTTAGGGTTATAATCGCCATAATTTGAAAAAAAAAACGATTTTTTCGCAGTTTTTTTAGTTGCGTTCGGGCAACATTATTGGGGCAACATTATAAACAAGTCTGCAAAAAAATCAGAACTACCGGATTTGACGCATGCTGTGATGTATAAAGTTACTGGATTACTATTCAAAAGTCAAGCATTGGCTTATAATAAGTAAAAAAAAATTATAGGTCTCAACCAAAATAAATAGGTTATTATACTAGCTCTAACTTACTTATAAATCGAAACTCTTCGGTAGATACACTGTTGCTTGGCGGTAAAAATAGGTAAGAGGCAGTTTCGGCAAAATTATACAAGTGAATAGTATTCAGTGAATAGTATTCAGTGAATAGTAATGTCTCTTAACTTTTTTTAATATTATTATTTAATTATTCGATAAGCGATTCCTAGTGAAGGACAATGTTGAGTATAACCTGTATCCTTTTTATAAAACTGAAGTGACAAACGAACTTACAATCCACCTGTTGACACGCACAGATATATATGTGCTCGGCACGTAGACATGTGTCATTCATTCATTTCTAGTGACCAGATCATTCAAGTATTGATTCGTTTTACGAACCGGGTCATTCGGGTCGATCATTCAAATCGATCATTACGAGTTTCAGTAACCTGTGATCTGTGAGATGTGCTCGACACTGACGACTTACTATACTCTTTGGTCGTAGATCCTGTCAATCGTTTGATCCGGAACGTTCAAAAAATGTAATTACAATCATTAATACCTTGATGCGAGAATATGCTTAAACTTACTCAGTTGTAGTCGTAATCGTTACTTAGTCGTAGAAACGTAGTATCACACGTTTACCTTATTAACTTTTGTTTACCTAAACTTAATGCTCTGTGAAGAATAAATGTCAAAATATTTGAATGTGTTCGATACACCTAGGTGCTCTAGTCAGCCGACCGGTAGATAAATTTATCACCATACATGTCTTCTAGCTAGAGATACTTACGAGGTCGAGTCGCTAGTATGTTAGAAAAACAAAAACAATATTGCTAAAAAAATACTTTTAAGTTTTTAACGCGATAAATTTTTCGTAACTTTAGTTTTATTTAGTGTGTAGTACATATTCGAGTAAATATAAATCATAAAACAAAAATATTTATTTGTAACAAAATGTCCGCAACTTAAATTCAAGTATTTTTTTTATAGAATAAGAGTAACAAACGAGCACACGTTCAACCTGATGGTAAGTGCATGCTGTGACATCTGCATCTATCCTCGATTAAGAATAAAAATGTAGATGCGTTTTGTACACTAACAAAAAGAAAAGGTAAATATAACAAAAAATTAACAAATAATGAGGGAAAAATAAAAGGCGGTCTTATTGATAGCGATCTCTTCCAGACAACCCAGAAGAAGAATTGAATAAAAATAAGAAAAAGATTAACGGGTAGGGTGCACTAAAATAAGAAAAAATACCAACTTATGTACTAAAAACACAACATTATTTAGCTAGATCAATGACCATAACTAAGAGGAGGAAGAGAGAGGGGTTAAAGAGACAAGTAGTGTTCCTTAACCTGTATATAGAGTATATTATACTTTTAATATTATAAGTTACATTTCTCTTTTGCTTAATCACAATAAACTAGATCATAATGACTTGTTACATTTACGCGAATATTACACATTTAATGTTTTTTATTGAGTAAGGGTGACAAACGCGCACAGAGTCCACCTGATGGTAAATGATTGCTATGGCCCATAGACATCTACATTTATCCTCGATTAAGAATCAAAATTCAGATGCGTTGTCACCCCTGAGGACTAAGATGGAATGCCTTGTATCCAGTAAAAAGGGTTTTCGCTTTTCTTCACTCACCATACGAAACACAGCAGCATTAAGCTGCTATTTTACACTGGTATTCTGTGAGAGCGTGGTCCTACCCCGGTCAAGCCACCCATTCGTGCTACAACCATAATATAGCTGCAGCGTGGCTCTACCACGTTTAAACGAACTGACAGATTTTTTCGCGTTTAATTTAGCGTACCGCTAGGCAGTTTAAATCTTAGTAGATATTATTATTTGAGACCATTAAATAAAACACTTAGAGATAGAGTATTATATTTACATTTAATATTATAAATTACATTTTACCTTTGGCAGTTATTCACAACAACTAGATCATAAGACTTCTTATATTTACGCGAATATTACACATTTAATTAAACGAACTGCCAGATTTTATCGCGTTTAATTTTAACTTATTTATATTTATTAGTAACTTTTTAATTTCCGACATTTCAAATACTTTACATTACCCAACACAAGTTAAAATGAACGCGATGAAATCTGTAAATTAGTCATAATTCATTCACACTAGATTTTACAATCACAGTCATATATGTTTTTTCATCACATCAGTTGATGTTTCCAGTGTCACTTCAGTGGAATTATCTGTGTTCAGTATTTGCACTATATCCTCCAGTGTCTCCCTCGTTCCAGGATCGTGAACGTTTATCAATTTTATCATACCATCTAACACCTGATCTATATTCTCCATTGGGAAGAGCGTCATGTTGTCCATCTCTACGATATCAGCCCCAACTAGTCGTTCCGTAAGGAAGTTGTTGCCGAAGTTCTCGAAAATAACTTGATCATTCTCTATATCTTCCTCGCAGCACCGATTGAAGAAGAGATGCACGACGGGGCGGCCGTATATGCAACTCAAAACCACGAACAGTACAAGCGAGACTAGCACACAGAACGCTAGAAAACGCCACCACATTTTGAAGGCCACATTTTACTGCCAATTTATTGATCGGACCAGACGACCGATGTTGTTTACCGATGATGTTATACTGATGCGAATAAATAAAAACAAATCAAAGTACTTACTGACGCACTCTCGTAATACTGATTGTTTTGTCCGTCAATACGTACTGTTTAACGGGCGTCGAGCACCTCACATGATGTATTCATGATAATTACGTGCTATGATTTAAACCTAAGACAAAGAAAATGTTTATTGAATTGTTTAAGGTTTTAATACGTTCCTTATCAGACCAAAAATATTACTTTTGTGGGTGTGGGTGGTTTATCATTTTTTTTATTAATTACTTTCAATATCGGTTGCGTAGTGGCGGCTTTACAGAAACCACTACCCCATATCGTCCCATGAGTGTCATAAGAGGCGACAGGTGAGCTTAATCCTTCTTTTTTTTAAAGCCGGCAACGCACCTGCGATTCCCCTGGTTGCACTTATTGATCTTTGGCGGTAGTCACTTACCATCAGGTGAGCCGCATACTTGGTTGCCCCTTTTTCTATAAATAAAAACTAGAATTGAACATGGGCAGCATCTTTCTGATCAGAACTCAATAATAATAAAAACTTAGAGTACTAATACATGATTGTTTCTTTATAAAGGATAAGTGTGGCAAACGAGCACACAGTCCAACTGATGGTAAGTGGATGTTGTTGCTTATAGATATCTAAATCTATCCTCGAATAAGAATCAAAATGCAGATGCGTTGTCGCCCCTGAGGACTAAGATGGAATGCCTCGTTTCCAGTACAAAGGGTTTTCGTTTCTCTACACTCACCGTACTTAATACAGCAGCATTGAGCTGCTATTTTACGCTGGTATTCTGGCATTATTATTCCGAGCGGTTCCAACGCGCGTTAATGGAACTGCATGTCGGGTTCGCGTAAACGGAATACGGCCCTCCGTTACGATGATTTGTATGCAGACGCCTTGACGTCCGCCATACTTTACCCAAAGATGCTTATCCGCCTCCACCGACGCATATTAACGACGAGGATTGAATATAAATAAATATATCAAAGGAAATGTATTGGAATATAGCGTGCTTTAGGTCACGTACAGACGTTTTATAATAGCGATGCGATAAGCCGACAGAACGGACGGCCCAGAAGCTGAATTGTAGGGAAAATCTCTCTTGAATTCACGGATTTTGTAGACTCGGAAAAGTGTGGCGTGTACTTAAGCACGTACGAAAATTCATGGACATCCCACATTACGTTCTTACTCGACATTGTCCTTTAGTTTTGGTTTTAATGTTTAAATTTTTGTTATTTTATATTTAAATATTTCTAACTTAATTTAAAAGTTAAAAATAAGCAAAAAATGTTATTTATTTATTTTATTATATTAGGAACAGCCTTATATATTATATTGTACTGAGCCTTAATTTATACTTCGTATGAATTAAAAGTGAATCGAGGTTTTCACAAGTTTTATGAGGACATATCACTTATTAAATAACAATACAAAAGAAAAATCAGCATTATCTCAAACTTAGCGTAACATTAAGAAAAATAGTATAATGTCTTGATGAATATAATTATATTTATACAGAAATAGAGCGTCAGTCTACACCATCTTACTTTTAAAATATTTTTTATTTGTTTACCGATTTAAATAAAACAAACACTTACTTTTTTTAATCAATATACCTACGTTTATTTGAATAACATAAATAAAGGCTAAGTATAGCCATTCAGCGAGGAAACGCAGCTAGCGTACTTGGCACGATACCATGGGGTGTAAAACTGTATGATAATTTAAGCTTATATTTTTTTGTTTTCATTATGGTTACAATATTTATTATAAAGTTCAAAAACTTAAAGTTACAGCCTATTATACGTCCCACTGCTGGGCACAGGCCTCCTCTCATTTGTGAGAGGGTTTTATTGCAAGGAAATGTCCGCCACGCTACCCCAGAGCGTGTTGGCGAACTTCACATGTCTTCGAAATATTTTTTTTTCTTATTTATCAGACATGCAGGTTTCCTCACGATGTTTTCCTTTACCGCCGAGCACGTGGTAAATCAGCAATTAAAATTGCCATGAACAAACAAAAATGTTTGGATATGTTTTCCTCACGATGTTTACCTTTACCGCCGATTAACGACTTCGACGGAGATTTAACTCAAGTTGCTCGGGGTTATCGTCTGTGCTCCTGCGGACTACAAAACATTTTGGAGTAGGTTCCAACATAAAACTGCTATTAGCAATTCAATATATCTGGCGTTGATTGGGTTGTCCGCATGCCAAAAAATATAGCTCAGCCACTAATTTAAAAAAAACAAGGGTGATAAATGAGCACACAGATCCACCTGGTGGTATGTCGATGCTGTGGCCCATAGACAACAAAATCGATCCTCAATAAAGAATCAAAATGCAGAATGCGTTGTCACTCCTGCGGACTAAGATGTAATGCCTCGTTTCTAGTAAAAGTGGTCTCCGGTTCTTTCTCTGGTATTTTGTGAGAGCGTGGTCCTTCCCGGTCGAGCAAACCCATTCGTGCCATAACTATAAAATACCTACAGCATGGCCCTACCACAATAAATTACAGTCTATCAAAAGTCTAATGCTGAATGAAGGCCACCCCACATTACCTCATAGCGGGGATATTTGCCATAGTTGCTAAGCTTGGCAAGCGAGTTGACACCCGTAGTTTTTAATTTTTTATGCAGCTGTTATCAGGAAGATGTTGCTGCCCATCTCCTGGTTCAGTTTTCCTTTGTCGCCTCTTACAACACCCACGAGATGATATGGGGTAGTTGATATTTTTAGACCACCACTATAGCGTTCATTTTTTAATTTATACTCAGTGATAATTCTTAACCACGTTGACCGATTTCAATGAATCTGAAAGTGGGAACCTCAAATATGGTCTCATATAAATTTGATCAAGATCTGATGGTAGGATCCATTGTAAAATCATCAAACTTTGAATAGTTTGTTTACAAAAGCATCTGCACGATAATTATGCAAATAATTTACCTAACCGTCATCTACTTCAACAGAGGATGCCTCATGTTAGATGTGAAACACGTGTTGTGTTATCGACGGTAGTGTGTCTTTACTAGTGTAGTGCTGTTGGGAGTAGTGGTGCTGGGATTAGTGGTGATCGGGGATAGTGAACGCAATTGAGGAGGGCGGAAGATTATCTTAAATAGGTAAGACACATCATTTTATTTTATTACGCGGATCTTAGCTAATAAATATTTAATAAATTGAATAATTGTTTATCACGTCACCCGTTTAGATAATTTTATTATTTTTAGTTCTTTGAAGTCTGTTTTAGTTTTTAGTTTAATTATATAACTTGCTAAATTAAAGTCTACTTGGGCTTGTTTATTGCGACTTAACATCGGGCGAAGTGTAAACAACTGAGTGTTGCTTTCAAACCGGTGTCTTGGATTTTCCACATGACACAGTGTATAAACAAGGCTTACCATCGACCGCATCACTTGTTACATGTACGCTACGAATGACGTCAACGTATTCTGCATCTCATATTCTGTCCACGTAAAGTCAGCCATACAAGCTAAAAATATGGTTTATTTCTTTCAAGTTAAGCAACGCGAAAACACGTACGTTCCACTGTGTACTGTGACGGCGTAAGAATATCCAATACTTCATATCAACCCGTGGGTGTCTTAAGAGGTTAGAACGAGAAGATGGGCAGCAGCTTCTTTGTGATAAAAGTTGAATAAAAAAAACTGCGATTGCCAACCCACTTGCCAAGCGCAACTATGGCGAATATCTACCGTATGTGACAATCTATAGGGAAGGCGTATGTTTAATAGTGGACTTTTGATAAGCTGTAATGGAAAACCATCCTAACTTATACCAGCTTACAAAAACCCGTAACAAAAACTGCGGGAGCTTCTTACGACACACACGGGACGGATGGGACCAATGGGATGAAAGATTCACTTACGCCGCCATGACATGGCCAAAATTAGTTGTTATGAATGTAAAATGTAATTATTACCTTTACCGTAACAGCCTATTAAAAGTCAACTGAACATAGGTCTCCTCTATAGATCGCCTCATAGGAGGGAATATTTAGAATAGTTAAAATGCTTTGCAGGTGGGTTGGCGACCACAGATTATTTTTATTTTTAGTTGTTATTAGGAAGACGCTACTGCCCATGTCCTGCTTATTTTCCCTCAGTCGCCTCTTACGACACCCACAGGATGACATAGGTTAGTGACTCTTACGCCATAAGTACACCCCGAGAAAAATAAGTCTTAACTGAATGAAATATTTTTGATATTGAGTGACGAGGCGAGCGGCGAGTCAAGACACGAGCACGAATATGTAAAGCCGCATTTACACATTCGCGTGAGTGACGAGGCGAGCGGCGAGTCAAGCCACGAGCACGAACATGGAAAGCCGCATTTACACATTCGCGTGAGTGACGAGGCGAGCGGCGAGTGAAGGCACGAGCACGAAATAGTAAACGGTGGTTCGTCATTTGCCTCGTGTTTCGCGTCGCCGCTCGTGACGCTCGCGTAGGGAACAGTTTTTAGGACACGAGTCAAAAGGAAAAGAGCGGTGAGACTAGTGTTTACACATTCGCTTTCTAGTTCATTTTGTTGCAAACGGCCTTTCAAGCAACATAAACAAAATGGAATGGACCAAGAATAAAGTTATGATGTTTTAGGAGCTTTACCAAAGTCAGCCAGTCATTTGGAATTCAAAGCATGCTCATCATAAGAATAAGCAGAAAGTATACAATGCTTGGACTATATTAAATCGTTCACTTTTACTCTCATTACATCTTTTTTAATATAGGATAGAGTGACAAACGAGCACACAGTCCACCTGATGGTAAGTGATTGCTGTGACCCATAGACATCTACATCTATCCTCAATAAAGAATCAAAATGCAGATGCGTTGTCACCCGTGAGGACTAAGATGAAATGCCTCTTTTCCAGTAAAAAGGGTCTCTGGTTCTCTACACTCACCATACAAAACACGACAGCATTAAGCTGCTATTTTACGCTGGTATTCTGTGAGAGCGTGGTCCTTCCTCGGTCAAGGTGACCCATTCGTGCTACAACTATACTACTAATATAGCTGCAGCATGGCTCTACCACGTATAAAAATATATTAAAAGTAATGGGAGTACCACTTACGATTTAAAATAGAAGAAAAATTATTTGATAGCTACTTGTCGTACGTCATCTATTTCATCAAGCTGAAGTAGAAATGAATACACGTGAATGTGTAAACGGTCATGCGTATAGCCTAAAGCATCACGAATATCTCGCCAAACAATTCGTCGAATGGCGAGGCGAATTACGACCACGCATGTGTAAATGCGGTATTTCGTGAATGCGTTACGAAACGACCTCAAAATGGTGGTGTTCTCCCCTCCCCCGCGCAATGTGTCACAGTCCTCAATCAACGTAACGAATTATTTGATCCTTTAGCTATCGCGTGTGTAATTAAATTTTGAATGTAGATAATAGATATTTAGCTGCAACACCAACAAATGAAAAAGGCAAAACAAAGCTATAAACAAAATAAAGTAGTTGACAAATTTCGTCCCAATTGTTGTTTCATAAAACGATTACGGCATGCATATCACACGCCCATTGTTCATTACATTCGTTAAGTCATAAATTTAGTAATCTGTGGCCATAACTGACATAATTGCAATGCATTTATAATGCGATAGAAATATGTTTACATTAATCTAATATCGGCTAATATTTTCACTGCGTACTTCCTGTCCTATATATAATATGATTGTTTCGTTGGTCTAGTGATTGTCGGCGTGAGTGCTGATCATATCATTCCAGGTTCAAATTAATCAGTTATAGGGTTCTTCTATCACAAAATTCTCTTTAGGAGACTCTGGTCAGGAAGTTGTCGGTGTTCCACCCCTGTACCTCGGAAAGCACGTAAAGCCGTCGGTAGCGCCTGATCTCTCTCTCTGGTCGTTTCGGATTGCCGTCCGGCACTATAAGAATGAAGGAATAGGGTCTGATGGCTCCATGGCTCAGCAAGTGTTAAAGCGCGATGGCCGCGGGTTTGAATCTTAATTCCGGGTCTGGATGTTTGTCCTTGTGCAATTTATATATGTAAATTGCCTCCACGATACAGGAGAAATTCCTAGTGTGGGGATAACGATTTTTAAAAAAAACTGTGCTTGCGCACACACTCATGCACTATACTCTTGTTATGCGCAAAAGGCTTAGTATTCGTTAAGACTGGCCGCTTTGACCTAAATTCACTCTGGTGGACATTATTATCCTATATCAAAAATCGAATCCACAAAACTATCACCCTAAAGTGCATTTACGTAAGGGCTAATTAGTCTATAGCCTAGAGCGGCAGAATTTTGATGGTGGCAAAATAATATTTTTGTCAGACCTAACCTAAAATATAGCAATTTCCAAGGCCATGAAAGAAAGGAAGGAACACTTTATTTTGGCACAGACCATTTACTTCCACAACAATATATAAATTTATAACAAAAATACGAAAGGTTGATAATTTTGGCTTTGTACGTCAACGCCATGCCAAAATTTCAAAGCGAAACCAGAAAGCTCAACCCAGGCGTTGAACCTAAATATACCACGGATAAAGCCAATATTAATGAACGGGTCCACTACCCCTCTACCCCATATCATCCAGTGGGTGTTGTAAGAGGCGACAAAGGGAAATCAATCAGGAGATGAAAAAACTACGGTTGAGAACGCGCTTGCCAAACGTGGCAACTATTCCCCCTATGAGGCAATCTATGGGGAAGGCCTATTTTCAACAGTGGACTTTAATAGGCTGTAACTTTAAGTGCCTAATATGAAAGACTGGCGTTCTATAATAGGATACGGTCTGAAGAACGTATCCTATTATAGAATGCCAGTCTTTCATATTAGGCACTGTTAGTTTAGCAATAGTGCGTGGTGTTTGTCCAATAAGTACGCAGGTATTTATTCACCTGATCACTCCATCGATACCTTGGTTGTTTACCAACATGTAGTCCGAGGTATGTTCTCATCACCAGGGTCAGATTAAGAAATGTAAAACATGTCAATTCTAATGTGTAAGAAATGCAGAAAATCGATGGATGCAGCTGGCTAGGGATCGTGTTTTGTAGCGATTCTTGGGCAGACCCATGTTCAGCGGTGGACATTTATAGAGCTATAATGATGATTATCCGCCGTTAGTCGTTCACAGGGGCTTTCATAGTCAAACAGCAGAAAGCGCGGCGTGCAGATATGATCACTATTATTTCTGATTCAGATTTATTTTTAAAAGTCCACCTTTTGCAGAGCCGTATGCAAACAAGCATACGGCTCACCTGATTGTAAGTGATCATGGATTGGAGCAGTTGGATAAATTAAACATGTTTCCCATATTATTATTTTTTATTATTTATTTAATTTTAAATAATTTATTAATATATACAATATTAAAAAAACTGTACTAAAAAAAACTAATACTAATTACTTAATTATCATACAGTCCTACTCCCCATGGTATCGTGCCAAGAACACTGGCTGCGTTTCCTCACTGAATGGCTATACTTAGCCTTTGAGAGAGAAAAGAACCAGTCCTCTTATTATCAGCAGCAACGACCAGTTGCGGATAGAGTTCCTTCTGCCCTGCCTTCGTAGCAAAGCACAGGTCTACTTTATTATTTAAAATTATGTTACATAAGACACTATGCACGGAAGCAAGGAAAGCAGGCAATGAAACGCTAGGACGCAACGCAATTATTTATTATATCCTACAAAATTCAACTATTGTGTACAGCTTCTCTCATACATCGTCTCATATCCAACTCCTATTTCATACCCCTCTTTCTCCTTTTACGACACCCGCGGGATATTATGGAATAGAAATTTCCCGTGGTAGAGCCACGCTGCAGCTTTATTAGTAGCATATTTGTAGCACGAATGAGTCGGCTCGACTGGGGAAGGACCACGCTCTTACAAAATACCAGCGTAAAATAGCAGCCCAACGCTGCTGTGTTTCGTATGGTGAGTATAGAGAACCGGAAACCATTTTTACTGCAAACGAGGCATTCCATCTCAGTCCTCACGGTCACGGGTGACAACGCATCTGCATTTTAATTCGTAATGGAGGATATCTATCCTCTATTATGAATTAAAATGCAGACAGACATATATGGGCCACAGTAACCACTTACCATCAGGTGAACTGTGTGCTCATTTGTCACCCTTATCCTAAAAAAAAACTATTCTCTTACGCCGCCACTACTCGGCACAGATATTTATTTAGGAACACGTAAAACGGAACGCTTTTCCCATTTTTTTATCAGTATCCCTCGCTCGTGACTGAAGTCAAAGTGCTTGCGAACGCGTGAAGCGTAAAATGGAATTTCTGGGGCGCCGATAAAACTGACGTCATATGGCGTATCTAGTAGGAGTCTTGTTATTCGGTATAGTTTTTTTATTAGATAAAACTGTATCATACGTTATATTTTTCGGTTACTTGAGTGACATGGACAATATTAGGTCGGAAGAAATCTTATTCTCGTTAAAACAATTATTTTAACTTACATGAGAATTTATTAGCGCTGCAACCCATTGCAAAGCCACTGCGCCACTAAGCCGTCGAGTCGGTGCCACGAGCTTTAGGGCAGAGAAACGAAGCCCACGGTTAACTAAGAGGAACCCACATGGTTGGCCCGTGGTGAAAATTCGACCCGAGGTGGCCACTCCGAGTGGGCTTGGCGAGCCCTCTTCGGATGTGTGTTACTGGACTGCGGCGAGAGGGGTGTCCCCTCCCCCTACCGCCGCAGCGGAGGTGGATTCGCGGAGGAAGAGAAGTGTTTGGCAATACGGTGCGCTACGCCACTGACACAAATGATGTTCACGTAGCGGACTTACGTGATCAACAGGATCGGTTGGGCTTCCTTAAAACAAATGTATTTCAGTTCGACTGCGGAAAGAACATGCCTGCACAGAATAATAGAGATATGTATAAATGTGTGCAAGTACTTATTTATAATTGTGTATCAATTATATATATTTTATTTAATATGTATGTGTTGCATGTATATATTTGAATTGAATTTGATCAAGACAACTTAACTGCCCATTACTCACTCTCTGTTCTACCCAACCTAGTAGAGAATGCCATATAACATTAAACTCGCCTTTTGTACAAAATTTTTGGTTCGATAAAGAATAAAATAAATAAAATACCAACGTAAAATAGCAGTATAATGTTGCCATGTCTCGTACGAGGTGCGACGAAAAGTGAGTGATCCTTTTCACTGGTAACGAGGCATTCTATATCAGACGTCAGGGGTGACAAAACATCTGCATTTTTATTTTTATCCAAGAACAGAGATATGTAGTGTATGTGGCCCTCAGCATTAGGGGACCGTATGCTCTTTTACTTGTTTAAAAGGGATGCATTTTTCTACGCCAAATACTTGCCCTTTTAGCATTTAAAGCAACAAAATAACACTTTCAGTGACGATGGCGCTAAACTCCAGGTCAAATACAATGGCTTACGTAACTTTTTTAAGTTGCTGAGGTGCTGAGATCATCGCGTGGGTGTCGCAAGAGGCAATGGAGGGAAGCAAATCAAGAGATGGGCAGCAGCGTCTTCCTAATAACGACTACAAATAAAAAACTACGGTTGCCAACCCGCTTGCCAATGTGGCAACTATGGCAAATATCCCCTCTATGAGGCAATCTAAGAGGAAGGCCTATTTTCAGCAGTGCACTATAATAGGCTGAAACGGTAACGGTAACGGAGGTGCCGAGACAAAGTTTATCGAAAAATTAAAAGCCCTACTTCTGAATCTATTAAATTACGTGGAAATTATTTTTAGTTTTTACTTTTATTTAAGTTTAATTTTTTGACTTTTTTGACTGGATTAAACAATATTGCAACGACATATGTGTTGTAAACTCCTAGTAACGTTGTCAATATCTTCTTATATATAAAAAATAATGTTAGCTGTCATACCGTTCATCAGATGGCTCTAAAACTTTGTCAACTTATTGCTTGCACTTTCGCGAAGGTTATAGGCATAGTACAATTAACTTACTGTAGGTGGCGCGCGTATCGTAATAACAAATTTATTTGAAAGTCATATGTCATTCAATTTCAATGAATGTTTTATTACTCCTAATTAAACTATATAACCCTTTTAAATTTAAAACGATATTTACTACACAAATATTTCTTCTGCGGCAGCAATGCGCCCGGTACCATAATGGAACAGAATAGAATGTAATCATTTTACAAGTAATTCTTATTAACAAATATTTATAATGTAACATAATTTAATATTTAACATAATATACAATATTTTATTATATATAATATTAAAAATTATAATTAAAAAAACTAGTAATTTAATTATCAAACAGTCTCCATACGAAACACAGCAGGGTTGAACTGCTATTTTACGCTGGTATTCTGTGAGCGTGGTACTTCCTCGTTTGAGCCGACCCAAACCTCGTTGTAGCACTAATCTACAACTATACTACAAATATAGTTTTCCAATGAAAGTCGCACAAAGTAAAATGGACTCAAGCGATATCGTGCTAAGAACGCTGGCTGTGTTTGCTCGCTGAATGGCTATATTTAGCCCTGGAGCGAGAAAAGAACCAGCCTACTTATCACCAGCAGCGACGACCAGTCGCGGATATAGTTAGCATGGACCCCACGGACCGATAGTCCCTACAGCAAATGGCACAGATATGTAGTCATCTCTCAGAGACTTATATTTGCGCCACTTACTCAGTTCAGCTGCCTCTGATGCCACCCTGGCTCTAAACGAGGTACCTGCGATGAGAGGCCGCCAAAGTGTCTACGCAAGTAGCATCCCACACTAAGGCTTTACCTCTCCCAGGGACCAATGTCATACCATCGGGTCTCCTGCCATCGTCTCTAAATATTCCACAAGGCTCTAAAACCGAGGGAACATTTATAGAGACAAGAGCCCTTCGGATGACATCGTTCAAAGAACCGTGCCGTGAAAACCTACCAGCACTTTTCTTACAAGAAAGTCTGTGGAGCCCAAACTTGTCGACGCTGCTACCACAGGGGCACTGATGGGGTTGACAAATCGCCGCTCCTAGTCGGATTCCTACAGCGATGCGCAAGCTTTCCCCATCAAGTAATGTGCCGAGATTACTTGATGGTAAAGCGTAACCAGTGACTAGATTCCTTAGTCAAAACAGCTAGAAGGCGTGCCTTATCTTGGCACTATGGAAATTATGAAACAAATCTTCCTGCACCTCTGTACCGACGGAATATCCCACTGTTCTTGTTGGTTAACTTCCAGTGGAACATTTTCGCCGGGACAGAGCGTTTGCCATGTCTACCCTGCCTCTGTAGCAAAGCATAGGTCTACTTTATTATTTAAAATTATGTTACATCAATTACTGACACTATGCACGGAAGCAAGGAAAGCAGCTAATGCAACGCTGGAAAGATTTCTCACACCAATACCACCAAATTTTATAGGTAAAGTAGCTTGTGTAGCTTAAATTTAGAATTTTTTCTATAGCTATTTTAAGATTATTATCAATATCTTTTAAAATGTCCGAACATTTCCAGACTGGACTCGAGCGGAGTAAGTATGTAAATCTAGGTACAAGGAGACAATATAAGTCAGTTTTTAACTTTTACCACAGGTTCGGAAAAATCCTCTGTCCTGGGAAGAACCTATAAGAAACCCAGCGGGACTTTTTTTTAAAGCATAACTTACAATATAATATTTATACAATAGCTAGCTAGTAGTTATATTAAATATTTCGTCCCCTATTTTTCCCACTCTTGGAGGTGGAAATTTTCTACAAATTTAATGGGACCTTAACGAGGTATACACTATATTCAATAAAATCGGTTCACAATCAGCGAAGATATCGTGTATATAATATACAAAATTTGACGTCCGCCAAGTGTAAAAACTTTATTACACAAAGATCGTATACCATTACCGTTACAGGCTATTAAAGTCCACTGCTCAACTCAGGCCTCCCCCATAACGAAGCCCAGGCGATATTTGCCATAGTTGCCACGCCCAGCAAGCGGGTTGAGAACCGCAGTTTTTTTTTTCTTCTGATTTGTTTACCTCTGTTGCCTCTTACGATACCCACAGAATGATATGAGGTAGTGGATATTCTTACTCACAGTTTGTATAAAAAGGGTTATTAAGGAATTTATAGATGATAATAACCCCTGGGAATGAGGTGATCGCTACTAAGCTAATTTAGTTTTTTGTCGTTAATTATTGTTTTACTATTATTATGATTGTAAACTTTTCTTTATATAAAAAAGTCCCACTTCGTTTCTTGCTGGTTCTTCCCAGGATTGAGGTATTTTCCGAACCTGTGGTAAATTAAACATAAGAGTGACTTTCAATAAATATTATTTATAATCTATATTGAGTTTAAAAAAATATCTATTTCTATACAAAAAAAAAAACTGAAACAAATTGATATTGAAAATTCGATAATACAGACTACAATTTTTAAGAGTAACATTATTTCGTTATTTATTATTACAAAAAAGTGTGAATTTATACACAAAAAAATTCGGTAAGGGTGACACAACAAAATAAATACAAAAATACAGTCAAATTGTAGTCAGTGTGTAAAAAACATAAAGTATAGCCTCACCACAATCGGTTCAGCCATTCTGAAAACTAACGCGGACAGACGGACAGACAGACACAAAAAATTTGAAATGGTTATTTATGTCTCAATATCATGCAAATAAACCCTTGTGCTAAATAGAATCGAGTTATATTACGAAAACATTAGAATTACAGACTTTTGACAGACTTATTTAAATATATAATATTGTTGCGCCACTATTAATGGTTTATACATGGCAACACTAGTTACCACTAGCGCCCTCTAGTATCGAGTAGCAGAACTAGGAGAGTCAAGATCCTTCTAGAAATTTCGGGACCGATATGTACTCGAACATTCTAGATGTTTCTACAGTAGAAGGTTCTGAAACTATCTGAGGCCCTATATAAGGCCGGTATAGACCGCGACCGGGTCAGTATTGAATTGGCGATACAAGCGAGGACTTCGAAGCGATACAACTACGAACTTAAGCGATCTGTAGTAAAATTGTATTTTGTTATTAGTGTGGTTAAAGTTGTAATTAGTGTTGTATAATTAAAGTGTCAATTTTGGTAATTCAATCGGCAGTTTTTAATTGTCTCGAACCCCAAGCTCGTAACAATTGGTGTCAGAAGTGGGATCAGATCATGCCGATTTTACCAAAGGACGACACGGAGGGTATCCGTACCCGAAGTCAACGCCAGCAAGAGACGGACCAGAGACGATTTGGTAATGCAACGCCGCAAACGTCGGGGCCAGCTGCCGACCACGGAGGCCGGCCGTCAGCAGCTCCTGCATCTGCAGCACCTGACTTAGGTGCTCTGATGATGATGCTGCAGGAGCAGGCTCGCCGACAGGAGGAACAGGCCCGCCGACAGGAGGAACAGGCCCGCCGACAGGAGGAACAGGCCCGCCGACAGGAGGAACAGGCCCGCCGACAGGAGGAACAGGCCCGTCGGTTGGAAGAGCAGCTGCAGCGTGGACAGGAGAAACAGGCCGCCAACAGGAAGAGCAGATGCTCATGAAGGACCTTCACGCTACCTTCGGGAAAGAGATAAGGGAGGTGAAGGATAGGGTTGCTCAACATGACAACCGCCTGTCGGAAGCTGAAACCCGAATCGACCAAGTGAACAATCGGGTTGACAACGTGATTGCTGACGTGAAGAAAACGCTGGACGACCTCAAACTTGGGGATGGAGTTACAGCTCCCGTGGTAGCTACAACACCTTCGCTACGTGGATTCAAAGTGCCGCCGTTCGACGGGACTTCTTCCTGGTCGGCGTACAGAATCCAGTTCGAGGCTGTCATGAAGGCGAACGGCTGGAATAAAAGTCAGGCCATGACTGCTCTCACCCTAGGCCTGCGCGACCAGGCCTTAACTGTTCTGGAAGCTCTCGGTAAACTTACGAGCAGCTCCTTGAGGCATTGGAGGCGAGATATGGCGACGCTCACCTGGAACACGTCTTTCGTGCGCAGCTCAAAGATCGCGTGCAACGCAGCAACGAAAACCTACAGCAGTGGGCCCTTGAGGTGGAAAAGCTGGTTCGAAAAGCATACCAGTCTGTACCTGCGCTCATTGTAGGAACCTGGTGCAGACATTCATCGACGGCATCCGCGACCTTGAAGTCAGAGCTGCTGTGAGGCTCGGGCACCACGAGACGCTTAAGGACGCGTTAGCCCATGCACTGTAGGTGGAAGCCGTACGGCAGGATCATCGATCCCATCGCGTTAGGGAGGTTGCAGCAGCTGCAGTTCGCGACTGCAATAAAGGATACAGCCCTAGATGCTACGGCTGTGGGGAAAGGGGCCATCTTCGATCCAGCTGCCCTAAGCGAACTGTAGAAAGGGGAGGTGATCGATCTCGAGAGGTAGTGCGGCTAACAGCACCGCCCAGCAGCAGCAGGGAAACGAGTAAAAGCCAGGACTGCGGGGCGGGTGCTGGCTGATGTTAAAAGAGCCCCAAGGATTTCGATCTCACAAACCCATGATGGGAACAGCCTAATCATCAAAGGCGAGGTCAACGGAACGCCGTGTAAACTGACCATAGACACTGGAGCCTCTCGCACGGTTGTCAGTTCCCAACATAGTCAGTTCCTTGGGGACTCCGCATACAACCGAGAGCGCATTAATTTGGTAACAGCCACCGGTCAGCGCATACCCGTCCGTGGAGAGAAGGAGATGGAGTTGAAGCTAGGCAACATGATCTACCTGCATAATGTCATCGTGGCTGATATAATGGACGACTGCATCCTGGGCCTAGACTTCATGAGGAAGAATTGTTGTGAGATCGATGTTAAGCAAGGTGTTTTGAAATGTGGACATGAGGAACTTTTCGTGGAAGGAGCGATACCGGGAATGTGTACAGCCTTAAGAAGATTGTTCTGCCGCCGAGATCGGAAACGATTGTGCCGGTTAGTCTTCCTCGGAATCCTGGGCAAGCTCATCGTTGTGTACTCGTGAAAGGGTGGACAATGACCTTCCGTGAAAGTGGCTCGAACTTGGTCAGAACCACCGACATCTCAGGAGTACGTGCTGAACCTTTGTGATCAGGAACAGATTATGGAAAAAGGCACACTGGTTGGTACTTGTGAGGAAGTGGATTGGTTGCGTAGGTGCCAATACCCATCGACTGGGACCCCAGCAAGGATGCACAAACGAGGGTGACCACACTTTTAGAAGACTGTCGCAGCGTTCTCTCCCGAATGAAGTGGTCAAGGCGAAGAAGTTGTTACTCAAGTACGCCGATGTTTTCTCGTCAAACGATGCTGACATAGGAAAGACTGGCTTAGTTCAACACAAAATAAACACAGGAGAAGAATTGCCATCCGTCAGCGCCCAAGAAGATTGCCGGTAGCACGTGAAAAGGAAGTGAAACCATGATTGAGGAATGGTGAAGGATGGTGTTATTGAACCTTCATCTAGTCCATGGTGTTCACCTGTGGTGCTGGTAAAGAAGAAGGACGGTAGCATGCGGTTTTGTGTTGACTACCGCCGTCTGAACGACGTTACGAAGAAGGACAGCTATCCTTGCCAAGAATTGATGACACGCTGGACATGCTTACAGGCGTAAAGTGGTTTAGTACGCTGGACCTGAAAAGTGGCTACTGGCAGGTTGAAATAGACCCTAAGGACAAGGAGAAAACTGCATTCTCACAGGAAAGGGTCTGTGGCAATTTAAAGTCATGCCGTTTGATTGTGCAATGCTCCAGCAACGTTTGAAAGGTTGATGGAGCTTGTACTGGGCAAACTATGACGCCTGTCTGGTCTACTTGGATGACATCATCATCGTAGGCCGTACGTTTGAGGAACACCTTCAAAACCTGGAACGCGTGCTCATGAAGATCCAGAGTGCCAACCTCAAGTTGAGTCCGAAGAAATGCTCACTATTCAAACGGCAAGTTAGCTTTTTGGGGTATGTAGTGTCGGAAGAAGGTATCCGCACGGATCCAGAGAAAATTGCCGCTGTCAAGGATTGGCCGGTTCAAAAGACAAGACACAGGTTAGAGCATTTTTGGGTTTGTGCTCCTATTATCGGCGATTTGTAAGAACTTTGCAGATATAGCCAAACCTCTGCACAAGCTAACCGAGGAGAAGCGACATTTCTGCTGGGATGAAGGTTGCGATATCGCATTCCAGGAGCTCAAGGACCGTCTGTGCAAAACACCTATTTTGGGGTACCCTGATGCGAGCAAGGAATTTATAGTTGACACAGACGCAAGTGATATAGGACTTGGCGGTGTGTTGTCTCAAGGAATGGTGATCAAGAGGTTGTGATAGCGTACTTCAGCAAGTCTTTGTCAAAGCCGGAAAGGAACTATTGTGTCACAAGACAGGAATTGCTTGCTGTGGTAAAGTCCTTGCAGCATTTTAGCAAATATCTTCTGGGGCGGAAATTTCTCTTACAGACTGACCATGCTGCACTGAAATGGCTATTGCAGTTCAAAAATCCAGAAGGACAAGTTGCGAGATGGATTGAGCTACTACAGGAATACGACTTTGTGATCGAACATCGCAGCGAAATCTCATGGCAACGCAGATGCATTGTCAAAGACCTTGTCCTGAAGATTGCAAGCATTGTACTAGGCAAGAGGGTAAGGAAGTGGTATCTGTGAGGATGCTTATGACAGACCAGCTCAACAATGAGTGGAAAGACAGCCTACGACATGCACAGCAGGAAGATTCGGACATCAAGCCGATTCTAGAATGGATGAAGGCCAGTGCTCCTAAGCCCAAGTGGGTGACGTTTCAGCGATGAGTTCGACCACGAAAAGCTATTGGGCCCAATGGGACAGCTTGCTGATTCAGGATGGAGTCTTGTGCCGTAAATGGGAAAATGGTCAGGGAGACAGTTGTCATTTGCAAATGGTTGTCCCTAAAGCTAAAGTACCGGATGTTCTACAGCTGTACCATAATGGTTGTTCAGGAGGCCACCTGGGAGTTAAACGAACTCTACTGAAGATCCGAGAACGGTTTTACTGGGTCCACTGTCGTGACGATGTCGAGGACTGGTGTCGCAAATGTACAAGTTGTGCGGCTGTAAGGGACCTCAAACTCGTAGTAGAGGTGCATTGAAATTGTACAATGTTGGTGCACCATGGAGAGGATAGCCATTGACGTTGCGGGGCCGTTTCCGGAAAGTGAAAGTGGTAACAAGTATTTCATGGTTGTGATGGATTACTTCACTAAGTGGCCAGAAGTCTTCGCCATTCCAAATCAAGAAGCTTCAACAGTTGCAGATAAACTAGTTCATGAAGTCTTCTGTCGTTTTGGAGTACCTTTAGAGATTCACAGCGATCAAGGAAGGAATTTTGAGTCTCAAATATTCCAGGAAACTTGCCGAGTTATGGGTACTCATAAAACAAGAACAACTTCTTACCACCCACAATCTGATGGAATGGTAGAAAGATTTAATCAGACATTGGAGAGGTACCTAGCAAAGTTGTGGAAAACGGCAACGAGACTGGGACAGGCACATACAACCGTTTTTGTTGTCATATCGAAGCGCTGTTCACGAAAGTACATCAGTGACACCAGCTTTAGCAAATTTTGGGAGAGAATTACGGCTGCCTGCAGACCTGATCACCGGAATACCACCTGATGCCCCACGCAGTATAACCGATTATGCAAACGACTTGCGGGACAAAATTAATGACATTTATGAGCACGTCAGACAGTCGGGCCAGCAAACGTCTGAGAAGATGAAAACTCGGTATGACCGCAAACTGAACAACAAAGGGTTTGACGAAGGTTCACTGGTGTGGTTACACAATCCAGTTCGCAGCAAAGGAAATCCCTAAGCTTCAAGCTAAATGGGACGGACCGTACCGGATTGTGACAAGGATCAATGACGTAACCTACCGGATACAGAAAGGTGCAAGAGGTACTCTAAGATCGTCCATGTGGATCGACTGGCGCGTTATTATGGGGCCAATAATGCTCGGGACGAGCATGTCTTAGGAGGGGGCAGTGTTGCGCGCCACTATTAATGGTTTATACATGGCAACACTAGTTACCACTAGCGCCCTCTAGTATCGAGTAGCAGAACTAGGAGGTCAAGATCCTTCTAGAAATTTCGGGACCGATATGTACTGAACATTCTAGATGTTTCTACAGTAGAAGGTTCTGGAAACTATCTGAGGCCCTATAAGGCCGGTATAGACCGCGACCGGGTCAGTATTGAATTGGCGATACAAGCGAGGACTTCGAAGCGATACAACTACGAACTTAAGCGATCTGTAGTAAAATTGTATTTTGTTATTAGTGTGGTTAAAGTTGTAATTAGTGTTGTATAATTAAAGTGTCAATTTTGGTAATTCAATCGGCAGTTTTTAATTGTCTCGAACCCCAAGCTCGTAACAATATGTTACGGCTAATGTTAGTGTCAATAATACACCTACGATTAGTCGACTAAACTTAGGTTTAATTTAGAACGTAGACGAATGTTATCTTTTTTAACCCCAGACGCAAACAATCTGAATCTGTGTATCTGTGTGTCTGTCTCTGACATCGTAGCTCCCAAACGGATGAACCGTTGTTGATTTAGTTTGTTTTTGTTTGAAAGTGTTCTTAGCTATGATTCAAGAAAATCTTATCAGCCGTTTAAACATCATCAGCTCTTTTTGTTTCGAAGGTTTTTAAATTTTCAATTTAATATTATGTTATATAAATTTTTTCGCGGCTGCTCAACCTTAACCTACTGGCGACTGGTAACACCTAGTTTTAACAAAAACTAGGTGTTACCAGTCGCTAAACTATGTACTACTTGGCTAAGCTTAGGCATATTCGATTCATTCATAGCTAAAACTTTTCGCGCTTTGCGTGGACACCCCAAAGTCACAAACTTAATACTTATATAATATTATCTTCTATATATAAAAAACAATTGCTGTCCGTTAGTATCGCTAAAACTCAAAAACGGCTCGAACGATTTTGATAAATTTTTTGTGTATGTATAAATGGGTCCACACATTTGGACCCGGTAGATGGCGCTATGGCCGAGATCCAGAAATTATCCGTGCGAAGTCAGGGCGGATCGCTAGTCAAATATATAACCTACGCTCAAAACTAGACCTAAATTTAGCCAGCTAATTCTTATTTTATTAACATTACCCGTAACATATACTCGTATAAAAGATGGTGTTAACTACCCAATTTGAATTTATATTAGTTAGATAATTACAGTCGGTTTCTTCGTATTTTTTCAATATCAATATTAGATGGTAGTAATATATAAAGGAAATAGATAAAACCAATCTGCCCCGGTTCTAATCTTGCAGGCCGAGAAACCGATACCCCAACACATACGAGTAGTACTCTTAAGCTTCTCTTTGTGAGGGAAACGAAATGAATAATCCATTTTCAAGTCCATTGGAAATGTACATCGCTTTTAATTAATCTTTTTAAAAGTTCGACGAAGTAGACGAAAAGACAGTAGAACGTGCTCAGCCTGTACTGTGTTCGAATTGTTGATTTTCCGGTTCAGATTTTATATATTCTCTATAAGTTTTATGAAAATTGTGGTGGGTTGTAATGATAGCGGTGTTATTTTGTTATAAAACTGGAGTAACAAACTAACTTACAGTCCACTTGTTATTAAGTAACTGCTGCATATGGACACCTGCAGCCAATTTCAAGCAAAGAAGGGTACAGATGCGTTGTCACCTCTGAGGGCTAAGATGGAATGCCTCACAGCCCGTAATTATAATGGCTCTCTATACCCTTCAGGTCGGAACACAGCAATGAAAGCACTAAAATTTCGGGGCAGAAATAGGTAAGGGTTTTCTAGGCAGAAAAGGCTTCCTTCTACCTAGTGAATGCTAGTGTTATTGCTAGCTGCTGACTTATCACCCCTGAAGACTTAGGTAGAATGTCTCGTTACCATTAGAAATGGTTATCCGGATCTCGTCACTCACCATACGAAAGACAGTATTAAACTGCTATTTTACGTTGGTGTCTGTGTGAGCGTGGTCCTTCGAGCCGACCCATTCGTCAGCCATAATATTGCTGCAGCGTGGCTTTACCTCTCATATTATAATACTGTTAATGATAAGATTAACACATGAACATGACACATTATATTATTTCTTAATACTAATTATATTTTTATATTTATAAACGTCGCCGAGTACCGGGAAAAACTTGTGTCTGAAGTCGAGTCTTTGCTGAACAAAGTCTCGGATTGGGGGCGACTAAATTTAGTCCAGTTCAATCCCCAGAAGACACAAGTTTGCGCGTTTAACGCTAAAAAGAACCCCTTTGTCGTTTCTCCTCAGTTTCAAGGCACTCCCCTTGCTGCCTCAGCTAGCATCGGAATCCTCGGCGTCGACATATCGAATAGCGTGCAGTTTCGTGGTCACTTGGAATGGAAGGCCAAATTGGCCTTAAAAAGCTTGGCGTGCTCAGCAGAGCGGGACAGTATTTCATGCCGGCACATCGCTTGCAACTTTACAAAGCGCAAATTCAGCCTCACATGGAATACTGTTCTCATCTCTGGGCCGGGACACCCCAGTGCCAGCTCCTTCCACTTGACCACATCCAGCGCAGAGCGGTTCGAATCGTCGACATCCGAGTTCTTTCTGATCGGCTCGATTCACTGGCGCTGCGTAGGGATGTTGCATCCCTTTGCATTTTCTATCGAATCTACCACGGGGAGTGCTCTGAGGAATTGTTCGGATTAATTCCAGCCTCCAAATTTCACGAACGCACATCGCGTCAAAGTTCACGATGTTTTATCGCACGAAGTTTAATCGCTTGATATATTGAGAATAAATTTATTTATTTTTATTTTTTATTTATTTAACAAGTACACTTACAATTTACATATATGACATTGTCACAAAAACATACACACTTTTATATTTTCTTATTCTTGATATTCTTATTTTTGATATGCATATCAATAACAAGTGTACATAACATTCACAGATGGGTCGTGCAACTTAATTTAGGATTAATTTTGAGTAGGAAAAACATCCAATCAATGCAATAAATTTGATTAAACCTATTTAAAATAAGCTTTTATAGACGTTGCTAGGGTCAGTATCGTGGTTCATATTATTGCATTTTTACTAAGTTACAAAAGTATGTCAAATTCCAACTCAATCGGATGTCAGCACGTTCACAACAATACAACACTGAACATTTTCTTTTCAATTTTTAAGAACAATTGATTACAAATTTGAAATTTGGAAAGACATACTAGGAAGGCAAGTTAATAAAAAACGTGTATAAAAATAATATTAAGAATAATATTTTAAGCTTTCATAAAATTTTTGTCGTTGCTTAAAAAGTGCTTAAACGAGTATAAGCAATAATCTTATCTAGGAATTATACAGTACGTTCCACTAAATAAAAACAAATAATTTTCCAAGTCGTAATAAAATCCAAAAATTATTATGGCTACCCCAGTTCTATGTGTATAAATTTGCATATTTACTACACCAACATTTCGACAGATAAAAATAATGTTTATTTTTTCTATCGACGATGAGCGGCTCATGGATTTTTATTAGCTGCCCTTTTTATCTATACATACAAATATAATTTAACTGTCAATCTATAAAATTGAAATAAAGGCAATTAAGCTGAGGAGTTATTAATGCCATTAAAAGAAAAATAACCGTTTTTAAAATTTGTTTCTATCTGTCTCTCTGTCTGTCCGAAATATTACGGAAAAAAGGATCCCCTGTTCTCTACACTCATCATACGAAACACAGCAGTATCAAGCTGCTTTACGATGGTATTCTGTGAGAGCGTGGCCCTACCCCGGTCGAACCAACCCATTCATGATACGACCATAACATGGTTGCAGCGTGGCTCTACCACGTAACATAATATTATGCTTTATTGTTTAAAAAGTAAAAAAAGGTTCAATATTAAAAATAAATATTATTCAAATACAAAGTACACGTTTAATATACCCTCGTAATATTAAACGTGTAATTAGTGTCTATTTCCTTTGCCATGCTACTGCAGGATAAAAAAAAACGCGCGCTTTGACGACATCTTTAATATCAATTTCCTGACATTTTTCTTTTAACCGCTGTTGTCGGAAGCAAAGGTCGAGTGGTAATATAGTGAACTCTTTTTAACAGTCTTTTTAATTATTATTCACTGAATATTTTTTTAAAAGTTCAATCAAGATTTACGTGCGCAAGTACCTTAGAATTTAATAAAATATATTCAGTTATCTTACTTACAAACAAAATCGAAAGGTCATAGCAGTGCATTCGCAGGGCCGGAGGAAATTACATTCTGTGCAAATTTCGTAACAAAGTCGTTTATTTATAGTTTTCAAGCTAAACTAAAAGCTTTTGCCCTTCATCTTCTTCTTCTTGTTCATCGCATAAAAGACGGGACTAGAAAAGCTTAACATGGGCGTCTACCATATTAACAAGGATTGGCACTCACAGTTTGTTGTACTGAAAAAAGTCCGGTCTTTAGCCGTCATATCGGCAATGAGACTCAATAGATTTAATTTCTAATCAAATATAATTTTTTTTTCGACTTATATTTTTGGCCACTAGCAACACTTTCAAAAAATTTTTGCTTCCAAAAAAATTTATAGTAAAATTCTTTACGAGTAATGTGTTTGAAGTCGAATTCACTTGCTTCACTTGCATCTAGTGTAAAAAGAATCCGGTCTGTATTGAAATCGCGGAGGAAGCCGATCTTAACTCTTAATATCCTGTTAAGACCGGATTTATCCAGTCAAATGGTAATCCTACTTGCGATGGGCTGTAGTAGCAGTTGTAGTAGTAACTTATAATAGTTAAAAAACTTAGTTCACTCTGAGCAAACAAATGAAAACTATTGTTCGATATATCTATTATAAATCACAATAACAGCAAGCGTGTCTAGTGAAGCATAGTGCCACATCGTAAATTATTGTAAATACATTTATATTAGCGCCATGCAGCTATAAAATGAATTTATCGCGGGACGTGCGGTAAATGCTGTGAGGTGTAAATTTTAATGTTAATTATACAATTTAAATACACGGTAATGGTCAAAATCGTTAAGTCCCTTTTATTCTAGATGGTATATACACCGTTTTTCTGCGTAGGAGTTAGAAATCGGTCTATCCACCGTTGTTGATAGAAAGCGGCATTTTATCTTCCTGCAGAGGTATTAATGCACCTGTAACCTTCTTTGTTTGAAATAGGGTATTTGATACTCTAGTAAAGTAAAATAATTTTGATGTGGCGCTAAAATAGTTTTGAAGCAACGCCACAAGCGAAACGCACCGAAGCCTAAATCGCGCTATCAAAGTTCCGAAGTAGTGCAGTATACATAGAATAGCTCCCACTAGCTACTAGCCTTGCCTGGTGGGAAATCTCCCCTTTTCCTTCCACGGTTACACATTTTTATGAGCCATCAAAACTAACATTTCTAAATTTCTATAGGAATTGCATATGAATCATAAGTCTATAATGAGAATGGTAAGACGTCATAGTTTTATGGTCGACTAACCATCTTATTTGAGTTTATTTATTATTCAAATATTTCATAAGATATATATAATTTAATAAAAATAGAAAATGAAATAAGTTGTAGGGCTTTTTTTATAAAAAAAAATAGGATGACAAGCGAGCACACAGCCCACCTGATGGTAAGTGGATGCTGTAGCCCATAGACATTTACATCTATCCTTGATTAAGAATCAAAATGTAGGCACTACTATAAGTAGCAAATCCAGGTTATATGGTGAAGTTGCTGCAAGACCCGTTGCAGAAGTACACAAAAATTTTTCGATCAAACTCTTAAGCTCATATCTGTTAGACGGGAAATGAAGCTGCAGTCTACAGTATATTTGACATGCAACTGAAAAGACATATCTCCGTATACATGTGGCAAGACTTACGCAACTTGAATATAGCTCGTATTGAAGAAGCAATCGTGCGGAACCAGGGCACCAAAGTATTTACCAGAGATCTGTCTGCCAAGAGCAAACTGTTGAAGCTGAAGACTGAATGTGGCAACATTGTTAACAGGACACCTGAGATTTTGAGTGAGATTGAGAGGTTCTATTGGTAGTTATCGTCACATCACGACATACACGTCATCGTTGGAGCCACACGCAAGTGTGAGTAACGATCCAAGAGCAAGTCTTTTCCGACACTATTCCGATTATATCACGGACGTCAGTCAGTCTAAGCAAGATTAGAATGGCTATCCAGCAACTTAAAAACTTCAAGTCACCGAGCGAGGTCGGAATTACAGCGGAGCTTCTAAAAGCGGATGGAAAACCGATACTTGAAGTCCTCAAGAAGCTCTTTAATTCCGACCTCCATGGTGCCACCTACTCCGCAGGCGGGGAGCAGAAGTGCGGTGGTCTTGTTCTTCAAGAAAAGCGACAATGCTCTCTTTGGGAACTACAGACCGATTTCCCTTCTAAGCCGCGTCTACGTGCTGTTTTCGAGACTCATTACGAATCGTATCCCACGCAGACTCGATGACTTCCAGCCTCCCGAACAAGCCGGTTTCCGAAAAGGCTTTAGCACCATAGACCACATACATACTCTTCGGCAAATTGTACAGAATACCGAAGAGTACAATCTGCCACTTTGCCTTGCGCATGTGGACTATGAGAAAGCCTTTGATTCCATCAAAATTTGTGCGGTGCTGCAGCCTCTTCAGCGGTGCCAAGTTGACTGTTGCTATAATGAAGTGCTGAAGTGATTGTACAGTAGGGCTACAGTGGCTGCTCGAATACAGAACCAGAGTACAAAACCCATACAACTGCAGAGAGATGTAAGACAGGGTGACGTCATATCCCCGAAACTCTTCACCGCTGCTTTGAAAGACGTTTTCAAGCTACTGGACTGGAAAATATACGATATTAAAATCAAAGGCGAGTACATCACTTACCTTCAATTTGCCGACGATATAGTCCTTATGACAGAATTGCTGTAGGACCTAAGCACTATGCTCAATGACCTCAATAGTGCCGCCTAACGGATAGGTAGGCCATATAGCTCGAAGAATGGGAAAGAAAGTTTCTCGAGTCTGCCACTCGAACCGGTAGGCGAAGTGTGGAGCGGCCCCCACTAAATGGAGGGACGACCTGGTAAGACATGCAGTAAGTCGATGGATGTAGGTGGCTCAGGACCGTGCTTTGTGGCATTCCTTGGGGGAGGCCTATGTTCAGCAGTGGACTTGTGAAGGGGTGTAATGATAATGATATTGATATATCGGGTGACCGGTAAATAATGGATAACCTAACAAGTACTTGTAGGAGCGCCAAGGTCTCTCAGAAAAAATATATTTAAAAAGAAGTACAGGAGAAGCGCTACTTTAAAAATATAGCTGAATTCGGTACCCTCTGCCACAATAATGATTACTACAACTGCAAATTGAGGAATAAGTGATTGATTTTATCTAAGAATATTCACAAATATTGAGGCTTGTTAACGCGCATTACAATTCATGTAGATATGTTTCTATTTTATTTTTGAAAATCTTAAAGAAATAAATATTTGTGAATTCTTTTTTATGACAGAAGAAGATTTTTCTACATCACAGGTAGAAAAATTATAGCAACCTAGGTAGCTAACTACTGTAGTAATATTTCTACTTTATGCAGTTTCTAAAATAGTAATTTACCTCAAGTTTCTTTTTAAATTACAAAGTTAATTCTAGTTCTGCAAAAAATGCTCTTTATAGAGCCTTTTTGTAATTGAAATAGTGACGAAATAATTTTTTTTTCTGATAGGGCTTGTTGTCCCTTGCAAGTACCTGTCGGATTATCCATTATTTACCGGACAGCCTGTATAATCGTTGGTGCGTCTATTAGTGAACATTTTACTTCTGAACGACTAGATCGATTGAAGTCGTGTGCACAAAAATATATTTGTTCTGTTTATTGATATGCTAGAATTCGATAGTTAACGCTGTAGTCAAATTAACAAATTCAATATTTATGCATCAAATTAATCATACTCTCATAAAATCAATAAAGTAAATAGTGAAATAGTTTTTTTTTAAATATTTTTACTTTAAAAGTCACCTGCTAAAAAAAGCATAACGTCTCCTGTTCCAGCTAGAATAACTATATAATATGAACCCCTATAGCTATATAATATAATAATATACCTCTTATATATCCAGTCAAGAAACGCAATATAAAAGTGAAATAACGACTGTCACTGATATTGTTTAGACAGGTAAAAAAGAAACTTGAATTTGTTCGCTTTTATTATACATAGCCTTCTCCTTTATTGATAAAAACTGAAGCACCTTTGAAAACGTCGCTAAGAAACCAATCCTCGAATTATTTTCTTGTTCATTTCGAATATTATTTTTCAACGTGTTCTTGAAATTTTTATTTAAAGTACTACATTAACTTTCCTATTTTAAAAGGAAAGATAAATATACATACTGATAAAACGCCTTTGGATAAAGGTAAAGTAAAATTAAATAAAATTTTAACTTTATTCTTCTCTTTCCTTTAATTTTCTTTTTCTTGTTTACCGGCCAGTAATATTGCACTGATGGGTTTCGCTCTTTTTAAGGAAAATTTCCCTTTACGGCGGGCATATTGAATAACGCAGTGCCAGGCGTAAATTTTTTTTAGAAGCGTTTTAAAAGCGTAAAACGTTATCTCCACACTAGGATTTTTCCTGCATCATGGAGGCAGTTTACATAGGTAAATTACAAACATTCGACCTCGCAACAATTATTTGTAAGGTATACAAACACTTGTTGCGTGCGGGATTTAAGCCCGCAGCCCTCAGTGTCGCAAGTCAATGCTAAGCCAATGCACCACGCTGCTGTCCGTCGCTTTGTGGCAGTCTATAGCTTAAAATAATTAAAAACTGCGTTTGCTATGTCAATATTCCTCAATCTGGCAATCTGTGGTCTAAGTTCAACTTTTGATAGGCTGTATCGGTAGCTTATACAACGCGGGGTGAGCATAGGCAGTTACAATATGTTAACTTGCTTCGCAATACCGTCACTCCTCTACCCCCGCGGCGCCACTACCACCGCAACAACGGTGCCGCCCCGCAAGAATCACGGAAGATAGGGCAGTGGCGCATCGCAATACCAACACTCCTCTTCTCCCGCGACTTCATCTCGGCTGCGACGTGAAGGGGAAAGAACACCCATCTTGCCTCAGCCGACCAACGCGCATTCGGAGTGATGCTGCATTTGAGCCAACCTTCGATCTTAGCGCATGACCGTTACTTCAGACAGTAGTTTCTTATACAAGTGAGGATGACGAATGAACTCACAGTCTACTTGATGGTAGGTGGATACTTGGGATAGAGTTGTCAATTGTATTTCATAATAGAGTAAAGTCAAAAGTAAAGTAGAGATACAGCCTATATATGCCCCGCTACTGAGCACAAGCCACCTCTCATAAGTTCTCAGACATGAATGTTTTCTCACGATATTTTCGTTCACCGCTTAAAACAGGTGGTAAATCAGCACTTAAAATTGCAATTAACCCGGCCCGGTGCCTGCGGGGTTCAAACCCGAGTAGCTTGCGTGCTGTAAAATTTACAGTGTGCCTTAGCCCTGAGCTACCAGCTCTTCTATTAAATAATAATTATTAACATAATATTAAACAAGGTAAACAAAATATTAGCCAGTCGAAATATTTTGAAAATTATTTACGCCATAATAGTTATTTTTATAATATTGATAGGAATCTTAATACTTAAAGTACAATACAATACAATACTCTTTATTGTACACCAAGAAAAGATAAAAATAACAAAAAAAATTATTTAGGGAAAAACAAAAGACGGTTTTATTGCTACATACCAATCTCTTCTAGACAACCCAGAAGAATAATTATATAAAATAAATAAGAAGAAGAATAACGGGTAGGGTGCACTAAAATAAGAAAAGATACTAACTTATCCACTAAAAAGACAACATTCTTTAGGTAGATCATTGACCATAAATGAGAGGAAGAAGGGAGAGAGGTTAGAGAGACAAATAGTGTTTCTTAACCTGTTTATGGAACACACTTAAGGATTGAGCACTTTTAATTGAGTGTAGTAAGGAGTTCCAAAGTCTTACTCCAAGAACAGAAAATGATTTATCATCAGTCTTCAAGTCACTGAAAATGATTTTGTAACTCAAGCTGAAAGTTTTCAGGGCTCTGGATTGGAGCACGAGGGGGACAGTACAGTAGATGATACCACAACATTTTAATGTTTTCTGCAACCTATCGCCTGAGGGACATTGCAAACTCACGCCGTCCAACAATAAAGTAGTAGCGATTATACTCGTAATGAAGAAAAGACAAATTCATGTGATGAGATAATGTTATACGATTAAAACAATACCACGGCGAACTTCAAATAGCCGAAAAAATCAACAAGATCTAGTGGTCATAAATGCGCCTGCTGATAATGAGGTCCCGGGTTCAAATCCCGGGTCGAGTCAAAACAGTTATCGCGTTTTCTGGTAATAAATTCTCAGTAGCAGTCTGGAATCAGGAAGTTGGCGTTGTCTCATCCTCGTGCCTCGCAAAGCACGTAACGCCGTTGGTCCTGCGCGTGATCTCTCTCCGATGGTGTTATATTACCGTCTAATCGGAATATGAGAGTGAGAGAATAGGGAGAGTGTACCTGTGTTTTTGCGAATACACTAGGGCGCCATAATCTTTTCCTGCGTAGATGGGTAGTCTCTATCGAGACGGGCAGCTGTGACTGAAATTTTCATTAGTATAATCAAAATCAAACCACCTCAATCCGCCATCGAGCCATAGAGAGAGAGAACGCAGATTATGAATCATAGAATATTGTGTATATCATTGTGTTTGGATACACTATATAAAAGGTGCATGCTACCGGGATAACACGAGCAATACGACAGTAAGACTTTGATACAAACACTTCCCTATAAAATACATCATCTGTTAAATGACAGAGCAATCGTAATGACCAACCGTGCAATTTTACGTGGTAGAGGGTGGGTCGGCTCGAACTGGGAAGTACCACGCTCTCACAGAATACCAGCGTAAAATAGCAACTCAATGCTGATATGTTTTGTATAGTGAGTGTAAAGAACCGGAGACCATATTTACTGGAAACGAGGCATTCCATCTCAGACCTATATATGTGTACGCACACTTTCTACGTATTTATATGTGCAAGTGTAAGTGTGCATCATTTCCATCGCAGAACTTACTAGCACATATGTATATGGTAAAAGACGATGGAGCAATATTTTTAACAAAATTTATTGGCATGCCTATTATATTTCACATTGATTGTGTAACATATATGATTGTAAACTGTTGACTTTTTTCTAAAAAGAAGTCTCGCTAGGTTTTTTGCTGATTTTTCCCAGTACAGAAGTATTTTCCCAACCAGTGGTAAATTAAACATAAGAGTGACTGTCAATAAGTATTATGTATTTATATTCTATATTGAATAAAAAAGTTTCTATTTCTACTCCACTATGGTTGAAGCTGTTATGACAATCCATTTATTATATAGGGCAGCACCAGACACCAGAAAGATAGTTGACTACTATTCGTCAGCACTGGTTTATAATATATAGGAAAGACGCTCCGCTCCGTCAGTCACAGCGCGCTGCCGTTTTACGATAAAATTGCTTACTTGGATAACGTGCCGTTTTCACAAAAGGTCTAAATTAGCTCTGCATAGGCTAAATTTAATCCTCCACCTCATTAGTTGGCATCTGCCACACTTGGAGAGCGGTAAATACAATACCAACCGTCTCACATCCTTAACACAGCTCCGCGTCGTTTGTATGGGGAATTTATATCTCTTATTAATTTGAGATGGCTATAATATCTACTTCTGTCTGTTGAAGGTTACAAAATAGGCTTTTTCTTATTCGCTTCTTAAGACACCCACACGAATTGGGGAAAAAAAAAACAAAAAAAAATCTCAATATACAAAATTATACTTTATAAATTAAACGTGTTGCTAAATTTTTTGAGTTATCCTTTTGTCGTCACCACACTGCAGAATTAAATCGTTTAACTTCATTTTGTAATAAATAATAAATAAGACGACGTTTGCAATAAAATCAATTATTAACTTATCAACAAATGAATACAGTTTCGGTATTTCAAAAACCGTGCCATTACAAAACATGGTTTATTGATAGTTTTGAGCTTAAACTATGGTTTAAGAATAGTCCTCCAAAAAAAGCCCCTTAACCGCGACCACAGTCTACGCAAAAATTGACATTTGATGTCAAATTCCATACATGAAAAATATTATAAAAACTTATGCTTTGTAATAAGTTCGACAGAGCCTTAGAGCGCGGAAAACGCTTTAACTTAAAGTTCAGAATAATCTTGGTTTGTTTCTAAAACTTCTTTTCAATATCTTCCTTCTTAAAGGATCAAAATGCTGTTGTCACCTGTAGACTAAGTTAGAATGCCTCGTTTTGTAAAAAGGGTATCTGATTCTTTACATTTATCATACGGAACACAGCAGCATTAAGCTACTACTTAACGCTAGTATTTGATAGCCGCAGCGTGGCTCTACCACATACAGAAAGTCTTTTAACACTTATTTGTTTCTCTATCTCTAAACATAATACAGACGAATTAATGAGTTGCTTTTTAACTTAATGTATAAGAGACATTCCTTTCATGTATTTTTACGACTCAAATAGGATAAAACCCGTTAAGAAATGAAAAAATATGAGTAAATCTTAAACAAAACTTGCAAACCAGTAACAAGAAAACAACAAGAGAATCCTTTTAGAAAATTCTTGGTTCTTATCTATAAATTGTATAGTACTATAATTGTACTACTATCAAATTATTTCAACAGAAGCTTCTGCCTGTTATTCAATTGTATTTTATAAGTGCCTGGTAATAAATATCCTTTCAACATCTTCCTTTTTATTGGCCCATAAAAAACCCTGAGCTGGACATGGACCCTCGTGTCACATTACGTCAAACCATCAGGGCTGGGCCAGGTGCACTTCCTCTCATGAAGGGGGGTTTTCCATATTTAACACCCTTATTTCTAGAGACCTTTACTTGGATGTACCTACATACGTAACGAGTACAACCGGCGCAATCTCGGAGTACATGGCAGATAAGCTTCAGGAAAGTTGTTAAAAGTGGTACGAACACGTCATACATAAGTTGGAAGAGTACGTTGGAAGTAAGTGGCTTTCTGCCACTACGGCATTTCATTTTCGGTATCAAGGCGCTGCCTCGACGTCGTAAGATCGTATTTAGACTGAACGCATTATCAAAAATGCTTCAGAGTGCGCAAAGAAGAGACGGATGAGCAAGAAAACGTACCCTGGTATATAATAGCCGAGATAACACGTAGAAGAAGAAGAAGTTGGCACTCCTATTTCTAGAAAAAAGTCATATAAACTTTCTTTTTACGAAACACAGCAAGAAAAATATCTCTGAAATAGGTGCAAACAGCTCATGCGTGCGTTTTAAGACAGAAATGGAAAACACTGTTGAGTATGAGCGCAATTTAGTGCAGGAAAAAAGTACAACTTCTTCGCTTTTATTTCGTTCGTTTGCATTTTCTTGGATTGAAATAAAACGAACTCTCAGCGCCCGTTGCAATAATTTCAAAGATAAAATGATTTTAAAAACTGAACATGAAATGCGTTTAAACAGAAAAACGTTTCGTTTTCCTTTGCAAATTAATTAAATCATGATATCTACTTGGTATTAGGTACTCCTTTTCTGCCCAGAAGTTCTGGTTAATTACCACTCTTCTATTGTTTACAGTCTGACAGACTGTCATCAATAAAATATAAAATCTAAGGGGAAGGCCTATGTTCAGCAGTGGACTTTTGATGAAGTCAACTGTTGAATATAGGCAACCCCCTTATATTGTCGCATAGGGAGGATATTTGCCATAGTTGCCACGCTTAGCAGATGGATTGGAAGCCACATCTTTTTTATTAGGTTATAAGGGAGATGCTGCTGCCCATCTCCTGTTTAATTTACCTCTGGCGTCTCTTATGACACCCACCGGATGATATGAGGTAGTGGTTACTTAGTCCGCCAATAAACGGCCCACCACCTTCTTACCTATATGAATTTCTGCTGCCAGGTTGCCTGCACTGCTGTGTTTCGATCTAAAGGGTAAAGAGGGCCAGTATAATTACAAGGTGTGAGGCATTCTTATATTAATTCTTAACAGGTAACTGTAGCCTTATTTGTTTGTAGTTGATTGCGGGGTTTCCATGAGCTATAGTAGCCACTTACCAAATACCGAACCGAACCTTGTCGTGGCGAGGGGGCTTAGTAGTCGTGGCTTGGTCACCCACAGTGAACGAAGAGGAACCTCCTCGGCTAGCCCGAGGTGTAAGGCCGACCCGAGGTGGCCATTCAGAGTGGGCTTGGCGAGTCCACTTCGGATGTGTGTTGGTGGGCTGCGGCGAGAGGGGTGCCCCCTACCGCTGCAGGCGAGGTGGAGTCGCGGGGGAAGAAGACTGTTGGTATGGTGATGCGCAACTCGCCCTATCCTCCGCGACTCTAGTGGGGCCGTGGGGGGAGAAGAGTGTCAGTATTATGAGGTGACGCCCTCCCTACCCTCCGCGACCGAGCCAGAGACCAGATCTGCCGCTGAGGTCGGGAAAACTAGTGCTTCCAACTGCTCGTTTTGGCCCCATGGCTTACACGTATCGTACTCGGGGGCTCCATTATGCAGGTGAAGTAAGAGGTCGAGGAGGAAGGCGCCCCTTATGTTCCTGGTACACCTTACCTGAGAAGGAAAAGGGGACGAGAAATCATTCCCGAGGGGGGCTGTCATGGAGCGATCGGTGCTGGTGGGGCGACGGATGTGTGCGAGGGCATTCCTGTGGCCCTTTCTATTTCTTTATTAGATAGGTAATAAAGTAAAGTCGGCTAAATTACTCAGTTACGCTTTACCCGATTGTGGCGAAGTCCAAACGGACGGTCAACGGAGATATTAATTTTGTATAGTATGTATGTGTGTAAGACCACTGCTCACACTTAATTCATAAAAAAAACTATGGTCATAATCTTAATAAAATTCAATATTTATCTTAGATACAATATATAAGATTGAAAAACAATCTTAGATATTGTATTTCTTCGTATATTTCGTTGAGACATACTCGTACTAATGGACTACGCTTTCGATTGCGAGTGCAATATAGTGCAAGATAAATATACTCTGAATATTTCAATTGCACATTTTATTAACATAACATAAAGCAAAAGTATATTTTATTTTTATTTTATAGAATAAGCGTGACAAACAAGCACATAGTCCACTTGATTGTAAGTGGATGCTGTGGCCTATAGACATCTACATATTTCCTCGATTGTGTTTCAAAACGCATCTGCGTTGTCACCCCTGAGGAAGATGGAATGAAATTTATTTACCTAATTTATCAAAATTATAAATTTAGCCCAATTTTTAAACTATTTAATGGTTTCTTATATTTACGCGAACACTACACATTGAATAAAACTATTTTTACGGATTTTATCGCGTTTAATTTTACTTATTTTGATTCCCGACGTTTCGGGTGCTTTACAGCACCCATGGACCATGTGACCTGTGACCTGTGACCATGGGTGCTGTAAAGCACCCGAAACGTCGGGAATCAAAATAAGTAAAATTAAACGCGATAAAATCCGTAAAAATAGTTTTATTCAATTTTAAACTATTTCCAACACAATGTAATATTATAGTTTATAGTTGCTATTTTATATACGCTTTTGTGATGTGTATGTCTATGAAATGATAAATGAATTTAAAAAATATACAGCAGTTTTCAACTGCTAAATTACGTTGGTTTTCATAAAGCTCACCTGATGCTAAGAGATCACCTTCGCCCATGAACATCTGCGACACCAAGGGAATTACAGAGGAGTTGGTATTCTATGAGAGCGTGGTCCTTCCCTGGTCGAGCTGACCTATTTGCGCTACAACCATAACATAGCTGAAGCATGGCTCTAACACGTAAAAACCGAGGATTTATCTTGTATATTACCTATGTTTGTTTATGTTTTTGTATTATACTTTGGCCGTATGTTGACAGAGAGTAATAAAGTAGGAATGGGCACCAGTATCTTTCTGATAGCAACTCAAAATATACTTTGTAATGCGGATAGCCGCAGCAGAACCAAAATAATCGACATAACTCAATAGACCGAGCTGAAGTGGCAATGGGCCGGCCATAAAGCTCGAAGAACCGATGGCGAAGAAAGATTCTCCAATTGCAGCCTTGTGTTCATGTTGACGAAGGAAATGGAGCAGAGACAACTCAAAACAATAAAAATCTGCTATTGCTAACCCTGTTACCAAGTGTGACAACTATGACAAAAATCCCCATTTTGATAGACTTTCATAACAGTCTATCAAATCAGAATTTTGATAGACTGTTATGAATGGAAAATAGAAAACTTAAATAAAATGAAAACGTATAGTAAATAAAACAGGTTCTGCTGTAAACTCATGAAAATTAATCAAGTCGCTAAGAGCCGAGATAAGAAATAAAATGGTGTGCCTTACATAGTATCAAAAACACCTTTCTCCGTTCCACGATTACACCCCTAACCCATTACCACTGCCATCACCACTAACCTAGGAAAAATACATTACTATCAATAATACGACACATGTTTCGCCTATAAACGAGGCATTATTAAGAGAAATAGATTCTACGATGACTAACCGATGTTCAGAATTCTATCAGGCACCGTTTGGTAAAAGTTAGTTTTTATGTTTTTATCTTATTGAAACAAACAAGAAATACCCAGAATTTCGTAATAATTAGTATACATTCAAAATAGAGGTGCTTAAATTTTAGTATGTTCGCCGACTTTGCCTTCAGGGAGGACAGAAAATTTTATTGAAATACAAAATCTAAGGGCCTAAGACAGTGCAATTTACCATCTAGAGCTTCACTAGTACTTACTACTTTATATTGTGGATAAGCAATGGCTTTGATAAATACTATGTAAAAATCGGTTATGATGAGACAAATAAAACACATTAAATGTAAATCGCAAAATACTGTGTAATTTGTCAAATTATTGTGCACTATTATTATTAAAGGCAACATTGTATATAAAACCGTCTCTGCCCAATGTGTTGTATATGTATGAGATTACTTCAAGGACGCGAGTAAAAGTAGTTGCAAAATTATTAAATTTTGTATTAAGTTTTTTCAATCAAAAACTGAACAAACTGGCAAGTTATTAGTTTTATTATATCTTTTCAAAATAGTGTCCATTTACATCAATACATCGCTGCATCCGATAGAACCACTGAGAAAAGCACTTTGCTAACTCTTCCTTAGGGGTCTCTTCGACGGCATTTTGAAACGCAGCCACTGCTTCCTCGGCGTCCATAAAACGTTTTCCTCGAAGTTTTTCTTTTATTTTAGGAAATAAATAAAAATCGCAAGGTGCGAGGTCGGGGCTGTAGGGCGGATGACCCGGTAATTCCATGTCCGACGTCGCCAAGTGGTCGATTGTTTGCTTGGCGGTGTGCGACGAAGCGTTGTCGTGGTGAAGGAGGATCCCGCGAGATCGTTTCTCCCGAAGTTTTTCTAAGACAAGTGGCAAACAATTATTAGTTTACCACTCTGCAGTAACTGTTTTTCGATCCTCTAAAACAATTGTTGCGTAATAACCTGTCCTTCCGAAGAACGAGGCCACCATCTTTCTTCCCACGCTTCGAGCTCTCTTCACTTTAGTTGGCAATTCCTCGGAAGGAAACACCCAGACAGCAGACTGTCTCTTAGTTTCAGGATCATAACAATAAATCCAGCTTTCGTCACCCGTAAGTATGTCGAACACAACATTTGAGTCACCTCCGTTAAATCTTTGAACCATTTCACAATACCAATCAACACGACGGAGTTTTTGGGCCTCTGTCAAATTATAAGGTATCCACCGGGCACAAAGCTTCCCGACCGCTAAATGTTCATGGAAGATTTTGTGCACTTGACTCATAACAATGCCAAAGCTTGTCCAAATCTGCTGAAGTCACTCTTTTGTCAGTCTCTATCATACGCCGCACAACACTGATGTTATCATCAGTCATCGCCGTAGAAGGTCGTCCCTCACGCAGATCATCGGTGAGATTAGTGCGACCTTGTTTAAACTCATTAAAGCAATTGTAAACAGTGGCACGAGATGGGGATTCATCGTGAAAGGCCAATCGAAGTCTATCATTACTTTCTTGTTGACTTAATAGCATCGAAAGTCATAAAAAAACATTGTACGAAATTTTTTCTGGGTTAAATTCATGCTGACGTGACACAGACAATTTTCAATTTGCCGCCAAATCGTAAACAAATGACAAATTAATAAAATACATACACAATAATATTGGCAAAGAGTTCCACTTTCAAAATTTGAACTTATGTTTTTATTATATCGTTTACAAGTGGACAGTTCTAAAAACTTTCAGTATCGCCCTCGTATTAGCATTATCATCCGCGTGTGAGCTATATTCAAAATTTCAAATTTCCAGCTCATCTGAAGTTATCCTAAAATCAATTGCTAAATTCCACCCGGAACGACAGACAGACAGACATACAAGAAAGTGATTTAATAAAATCGTGGTAAAAAAAATATAAAGCCTTTCTAAGAAAATTGCATTTGTGTGAATTATACGTTTAAAATGAGATATTCTTTCCTCCGTACATAATGGAACGAAATTTCAGTTAGTTTAAATTCTAGCGAATGTAACGGAATTTTTATTTTTAGATGATGATAAAAATTGCTTAAGGTGTAGAAGGAAAAGGGGGATCTCAATCCGGAAATGGTGTTCAGTTTGGGCCAACGCTCTACGTGATAGTCAGTAACTATTCTATATAAAGATTTGTTCCAAAACTTCGGTAGCGTGATTTAGACTTCAGTTCGTTTACGCTTCTGTGGGACGACGACAGAGCCGCCATATTAATACGGTGCTGCGAGTGAAGGACTACGTCGCCGATCCATAAGTCATCACTGGTAACACGCACTGGTTGTACAATCTCCTTTTCTTATAGGAGAGGGGGCAAACGAGAATACAGCTCACCTAATGTTAAGTGAATACCGCAACCCATGAACAACTGCAACACTATGGGAATTGCAGATGCGTTGCCGACCTATTAGAAAGGAGTAAGGTCTTTTCTTGAAGGTCCCTAAGTCGTATTTTTCCGGAAAAATCGCCGGTGGTACACTATTCCACAGAGAGTTTGTACGAGGAAGAAAACTCCTATTAAAACGTACGGTGGTGGACCACCAAGCATCCAGATGAAGTGGATGGTATCGGGAGTTTTGCTGCGATGTGCGTTCGTGAAATTTGGCGGCTGGGATAAATCCGAACAATTCCTCAAGCACCCCCCGTGGTAGATGCAAAAGAAAATGCAAATGGATGCAACATCTCTTCGCAGCGCTAGTGAATCGAGCCGATCGGAAAGGACTTGGTCGTCGACGATTTCGAGTCTGCGCTGGATGCGGTCAAATTGAAGGAGCTGGCACTGGGGAGCCCCAGCCCAGAGATGGGAACAGTATTCCATGTGAGGCCGAACCTGCGCCTTGTAAGGTTGCTGGCGGTGTGCCGGCATGAAAGACTGTCCCACTCTGCTGTTTTTTATAGGCCAATTTGGCCTTCTCTTCCAAGTGACCACGAAATTGCACATCATGCGATATGTCGACGCCGTGGATTCCGATACTGGCTGAGGCAACAAGGGGAGTGCCTTAAAACTAAGGAGATACGACAAAAGGTTCTTTTTTGCGGTAAACGCGCAAACTTTTGTCTTCTGAGGATTAAACTGGACTAGATTTAGTCGCCCCCAATCCGAGACTTTGTTCAACAAAGACTCTACTTCAGACACAAGTTCGTTCCGGTACTCGGCGACGTTTTCGCGAGGTGTTAGCACGGCCGTTGTATAGAGCATCACCAGTGCATCCGCATAGCAATGAATGAACCGGTTTGCAACATATCATTGATATGCAGAAAAAACAGTGTTGGTGATAGCACGCAGCCTTGTGGAACACCAGCATTAATAGGCTTGTTATTGGAGCATGCACCGTCTACTACGACTTTGATGCTCCGATCAGCAAGAAAGCTGGTAATCCAATAGCACAATTTCTCGGGAAGCGCATAGAAAAGTAGCTTTCGAAAGAAGCGCTTTGTACCAAACCCGATCGAAGGCCTTCGCAATGTCCAAACTAATAGCCAATACCTCCCCCTTGGACTCTACTGCCTCCGCCCATCTATGCGACAGGTAGACCAAAAGATCACCAGCTGATTGACCCCGATGAAAACCGTATTGGCGGTCACTAATCAACTGGTGATCCTCAAGATATCGCATGAGCTGGCAGTTTATAATGGATTCCATTATTTTGGAGAACAAGGAGGTGATAGCAATATGTGGCCTGTATGTCCACATATTGCTCTCACCTCCTCGGATCCTCCTCCTCGATCGGGTGGATGAAAGCTGTCATCCATGAATTCGGGACCACGCCTAGAGAATAGGAGTACCGGAAAAGACGCGTTAGCCAACTCAGGAGTACACGTCCTCAGCAAAATTGGGGGATTCCGTCAGGCTCACTCGACTTGTGGATGTCCAGAGAGAGGAGTGCTTTGCGAACCGAGCGCTGTGTGAACCGCACACCCGGCATGGAGCACTCACACCGCGGAATGGTCGGCGGTGTGCTCCCTCCGTCATCGAGAGTCGAGTTGGACGCAAAGAAAGAGCATAGGCCAGTGAGTCGTCCTCCCTGTGTAGAGATGCAAGATTTTTTTATAGTATAAGGGTGACAAGCGAGCACACAGTCCACCTTACGGTAAGTGGCTGCTGTGGCCCATAGACATCTACATCTATCCTCGTTTGCGAATCAAAATGCAGATGCGTTGTAAGCCGAGAGGACAAGATGGAATGCCTCTTTTCCAGTAAAAAAGGTCTCCGCTTCTCTACACTCACCATACACATGTTCTGTGAGACCGTGGTCCTTCCACGGTCGAGCCGACCCATTCGTGCTACAACTATACAATTAATATAACTGCAGTATGGCTCTACCACGTTTTTAAAATATAAAAAAGATATGGCTGACAGAAGTTCCCTTGGACAGCCTTGGCGAGAGACCAGAATGCACGGGTTTCCGAAGGAAGGCAAACTAGTTTCTCGCCAATTCTGCCGATGTGCTCTGACTTTGCCTTGGTAGTGACTCTTTTGAAAGACCTGGGGGCAGGATTATACTTCTTCTTAAGGGCGCTGGTGTTTACATCACGGGACGTTGATGTATCAGCACAGGCCCGGTAGCTAGCACTTCTGCTTATAGCGTGATGCTATTTTACAGGAGCGACCAAACCATGGCTGAGATCTGCCTCCGATCGGTACCACAGAAGAAGGAATAAAAAGTTCCATACCCTGAAGTACCACATCAGCGACAGATTTAGCAACAACTGGCGAGAAGCAAACCCACTCCCCAGGGTAGGATGCAAAGAAAGACCGCATTCTATACCAATCGGCCGACCTATAGTGCCAAACACGGCGGCAGCCTGCAGAATGCAACCGCGATGTTAGCGTGAGTGGCACCACACTCCAGACTAGACAATGATCCGAGGAGACAAGAGGGACATCGCATCAAAATCGCCGAGGATCACGATCTTTGCGGATGGGATCTGCTTAACTAGGAATCGGTAGCCATTTGGACGTGATCGATGAGTCGGTCTGTTTCCGCATTACCGCTATAGAGGCACCCGTAGACGCGGGGTAGTCGTCGCTGTCTACACGTAGCCAAAGGATGGACTGTTCCGAACCTTTAAGACTGACGAGGCGCCGAGAACAGATGTACTCTCTAACGTATACGCAAACTCCAGCCTGAGGCACAAAGGTGTGTTTCAATTTGTACCCCGGGCAGGGGAGATACGAAGTATCAGCTGGAGAGGATACCTGCGTCTCGGTCAGAAAAAGCAAGGCCGGCTTCGCCGTCTTGAGACGGAAGTGGTGGGCGCTTAGGTTCGAGTGAAGTCCCCTGATATTGCAGAAATTCACGGATAGCGTGGCAGGGGTCGCCTTCGTCTTGTTGCTCAGCTTGCCCCGAGCAATCGTTGTCTTGAGCGAAATTGTGCCCCCACCCCCTTTTCTCCCCAAAATTAGTGGGTGCTCTGGCGGGCAGCCAGAGCACCCACGCTCATAAGTGGAGTAGCTTGATCGTGGTTGCTCAGCGAGGGATTCTCCATTACCAGGGGTGCTGGTACCCTCCTGGTGTAGTATAACATTTTAATCCGCTGTTATGCTGATGGGGGGACCACGTCTCAGATCCATAGGTCATGGATCTGAGACGTGGCAACACGCACTGGTTGTACAATCTTATTTTGAGGTTTTGAAGTATGCCTGACAAGAAGATGTGTCGCAATCTCCCGAACGCTGCCCAGCCGAGTTGAATCCGTCAATTGACCTCGCGGTCAAAGTTGGACTTACCTAATCGGACTATTTGTCCCAGGTAAAAAAAATACTCGTCAACAACTTCGAGCTTAGTGCCCCATCAACTACCGACATAGATTTGACACGGACGTTACACATGATCTTTGTTTTGTCCATGTTCATGTTAAGACCTACCCGTTGGGAGGCACTATTGAGGTCATTAAGCATAGTGCTTAGGTCCTCCAGTGATTCTGCCAAAAGGACTATGTCGTCCACAAATCGAAGGTGAGTGATGTACTCGAACTTAAAACTCTAAATGTAGAAATACAATATCCAATAATTAATTCTTGCATGATATTTTTCCTTCTTGGTTCGTATAAAATAAAATTCAGTTTTAATTATTAAGTGAAACCTTTTTAGTTGAGTCTTCTAAATACTACGCTTGAGTTAAAGAAGAAAATTTTAAGGTTAGGTGCGACCACTGACCTCTATATATAGTTTTTAAAGGACGGCAATAAATCGAACTATTATATTTATTTATATTATATATACGAGTATTTAAGGAATAAAATTAATGCCATCAAAGTTTGCAGTAGTACAGTGGTTAAATATTTTACTATGGTGCTGCGGGTGGCGCGTTCGTTCTCTGCACGAAACATTATTTGTCCATGTACAATCAATGTGTGTCAAAAAAAAGATATAATTTAGGTGCAAGAGAAGTTCCTAGAGCAGAGAATAAAAAGAAAACATAGCATTTTAATTCATCAAATTACGAAATCTTAAATAACTATAAACTCTAGCATCAGTTAAAAGACTAAACTATAACAGAAACGAATGGGGAAGACCTGGCTACACCTACCGATTTTACCTGCATAGTTTTTTTTTACAAAAATGCCAAATGAGCTAAACATTGAAAGCGGTAATAGGAGTTCATTATCAACTGTAAACAATTTCAAACAAAGTTTGTGAGTGTTAAAACCACGCTACAGCGTATTATATCTATATCACGTATACGAGTAGGAATAGAAGCGTAAGGGCTGATTTTCATTTGTCGAAAGAAAATGCATGCCATGAGGCCAGCATTCCTTAGAATGTTTTCATTGGTCGATAAGGAACACATTTGAGTCCTAGAATATTTCATAAAGCCCCGCATTTAAAAGGAAAATATTCGCGGTGCGGTCGGCTTTTAAAACATTTTCATATGAAACTTGCAGATTACGCGTTCTAACAAATCACACTTTCTAGTTGCTTCATTGTGTATACTCGAAAAACATGCGGGACAGGTAAAAAAAGAAGGGATCACATTGCGTGTAGGGATGTGACAGGTTTCCGTATGCTAAATAGCAATTGGTGATGAAGTAAAACTAATTTTACGGATTTTATCGTGTTTAATTTACTCGTTTTATTTATTTTTAATTCTCGAAACGTTAGGAAAATATAATTGTATTAAAACTAACCATCGCGGTTAATTCATTTTTTACTAATTTTTAACTTATTTTTAATTACAGAAACGTCGTAAAAATAAGTTAAACAAGTAAATAAAACTCGATAAAACCCGTAAATTAGTTTTATTTAATGTCAAGTATTCGTGTAAATATAAGAAATCTGATAACGAAGCATTCCTCTAATCCATAATATTATACATCTTAGTCCTCCACGGTGACAAGACATCATCATATCGATTCTCAATCGAGGGTAGGTATAGGTGCTTAAGTCACAGTATCCATTTACCATCAGATTGTGACAGTGACAGAGTGAGACAGAAGGGCTCTTGTCTCGCTCTAACTTAAAAAAAGTTAGTTTTCTATGGTTATATATATTAGCTTTATTTTTGCGAAAAGAAAACAACTCCACTACTAAGTGCGAAGGAATAGAAATAGAATTATGGTTATTCCCGCCATCCTTACGCCTCGAGGGATTTAGCAACATCTGGCCCTCTTGTAGTACGGTGTATTGGAATAAAAATATTACATTACTCCCTGTAATTGTTGAGCAAATATGTACTAAAGCGAGAAGAATTTTAGTAAAAACGAAGTACGTTCAACCTCGAATCGGCGATGGCCTTAATACGTACTAGATTGTCCCCGTAACTACATCAGATTTGATAGAGCCCAAATCCTCGCTAAAAGCACCGATTCCTACTAAGGATGTTTGCGAGGATATTGATAGCAAAAAACATCCTAATTTCAATAAAGAAGATGGCTGGGTGCTACCACCTGCTTGGGGTCCTATAATTAATAAAATTAAATCCCAAATCCAGCTTCGTGGATTGGACCAAAAATAAATAATTTTAAACTGAAGGTAGACGTGGTTAACTATGACTTTGGGACGTCGAACACCTCAGTCCCCCCCATGACCATGGGTGCTGTAATGTACTCGAAACGTAGAGAATATAAAATAAAATAATATACGCATTAAAATCTCTAAAATCTAATTTCATTTAATCGAAATCTCTAGTTTGAATTTGGCTACTGGTATTGGAAAGTCTCTCTATCTTGCCTGTATTATACTTAATAAGAGCACTCAGTTGAACGGGTAGTTGTCTAATAAGAAGTTATAAAATATTATATTAAATCATATAAAAAGGCCGCAGACATACAGAAAATTCTATCTAAGCATTAGAGAAGTGCTTTATTGTATTCTTTCTGCGAAACTTAGCTAGCAAACTGATTCATCATTAGAAAATATCTAGATATGGCAATAAGAAAGTCCTCCAGACCGAATTTCCGTTACGGCGGCCACTCAAAGGAGCGCAGGACAGGATTATAGAGGACGAGTGTATGCGCAAATGCTCGTGCACTCTCTTTTCTCTTACTCTCATAAGTTCCATGAAACGGCAATCCGAGACGATCGGAGAAATATCAGACGCAGTACCAACCGCTTTACGTGCTTTTCGAGGCCCGGGAGTAAAAGAGAACCAAATTTCTCGCTCCGAGTTGCTACTGAGATTACTTGAAAGAAAAACCCAATAACTGATTTTATCTCGAAGCAGGATTTGAACCCGGGACCTCATGATTAGCAGTCGTGATAGATCATTGAGGCATCAACTAGAACAACGAGGAAGGATATGACAATAATGCTCATTCTATATTGTTATATGAGAACTTGTTATTTCAATTGTAACTACTTTTCTGCCTATAGACCATTTCGTTGCGGGTAAAAGAAAAGTTACAGCTTAGATAATAAACATCTCACGGCTAGGCATATTCCTCATGTTATTTCTGACAGGGATATGGAGAAATGAGCCCCTGAGCTATCAGGTCTCTTTTCTCATTATTTGGTCCTTTTTTGTGTCATGCTACAACTTAATTGTTATAGTATAATGGTGACAGTCCACCTGATGGAAAGTTAATGCTGTGATCCAAAGACATCTGCATCTATCTTAAATTAAGAATCAAAATGCAGATACGGTGTCCCCTGAGTACTAAGATGGAATGCCTTGTTACCAGTAAAGGGTATCTACCATACCATAAGGAGTATAGTAGCTTTAAGTTGGTATTCTGTAAGCATGGTCCTTTCCCGTTAGAGCCGACCCATTCGTACTGCAACAATAATATAGCTACAGCATGACCCTACCTTGTATTAATTATTGTACTATCATACAAAATACACCATTTTTAATTGCTCACATTATACAATAACACTGTGATTAGTTGAATCATTTTTTTTGTGTTTTATCGACACAATATATTTTCATATCGCCTTTGGCGCTGTTCCATGTCGCCCATCTGAGTGTTTTAAGCCTATCTTAAAGGAATGGTTTTACTGCCTAATAAATATTCTGTTTTTGTACTCCACCACACTATATTTTGCTTTTTGTGATCCCCTCCATCCTAAGGACGCCTGAAAGAAATCGCTTTTACGACCGCCTATTGTGGCACTTGAAATCTTTTTTTTTTCAATATTCTTTTGTTCATATATTGTTTTGGTGTACAACAGAGTTATATATCTGTCTATCCATCTACTTTTATCGGAAGCCATACTTTCTGGCATTACACGTTATCGCCACTTACGACAGCCACGGGAAGATATGGGTTATTGGTTTCTCTTACGAACAAAAACGAGGAGGTTCTCAATTGGACTATATTGCACACCTCATAACGAAGCGTTATTAGGTAGTTCTTTACTCTCGACACGTCAAGTTCAAGCAATTTTGTGTTCTTGCCTTTTTATGTTTCTTCAATTTTCTGCCTCTATCATAACCATATTGTACTTATACGATAATATAAGTTGCCGTATATCAAGAAAACACTGAACACGATAACTCCCGAAAAAATTGACGTATCGAGACCAGGTTTTTATTAGCTTCAGAATTACATCAATAGTTCAATGGTTCCCTATTTCAAATCAATAGCCTAGTACGCGTAGTTTGTTAGTAAAATGATTTTCAACTTTTGTAAGTTTTATTGGTGTTAAAATTTAAAGGCACTTTCGTATTTTTAACCCTTGATAGACAAAGGACAAATGTACCATACAGCCTATATCGATTTATTTTGGTAAACATTACAAATTTTTCCCTGTAGGTGACACTACCTGTAAAATAATAGAGCGCTAAATTTAAAACACGTAATTAATATATTTTAAAATTCAAAAATACAATTTACTTTTTTCATCAAAGTTAAATGAAACGGTCATGGGGCGTGCACTTTTGGATTTTCGAAACTATTTTATTGTATTTTAATGATTCTTTCTTATTAAAAAAGTTTACTGGTCCTATATAATAAATTAGAAAAAAATATTTTAAACGCCTAAGGGTGGCAAAATAGGAGATGAAGTTTTTAATGAAACCATTTAGACGACATTGAGTTGTGATATTTCTGAGTCAACTCAAAATAATAAAAAAAAATTAAAATTAAAATTTATTTATTTGTGAATAGAGGTAATGAGACAGAATAGATCTTTAAAAAATGATGTTCGCTGCATTCAACCCTTAGGTATACCAGTATTACTTTACAAATATTACTTTTGTTCTTTGAGATTTTTTGCTTTTATTTTTTTTGCTTTTTGTGCTTTACTTTTGATTAAAAATGATTTTTTATATATGCACGTTCCAGCAGAATTACTGTTCCGTGTACTGTAATACAAATTGTGCAGCGACCTTTTCAGTATACAGAACGCTGACAAAGCGACTTTAAACACAAATCTCCGAGCGAGTACTTGATGTAGTGCGCGCTTTATTCGTTGCATTGTGAGCAACTGAATGGCGTCCGGGAGTTTTTCAAGAACAATGATTCGATCTCTAATTTGTCAGCAATCAAAAGATTCGTTTGCATCGAGTAAAACTGTCGGAATTGAGTGATATTTGTTGCTACAAAATTTCCATTTTAGTAAAATGGGATATGTTTTACCCAGAGCCGTAGGCAGATACTACGAACTTTGATTTGGCATGATCCCGACTGATCCATACCTCTCTTTTCTTTCACATCTTTATATCTACGTATACATGCTCGTTAGTTTTAGGTCAGTTTGGTCAATAAAGTTCCGTCTAAGGCGACCTTTGTCGACTCTGCTACTCACTTCTGTAGCATAAATTTGCTTTTTTATTCTTTCTTCATTCATATCTTCTACGTTTCTAAATTACAGGCCTTTACTTCTTTTATCTTGGACACAACATTTTCTTGCAAACCACACTTATACACTCTTAATACAAAATTTTACACTCCTCTTCAGAATCATTCCTAGCACTACACTAGAGTATAGGTGTACTACTACTAGGTGATAGCATTTTTTTTCTCCCTAGGAGTCTGTTGCAACTCTTGCAACTCGTCCGCCGATGACGGAAATATAACTTGATCATTAGCGTACAGGAGGCATTTGATGACTGTCTCACTCATTCTTAACCCAAATTCTTCGATTTTCAAAGTTTCCACACAACTGTCCATAAACAGATTGAACAACGACAAAGTGGCTGTGTGGCCACATTGTGGTTGATCAATCAGTTAACTTGTACCTTTTCTGTTACTGCTACCTTATCTGATAACTTTATGAATGCAAACCAATCCATTAGGCTCCGTTGATCTCGATACAAGCACTAAAGTAGGTAGAGTAAAGAGATTTTAAAGCCTATCATCCATGCGCTCAACCCAAACACGGGCAGCGTTTGCAAGGAAACCTGTCCGCTCTGTCATAGGTATTTTCCAAGTTTAAAATGCACGGAAAACTTTCTTGTCTTTTTCCAAAACTGCTGTAATCATGCTCATATAACATATAATGCGTTCACCGCATCCTCTTTCTAAAGCCAGCTTTTCCAAGTGGTAGATTCGTATGTTAGTAGTATAGCTGTAGCACGAATGTATCGGCTCGATCGGGGAATGACCACATCCTCACAGAATAATAATTTTACACAGAATAAATATTTTTTTACTAAAACTACCTTAGTTCACAAAAACAAAGGTAGTTTTAGTAAAAAAAGTGATATACATTCTGTAAACACTAGGAACAAACACAAGCTAGTGATACCAGTTTCTCGACTCCACAGAGTCAGTAATTCATTCTTGGGGCAATGTATACGCTATTACAACAAGGTCCCGGAAAGTGTACAGGCTCTCTCTATTACCAAGTTTAAATGTTTTGTTAAGCTGAAACTGTATAAAAAGGGTTATTATAGTATAAATGAATACATGGTTGATAATAACCCCTGGGAATGAGGTGGTCGCTTCCAAGCAGTTTCTAAAATAAATTTTGTACTTAAATAGTTTGTACAACCATTAATGTAAAATTTACTTTAAAAAAGTCCCGCTGGGTTTCTTGCTGGTTCTTCCCAGGACAGAGGTTTTTTTCGAACCAGTGGTAAAGTAAAAAAAATACTTTCAATAAGAATTACTAGTAATCAATATTGAATAAAAAATATTCTATTCTATTCTATTCTATACCAGCGTAAAATAGTAGCTCAATGTTTCTGTGTTTCGTATGGTGAGCGTAGAGAACCGGAGACTCTTTTTACTGGAAACCCAGTATACCATCTTAGTCCTCAGGGGTAACAACTCATCTGCATTTTTAATTCTTAATAAAGGATAAAATAGATGGCCGCAGCATCCACTTACCATCAGGTGGACTGTGTGCTCGTTTATTCTATAAAACAAAGGATCGCCCTCAACTAAGCTTACCGGTATAATATATAACCCTTTAACGTTTTCCTGCTCACAGTAATTAATTGGTCAGAAACAATAATAACTTTTCAATGAAGTATTTATTAAGTTTAATTTATTGCTTTTACTGTTCAAAGCTCCATTCACAAAAGCCAATTTCTAAATGAAAGCAAAAGGAATTATACCATACAAATAACTTTTACGTCCTGAATAAGACGACTGGTAATACTGTAATACAAAGATAGTGAAGTGCTACTGAAATAGCAATAACGTGGGAATAAATGGAGAAGGCAATTTTCCGACTTTAATGTTATTTAGTTTTTATAAAACGAAAGCCAAACATTTTTAAGAGTAAAGCTGTATCTATTATATTCAATTATTCAATTTCTAATAAATTAATGAAATTGAAGTGTACGAGTATATCTGTTATATCGAAATAACTGCTTTATATTGAGCTGAAGGGATTATTTGCATGCCAATAAGACGTAAACAACTATTTTTTAAATGTATCTGTCTGTCTATCTGGGCTAATCTTCGGAATGGCTGAACCAATTGTAATGAAACTTCATGAACAAATAGAACGCAATCCCAGGGGTGATCTAGGTTATATTCTATCCAAAAATTTTGGACGTTTAAAACAAAACAAAAAATTGATAAAATAAATATCTTAAATTTAAATAACAATATATTAGTAGCTCCCACCTATTCGAAGCGGGCGGGTTGCTAGCATTAAAATTAAATTAAAGTGAATTCGGGACCTTAATTCTTAGAAACACTTTGTCCGACTTCAAAAGCTACTTATTATGTGTAAATAATTAATTTCTTTTTAGTTCTTTGAAGGACTTTTGGCCCTTTTGTGTTAAGGAAGCTTAAGTTAACAACTAGGATGTTTTCTAAAAAGTTACATTAAAGCCTTCATCTCATAGAATATGCAAAACAACTGTGTAGTGGCGGTGTAAAAATATCCTCCACCCCATATCGTAAATCATATCCCATATCTTCCTAATAACAACTCAAAATAATAAATAACTACGGTTGCCAATTCGCCTGCCAAGCGTGGCAACTATGGCAAATTCCCCTACGAGGCAATCTAAAGAGAAGGCTTATATTCAGCAGTGGACTTTTAAGGCTGTAATGGATGGATGGATGGAAGCAAAACTTCAGCTATAACATAAAATGCAAGGATACGGAGAAGTGATTGTTTGAGGAAAAATTTGTGCGTATAAACCGCGTTAGATCCCCGCCAGCACTAAAATTCTAATTGCAATTTTAAAGTTGTTGAAGTTGAAAGAAAACATTACTAAAACCTGCATTCTTGCGAAATTAAAAATATTTTGCAGCCAGCATGCATTATACAAGCGTAGCAGACTTATCCCTACTCTCAAACCACCTAAGAACATAATACATACATACATAAACACTCACGCCTGTCACCCAGAGGGTAGGCAGAGACTACGGACTTCCACTTGGCACGATCCTGGCACACCTCTCGCCTCCTCTACATCCATATATCTACGCATACACGCTCGTCGGTTAAGGGTACCCTAATCTGGCCCATTTTCAATATATCGCCAATTTGGTCGATAAACCTTCGTCTAGGGCGTCCCTTTCCGACTCTGCCATTCACTTCTGCAGCATAAATTTGCTTTGTCACTCTTTATTCGTTCATTCTTTCTACATGACCAAACCACCGAAGCATTCCTTTCTTAATTCCGGTCACAACGTCATCTTGCAAACCACACTTTTCTCTTATCACACTATTTCTCACCCTGTCATTCAGATTCAGCCCTAGCATACTCCTTAATGACCGCATTTCTACAGCATTTATTCTACTCTCATGCTTCTTCTGCCAGCCCCAACTTTCACTACCATACATTAAAGTAGGGACTAACACAGCATTGTGAATTGCCAAACGTGCCTTTTTTGACACATTCTGACTCTTCACAATAGCGTGTAGAGCCCCATTCACTCTATTTCCTGCGTTCACTCGTCGTTCTATATCCTTATCATATCTACCATCCCTACTAAATAAACATCCCAAATATACAAACTCATCCACTTGCTCAATCAACTCCTTCTATTCTTATTTCACATAACGTTTTACTTTCTTCTCTTTAAAAACCATCACTTTCGTCTTACTTGCGTTCACTTTCATACCTCTTTCTTTTAATGATCGGTTCATTAAAGTAACCATCATTGCAACTCGGCCGCCGACGATGCAAATATGACTTGATCATCGGCGTACAAAAGGCATTTGACGGTTAACTCACCCATTCTCAACCCACATTCTTTAACTTTCAAAGTTTGCAAACAACTGTCCATAAATAGGTTAAACAGCCAGGGAAGCTACACAGCCCTGTCTGACACCTTTTGGATGCCAAACCAGTCCGAGTAGACCCGTTGATCCTGACACAAGCACTAGAGTCCCTATAAAGAGACTTCAATGCCTGTATCAAACCAGTGCTCAAACCAAATGAGTTAAGTGTTTGCCATAACACATTCCTGTCCACTCTGTCATAAGTCTTTTCCAAGTCCATGAAAGCACAAAAACTTTCTGGTTTTGGCCAAAACTTCTCGCAATCATGCGCATGGAAAATACTTGATCCGTACATCCTATTCCTTTCTAAATCCAGCTTGCACATCCCAAATTTTTCCATCAGTTTCTTCCATAACTCTTTCAATTAACACCTTAGCATACAGTTTACCCACAATACTAAGCAAGTTGATACCACGGTAGTTTTACAGTCCTGCTGTGACCCTTTTCCTTTATATATTGGGACTATAACGGCTTTGCACCAATCTTCCGGTACCCGCCAGTTCCCAACATAAATTAAACAAGGTGTACAGCAGGCCTGCCACCCTCCCTCTCCAGCCGTTAGCATTTCGAGTGATACTCATCATATCCGGCTGCCTTACCTGCTTTCATGCTTTTCATTGCTTTCATTATTTCATCTACACTTATCTCCCTACCTCTCTCCACTTTTTCGGAATTTCTTTTCACTTAATTCAGACGACCCTTCAATCATAAACACGCTTTCAAAGTATTCCTTCCATCTCTTTAAATTCGAAACTTCATCATTCAGCATACAGCCATTCTCGTCTCATATAGCATTCATTCTAGGCTGTTTTGAATTTCCCCTAGCAGTTCTTACGAGTTTCCAGAACATTTTAATATTTGTCTGGAAGTTATCAGATATCCTTCTATCATTCTTATCCGTTCTTTCTTGCTTTTTCCTTTCAACAACTTCTCTTACTCTCTTATTTATAAGTCTAAAGTCTGCCTTTTTCTTTCAATCTCATCATTCATACCGCCAGAATTACCAGCTTTGGTTGCCAGTAAATCTAGCCATGCTCTCTTCGTTGCTTCAACTTCCATCCGAATCTCATCATCCCACCACAACGTATTATTTTTCCTTTCATTCGTTCTCTTACTTACACCACATACTTTGGTGGCTGCATCCACCAAAACTTTCTTAACATTATTCCATACAGTCTTCAGGTCTAAATCATTCATACATATTTCATTCAAACCATTTATATTCTCCTCAGTCTACATTTATACTTCTCTTTCACACCTTCATCTTGTAACCTCTCTGTTCTTATACGCAGTAACGCAGTGGTAGACACAGATGTCCGATGCCGCCAACGCCTGAATAGACCATTAATTCGGCATAAGACCAGGTAATGATCCGTCCTACGTTGGATCCCCGGTAAACTCTTGTATCTACCACTGCGCTCCGCATTCTTTCATCCACAATTATGAAATCTATCATGCTTCTATCATTACCTCTTTCCCATGTATACATGTGAATCCTCTTATGGCGAAAGAAGGTATTCGTCACAAAAGATTCTTTTCCTCACATACGACGAGGAGGTCTTCACCATTCTCATTTATACTTTCATCGCCAAACATTCCTAATATCCTTTCATAACCAGACCTCTTCACCCCAACCCTTCCATTAAAATCTCCTAACATAATGATATTTTCATTTCCTTACATTTCATCAACACCATCCTTACCATGTCCCAAAACTGCTCTCGGATATAAGTGGGCTTAGATATGTCTGGGGCGTACACCCTAGCACAAACAACTTCTTTAAGCCCACTTTCATTCGTATCCACAGCAGCCTTGGGCTTACACATTCATACTCTTTCACATTGACCATTCTTTCTGAAAGGATGACACCGACTCCTGGCATGCCCGCTCGGTCTCGTCTACACCAGACCAGTAAGCGGTATACATGCCATGTGCAGTGGCATCCTTTCCTTCGTTTCTCCGCAATCCACTTTTCGCCCTCCGGGAGACAGAACGTGACGGGTGGCGAACCTCGTCGCCGGTTTTTCTCCGGAGATTCTTCGCACCCTGCCCCATTAAAGGGGCGCCGGGAACTCGGGGCCATTCCTTTAATGTGTTGGCTCATGGTGCGATCTAAAGGTGGTAGATTTTACGCCGCTACCATACGGCGAGGAGCCGAGTCTATCCTTTCGGCTTTGTCGCTCGTTTAGCACCACCTGGGGACACGTGTAGGTGGGCCTAGGGTTAGGTGGTCGAAGCCTACGGACGCGAGCGACTCATCCCCACCTAACAATTAGGAGGCTAAACTAAAGCACGCATGTAGTATTTCAGTTTATTTAGCTTTTCTGGTTACATATAAGCACACAGTCAAACGATAGTAACTGAATGCTGTGGTCTTTAAAGACTTACATAATCATCAATCAATAAATCAATCTATATAATCAATCAAAATATGTACGTGTTGTCCCCTGACAACTAAGATGGAATGCCTCGTTACCAATAAAAAGGGACTCCGTTTCTCGTCCCTCATCATACGAAACACAGCAGTATTACGCTGCTATTTTACACTGGTACAGAGAGCAGCGTTCTTCCCTAATCGGGCTGACCCATTCGTGCTCCATCATGATACGCCGCACCGTGACTCTACCACAAACAGTTGCATTTTATCATACTTTATGAAACTAGCTTACCAGACTATGTACTGCCACAGAGAATGGGTTTCTTTCATAATGAGGGACGAGCAGTTATCGTTAAATTTGGCATCGAATCGGCGGTACCAGATCCAGAGTTTTGTTTTTGTGTAATGTTTTTTTATAGAATAAGGGTGTCAAACGAGTGCACAGTCCACCTAGATGGTAAGTGGATGGTGTAGCCTATAGACATCTACATTTATCCTGTATTAAGAATCAAAATGCAGATTTTGTTAGCCCTGACGACTAAGACGGAATGCCTCGTTTTGTAAAATGGGTCTCTGGTTCTTTACATTCGCCATACGGAACACAGCAGCATTAAGCTACTACTACTGCTACTACGCTAGTATTTGATAGCCGCAGCGTGGCTCTACCATACAGAAAGTCTTTTAACACTTATTTGTTTCTCTATCTCTAAACATAATACAGACGAATTAATGAGTTGCTTTTTAACTTAATGTATAAGAGACATTCCTATCATGTATTTTTACGACTCAAATAGGATAAACCCTGTTAAGAAATGAAAAATATGAGTGAATCTCAAACAAAACTTCCTTGCAAACGAGTAACAAGAAAACAACAAGAGAATCCTTTTAGAAAATTCTTGGCTCTTATCTATAAATTGTATAGTACTATAATTGTACTACTATAAAATTATTTGAACAGAAGCTTTTGCCTTTTATTCAATTGTATTTTATGAGTGCCTGGTAATAAATATCCTTTCAACATCTTCCTCTTTATTGGCCCATAAAACCCTGAGCTGGACATGGACCCTCGTGTCATATTTCGTCAAACCATCAGGGCTGGGCCAGGTGCACTTCCCTCATGAAGGGGGTTTCCATATTAACACCCTTATTTCTAGAGAGCTTTACTTGGATGTATCTACATACGTAACGAGTACAACCGCGCAATCTCGAAGTACATGGCAGATAAGCTTCAGAAAAGTTGTTAAAAGTGGTACGAACACGTCATACATAAGTTGGAAGAGAACGTTGGAAGGAAATGCCGTCGTGGCTATCTGCCATTTCATTTCATTTTCGGTATCAAGGCGCTGCCTCGACGTCGTAAGATCGTATTTAGACTGAACGCATTACCAAAGATGCTTCAGAGTGCGCAAAGAGGAGACGGATGAGCTAGAAAGCGTACCCTGGCAATAGCCGAGATAACACGTAGAAGAAGAAGTTCGCACTCCTACTTCTAGAAAAAGTCATATAAACTTTCTTTTACGAAATACAGCAAGAAAAATATCTCTGAAATAGGTGCAAACAGCTCATGCGTGCATTTTAAGACAGAAATGGAAAACACTGTCGAGTATGAGTGCAATTAAGTGCAGGAAAAAGTACAACTTCTTCGCTTTTATTTCGTTCGTTTGCATTTTCTTGGATTGAAATAAAACGAACTCTCAGCGCCCGTTGCAATAATTTCAAAGATAAAATGATTTTAAAAACTGAACATGAAAAGCGTTTAAACAGAAAAACGTTTCGTTTTCCTTTGCAAATTAATTAAAACATGATATCTACTTGGTATTAGGTACTCCTTTTCTGCCCAGAAGTTCTGGTTAATTACCACTCTTCTATTGTTTACAGTCTGACAGACTGTCATTAATTAAATATAAAATCTAAGGGAGGCCTATGTTCAGCAGTGGACTTTGATGAAGTCAACTGTTGAATATAGGCCACCCTATATTGTCGCATAGGAGGATATTTGCCATAGTTGCCACGCTTAGCAGATGGATTGGAAGCCACATCTTTTTATTATGTTATAAGGGAGATGCTGCTGCCCATCTCCTGTTTAATTTACCTCTGGCGTCTTTATGACACCCACCGGATGATATGGGGTAGTAGTTACTTAGTCTGCCAATAAACGGTCCACCACCTTCTTACCTATATGAATTTCTGCCGCCAAGTAGCAGTGCCTGCACTGCTGTGTTCTGATCTAAGGGTATAGAGGGCCAGTACAATTACAAGGTGTGAGGCATTCTTATATTAAATTCTTAACAGGTAACTGTAGCCTTATTTGTTTGTAGTTAATTGCGGGGTTTCCATGAGCTATAGTAGCCACTTAACAAATACTGGATGGGTTCCGCCTTGTCGTGGCGAGGGGCTTAGTAGCCGTGGCTTGTCACCCACAGTGAACGAAGAGACCTTCTCAGCTGGCCGGGTGTAAAGCCGACCTGAGGTGGCCACTCCGAGTGGGCTTGGCGAGTCCACTTCGGATGTGTGTTAGTGGGCTGTGGCGAGAGGTGTGCCCCAACCGCTGCAGCCGAGGCGGAGTTGCGGGGAAGAAGACTGTTTGTATGGCGATGCGCAAGTCGCCCTATCCTCCGCGACTCTGGTGGGGCCTGGGGAGGAGTGTCAGTATTATGAGTGCCGCCCTCCCTACCTCCGCGACCGATCCAGAGACTAGATCTGCCGCTTAGGTCAGGAAAACTAGTGCTTCAAGTGCTCGTTTTCCTGACCCATGGCTTACACGTATCGTACTCGGGGGTCCATTATGCAAGTGAAGTAAGAGGTCGAGGAGGAAGGTGCCCTTGTGTTCCTGGTACACCTTACCTGAGAAGGAAAAGGACGAGAAATCATTCCCGAGGGCTGTCATGGAGCGATCGGTGCTGGTGGGGCGACGGATGTGTGCGAGGGCATTCCTGTGGCCCTTTCTATTTCTTTATTAGATAGGTAATAAAGTAAAGTCGGCTAAATTACTCAGTTACGCTTTACCCGATTGTGGCGAAGTCCAAACGGACGGTCAACGGAGATATTAATTTTGTATAGTATGTATGTGTAAGACCACTGCTCACACTTAATTCATAAAAAACTATGGTCATAATCTTAATAAAATTCGATATTTATCTTAGATACAATATATAAGATTGAAAAACAATCTTAGATATTGTATTTCTTCGTATATTTCGTTGAGACATACTCGTACTAATGGACTACGCTTTCGATTGCGAGTGCAATATAGTGCAAGATAAATATACTCTGAATATTTCAATTGCACATTTTATTAACATAACATAAAGCAAAAGTATATTTTATTTTTATTTTATAGAATAAGCGTGACAAACAAGCACATAGTCCACTTGATTGTAAGTGGATGCTGTCGCCTATAGACATCTACATATTTCCTCGATTGTGTTTCAAAACGCATCTGCGTTGTCACCCTGAGGAAGATGGAATAAAATTTATTTACCTAATTTATCAAAATTATAAATTTAGCCCAATTTTAAACTATTTCCAACACAATGTAATATTATAGTTTATAGTTGCTATTTTATATACGCTTTTGTGATGTGTATGTCTATGAAATGATAAATGAATTTAAAAAATATACAGCAGTTTTCAACTGCTAAATTACGTTGGTTTTCATAAAGCTCACCTGATGCTAAGAGATCACCTTCGCCCATGAACATCTGCGACACCAAGGGAATTACAGAGGAGTTGGTATTCTATGAGAGCGTGGTCCTTCCCTGGTCGAGCTGACCTATTTGCGCTACAACCATAACATAGCTGAAGCATGGCTCTAACACGTAAAAACCGAGGATTTATCTTGTATATTACCTATGTTTGTTTATGTTTTTGTATTATACTTTGGCCGTATGTTGACAGAGAGTAATGAAGTAGGAATGGGCACCAGTATCTTTCTGATAGCAACTCAAAATATACTTTGTAATGCGGATAGCCGCAGCAGAACCAAAATAATCGACATAACTCAATAGACCGAGCTGAAGTGGCAATGGGCCGGCCATAAAGCTCGAAGAACCGATGGCGAAGAAAGATTCTCCAATTGCAGCCTTGTGTTCATGTTGACGAAGGAAATGGAGCAGAGACAACTCAAAACAATAAAAATCTGCTATTGCTAACCCTGTTACCAAGTGTGACAACTATGACAAAAATCCCCATTTTGATAGACTTTCATAACAGTCTATCAAATCAGAATTCTGATAGACTGTTATGAATGGAAAATAGAAAACTTAAATAAAATGAAAACATACAGTAAATAAAACAGGTTCTGCTGTAAACTCATGAAAATTAATCAAGTCGCTAAAAGCCGAGTAAAGAAATAAAATGGTGTGCCTTACATAGTATGAAAAACACCTTTCTCCGTTCCACGATTACACCTAACCCATTACCACTGCCATCACCACTAACCTAGGAAAATACATTACTATCAATAATACGACACATGTTTCGCTATAAACGAGGCATTATTAAGAAAATAGATTCTACGATGACTAACCGATGTTCAGAATTCTATCAGCCACCGTTTGGTAAGTTAGTTTTATGTTTTTATCTTTTGAAACAAACAAGAAATACCCAGAATTTCGTAATAATAAGTATACATGCAAAATAAAGGTGCTTGAATTTCAGTATGTTCACCGACTTTGACTTCAGGGGACAGAAAATTTTCTTGAAATACAAAATCTAGGGCCTAAGACAGTGCGATTTACCATCTAGAGCTTCACTAGTACTTACTACTTTATATTATGGATAAGCAATGGCTTTCATAAATACTATGTAAAATCGGTCATGATGAGACAAATAAAACACATTAAATGTAAATCGCAAGATACTGTAATTTGTCAAATTCTTGTGCACTATTATTATTAAAGGCAACATTGTATATAAAACCGTCTCTGCCCAATGTGTTGTACATGTATGAGATTACTTCAAGGACGCGAGTAAAAGTAGTTGCAAAATTATTAAATTCTGTATTAATATTTTTCAATCAAAAACTGAACAAACTGGCAAGTTATTAGTTCTATTATATCTTTAAAAATAGTGTCCATTTACATCATATCATCGCTGCATCCGATAGAACCACTGAGAAAAGCACTTTGCTAACTCTTCCTTAGGGGTCTCTTCGACGGCATTTTGAAACGCAGCCACTGCTTCCTCGGCGTCCATAAAACGTTTTCCTCGAAGCTTTTCTTTTATTTTCGGAATAAATAAAAATCGCAAGTGCGATTTCGGGGCTATAGGGCAGGTGACCCAGTAATTCCACGTCTGACGTCGCCAAGTAGTCGATTGTTTGCTTGACGGTGTGCGACGAGGCGTTGTCGTGGTGAAGGAGGATCCTGCGAGATCGTTTCTCCCGAAGTTTTTCTAAGACAATTGGCAAACAATTATTAGTGTACCACTCTGCAGTAACTGTTTTTCGATCCTCTAAAACAATTGTTGCGTAATGACTTGTACTTCCGAATAACGAGGCCACCATCTTTTTCCCACGCTTCGACCTCTCTTCACTTTAGTTGGCAACTCCTCTGAAGGAAACACCCAGACAGCAGATGTCTCTTAGTTTCAGGATCATAACAATAAAGCCAGCTTTCGGCACCCGTAAGTATGTCGAACACAACATTTGAGTCACCTCCGTTAAATCTTTGAACCATTTCACAACACCAATCAACGACGGAGTTTTGGGCCTCTGTCAAATTATGAGGTATCCACCGGGCACAAAGCTTCCCGACCGCTAAATGTTCATGGAGGATTTTGTGCACTTGACTCATAACAATGCCAAAGCTTGTCCAATTCTGCTGATAAGTCACTCTTTTGTCAGTCTCTATCATACGCCGCACAACACTAATGTTATCATCAGTCATCGCCGTAGAAGCCGTCCCTCACGTAGATCATCGGTGAGATTAGTGCGACCACGTTTAAGCTCATTGAAGCAGTTGTAAACAGTGGCACGAGATGGGATTCATCGTGAAAAGCCAATCGAAGTCTATCATAACTTTCTTGTAGACTTAAATGACATCGAAAGTCATAAAAACATTGTACGAAATTTTTCCGGGTTAAATTCATGCTGACGTGACACAGACAATTTTCAATTTGCCGCCAAATCGTAAACAAATGACAAATTAATAAAATACATACACAATAATAATGGCAAAGAGTTCGACTTTCAAAATTTGAACTTATGTTTTTATTATATCGTTTACAAGTGGACAGTTCTAAAACTTTCAGTGTCGCCTCGTATTAGCATTATCATCCGCGTGTGAGCTATATTCAAAATTTCAAATTTCCAGCTCATCGGAAGTTAGCTTAAAATCAATTGCTAAATTCCACGGAACGACAGACAGACAGACATACAAGAAAGTGACTGAATAAATCATGGTAAAAAAATATAAAACCTTTCTAAGAAAATTGCATTTGTGTGAATTATTTTAAAATGAGATATTCTTTCCTCCGTACATAATGGAATGAAATTTCAGTTAGTTTAAATTCTAGCGAATATAACGGACTTTTTATTTTAGATGATGATAAAATTGCTTCAGGTGTAGAAGGAAAGGGGATCTCAATCCGGAAAAGGTGTTCAGTTTGGGCCAACGCTCTACGTGATAGTCAGTAACTATTCTATATAAAGATTTGTTCCAAAACTTCGGTAGCGTGATTTAGACTTCAGTTCGTTTACGATTCTATGGGACGACGACAGAGCCGCCATATAAATACGGTGCTGCGAGTGAAGGACTACGTCGCCGATCCATAAGTCATCACTGGCAACACGCACTGGTTGTACAATCTCCTTTTTATAGGAGGGGCAAACGAGAATACGGCTCACCTAATGTTAAGTGAATACCGCAACCCATGAACAACTGCAACACCATGGGAATTGCAGGTGCGTTGCCGACCTATTAGAAAGGAGTAAGGTCTTTTCTTGAAGGTCCCTAAGTCGTATTTTTCCGGAAAATTGCCGGTGGTATACTATTCCACAGAAAGTTTGTACGAGGAAGAAAACTCCTATTAAAACGTACAGTGGTGGACCGCTAAGCATCCAGATGAAGTGGATGGTATCAGGAGTTTTGCTGCGATGTGCGTTCGTGAAATTTGGCGGCTGGGATAAATCCGAACAATTCCTCAAAGCACTCCCGTGGTAGATGCATAAGAAAATGCAAATAGATGCAACATCTCTTCGCAGCGCCAGTGAATCGAGCCGATCGGAAAGGACTTGGTCGTCGACGATTTCAAGTCTGCGCTGGATGCGGCCAAATTGAAGGAACTGGCACTGGGGAGCTGGCCCAGAGATGGGAACAGTATTCCATGTGAGGCCGAACCTGCGCCTTGTAAGGTTGCTGGCGGTGTGCCGGCATGAAATACTGTCCTACTCTGCTGAGCACGCCAAGTTTTTATAGGCCAATTTGGCCTTCTCTTCAAGTGACCACGAAATTGCACATCATGTGATATGTCGACGCCGTGGATTCCGATACTGGCTGAGGCAACAAAGTGCCTTAAAACTAAGGAGATACGACAAAGGGTTCTTTTTGCGGTAAACGCGCAAACTTTTGTCTTCTGAGGATTAAACTGGACTAGATTTAGTCGCTCCCAATCCGAGACTTTGTTCAACAAAGACTCTACTTCAGACACAAGTTCGTTCCGGTACTCGGCGACGTTTTTGCGAGGTGTTAGCACGGCCGTTGTATAGAGCATCACCAGTGCATCCGCATAGCAATGAATGAAACGGTTTGCAACATATAATTGATATGGAGAAAAACGGTGTTGGTGATAGCACGCCTTGTGGAACACCAGCATTAATAGGTTTGTTATTGGAGCATGCTCCGTCTACTGCGACCTTGATGCTCCGATCAGCTGGTGATCCAATTGCACCTCTCGGGAAGCGCATAGGAAGGAGCTTCGAAAGAAGCGCTTTGTGCCAAACCCGATCGAAGGCCTTCGCAATGTCCAAACTAATGGCCAATGCCACCCCTTGGACTCTACTGCCTACGCCCATCTATGCGACAGGTAGACCAAAAGATCACCAGCTGATTGACCCCGATGAAAATCGTATTGACGGTCACTAATCAACTGGTGATCCTCAAGATATCGCATGAGCTGGCAGTTTATAATGGATTCCAATATTTTGGAGAACAAGGAGGTGATAGCAATATGGCCTGTATGTAGACGAGTCTGAGCGGTCGCTTTTTAGTGATCGAGTGGACAGCTGTCATCCATGAATTCGGGACCACGCCTAGAGAGTAGGAGTACCGGAAAAGACGCGTTAGCCAACTCAGGAGCACACGTCCTCGGCAAAATTGGGGATTCCGTCAGGCTCACTCGACTTGTGGATGTCCAGAGAGAGGAGGCTTTGCGAACCGAGCGCTGTGAACCGCACATCCGGCATGGAGCACTCACACCGCGGAATAGTCGGCGGTGCTCCCTCCGTCATCGAGAGTCGAGTTGACGCAAAGAAAGAGCCTAGCAAATCGGCTTTCTCAGCATGGGCCAGTGAGTCGTCCTCCTGTAGAGATGCAAGATTTTTATAGTATAAGGGTCACAAGCGAGCACACAGTCCACCTTACGGTAAGTGGCTGCTGTGGCCCATAGACATCTACATCTATCTCGTTTGCGAATCAAAATGCAGATGCGTTGTCAGCCAAGAGGACAAGATGAATGCCTCTTTCCAGTAAAAAGGTCTCCGCTTTCTACACTCACCATACGAAACACAGCAGCGTTAAGCTCCTATTTTACGCTGGTGTTCTGTGAGACCGTGTTCCTTCCACGGTCGAGCTGACGTATTCGTGCTACAACTATACAATTAATATAGCTGCATGGCTCACCACGTTTAAACATATAAAAGATATGGCTGACAGATATCGTCGTCTTGAGACGGAAGTGGTGGGCGCTTAGGTTCGAGTAGTCCCTGATATTGCAGAAATTCACGGATAGCGTGGCAGGGGTCGCCTTGGTCTTGTTGCTCAGCTTGCCCCGAGCAATCGTTGTCTTGAGTGAATTGCCCCACCCCTTCTCCAAAATAAGTAAGAAGAAAATTTTGTTGTTATGACCACTGACCCTATATATAGAGGTCAGTGGGTGCGACAGTCTAAATGTTTTTAAAGGACGGAATAAATCGAACTATTATATTTATTTATATTATATATACGAGTATTTAAGGAATAAAATTAATGCCATCAAAGTTTGCAGTAGTACAGTGGTTAAATATTTTACTATGGTGCTGCGGGGTGCGCGTTCGTTCTCTGCACGAAACTATTTGTCCATGTGCAATCAATGTGTGTCAAAAAAAAGATATAATTTAGGTGCAAGAGAAGTTCCTAGAGCAGAGAATAAAAAGAAAACATAGCATTTTAATTCATCAAATTACGAAATCTTAAATAACTATAAACTCTAGCATCAGTTAAAAGACTAAACTATAACAGAAACGAATGGGGAAGACCTGGCTACACCTACCGATTTTACCTGCATAGTTTTTTTTTACTAAAATGCCAAATGAGCTAAACATTGAAAGCGGTAATAGGAGTTCATTATCAATTGTAAAAATTTCAAAGAAAGTTTGTGAGTGTTAGAACCACGTATATTATATCTATATCACGTATAGGAATAAAAGCGTAAGGGCTGATTTTCATTTGTCGAAAGAGAACGCATGCCATGAGGCCAGCATTCTTAGAATGTTTTCATTGGTCGATAAGGAACACATTTGAGTCCCAGAATATTTCATAAAGTCCCGCATTTAATAAAACGTTTTCATCGTTCCATAAGGAAAATATTCGCGGTGCGGTCGGCTTTTAAAACATTTTCATATGAAACTTGCAGATAACGCGTTCTAACAAATCACATTTTCTAGTTGATTCATTGTGTATACTCGAAAAACATGCGGGACAGGTAAAAAAAGAAGGGATCACATTGCGTGTAGGGATGTGACAGGTTTCCGTATGCTAAATAGCAATTGGTGATGAAGTAAAACTAATTTTACGGATTTTATCGTGTTTAATTTACTCGTTTTATTTATTTTTAATTCTCGAAACGTTAGGAAAATATAATTGTATTAAAACTAACCATCGCGGTTAATTTATTTTAATATATTTAACTTATTTTAATTACCGAAACGTCGTAAAAATAAGTTAAACAAGTAATAAAACTCGATAAAACCTGTAAATTAGTTTTATTTAATGTCAAGTATTCGTGTAAATATAAGAAATCTGATAACGAAGCATTCCTCTAATCCATAATATTATACTTAGTCCTCCACGGTGACAAGACATCATCATATCGATTCTCAATCGAGGTATAGTATAGGTGCTTAAGTCACAGTATCCATTTACCATCAGATTGTGACAGTGACAGAGTGAGACAGAAGGGTTTTGTCTCGCCTCTAACTTAAAAAGTTAGTTTTCATTATATATTTTTATCTTTATTTTTACGAAAAGAAAACATTTCTACTACTAAGTGCGAAGGAATAGAAATAGAATTATGGTTATTCCCGCCATCCTTACGCCTCGAGGGATTTAGCAACATCTGGCCCTCTTGTAGTACGGTGTATTGGAATAAAAATATTACATTACTCCACGTAATTGTTGAGCAAATATGTACTAAAGCGAGAAGAATTTTAGTAAAACGAAGTACGTCCAACCTCGAATCGGCGATCGCCTTAGCACGTACTAGATTGTCCCCGTAACTACATCAGATTTGATAGAGCCCAAATCCTCGCTAAAAGCACCGATTCCTACTAAGGATGTTTGCGAGGATATTGATAGCAAAAAACATCCTAATTTCAATAAAGAAGATGGCTGGGTGCTACCACCTGCTTGGGGTCCTATAATTAATAAAATTAAATCCCAAATCCAGCTGCGTGGATTGGACCATAAATAATTTTAAACTGAAAGTAGGCGGTTAACTATGACTTTGGGACGTCGAACACCTCAGTCCCCACCATGACCATGGGTGCTGTAATGTACTGAAACGTAGAGAATATAAAATAAAATAATATACCAATAAAATCTCTAAAATCTAGTTTCATTTAATCGAAATATCTTGTTTGAATTTGGCTACTGGTATTGGAAAGTCTCTATCTTGTCTGTATTATACTTAATAAGAGCACTCAGTTGAACGGGTAGTTGTCTAATAAGAAGTTATAAAATATTATATTAAATCATATAACAAGGCCGCAGACATACAGAAAAGTTTATCTAAGCATTAGAGAAGTGCTTTATTGTATTCTTTCTGAAACTTAGCTAGCAAACCGATTCATCATTAGAAAATATCTAGATATGGCAATAAGAACGTCCTCCAGACCGAACTCCGTTACGGCGGCCACCAAAAGAGACTATCTGCGCAGGACAGGATTATAGAGGACGAGTGTATGCAAACGCTCGTGCACCCTTTTCTCTTACTCTCATAAGTTCGATGAAACTGCAATCCGACACGATCGGAGAAATATCAGACGCAGTATCAACCGCTTTACGTGCTTTTCGAGGCCGGGGTAAACAGAAACAAATTTCTCGCTCCAATTTGCTACTGAGAATTACTTGAAAGAAAACCCAATAACTGATTTTATCTCGAAGCAGGATTTGAACCTGGACCTCATGATTAGCAGTCGTGAGATCATTGAGGCATCAACTCGACCAACGAGGAAGGATATGACAATAATGCTCATTCTATATTATATGAGAACTTGTTATTTCAATTGTAACTACTTTTCTGCCTATTTCGTTGCGGGTAAAAGAAAATTAAATTAATTAAATTGGCTCAGGTAGCACACCTGTTTATAGCGTGATGCTATTTTACAGGAGCGACAAAACCATAGCTGGGTTCTGCCTCGATGGGCACCACAGAGGATGGAATAAAAGTTCCATACCCTGAAGTACCACATCAGCGTCAGAATCAGCAACAACGCTGGGATCGTCCAGCGAGAAGCAAACCTGCCCCCAATGGTAGGATGCAAAGAAAGACCGCATCCTATCCCAATCGGCCGATCTATAGTGCCAAACACGGCGGCAGCTTGCAGAATACAACCGCGATGTTAGTGTGAGTGTCACCATTATTTACGGCTGCACATGCCTCATGTTATTTCTGACAGGGATATGGAGAAATGAGCCCCTGAGCTATCAGGTCTCTTTTCTCATTATTTGGCTTTTTGTCATGTCATACAAGTTTTATAGTATAATGGTGACAGTCCTGATGGTAAGTTAATGCTGATCCAAAGACATCTGCATCTATCTTAAATTAAGAATCAAAATGCAGATACGGTGTCCCCTGAGTACTAAGATGGAATGCCTTGTTACCAGTAAAGGGTATCTACCATACCATAAGGAGTATAGTAGCTTTAAGTTGGTATTCTGTAAGCATGGTCCTTTCCCGTTAGAGCCGACCCATTCGTACTGCAACAATAATATAGCTACAGCATGACCCTACCTTGTATTAATTATTGTACTATCATACAAAATACACCATTTTTAATTGCTCACATTATACAATAACACTGTGATTAGTTGAATCATTTTTTTTGTGTTTTATCGACACAATATATTTTCATATCGCCTTTGGCGCTGTTCCATGTCGCCCATCTGAGTGTTTTAAGCCTATCTTAAAGGAATGGTTTTACTGCCTAATAAATATTCTGTTTTTGTACTCCACCACACTATATTTTGCTTTTTGTGATCCCCTCCATCCTAAGGACGCCTGAAAGAAATCACTTTACGACCGCCCATTGTAACTTGAAATATTTTTTTTCAATATTTTTGTTCATATATTGTTTTGGTTTACAACACAGAGTTATATATCTGTCTATCCATCTACTTTTATCGGAAGCTATACTTTCTGGCATTACACGTTATCGCCACTTACAGCCACGGAAATGGGTTGATGGTTTCTCTTACGAACAGAAACGAGGAGGTTCTCAATTGACTATATTGCACCCGCATAACGAAGCGTTATTAGGTAGTTCTTTACCTCGACACGTCAAGTTCTAGCAATTTTGTGTTCTTGCCTTTTTATTTTCTTCAATTTTCTGCCTCTATCATAACCATATTGTACTTTATAATATAAGTAGCCGTATATCAAGAAAACATTCTAATTAATCTATCTTATATTTTCTATAAAATCATATTTTTTGCTACTTTGAAAAAAATGTTTGAAAAAGCTGCGTGGACGTCCAAATGTTGATTTTGTATGTTAACACGATAACTCCCGAAAAATTGACGTATCGAGACCGGTTTTTATTAGCTTCAAATTACATCAACTGGTTCCCTATTTCAAATCAATATCCTAGTACGCGTAGTTTGTTAATAAAATGATTTTCAACTTTTATAAGTTGTATTGGTATTAAAAATTTAAAGGCGCTGTATTTTTGGCCCTTGATAGACAAAGGACAAATGTACCATACAGCCTATATCGATTTATTTTGGTAAACATTACAAATTTTTCCCTGTAGGTGACACTACCTGTAAAATAATAGAGCGCTAAATTTAAAACACGTAATTAATATATTTTAAAATTCAAAAATACAATTTATTTTTTTCATCAAAGTTAAATGAAACGGTCATGGGGCGTGCACTTTTAGATTTTCCAAAGTATTTTATTGTATTTATTGTATTTTAATGATTCTTTCTTATTAAAAAAGTTTACTGGTCCTATATAATAAATTAGAAAAAAATATTTTAAACGCCTAAGGGTGGCAAAATAGGAGATGAAGTTTTTAATGAAACCATTTAGACGACATTGAGTTGTGATATTTCTGAGTCAACTCAAAATAATAAAAAAAAATTAAAATTAAAATTTATTTATTTGTGAATAGAGGTAATGAGACAGAATAGATCTTTAAAAAATGATGTTCGCTGCATTCAACCCTTAGGTATACCAGTATTACTTTACAAATATTACTTTTTGTTCTTTGAGATTTTTTGCTTTTATTTTTTTTGCTTTTTGTGCTTTAACTTTTGATTAAAAATGATTTTTTATATATGCACGTTCCAGCAGAATTACTGTTCCGTGTACTGTAATACAAATTGTGCAGCGACCTTTTCAGTATACAGAACGCTGACAAAGCGACTTTAAACACAAATCTCCGAGCGAGTACTTGATGTAGTGCGCGCTTTATTCGTTGCATTGTGAGCAACTGAATGGCGTCCGGGAGTTTTTCAAGAACAATGATTCGATCTCTAATTTGTCAGCAATCAAAAGATTCGTTTGCATCGAGTAAAAACTGTCGAAATTGGAGTGCGATGTTTGCTGCTATAAAATTTCCATTTTAGTAAAATGGGATATTTTTTACCCAGAGCCGTAGGCAGATACTACGAACTTTGATTTGGCATGATCCCGACTGATCCATACCTCTCTTTTCTTTCACATCTTTATATCTACGTATACATGCTCGTTAGTTATAAGTCAATTTTGAATATATTGCCAGTTTGGTCAATAAAGTTCCGTCTAAGGCGACCTTTGTCGACTCTGCTACTCACTTCTGTAGCATAAATTTGCTTTTTTATTCTTTCTTCATTCATATCTTCTACGTTTCTAAATTACAGGCCTTTACTTCTTTTATCTTGGACACAACATTTTCTTGCAAACCACACTTATACACTCTTAATACAAAATTTTACACTCCTCTTCAGAATCATTCCTAGCACTACACTAGAGTATAGGTGTACTACTACTAGGTGATAGCATTTTTTTTCTCCCTAGGAGTCTGTTGCAACTCTTGCAACTCGTCCGCCGATGACGGAAATATAACTTGATCATTAGCGTACAGGAGGCATTTGATGACTGTCTCACTCATTCTTAACCCAAATTCTTCGATTTTCAAAGTTTCCACACAACTGTCCATAAACAGATTGAACAACGACAAAGTGGCTGTGTGGCCACATTGTGGTTGATCAATCAGTTAACTTGTACCTTTTCTGTTACTGCTACCTTATCTGATAACTTTATGAATGCAAACCAATCCATTAGGCTCCGTTGATCTCGACACAAGCACTAAAGTAGGTAGAGTAAAGAGATTTTAAAGCCTGTATCAGCCCGGCGCTCAACCCAAATACGGGCAGCGTTTGCCAAGGAAACCTGTCCGCTCTGTCATAGGTATTTTTAAAGTTTAAAAATGCACGGAAAACTTTCTTGTCTTTTTTACAAAAACTGCTGTAATCATGCTCATATTACATATGATCCGTTCACCGTATCCTCTTTCTAAAGCCAGCTTTTCCACGTGGTAGAGTCGTGCTGCAGCTATGTTAGTAGTATAGCTGTAGCACGAATGTATCGGTTCGATCGGGGAAGTACCAAATCCTTACAGAATACCAGCGTAAAATAGTAGCTCAATGTTTCTGTGTTTCGTATGGTGAGCGTAGAGAACCGGAGACTCTTTTTACTGGAAACCCAGTATACCATCTTAGTCCTCAGGGGTAACAACTCATCTGCATTTTTAATTCTTAATAAAGGATAAAATAGATGGCCGCAGCATCCACTTACCATCAGGTGGACTGTGTGCTCGTTTATTCTATAAAACAAAGGATCGCCCTCAACTAAGCTTACCGGTATAATATATAACCCTTTAACGTTTTCCTGCTCACAGTAATTAATTGGTCAGAAACAATAATAACTTTTCAATGAAGTATTTATTAAGTTTAATTTATTGCTTTTACTGTTCAAAGATCCATTCACAAAAGCCAATTTCTAAATGCAAAGGAATTATACCATACAAATAACTTTTACGTCCTGAATAAGACGACTGGTAATACTGTAATACAAAGATAGTGAAGTGCTACTGAAATAGCAATAACGTGGGAATAAATGGAGAAGGCAATTTTCCGACTTTAATGTTATTTAGTTTTTATAAAACGAAAGCCAAACATTTTTAAGAGTAAAGCTGTATCTATTATATTCAATTATTCAATTTCTAATAAATTAATGAAATTGAAGTGTACGAGTATATCTGTTATATCGAAATAACTGCTTTATATTGAGCTGAAGGGATTATTTGCATGCCAATAAGACGTAAACAACTATTTTTTAAATGTATCTGTCTGTCTATCTGGGCTAATCTTCGGAATGGCTGAACCAATTGTAATGAAACTTCATGAACAAATAGAACGCAATCCCAGGGGTGATCTAGGTTATATTCTATCCAAAAATTTTGGACGTTTAAAACAAAACAAAAAATTGATAAAATAAATATCATAAATCTAAATAATATTATAGTTCCGCCCATACGAAGCGGGCGGGTTGCTAAAGATTAAATTAAACAAAGTGAAATCAGGACCTTAATTCTTAGAAACACTTTGACCGACTTTAAAAGCTACTTATTATGTGTAAATAATGAATTTCTTTTCAGTTCTTTGAAGACTTTTGGCCCTTTGTGTTGATTAAGGAAGCTTAAGTTAACAACTAGGATGTTTTCTAAAAGGTTACATTAAAGCTTTCATCCTAGTATATGCAAAAGAACTGTGTGGCGCTGTAAGAATATCCTCCAGCCCATATCGTAAATCATATCCCATATCTTCCTAATGAAAACTCAAAATTATGAAAAACTACAGTTGCCGATTCGCCTGCCAAGCGTGGCAACTATGGCAAATCCCCTACGAGGCAATCTAAATCAAAATCCCCTACGAGGCTTATGTTCAGCAGTGGACTTTAAGGCTATAATGGATGGATGGATGGAAGCAAAACTTCAGCTATAACATAAAACAAGGACACGGAGAGGTGATTGTTTGAGGAAAAATTTGTGCGTATAAACAGCGTCGATCCCCGCCAGCACTAAAATTTAATTGCAATTTTAAATTTGTTGAAGTTGAAAGAAAACATTACTAAAACCTGCATTCTTGCGAAATTAAAAATATTTTGCAGCCAGCATGCATTATACAAGCGTAGCAGACTTATCCCTACTCTCAAACCACCTAACAATTAGGAGGCTAAACTAAAGCACGCATGTAGTATTTCAGTTTATTTAGCTTTTCTGGTTACATATAAGCACACAGTCAAACGATAGTAACTGAATGCTGTGGTCTTTAAAGACTTACATTTATCCTCGATTAATAATCAATCAAAATATGTACGTGTTGTCCCCTGACAACTAAGATGGAATGCCTCGTTACCAATAAAAAGGGACTCCGTTTCTCGTCCCTCATCATACGAAACACAGCAGTATTACGCTGCTATTTTACACTGGTACAGAGAGCAGCGTTCTTCCCTAATCGGGCTGACCCATTCGTGCTCCATCATGATACGCCGCACCGTGACTCTACCACAAACAGTTGCATTTTATCATACTTTATGAAACTAGCTTACCAGACTATGTACTGCCACAGAGAATGGGTTTCTTTCATAATGAGGGACGAGCAGTTATCGTTAAATTTGGCATCGAATCGGCGGTACCAGATCCAGAGTTTTGTTTTTGTGTAATGTTTTTTTATAGAATAAGGGTGTCAAACGAGTGCACAGTCCACCTAGATGGTAAGTGGATGGTGTAGCCTATAGACATCTACATTTGTCCTGTATTAAGAATCAAAATGCAGATGTTTGTCAGCCCTGACTACTAAGATTCACTCATTTTCAGTAAAAAGGGTCTCCAGTTGTCTACACTCACCGTACGAAACACAGCAACATTAAGCTGCTATTTTGCACTGGTATTCTATGAAAGCCTGTTTCTACCCCTGTCAAGCTGACCCATCCTTAGTACAACCATAATATAACTGCAGCATGGTATGGTAAAATCATTCCGCTTGCGGCGTCTCCCCCGTGCGGTCGTGCGCTAGCGGAGTCCGCCGCTGACCGAGCACCCGTCCCCGTACGGGTCTTCTCCCTCAGCCAGTACAATTTCTTGGAATAGAACGTCAGTCCCGTCCCGTCCCCCTCAGCTAGCGCCGCCGCCCCCATGCGGTTATGTTAGCTGACCACTTTCCCGTCCCTGTACGGTTGAGTGCCCTCCCACACTCCCGTCCCCGCACGGTCGAGTTTGCCCTCCCGCTCGGCTCGCACAGCCGCCTCCGCGTGGTTGTGCTAGCTGTCCCGCCGTCGCCGTGTTTCCGTGCCCACTAATGTGGGTTCGGGCGACGGTGGGAGCCTTCCCGTCTCCGCCAGCCGCCCCCGTGTGGTTGTGTTGTGCGCCGCACTCACCGTTGGACGGTGAGTGCCTTCCTCCCTGCCTCCGCCCGCTAGTGCCGCTGCCTCCGCGAGGTTGCGCTGGCAGTCAGTGCTCACCATCCCCGTACGGTGGGTACATCCTCGCTAATCCAATTCCCACACTCCAGCACCGCCGCCCTTTTCGGCTGTGCTAGAGACCCACGCTTCCGACCCCGGACGGTTGTGCCCCATGTCTCCCTCTCCGCGAGGGAGGTCGTATCCGATTCGGCGATAAAGCCTTCGGGCTAGAGCCGTTCGCAGATGGTGTTTAGTGGGTAGGCACTTCTTCAAAGTGAGTCCCACATAACCACACAGCCGGCTGCGAGGTATGCTATGAGCATTCACCACCTTCCTCCCCCGCTTTCGGAGGGTGTCCTTGCATTGGGCGCAAAAAAAAAAGGTATGGTAAAATACGAGGATTTATCTAGTGTTTATACTTTGACCGTATTTCGATAGAGGATAATTAAGCAGAGATGGTCAGCAGCGTCTTCCTAATAACAACTCAAAATATACTTCGTAATAAGAATAGCAGCAGAGTACCCGACATAGCTTAACAGACCAGTATGCAAAGTGGTGGCATAATATAGTTGCAGCGTGGCTCTACCACGTATAAGAATCATCACCATCATCATCATTACAGCCCTTCACAAGTCCACTGCTGAACATAGGCCTCCCCCAAGGAATACCACAAAGCACGGTCCAAAGCCACCTGCATTCATCGACTTCCTGCATATCTTCCCAGATCGTTACTCCATCTATTGGGGGGCGCCCTACAGTTCGCCTACCGGTAAGTGGAAAAGGGGTCGGCCATATAGCTCGAAGAACCGACAGCCGATGGGGAAAAAGTTTCTCGAGTGGCAGCCTCGTACGTATAACAATACGGGCTGATATCCGCTCGCTTCGCTGGGCGCACGATAATAGAGGATAATAACGTAGATATAAAATATCAAGGTTTTTTTTGGGACTATCGTAAAATCCGTTCTTAGTGAGCGTCTACAGTGCGAAATGAGTAACTATACTAAATTTCAAGTCAATCGGGTGTATAGTTTTAGAGATATCGTGATGAGTCAGTCAGTCTATATATATAACAATGTATGTCATCCACGTTCGTATCACTTGCTTCGCACGTCGTAGTCGTGTTATCTGCCTCAGCCAAAAAGTTACAAGTTATTGTGAACCAACTTTTGCTATAAGACGTAAAGTAGGTTGATGAATTATTCTTGCTATGGTTACCCGTTTGTAACGTTTTGGACGATTTTATATGATATGAGATCTGATTAATCATATTACGCACTATAAGAGAAATTTTAATTGAATTTGTTAATGGAATAGAATAGAATAGTTTTTATTCAACATACATTACAAGTATTCGTTTTTATTTAAAAAGAAAACTGACAATAATATTTACATTATTAATATTCCGTTTAACCACTTCTGGTAAGCTTAAAATGCTTGTCCACGTCAGAAGTCGAATGGCGGATTCGAACTCACCACCTTTTGAGTTTGTCGTATATACGTAGTCAAAAGTCACTCTTCGGCTGTATCACCACTTACTATATAGTTGTCAAGTACTGGCGGTTAAAGATATATTAACGACTTAGGGGCGTACTAGACATGAGCAGTAAAGTATTTGATAAAATGAAATTAAAGTGTCTAATTGTTTAAGAATATTCTATGTAATTTATTAAAATTAACATGATTAGTTATTTAAATAATAACTAAAATAGCTTACAATACTTCAAAGTCTAATTAATTGGTAGAGCCATTATGCAGAAATATAATGGTTGTAGCACGTATGAGTTGGCTTGACCGGGTAGGAATCACGCTTTCACATAATACCAGCGCAAAATAGCAGATTAATGCTGCTGTGTTTCGTATGGTGAGTGTAAAGAACTGGAGAACATTTTTACTGGAAAATGGACTGGATGCATTCCATCTTAGCCTTCAGGGATGACAATGCATTTTGATTCTTAATCGAGTATAGATGAAGATGTCTACTTACCATCGAGTGAACTATGTGCTCGTTTGTCACCCATAATCTATAAAAAAAATTGGAACCGATTACTATACAAAATTTCATGACTACGACCTAGTATTCCCAATAGGATTATCAGAGTTCATTAAAAATGAGTACTGTTTAAGTTTCCTAACTCTAAAATTATTTAAACCAAGTCAGAAATTACATATTCTAAGTGCTTCCTTGGAAATGAGCCCCGCATTTTCCTCTCGTAGAATTTAAATATTTCACAGTTAAGGATAAACTGAATCCTCCCGGATGTCATATGAAAAAATGATGAAATCCATATCTGGCGTTTCCTTTGTAAAGGTAGTATTTTGAAAGAAACCTTGTGAATAATAACACGAATAAACTTATTGTAAATTTAATATAGAGTTCATAATATCTCAGTGCTTAACACAAACGATAGGAAAGAGTTTAATGATGATCTTGTATTTTTTTTATAGAATAAGGGTGAGCAACGAGCAAACAGTTCACCTGGTGGTAAGTGGATGCTGTGACCCATAGACATCTACATCTATTATCGTTTGCGAATCAAAATGCAGATACGTTGTCACTCTAGTAAAAGGGTCTCCGGTTCTCTACACTCACCATTCGAAACACAGCAGCATTAAGCTTCTATTTTACGCTGGTATTCTGTGAGAGCGTGGTGCTACCTCGGTTGAGCTGACCCATTCGTGCTGCAACCACAATATAGCTGCAGCATGGCTCTACCACGTAAAAATCCCTACAACCTAGATGGATTAACAACCTAGTAAGGCATGCGGGAATTTTTTGGATACAGGTGAGTCAGAATTTTGGTTTGTGGCATTTATTTATTTAAACTTTATAGCACAAAAAATAACAAAGGCCAAAGCGTACCCTACCTGTCAACTTATAAGTAAAGAGACAACATTACTTTGGAGGTGCAATAAGATTTATGGGAGAAAGAATTCATTCTTTAGGGTAATGTTCACCAATTGACTTGTGAAGGAATGCAACGATGATGGTGAATGATAATGACCTTAATTTTTTTATTTTTTTATAGGAGAGGGGGCAAACGAGCATGCGGGTCACCTGATGGTAAGTGACTACCTCCACCCATGAACAACTGCAACACCAGGGGAACCAGAGGAATTGCAGATGCGTTGCCGGCCTTTTAAAAAGGAGTAGGCTCTTTTCTTGAAGGTCCCTAAGTCGTATCGGTCAGGAAAAATCGTTGGTGGTAAACTATTCCACAAGGAAGTTGTGCAAGGAAGAAAACATCTTCTAAATCGCACAGTGGTGGACCGCCAATCATCCAGATGGTGTGGATGGTATCGGGAGTTCTGCCGCAATGTGCGTTCGTGAAATTTGGCGGCTGGTATTAATCCGAACAATTCCTCAGAGCACTCCCCGTGGTAAATGCGAAAGAAAATGCAAAGAGATGCAACATCTCTTCGCAGCGCCAATAAATCGAGCCGATCGGAAAGGACTCGGTCGTCGACGATTCGAGCCTGCGCTGGATGCGGTCAAGTGGAAGGAGCTGGCACTGGGGAGTCGCAGCCCAGAGATGGGAACAGTATTCCATGTGAGGCCGAACCTGCGCCTTGTAAAGTTGCAAGCGTTGTGCCGGCATGAAATACTGTCCCGCTCTGCTGAGCACGCCAAGCTTTTTAGAGGCCAATTTGGCCTTCTCTTCAAATGACCACGAAACTGCACGTCACTCGATATATCGACGCCGAGGATTCCGATACTGGCTGAGGCAACAAGGGAGTTCCTTGAAACTGAGGAGATACGACAAAGGGGCTTTTAGCGGTAAACGCGCAAACTTGTGTCTTCTGAGGATTAAACTGGACTAGATTTAGTCGCCCCAATCCGAGACTTTGTTCAGCAAAGACTCGACTTCAGACACAAGTTTGTTCCGGTACTCGGCGACGTTTTCCCGAGAAATATTGGCACGGCTGGTGTAGACCATCACCAGTGCTGTCATCCGCATAGCAATGAATGCTACCGGTTTGCAACATATCATTGATATGCAGAAGAAACAGCGTTGGTGATAGCACGGCCTTTTGGAACACCAGCGTTAATAGGCATGGTCGGAGCATGCACCGTCTACAACGACCTTGATGCTCCGATCTGCAAGAAAGCTGGTGATCCAATTGCACAATTCTCGGGAAGCCCATAGGAAGGAGCTTCGAAAAGCGCTTTGTGCCAAACCCGATCGAAAGCCTTCGCAATGTCCAAACTAACGGCCAATGCCTCCCCTTGGACTCTACCTCCGCCCATCTATGAGTCAGGTAGACCAGAACATCACCAGCTGATCGACCCCGACGAAAACCGTATTCGCGGTCACTAATCAGCTGGTGATCCTCAAGGTACCGCATGAGCTGGCAGTTTATAACGGACTCCATTATTTTGGAGAACAAGGGGGTGATGGCGATAAGCCTTTAGTTGGACGGGTCTGAGCGGTCGCCTTTTTGGGATCGGTTGGACAAAAGCTGTCTTCCATGATTTCGGGACTACGCCTAGGGAGTAGGAGTACCGGAAAAGACGCATTAGAATCGGTGCCAACTCCGGAGCACACGTCCTCAGCACAATTGGGGGGATTCCGTCAAGCCCACTCGACTTGTGGATGTCCAGGGAGAGGAGTGCTTTGAGTGAGTGAACCGAGCGCTTTGAGAACCGCACATCCGGCATGGAGCATTCACACCGCGGGATGGTCGGCGGTGTGTTCCTTCCGTCATCAAGAGTCGAGTTGGACGCAAAAAGGGAGCCTAAAAGTCGGCTTTCTCTTTTGCGGCGTGGGCCAGTGAGTCGTCCTCCCTGTGCAGAGATGGTAGTGATGGCTTACAGAAATTCCCTTGGACAGCCTTGGTGAGAGACCAGAATGCACGGGTTCCCGAAGGAAGGCGAACTAGTTTCTCGCCAATTCTGCCCATGTGCCTATGACTTTGCCTTGGCAATAACTCTTTTGAAGGACCTGGAGGCGAAGTTATACTTCTTTTTAAGCATGCTGGTGTTTACATCCCCAGCCGCCGAAGCCTCAGCCCAGGCCTGATAGCACTCCTGCTTACTGCGTAATGCAGTCTTACAGGAGCGACCAAACCAAGGCTGAAATCTGCCTCCGATGGGTACCACAGATGATGGAATAAATAGTTCCATTCCCTCTAGCACCACATCAGTGACAGAGTCAGCAACAGCGCTGTCACTGATGTGACAGAGTCAGCGCTGTTGCTGTGATTGTTGATTTATTTTTGATTAGGTAATTACTTACTTGGATAAAGTTCCTGGCATTATTACTCTTATTTACAAGATATACCATTAATAAAAGTAACGCTTAGAAGTAATGTTTTAGTCAAAGCTTATAGATTTATGTTGTATAACAGACCGAATTACTGTCACGGCGGCCAGTCTCAACGGAGACTAACCATCTGCGCAGGGCAGGATTCTAGTGTACGAGTGTACGTGCAAGTGCAGGTGTACTCTCTGTTCCCTCACTTTTATAGTCCAATGAGACGGTAATCTGTCAAGACCGGAGAGAGATCAGGCGCAGACCCAACTTTACGAGCTTTCAGAGGCACGGGAGTGAAACACCGCCAACTTCCTGACTCCGGACTGCCTGAGAATTTCGTAACAAAAAACCAAAACACTGATTTGTACCGATCCGGGATTGGAACCGAGAAATCTGCGGCTGCAAACCCACCTGCCAAGCTTGGCAACTATGACAAATTCCCCTATGAGGCAGTCTATACGGGAAGCCTATGTTCAGCTGTGAATTTTTAACTGGCCGTAATGATGATGATGAAATTATTATTTAAAAAAAGAGTTCCGCTGGCTGTCTCGTTGGTGCCTTTCAAAGTCACAGTCTTTACTCCTGGGCGCAGACCTCCTCTTATTTCTGAGAGGTTTTTAGGGTAATAACGTGTCCACCACGCTGCCTTAATACAGGTTGGCGGACTTTACTTGCTTCGCATTTTTTTTCTCAAACGATGTGTTTAGTTTTTCTAAAATTGAAATAAACAATTTATTGGTGCTGAAATCGAATACGGGTTGCTCGCGTACTGTGAAATTTACAGCGAGCGCTTAGCCCCTGAGCTACCACTGCTCTTAGTATAACTTGCAATCTTACTAATACGAGGGCGACACTGAAAGTTTTTAGAATCGGCCATTTGTAAACGATATAATAAAAAAATAATTTCTAATTTTAAAAATGAAACTCTTTGCCAATATTATTGTGTATATATTTTATTAATTTGTCATTTGTTTACGATTTGGTGGCAAATTTAAAATTGTCTGTGTAACGTCAGAAAATTTTCGTACAATGATTTTTTATGACTTTCGATGTCATTTAAGTCAACAAAAAAGTTATGATAGACTTCGATTGGCCTTTCACAATGTAGCCCCATTTTGTGCCACTGTTCGCAACTGGTTTAATGAGTTTAAACGTGGTCGCACTAATCTCCCCGATGATCTGCTTGAGGGACGATAACATCAGTGTTGTGCGGCGTATGATAGAGACTGACAAAAGAGTGACTTATCAGCAGATTCGGACAAACTTAGGCATCAGTATGAGTCAAGTGCACAAAATCCTCCATGAACATTTAACGGTGAGGAAGCTTTGTGCCCGGTGGATACCTCATAATTTGACAGAGGCCCAAAAACTCCTTCGTGTTGATTGGTGTCGTGAAATGGTTCAAAGATTTAATGGAGGTGACTCAAATGCTGTGTTCGACATACCTACGGGTGACTAAAGCTGGATTTATTGTTATGATCCTGAAACTAAGAGACAGTCTGCTGTCTGGGTGTTTCCTTCCGAGGAATTGCCAACTAAAGTGAAGAGAGGTCGAAGCGTGGGAAAAAAGATGGTGGCCTCGTTCTTCGGAAGTACAAGTAATTACGCAAAAATTGTTTTAGAGGATCAAAAAAGTTACTGCAGAGTGGTACACTAACAATTGTTTGCCACTTGTCTTGGAAAAAGTTCGGGAGAAACGACCTCGCAGTAGGATCCTCCTTCACCACGACAACGCCTCGTCGCACACCGCCAAGTAAACAATCGACTACTTGGCGACGTCAGACGTGGAATTACTGGGTCTCCCGCCCTATAGCCCCGACCTCGCACCTTGCGATTTTATTTATTTCCGAAAATAAAAGAAAAACTTCGAGGAAAACGTGTTATGGAAGCCGAGGAAGCAGTTGCAGTGGCGTTTCAAAATGCCGTCGAAGAGACTCCTAAGGACAAGTTGGCAAAGTGCTTTTCTCGGTGGTTCCATCGGATACAGCGATGTATTGATGTAAATGGACACTATTTTGAAAAGATATAATAAAACTAATAACTTGCTAGTTTGTTCAGTTTTTGATTTTCTAAGAACTTTCAGTGTCACCCTCGTATATGACAATTTATGTTTGTCTATTCGTATTTTATACGCTGCCATACAGTTCATCAGATAGGGGTAAAACGTCAACTTATTGCTTTTTTTTATAGAATAGGGTGACGAACGAGCACACAGTCCACCTGATGGTAAGTGGTTGCTGTGACCCATAGACATCTACATCTATCTTCAATAAAGAATCAAAATGCAGATGCGTTGTCACCCGTGAGGACTAAGATGGAATGCCTCTTTTCCAGTAAAAAGGGTTTCCGGTTCTCTACACTCACCATGAAACACAGCAGTGTTAAGCTGCTATTTTACGCTGGTATTCTGTGAGAGCGTGGTCCTTCCCAGGTCGAGCCGACCCATTCGTACTACAACTATACTACTAATATAGCTGCAGCATGTAGCTTGCACTTGCGAGAAGGTTATAGGCATAGTACAATTAACTTACAGTAGTTGGCTCGCGTATTTTACTGACAAATTTATTTGCAAGTTAACTTCAATGAATGTATTATCATTCCTAATTAAACAATGTAACTCTTACAAATTTAAAACTATATTTCTACAATTATTTCTTCTGTGGCAGCAACGCGCCGTGTACCAACTAGTATTTTATAATAAAATATTCTATTCTATTCCGATCCATAAGCGAATCACTTACATCTTTATATGTACAAAATATAAATGTAGAGAGTTATAATTTATTATTAAGGAAACAAAGACGTTGAAATCAAAGTTGTGCCGTTTGATACGTCCCTACCGTTTGTTACGAACTTAACGTCAAGTTTTGCAAAATATTTCTCATTTTTCCATCCTTATTCAGATTGCCTGCGTTCATGTATGTTATATTCCGCTTCTCGATACGACTGTCATTTCCTTTTACTTCATATAAATGTTTAGATGTGGAATTCTTAGTAAATATCAGCTATGTTCAATTTCAAGACTCGATCTAAATCGATCTGCATAAAATTTTATATTTCAATTACGCTGAACTGGGTCACTAGTTACAATACTGCATAAAACGGTTGAATGGTTAACAGTACTTTTTAATTTAAACTTTTATGTCCTATTTTTTTTCTCACGTGTAATGTGTTTTGACACAGACCCATAGTTTATTCAGCTAGTTAATTAGACGGCTAGCCCGTTTCTCAGAAGCCAGTATTTACTTAAAGGCTATACAAATATTTGTTCCGTGCAGAATTCGAACCCACGGCCCTTAGTGCTGCAAAGCCATGCTAAGCTACTAAACCACAGAGCCATCACCTCACGTCGGGAAGCCACCCAGTGGGGAAAGGCAGAATGAGTATCAAGTATGTATTTTTCTTAAGAACTAGTAGCATATTAAAAGAACTTTAAATTAACTATGATTTTTGATATATTCACATTATATATTCTCTTTTTTATAGAATAAGTCCACCTGATGGCAAGTGGATACTGTGGCCCATAGACATCTACATCTATCCTCGATTGCGAATCAATATGTAGATGCGTTGTCACCCGTGAGGACTAAGGTGGAATGCTTCATTTCTAGTAAAAAAGATCTCTGGTTCTCTACACTCACCATACGAAACACAGCAGCGTTAAGCTATTTTACGCTGGTATTTTGTGAGAGCGTGGTCAACCTTCCCCAGTCGAGGCGACTCATTCGTGCTACAAGCACAATATAGCTGCAGCGTGGCTCTACCACGTAAAGAACAAGCAAATAAAATCGTCTGTCTAAAGTATCTTCTGTCTGTAATATCGGAATAACTACCATACTGAGCGAAGTGGGTTATTTGCATACCGTTAAAACATGAATAACCATTTAAAAAAATCTATGAGTTTGTTGTCTATCCGGGCTAATCTGCGGAATGGCTGAAGTAATTGTAATTAAACTTTACGAACAGACAGAGAGCAATGTCAGAAGTGAACCGAGGCTGTATTTCATACAGAAAAATTGGAGTTTTATTTGAAAAATCGAAAAATTTATTAAATATATGGTCTTTGAATAAAACTGTTTTTACGGATTTTATCGCGTTTAATTTTACTAATTTTGATTCCCGACGTTTCGGGTGCTTTACAGCACCCATGGTCACAGGGGGGGACTGAGGTGTTTGACGTCCCAATGTCATAGTTAGCCCGGCTACCTTCAGTTTTTTTAATATTAATTTTTGGTCCAATCTACGCAGAATGAGCTTACAGTATCTTGAAGTCTTGCAATGGTATTCTTGGGTTTGGATTTAATTTTGTTAATTATAGGATCCCAAGCAGATGGCAGCACCCGTATCCAATCATACCAATCCGTAAAAATAGTTTTATTCAATGTGTAGTGTTCGCGTAAATATAAGAAATCATTATATGGTCTTTGATGATTATATGATACCCAGGCGAAACGGGGCGGGTCATTAGTACAAAAACAAAAAATCAAATCAAATCAAAAATAGTTATTGCATGACTACATGTAAAATTAAATAAGATCTTAAGAATATGTTATGTACATTTGTGCTCCATAGTCTACCTATTTTAGGTGTACAATATTAAATCTTAATTATTATTTATAAAAATAATCGATATCTTTATCAAATATATAGATTAATTCAATAATGTCATGATCATTTTTATTAAATTATTATTACAATATATGATGTTACTTTTCTATACTAAAAATACCTTACTTACATTATAATTTTGTCTTAGTATTCAATAATTTGTTGGAATAATTAAATAATAAATCTAACCACCAAATATATCATTACTTTATTTAATCTTTGTTGTCTATAAATTCTTATAAGCTGTAGAAGCATTTATCTAATAACCGTGTACAGTACTTTTAAATATTATATCGTTCTAATTTTTAAAAGAGTCAGGAATATTATTATAATTTTAATGGCATTACAGTAAATGCTTTTAGTATATTGTACTGTTTTCGGATAAAATGAACTTGTTATTTTATAAGGCTTCCTGGGATTTTAGATTTTTCAAATAAGTATTTGTAGAAAGGTCATTTAGAATATAGAGAACTTAAATGGAAAGCTTTATTCTTATTTCTTATGAAGGATGTTATTATGATGTATAGTCACAAGAAAAGGCTTTTAGAATAGAATAGAATCACTATTATTCAATATAGTACTACTACCACCGGTTCGGATAAAACCTCTGTCCTGGGAAGAACCAGCAAGAAACCCAGCGGGACTTTTCTTTTAAATAAGGTTAATTTACAATAGATTACTTAATACAACTATAAATTGTACCGAGACTAATTTTATAGGTGAGAATAATAATTAATTCGTTTGCACGAATTAATTATCCAACGAATCAGGATAAGCTAGTAACGGAATACGACAAGCGCACCGTTCCACGCCAGAGTCAAGACTGCCGGACTGCCTAACGGCAGCCGCCCGTCCGTTTTATACAACCAGAACGGGCGCCACCGCAGGCATTGGCGCAGGTGTGCGGTGCACGTTGTTTACAAGAATTCTGTCTAGCTACACCGACGCCACCGCATGTGCAATGGTGCTGGTGCCGTCACGGCCATGCTGACATGTGCATACTCGCACGTGCTCCATCACAATCTTAGTTATCTTTATGCTAGATCAGAATGACTAGTCGTCTCTGTAGCCATATCATTAGATCGGCATAAGCCCTGCAATCATTTCCCCTTTTTATAGAATCATTGTTTTTCTACTTTCTTTTTTTTTTAAGTACTGTTTTAGTTAGTCCGGAATCACTATTCCCTATAGCCATATCACTGGACCGGCACAAAGCCCTGCAATGATAGTAAGAACTATTCTTTTTTCTTAATCTTTTTTTTTCAAGTACTATTTATGCTAGTCCGGAATCACTATTCCCTGTAGCTATATCATTGGACCGGCAAACGCCCTGCAATGATAGTAAGAACCACTTTTTTTCTTACTCTCTTTTTTTTCAAATACCGCAAACATGTCCCTGTCACAATCACACAGTAGTTTTAACGTCAGGGACGTAGTGACATGATAACAGCAACACGACACATCCCAGTGCAACACAGACCAGACCACTCCGCGACACCATCTTCCTTTCCTGCACTAGAAGAATTACTCCGCTAGAGTGATGCAACCTCTGTAATTTCTAGACGCGCAGACACGGCCACTTCCGACTGTCGCAAGTCTTCGTTCGGTTGACAGTAAACAGCATACGGTCTCTATCAGTTATCACCACTGCTAACAGATATTAACACTTGTTAAATATTACAATGCTCGACCATCCTAGACTTCATTTAGCTCATGGACGCGCCTATACGGCCAACTCCAGACAAACGCGCTCCATCGTGCGGTCCCGCTGCTTTCGCGCTACACTCGTGCCAGCAAGCTGTTGCGCCGTACTGGCGCCAGTGAATCGTTGCCCTGCTTTGCAAAATTAAAAATTAAAAGAAATTGAGATAAATGTATTGCGAACCATAGAATTCCGAGCTTCTAACGTTCACCACACATTCTCTTAAGGAACTTCAGCTGTACGACATGGCACTCACAAACCGTTGCAAGCATTGCAAAAACGGCAGCTATGTGGAGAGGACAAATACCAACACATATTTCAAAGGGAAGGAGGCAACTGCGCAAAATCTACGAAAGCTGACCAAGCCTCAGATGTCCATTTACAGCGCCAAAGGACCATGTGTTCGGCGGCCGCTTGAATTGCCTTGCCGTAAGATCTGCCGATAAGTTACGGACTGTAGCGGTGTAGGCTCAATCTTACCAGCGCTCGGCCGTACCTGACCATGTTCGATTAGCCGTCGCAACATCTTCCTCATTGATCATTGTTGTAGAGACTTCTACGAATCTCTCGACATCAAACCCCAATCTTGTCGACCACATAATATTCGGAGCAAACTGCAACACTTATCAACACATTAGAACACCTAAAGCCCACTTATTGTTTTCAATTCATAGAACGGTAAAGTTATTCAATTATTTTGGTACATCGCTTAAACATGTCGAACTTCAAAATGTAGCAAATGTTAATCATGTCTCGCGTGAACTATCAAATTATAATAAAACTTGAACAAGTTAAGTTTTCACCGGATGCAAACTATAACTCATTTAGAAAGCCTCCAACATTTCTTTCGACATTTATTAACATATTTAGGTAAGTTAAGAATAATGAATGTACTCATGGGTACTTTTAATATAAATCGAACAAAAGGATTTATCTTTGGGCTGAAATCATTTCACTTTAAAACTTTTCTCACACTTTAATGATACGTCAATATCGTAAGTAAGACAGCAAATTTCATTACGGCATTTAACATAAAAATTGAGTCATCAATGTGAAATTGCATTATTATACGTCTTTCATAAATGTAATAATCCGCATACTATTCGAAGATTATATGGGCAATAACGGGGATTTTATCCCACTTCTGATGTAGAAAGGTCATTAAGAATATAGAGAACTTAAATGGAAAGCTTTATTCTCATTTCTTATGAAGGATGTTATTATGATGTATAGTCACAAGAAAAGGCTTTTAGAATAGAATAGAATCACTATTATTCAATATAGTACTACTACCACCGGTTCGGATAAAACCTCTGTCCTGGGAAGAACCAGCAAGAAACCCAGCGGGACTTTTCTTTTAAATAAGGTTAATTTACAATAGATTACTTAATACAACTATAAATTGTACCGAGACTAATTTTATAGGTGAGAATAATAATTAATTCGTTTGCACGAATTAATTATCCAACGAGTCAAGGATAAGCTAGTAACGGAATACGACAAGCGCACCGTTCCACGCCAGAGTCAAGACTGCCCTAACGGCTTTTTTTTTTTTTTTTGCGCCCAATGCAAAAGGCACCTCCGAAGCGGGGAGGGAGGTGGTGAATGCTCAAGCATACCACGCAGCCGGCTGCGTGGTTATGTGGGACCCACTGACTAACCTAACTAACCTAAGTGCCTACCCACTAAACACCATTTGGGACGGTTTTGGCCATAGTGGCCAAAACCGAGTCGACGCGACCCTCTTTAGGGAAAAGAGGGCGCAGGCGGCGAGTTGCCGCTGAGAGACGTGCCTACTAAGGCATATTAAATATTGGAAGAAGAAGGCTTTGCCTGAGCCGCCAAGAGGCAGTCCAGGTCGGCCGAAAGCTTGTTGGGGGGTCCGAGAGCGTTTCTCGGTCTGCGGACTCGATAGCGAGAGGGAAGTGGGGCTGCATAGGAAGCTGCCTCACGAATGAAATGATTAGAGTGGGACTCTGAAGCTTTGAAGAAGTTTTCAGAGAGTTTTTTTAGAAATTGCTGGACTGTGGGGAGCTCTAAGTCTCGGTGGAGGTCGGCGTTACGGACGTACCAGGGTGCGTTCGTAGCCCGACGACAGAAATAGTTTGTACAACTTGGAGTTTGTACAGGTTTTAGGTTTTGCATGAGCAAAAATTGGGGCTGCGTATGTCATTACTGGTCGTATACAGACCTTATAGAGGTTCGCTTATTGCGGAGGGACATTTACTGTGTCGGCCTAACATACTGTTGAGCCTACCCAGATAAAATCGTGCGTTACGAGTTACTCTCTTGACATAGGGCTCGAAAGTGAGCCTCGTGTCAAGGGTGACACCCAATATTTAGCGGACGTATGCCAGGGGACCGGGGTCCCTAACATACGGATTGGCGGAATAGTAGTGGAGGGCGTCGTTTATGTTCGAAGTGAACGGCGGAGCTCTTCTCCGGGTTCACATCGATACGTTATTTTTGGAACCAAGCTCCTAAGTCATTAACTGACTTTTGGATCTTGTTCCGTATAAAGGTAGTGACGCCTTTGCAGTAGAGGCAGTGTCGTCTGCAAGAGGGAGATCTGAACACCATTCGACGGTATGGGAATGTCGTTGGTGTACAGGATATATAGAAGAGGGCAAGTACCGAGCCCTGAGGGACACCGGCTTTGATTGGACGCGAAGAGGAGGCGTGCCTTCGTGTCTGTAATGGAAGGTACGGTCTTTCAAGTAGGAGGCCACGAGACGAACAAGACGATCAGGAGACCTGTATTATGTAGTTTGTAGATAAGGCCTTCGTGCCAGACTCTATCAAATGCTTTCGCTATGTCAAAGAAGACCGCGATGGTCTTATGACGGCGAGGATAAAAACCGCTGAGGATGTATTCCACAATACGGTGAACTTGTTGGGAGGCCCTAACGGCGGCCGCTCCGTCCATTTTATACACCAGAACGGGCGCCACCGCAGGTGCATTGGCGCAGGTGTGCGGTGCACGTTGTTTACAAGAATTCTGTCTAGCTACACCGACGCCGCCGCATGCAATGGTGCTGGTGCCGTCATATTCATATTTCCGCACAAATAAAGATACCTCTTCAATGTATAAACAGGTAGAGGCAAAATGCCTAGTTTCTTAAAAAGCGGTCTACAAGAGTCACTCTGAGGAGCCCTGCACATAGCTGTAATGCACTTTTTTTTGCATTTTAAATACCCTGCCAATATTTGGGGCGTTGCCCCAGAACATTATACCATAGGCTAAAACTGATTGTATATATCCGTGGTATGTCATCAATCCTGCTTTAACAGACGTGTGTGCAGTTCATACGCGGTAGAAGCGAAACCTTTAAAATTATTTATTTAATATTGATAATTTTCAACCACAAGTACGGTATAAAACATAAGATAAAAGTTTTATTTTATAGCAAATAAATGGTACAATCCTATTTTTAAACTTAATTTTAGTGTAGTTTCGAATAAAATTGCTTTGTAATAGCGCTGTCTATTTCGTTCTATAGGTAAAGTCATTTCATCGAACAAAAAATGATTGACTCTCAAGGTGGTACGTAAAATAGACGCTAGATGTCCTGAATTTATAAAATCGTGGATTGTTATAAATGAATTGATATATTCAGATATTGTTATTTAAAATGGTTAATCACAAGGTTAATTGTATTTTTGAAAAGACAAAAGAATAGGCCCTAGATGGTATATCGCACTAAGACAGTGCGATTTACCATCTAGGACTGCATCACCACTTACCACCAGGTGGGATTGTGGTCAAGCACTGGCTTATTATAAGTAAAAAAAAAAGAAAATACACTAGTGGAATGGCGGATTCGAACCCACAACCTTTTGAGTTAGCGGTCTACACTGTATTCTATCTCATCCTCTCGCAGGCTAAATTAGGATTAAATAAATAAATAAATAAATTTATTAAATAAATAAATTTATTTATTTATTTATTTAATCTTGTTTGTTGACACCTTAATACAAGGGTAACAAATGGCATTCTCTGCCAGTCAACCCGTGGAGTGATGATATTTTGTGGCAGGTGCAAATACATATATATATACATATATATATATATATATATACATATAAATCCTATTGATGTTTATGTTTGTCTCTTTTTAGTGTCGTTTTTTCGTTTAATCGAGTTTCAAATCACAACGATTTTAAAGAAGTGTTCACATCAAAAAGGACAATTTAAAGAAACTATTTAATATCCATGCATATATACATATATATCTAGATCTCTACTCAATGAAATAAAGGTCACGTTGAATCGTTATGTTATAGAACGTTGCGGTTCTCCTAATCACGTCCTCATAGGGGCAACCTCCATTACGTTACAAGTCGTTAGGGCCTGAACGTCTGCCCTTTCAATCTACCCGAGCTAAATTCAGATATCTTACTATGTAAATTTACTTACATACGATAAGAAAAGGGTTCTCGTTTGTTAAAGAAATAAGAAAGCGATGATTTCCGTGATCGCATGCTCAATTTTTTTTAAAGAATTAGGGTGACACACGAGTGCACAGTCTACCTGATCATAAGTGGATGCTGTGGCCTGTAGACTTCTACATTTATCCTCGATTAAGTATGAAAATGCATATGCGTTGTCACCCCTGAGGACTAAGATGGAATGCCTCGTTTCTAGTAAAAAGTCTCCGATTCTCTACACTCACGATAAGAAACACATCAGCATTAAGCTGCTATTTTATGCTAGTATTCTGTGAGAACGTGTTCCTTCCCTGGTCGATCCGACCCATTCGTGCTTCAACCATAAAAATATAGCTGCAGCGTGGCTCTACCGCGTATAAAAAACTAACAAACTACCGTAACTTACGGATAATATGGTGATATGTATTTTCTAATACCACCACCACATTGACTGCCTCGTTGGTCTAGAAGTCGTAAACGCGGTGGTTGATCAGGTCCCGGGTTTGAATTCCGGGGCAGGCTAAAATTAGTTAATGTTTTTTTTGTCAAGAAATTTTCAGTAGCAGCCCTGTGTCAAGAAGTTGGCAGTGTTCCACCCATGTTCCTTGGACGTCTACAGAAATATCACGATAAGTGAGACACGTTTTCGTCTGCCCCTTCTTCTATAAAAGGAAAAAATAAATCAACATGGCAGTATCCCCCGTGCCATTTTTGAGTCACCTTCAATAAGCAAAGAAAAGAAACCAAAACAAATACTTGTTCATGCGAGATTTGAACCTCAATGCTAAACCACTGCGCCATGAAGCCGTAAATTGGATACTTGTGTCATTATGACCTCTATAGGTCACGTTTTTTAGAAGTTACATGAAATCAAACGGACGCACCAACGGTTATATATAGAGATAAAGATTATTATGACTTTATTTTATTTATTTATTTATTATTTATTACATTCTTTAAAACAAACGAATACAAAGGGTGGACTTAATGCGTTGAGCCATTCTCTACTAGTCAACACATGGAGTGGTGAGAGTTTGACGTACTCGTAGGTGTAGAATAAAGGATAAAAACAAAATAAAAATGATAATTAATTATAAAATAAAATATATACATTTTACTAATAAATAAGGTATACAAATAAAACCTACACATATACAAATATATATTTGTACATAGATACATACATACATTGTATATATACATACATACATTTATAATTAGTACCTACAAATAACTATGTTATTAACTATCATAGTTTAATATAAAGACAAGATTTCTAGCTAGAGCTTCGCAAATAAATAGACAATGCTTTAAATGAACATTTAGATTTACATAGCCTTTATAGTAAGACAACACAAGCAGGAGTTACGATCAATCCGCCGAGGCAATAAAAACGCAGTCTCTACCGAGCGAAGCTGAGTGTTTTGTAACTATTAAGGAACTAGTTCACTCGTTGACTAGTTATTTCTTTTTGTTACATATAAATCATAAATCCTTATTTTCAAGAGACACGGTATGTAATCATCAACAAACCAACAAACAAAAGCACGCACACACACACACATACACATTAATACTAGCACCACCTTTTAATATATCTTAAATCCAAATTAGATAAAGAAGGAAATTACAAATATGATACTTGTACATGATAAAAGTTTTGTAATTACCACCATAGGGCTGAGGTCTGGCGTCCTGAAATACAGGCGTAAAGCCTAGCTTAGGCACCAGTCTCCCACAGTATTTTATGTTACAATTTATACAGTGCAGTCGTGTTTCGCTAAAAATAGTACATAGCATGCAAATTATAATTTAAGCCGTTCATATAACAAGATTAATGAATTACTATCCTAATAGATATTTTACGTCATAAAAGCATTCAGTTTTTAACCATTGAATTAAATTACTTTTACGGATTATCCGTAAAAGTAGTTTAATTCAATGTGTAGTGTTCGCGTAAATATAAGAAATCAGTTTTTAACCAATTATACTATAGGGTAATATACCAAGTATTTTAAATAGTGGTTTATATGATTCCTCTGGCGATATCCCGCATATTGCACGAATACATTTTTCGGGCAACGAATGCTCTATTCCTGTCAATACCATTACCCCATATTATAAGTCCATAGCGTGAAAAAGTCTCTACGTATGCGTCTATTTTACGTTACGTCATTATCGTTATTACAGTTTATAACGGCCACTACTGAACTTCGTCCGCTAAACTCTAGAATTAGCGTCTTGGTAGCTCAAAAGATTGTGCCATGTGCTTCCATCAACTCTACCTACGTTTACTTTGTGGTGACGGTATAACAGAAACCCATCACTCCAGTGATTATCGTAAGAGGTGACTGTGGGAAAAGCCAGAAACAATCTTATAGCTTCTGATATATGTAGACTTAATACTCAGACGCACGTTGGGCATCAGAATCGAAGTCGAGCAATAGTAGAAGCATTCTGGTCAATCCGCTCGAAAAGCATATCTAGCAGTGGATTTTTACGGGCTGATTTTGAAGTCAAAATCAAATATTTTCATTCAAAATTGGCTTTTGAGAAGCACTATTCGAAATCCAAAAGTTACATTATCATTTCAAGTCCCTACTGCGGGAATACCTTATGAAAAGAAGCAGCAAGAAACACACAATTAGGCCATTTTTTTTAAATATTTATAATTTAATCATATAAAATATATAAATAACTAAAAAAAGTGTAAATTAATTCAAAATACATACATATGAACATTATTATGTCCACATTCATACCTTATAAAGGGTCATCTAGTTTATAATATTCTTTTTTTTTTTTTTTTTTTTTTTTTATAGGATAAGATGACACACAGTCCACCTGATGGTAAGTGGTTGCTGTGACCCATAGACATCTACATTTATCTAATAAAGAATCAAAATGCAGATGCGTCGTCACCCGTGAGGACTAAGATGGAATGCCTCTTTTCAGTAAAATGGTCTCCGGTTCTCTACACTCACCATACGAAACACAGCAGTGTCAAGCTGCCATTTTACGCTGGTATTCTGTGAGGCGTGGTCCTTCCCGGTCGAGCCGACCCATTCGTGCTACAACTATACTACTAATATAGCTGCAGCATGGCTCTACCACGTACAAAAACTAGATACACAAAGTTATCTAAAAATCGCCAATTATTTTGACGTTATTCTAGTTGCAATAAATATACATTAATGTAAATTCAACTTTAAATGCATTTCCTAAAGTTGCATTCACAAAACTACGTACAAATTAAAGCGCACCCAAATGTTCAGTGGGCGCTCATTCGGTAAGACATTTTTGTCACTGATTGTGTATCTAGTTTTTATTAGTGATCGATGTTCGATACTTAATATTCGTTCTTTTTTCGTGGTTCGGCCATGGTACAGCTATGTTATGGTTGTAGCACAAATGCCTCGTTCGACCTGGGGACTACCTCTCAAAGGATACCGAGGTGAAATATCAGCTGATGCTGCTGTGTTTCGTATAATGAGTGTAGAGAATCAGAGACCCTTTTACCGGAAACAGGCATTCCACCTTAGTGCTCAGGGTGACAATGCATCTGCATTTTGATTATTAATCGAGGGTAGATGTAGATGTCTATGGGTCACAGCATCTACTTACAATCAGGTGGACTATATACGCGTTTGTCACCTTATTCTATAAAAAGGATGTTTTGAATAAAACTAAAGTTATGTTTGCTGTGTTTCGTATCATGAGTGTAGAAAATCAGTGACCCTTTTTACTGAAATGAAGCATTCCACCTTAGAGCTCAGGGGTGACACCGCATCTGCATTTTGATTATTAAGAGCGTAGACGGGCTGCATTTTTCCATATAAATGTATTCCCTAACCTCTTCCTGTATAATGCTTCTACAGTAATCGTTTTTGCTTATAAAATCCAGGTCTATTGAAGGCACCCTGTCATTTATTTTTTCGAAAAGTTATTACAAAAATAAATATGTAGTAATATAAAATCCCGTTTTTCCTCCGTAATCAGACGACTACCAAAGAAATTTGAAAAGTTTTTAAGATAAAGTGATAGGAGCATAGAGCTATTCTTCTTTTAAATTTTGATACCAAAATAATTTAATCCGCTTAGTTTTCGAGGAGAAAACAGAGGAATACGAAACGCCGATCGGTCATGGCTGTTGTAGGTAAAATCGTTCTAAGCTGCAGTTGTCCCTATCGCACTCTACGGGGGGTGACCATATATAGCGCGACGGCAATAGTTTCTTCAAATACCTATTTCTCAATTCCCGCGCAGACCGACTACGCTCTTAATCGAGGATAGATGTAGATGTCTATTGACCACAGCATTCATTTACCATCAAGTGGACTGTGTACACGTTTGCCATCCTTATTCTATAATAAAACCGGCCAAGTTGCGTAAAATCGTACAAGATTTAACACTATGTATGCAAAAAAAAACAATCTTCTAGTAGGGGAGCCCCCTTTAATTTTTAATTTATTATTATTTTTACTAACGGCAACAGAAATACACATTTTGTGAAAATTTCAACTGTCTACCTATTACGGATCATGAGATACAGCCCGCTGACAGACAGACTGACGGACAGCGAAGGCTTAGTAATAGGGTCTCATTCGTTACCCTTCGAGTACGGAATCCTAAAAAGGATGTTTTTGAATAAAACTAATTTTACGTTTCATTTTTTTTTCCTACATTTCGGGCACTTTACAGCAACCATGGTCATTTACGGAGGCGTTTGACGTCCTGATGTCATAGTCAACGAAAGTTTCCTTCAACTTTTTAATATTAATTTTTGGTCCGATATACGCAGAACGAGCTTACTGTATGTTGAAGTCTTGCAGTAGTATACTTGGGCTTGATAATTTTATTAGTTATGGGATCTCAAGCGAATGGCAACACCTATCCATCTTCTCTATTGAAATTGGGATGGTATTTTTTTATTTCAAGTGGTCTATCGAATCTGATGTAATTATTGGAACGATCCTGAACATGTTAACATATAGCAGATTTCTCGGAGCGTCATTAATTCACATCAGCGATATGTTCTTTTACGTGGGTTTTCATGATTTTTTTGTTTATTCTATATTAAAGAAAACACATTCACAATCAAGCTTGTACACTGCCGTATCTTGTAGAGGGATATTAAACTTAACGAAGAACTGATTAATCTTCTTCGGTGGCTTGTTGTATGTTCGTATGGAAGCCCGCTTCAAGGTACAGCTAATCTTGTCTTCGACTTTTCTGACTTATGGTAGTAAAGTAGTCACACGCGCGATTGTGGCCGATTTCAGTTGGTCTCTGAGACGTAGACTCGGACCAACATGTAAATTACCCAGATGATAATGATGATGATGAAGCATTCCGGAGATTTCGGACTTCAGGAGTGACAGTGCATCTCTGGCTTCGTGGTTCGTAGTAGGTTTCAGATATGCATAGGTGGCTCACCAACAAATGGACAATTAGCTTATTACCCATAGTAGCATAATCCCAGTAGTATAGTCCCAGAGTTTTAGTTTTTTAAGCAAACGTTATTTAAAATGTTTAATATACTAATAAAAAACATGACTGATAATAATCCCTGGCAATGAGGTGATTGCCACCATGCTATCTCTAATTTTTTTTTATAGAATGGGTGTGACAAACGAGCTCACAGTCCACCTGATGGTAAGTGGATGCTGTGGCCCATAAATATCTACATTTATCTTTGATTAAGAATCTAAATGCAGATGCGTTGTCACCCCTGACGACTAAGATGGAATGCCTCGTTTCCAGTGAAAAGGGTTTCCCGTTCTCTACACTCACCATACGAAACACAGCTGCTATTTTACGCTGGTATTCTGTGAGAGCGTGGTCCTTCTCCGCTCGAGCCGACCCATTCGTGCTACAATCATAATATAGCTGCAGCGTGGCTCTACCACGTGTTTTCGTATTGGAATGGACAATATAATTTTTCTTTAACTCCCGCTTTTTTCTTACTGGTTCTTACTGGTACTACCACGACAAAGGTTTTTCCGTACCTGTGGTAAAAGCATAAATGAATTTTAAAAAGAATTTTTTAAACCTGAATTGAATAAAAAAAGTCTATTCTGTTCTATTAAAAAAGGTAGATACTTTGGCCTCTAAATAACGCGGTCGGCTCTCTGTAACCATAACATTATGAATAAAAGCCTGTATGAATAAAATTCTTAGCCTATCTACATAGATATTTTGGGTATTTATTACATTTAATGTTTACCTTTTCACCACTATTATAAATTCATGACTTTTTTATACAAGAATAGATTAAGATACACCTGGCTCTAACCTACTTACGCGCCGCTTCCTGAAATTTATGCCCCGGTGCCCCCCGGCTTTTAGCCGTAAAATTTTACAATTACGTGGGAATTTTATGTTCAAAATTTCGCTGTTAACTCAATTCTTTGTAACTGCTCCAGCAACAAAGTAGTGGAAAAGAGTATACTTTATCTTCTCATTGAGAGTTTTCACGTGTTATTTATATGTTATGTGATTTCAGGAAAATAAGGAGGTTAACAATTCGACAATATCTTTTATGTATGTTACGCGATATTATTGTTAATTGAAAACCGATTTGGATTTTTCTTCTTCCATTAAATAGGTTATACTTTGTGGGTAGTCCCGTATAAATTTGGAAAAAAAATCCACTCCTAAGAGTGGCAAAGTGGGTATGAAGTTTTTAATAGAACTATTTAGAGAAAATGTAGATTGTGACATTCCTTAATTCGCTCAAGGGGTTTAAAAAAATAAAAAAGTAAAAGTTGACTTTAAAGAACTATAAAGAATAATTTAATTCCCCATTTTGAAGTCGGTGGTTTAATTATTCTATACAATATGACTTAGAACCGATTTCAGAAAGTTGTTTTTTTATAGGATAAGGATGACAAATGAGCACACAGTCCACCTGATGGTAAGTGGTTGCTGTGATCCATATACATCTACATCTATCCTCAAAAAAAATCAAAATGCAGATGCGTTGTCACCCGTGAGGACTAAGATGGAATGCCTCTTTTCCAGGTCTCCGGCTCTTTACACTCACCATACGAAACACAGCAGTGTTAAGCTGCTATTTTTCGCTGGTATTCTGTGAGAGCGTGGTCCTTCCCCGATCGAGCCGACCCATTCGTGCTACAACTATACTTCTAATATAGCTGCAGCATGGCTCTACTATGTATAAAAAATATTATTATTAGATTTTTTTTGTTTAAAGTTAGCTTTTACTTTTTATTAAAAGTAGATTTATTTTTATCTGAGATTCTCAAACTACTCATTTAATTTCCTAGTCAGTTGAACGTTTTTCCGTCTAGGAACATTTGAAAAACACCTCTAATATTATAAGAAAGAAAGAAGACAATTTCTTTTTGTATTGAGAATGGGGCCACCACTGTAACCAGGCGTAACTTAATGAAACACATGTCGATTTATTCCTTATAACCAATAGATTACAATAATAATATTAATTTAACCGTATCTAACGGGAATACTGAGAAATTAATAATTAAAATATGAATATCACAATAACCTAAAAACAAACTAAAAACCATTTTCTAGTAGTTTTCACCAGTATTATAAGTTAAAAATTTTCCACTGGTCAATAATTAATAGTATAAAAGAAAATTGTAGGTACATTCAGCATTTATAGGTACTTTAAGGTTGATGGAAAAAATTTTTTAGTAGTTCGTTCTTCTTTATATCAATTTCTTTTTTTTCATATTACATTATCAGATTATATGATATTAATCAGATTTTATGATTTCGGTTACATTTTCATAAAATCTCTAGGCCGTTTACTATAATAAATTGGTATCTTTTTTATGTATAATAAAATTAAGTTACGTTAAAGTTTATAGTAGGCCCAAAAACGATTGTCTGCTTTACGTTATTTACATAATGTGCTTACCCTATTTATTTTACCGTTATCATTATAGCCAATTGAAGTCCACTGCTGAACATAGGCCTCTCCCATAGATTGCCTCATAAGGGGTATATTTGCCATAGTTGCCACGCTTGACATTAGGAAGACGCTGCTGCCCATCTCCTGATTTGCTTCCCTCTGTCGCCTCTTACGACATCCACGGGATGATATGGGGTAGTAGATATTCTTATACCGACACTACACGGTACTAATAATACATTATGTAAACACAAAGAACAAAAAAATAAAGAAAAAAATATTAAAACACAAAGGCATTTGTGAACTAGTGTGTATGTTTCTTTATTTGACTAGAATGTAAAGAATAGACTATTTAGTGTTCAGTGTTATTTAGAGACAATGAAACTGGCTATTTCCTTATTGTAACGTTTGTTTTCGTAACTGGATATTTTCATTTATTAAATTCACGATGTCGTGATAATCATATGGTACGACTTTTGAGCTTGTATAATAATGTTTTTTTTTTTTTAAATATTGGAGTGCCAAATGACTCCAACTGATGCATCCATTTCACTTCATCTTCAAACAAAGAACTAAAATGGACGTCTCTAGCTGTAATAAAGAAATTACTGACTTTTATTAGCCGTAATGATGATGATGATAATGTATACCTTTATAAATGTGTATCTAGTAATACAAAACTTCATTAATGTAAATTATTTAACTTCTAGTAATAATATAAGCATATAATATGTGTACATAACATGTATTATAACTTCGCCCGCGTGTAATTTATGGTTTTAACTTTTTTGCGCTGAACCCTAATTAATTTTCTAAAATAAAAGTAGCCTAAGTTACTCCGTATAACCACATGAGTAAAGAAACCGTACCGTACAGAGCACGGAGCAAATACAAAGAGGAGGTGAAAGGATGTTAGGCCCCGCCCACTTTACTATTTTCCATCTACCGATAAATAGTAAAACTACTCTCATCGTTCCATATCGATGTTGCAATGTAGTTAGACTACCTTGACGATAGATGGCGGTCTATTCACAAAATGATTATAAAAACTATAAAAATAATATTTTGGTGATTAAAAATTATTTAGGACTGAATGCAAAACAAATTTCAACACCTTCGTATAATTATTTTACCAATACTGAGCTCTACGTATCTTTATATTTTTGGTTCTCATGACACTAAGTGTCGCCATCTAGTGTCGATTATATTTAATTACATTTTAAAGCCGACGCAGAGATTTTTCTAGAAGCTTTTTAATAAATTAGGTATAAAATTACTTACAAATAAAATGCGATACCATCCATAGCATCAGAGCGACTATCTGAGTAGTTTTTACACCATAAAACACAACACTTCATCCTTTTCTTCTTAATACTACTAAAATACACTCGAAAATACACCGATTTGTGATTTTCGACACATAAGCGCACAGGACGAACGCTGACAGTATAGTAAGTAAAGCCACGCCCACTGTGACGACGTCAGGACCTAGTTAGAATCACAGTGCACAGTTGCTTATGCCATCTCCTCTTTGTATTTGCTTCGTGGTACAGAGGCAAAGCTTCTAAGCTAAAAAATAACTATTTAATCACTTATACGTAGATAGGTTACTCATTGGTGAGCTATCTATCCACTACATTAAATCAATAAATTATAGTCAAGTTACTACTTACTTAGAGGAGTGTTTGGGATAATTAAAAAAATTATATATTTTTAGTTGTTCTGTTATTGTTCATACAAACAGTACAGTAAACTATATTAATACTTTTTTATATTTCATTTGACACGAATAATACTTTAAAAGATAAAATTTTACACTTATTATTCTTTACATAACCTTGAGTTTGAGCACTGGCCGAGCCGGTTTAAAGCAGTTTCTCCCTGTACGTGACGAGTCCGCCAGTGCTCACGCATACACGCTCTTTAAGCTTGTAGTAGTGTAATTGTAATAGCGCGGTTGTATGAAGCTTTGCCTCTGTACAGTACAGTTTCTTTACTCATGTGGTATAACATCAGATATCTGCCAGTGAAAGTCCAGACAGACAGGCAAACTATTTAAAAAAAATTGTTTATCTGTTTTATGTACCGTATATTCTTTCATATGCACTTAGTAAGAAGCTGTCATTATGACATTACAAACAGACACTTCACTTTTATTTATTTTTATTTAATATAGCTGGTATGTTAAGTTTGTAAAGGCATAATCTGTAACACTGTACAGTATGTAATATCCATGCTTATATGTATCTATAGGACTGTCTAATTTATATATGTTTTATTAATATTTATGAATAACAGTATATTATTTACTAACTATTTATTATTTTACCTCCAATTATTTGTTTTTATAAATATTAACTTAATGTAAGAATTTATTTTATTTCATATTTAATTTTATTAAAAAAAAAAGCTTACGTAATGTAATAATCGTTCGTCGACCCAGTGTCAATTTATGATAGCCACGTGTGATAAGAAAATCGTATGAGGCCCTCACAACACAGGCATGCCTAGTGTGAGGACCACAGAACTATACACCCTTGTTTATACACTCCAGCTTAGTTATGTGTGATAAGATTATGGTTTATAATTATATACTAGAGAATTAAGACTACTGTACTTCCATTTTATTATCTTATATTGTATATTATAATATGTACCACCTTAGCTGTAAATAAACATTTTTTTCATTTTCATTTTCATTTTTCATTTCATTTTCAATATATACATAAACATTTTCACACTTAATTAACTTTTCATTGCACTGTTGCAGGCCCGGCACCTCAGATATATCTATAACATATATTTTTTTTGATTTTTTTTAACTGGCAACAATTTCCTTTTCTTTCTTTCATGTTCAACTCAGTGTCTGCTCTCATAGAATAAAGTAATAAAATATATATAGTTACAATGTACATACCACAAATAATAAATTAATATGCTCAATAGTACACGTCCGATGCAAATTAACCAAGTAAGAATGACTAATAATGCATTTAATCCTACTTTTAGGATAAGCGTTAGATTTGTATCTGAGCGCGATCAGACGTTAAAATAATGACTTTCTTTGTTAGACATGTGTCATTCATTCATTTTTAGTGACCGGGTCATTCGGGTTTATCATTCAAATGGATCTTTTCGAGTTTCAGTACTCTGTGATCTGTGAGACCCGGTCGATAATGTCGGTCGCCGGACACTACTATACTCTTTAGTCGTAGGTCCTCTCAATCCGAATCGGAACATCGGACATTTCTCCTTTAGCTTGGAAGTATTGTACATACTAACATAAATTGCACAAGGACAAACAGCCAATCCCCAAACAATTATGAGTTGGACATACATTTACTTTATCCGTGCGGGATTAAACCGCGACAAGCGACGCCGCAATTAACCGTCCACCGCGCTACCGAACCTTGATAGTTTATAATGATTTCTTATATTAACGCCAATACTACACATTAAATAAAACAAATTTTACGGATTTTTATCGCGTTTAAGTTTAACTTTTTAAATTCCCGACGTTTCGGGTGCTCGCACACAGCACACATGGGGTCATGGTCACTGAGTTGTTTGACGTCCCGATGTCATAGTTAGCCCGGGCTTTTGAATACATATTTTTGGGACATAAACCGAGATGTCTGCAGTATGTGAGCATTTTCAAGATCGTCTCCGCCATTACATAAGATTTTGTAGACCACAATCCCTCGCAAAAGCACACCGATTTCTAACAAGGATGGTTCGCGATGCTATTGAAATTAATAAAAACATACTAATTTCAATAGAGAAGATGGATGGTTGCTTCCATCTGATTGGGATCATACAATTAATACAATTAAATGCAAAGCACGTAGATTGGATTAAAAATTAATATTCAAAAGTTGAAGGTAGCCGGACTAATTATGATATATATGATATCGAGAAGTCAAACACTTCAGTCCCTCCGTGACCATGGGTGCTTTAAAATACCCGAAATTTCAGGAATTAAAAAGTTAAAATTAAACGCGATATAAATCCGTAAAATCAATTTAATTTAAAATATGTACACAAAAGTGAAGTTACTTTAATGGTCTGCTATAGCCTACTTAGCTAGAGTTGATAAAAAAGCAGGGTTCCTAAACTTATAACCAATTGCGGCCCGCTTTTTATTTTTTCTGATAGAGAACGAAAAAACTGCCTCGTCGTTCGCTCGCCCGGCCTTGCGCTTGACAACAGCTGCGTACTTCGTACCACAAAACTCTGTGCTCTCGGCGATGTACGTGGTAGAGCCATGCTGCAGCTATATTATGATTATAGGACGAATGTGTCGGCTCGATCGGGGTAGGACCACGCTCGCACAGAACACCAGCGTAAAGTTGCAGCTCAATGCTGCCGACAGAACCGAAGACCCATTTAACTGAAAACGAAGCATTCCATCTTAGTCGTCAGGGGTGATAACGCTCGCTTGATTCTCAATCTATGATATATATAGTGTTAGTAACGTGCCACAGTATCCACTTACCATTAGATGAACGGACTGTGTGCTCCTTTGTCACCCTTATTCTATAAAAAAAAAGATAAGCGACGCCTATCACACAGATTGCGATACTTACGCGACAGTCGCAATTGCAAGACATTTACATAATATTTACCAACTTTCGCCGACATTATGTGAAGTGAATAATCAAAGACAATATGCTTAGTCATTCGCAAATACAACAATACATTAGTATAGACCATTAAACAGAGACAAACAGTTGGCGGTCGTATAAAATCGTTATCTATGGTCAATAAAAGTGTAAGTTGCTATAAACGGAATACGAGCCACTTCGACCATTGTCGAAGCAAATTTTTTATGTCTTAATTGAAGTGGTTGGGAACAATTCGATAATTGTAATAGGATCATAAATATAATATCCCCCAATAAATATATTGACCGTAATAACAATAATATTGACCGACCATTAAACGGTCAATAATAATATTGACCGTATAATGGCGGTGTAAGAATATCCACTCCTTATCCCTTCCCCCCCCCCCACCACCTCATAAGCAATTACAGAGTGAAGCCTATGTGTATAAAACACGGGTTTGATCACCACTGGCACCAATGAAATTGTTAATTGCAATTTTGAGTGCTGATTTACCACGTGCTCGACGATGAAGGAAAACATCGTGAGGAAACCTGCATGTCTGGGTAATAAGAAAAAAAATATATTTTGAAGACATGTAAAGTCCGCCAACACGCATTGGGGCAGCGCGGTGGACATTTCCTTGCCCTAAAACCCTCTTAGAAATGAGAGGAGGCCTGTGCCCAGAAGTGGGACGTGTATAAGCTGTAACTTTAATTATGTATATAAAATATCTAAAATATAATATAATAAAAAGCTTGTTATAACTCATTGATTTATTGTTTGTATTTATTTACTTTTATTTTCTTTAAAATTTTGTCCACGTGTAAGTAATTCTATACTCAATCAGTTTTAATAACCCTTTGAAAGTAAAGCCAAATTTCTTAAATTATGCTAACAGGGACTAATTTCGTCTGTCAAAACCGATACAAAACCGAGACAGTAATTTCACGATCAATTTGGACTGAGCCATTAACTGGATAAATTGTTTCTCGAAATCTTCGCAACAAATTTTCCCCAATTTATTACAAATTTTAACAAACCCGGAATCGATTTCAACAATTTACATTTAACGACGAATATAAACAATTTGTTTGTTGATTCTTATACAATGACTTCTTAATAGGAATCTATATTCGACAGTAATTAGATTTTAAAAATAGTGGGAATTTATACAAAGCTTAAGAAAGAGAATTTACTAGGTAGGACTCTCTTTCTGCCTAGAAGTTTGCCTAGCTAGGTGAGCAAAAGATTTTGTGGATACACAACGGGATGCCATCTTGCCACTATTGGTCATACGCCTTCCGAGGAATGTGCATCAGCTGGCATCCATCTTTTGTAAGATTTGCTTACTCGCTGCGATAAGTATGTTATATAAGGTTGTTAACTTACTCCCTTACCTATGTTTGCCGCCAAATAAGAGTTCTGAATTTCGGTCTGAAGGGTATAATAAAGAATCGGTATAGTTACAAACTGTGGGTTATTCCATTTTAGTCCTAAAAGGTGACAACGCATCTGGAGCCTTCTTGTATAAAGTTACTCGTAGTTGCAGTTAAGTTAGTGGTTGCGCTGCATTAGCCACTTACCATCAGGTGGACCATAAGTTCTCTTGTCACTGCAGTTTATAAAAACGAGAATATTGTCGTTCTCAAAATGCCAACCTCACGTAAACTAAACGTCATTGAAGAAATGCGTACGCATATACGACAAACAATCCCACGGGGTTTTTTCTAGCTTAGTGCATATCGGTAAGGTCGCGGAACGCTTTTGCACAAATGGCTATAACCCACCAGCGCTTACCGTCCCTTGGTGGTTCCTGTTCAGGAGAGAACAAATTCTTACCCCCTAGTGAACTACTGATATCACAAAATATCCTGAGGCTTGGAAGACTGGTGCTTCAGGGCGTTCTTCCTGGCCCCGTGAACACCAGCAATCTCTTGCCTGAGGCTAAAAGGGTGAAATTTGTTCTTTCCCGAGCAGGAACCACCAAGAGACTAGTTAGGATAAGGAGAAGGGATAATTATTGTTTTTGTTAATATTTTCTTTTAAGGAATAAATAGGCTTTATTTTTATTGGGGTATTTATAAAGTATTCTCATCTGGTTGGGCTGAATAAATATATAAGAGGAAATGATAGATATACATAAATATATATTAAATATACTAACATAAATAAATAATACATAAATAAATAAAAGCCCAACCAGATGGAAGCCCTCGGCGGGGGAGACCAAACGGCCGAGGGTGAGGGGGAAAGGGAAAGAAACCAGCGGAGGTTGCGTTCGGTATCGAGGAGCACCGCCTTCTGCATTTGAGCCTGGAGCGGTCCGTCACGGAGCCCCAGTCATCTCAGATGACCCGAGAGGCTGACCGGGATTAGTCCGTTCGCAGAGACGACTACAGAAATAATTTCGGTCGGCAGACCACCCCACATGTCGGTCACCTCGTGAGCCAGGTCCAGATATTTTGTTTTCTTATCTGTTTCGGCTTTCACGAGGTCTCGTCATACGGAATGGTAATGTCGACCAAAAATATCCTTGACTGTGCCCGGTCCATCAGTACAATATCAGGCTTATTTGAAAGAATAGTCCTGTTTATGATGATGGTCTGGTCCCAGTAGAGCCTGGAGCGGTCATTTTCGAGCACAGCTTCCGGCAAGTACTTATAATAAGGCAGTTTCCGATACATGAGACCGTATTTCAAAGCGAGCTCCTCGTGTAGAATCCTGGCTACTAGATTGTGTCTGTGCTACTCAGAGTTAAAAAGCGCCGAACAACCGGAGATAATGTGCCTAAGTGACTCACCGGGATGACGACAAGCTCGACAGATGTCGACGGCGCCATCCTTTAGGATGTATCTCCGATAGTTGTTGGTCTTAATAACCTCATCCTGTATCGCACAGACAAAACCCTCGGTTTCCCCAAATAGGTCACCGAAACGTAGCCAGTGAATGGAGGTGTCTACGAAAGGCTCATGTAGAGCCTTGTAGAACTCACGGTCGGAAATGCTCTGTACTGCCGGATCTTGCCATTGCTCGTTGGCTAAGGATAGAGGAGTAAGCCCTTTATCACAAGAAATGACGTCCTTATAGAATGAATCATCCGATCTCACCAGAAAGTAATTCTATCCAGAGCATTCAGTACAGTCCTAGTCCACCTGAATATACCAAAGGTATTCATGAGGATAGACATGACCCAACCGTTATATGCCTGTGTCTTATTCACTCCCGACAAAAGGCTATTAAGCACTTTGATCAAGCGTGCATAAAACAGATCGCAAACTGATTGTTTCATGTCCGCCTCATCGATACCTATGTATGTTCTGAGACATAGTATCGGTATGTTTCAGCCTCGGCCTTTCCGAGGCTGAAACATACCGTCCGTATGTTGATGGGCATAGGTAAGTCTATGCCCTCAGAGTTAGCAACCCTACTCCTTTTGATATGCACGACCGCACACTTATCCATCCCCAGCTTCATTCTACTAGATTTGCTAAAATCACGAGTGATGTTTAGCAATTCCATAAGATGGGAACGACTGGAGGCAAATAACTCGAGATCATCCATATAGAAAAGGTGGGTCACTTTTGTACCTCCTTTCCGAAGCTAAAATCCCCTCCCGAAGCCCTCCAGTAAGGTACTGAGAGGGTTTAGAGAGAGGCAGAACCAGATTGGACTCAAACATTCGCCCTGGAAGATACCCCTACTTATCCTTATGTGGTTCTATCCGCTTGCCTAGATGACAAAGGATTGTACGCCACTGCCCCATACACTGCCCGAGGAAGTCTCTACTAGTACAGTCAACTTTGTACAGCTCCAGGACCCTCTTCAGCCATGTATGGAGCACCAAGTCGAATGTCTTTTTGTAGTCTATCCAGGCGGTGGAGAAGTACCGCCGATTGCGTTTAACCACCTTGCCAATGACCGCGTCAATGATGAGTGGTTCCTTGGATCCACGACCACCGCCCCGACATCCATTTTGAGCGCACGACATCACATGATTTGAGTTCAGGTGATGAGTGATTCTCGCGCTCAAAATGGATGTTAGTGTCTTGTATATGATGGGTAGACACGTGATGGGACGGAATTTTCTTGGATCTGTGGTATGCTGGTCTTTAGGAACCAAATGAGTGACCCCAGTAGTGAAGAGGCTCGGGAGCGACTTCTGTTCGAGAGCCTCTTGGAACTGTCGGGCGAGCACAGCGTGGCACACCTCGAACCCCTTCAGCCAGTAGTGATACAGCCCGTCGAGCCCCGGACTTTTCCAGTTCGAAGCCCTTCGGACCGCCTCAGCTACATCGTCCGGCGTTATGATGACGGGGTCCATGGGCGTAATATTCGCACACTGACTCCCCACAACTTCCGTCCAAGGGCCCTCGCTGTGGTTTACGGGCTCTGACCACAGGCCGCGCCAGAATGCGACAGTGTCGGCCTGATTCGGTGCTGGGGCCGTTCCACGTACCATTGGTGGCTCCAGTGATTTATAGAGCCTCTTCTGATCACTCTGGAAGAGACGATTCTGGTTGAAGCGTGTCGACCTCTCGGTATATCACCAAATCCACTTCCCACAAGCAGCGATTCTCTGCTTCAGGTCGTCTATGCACTCCGTCAATTTTTGCATTATATCTAGCTGGGACAAACTGATATTTGTCCCAAACGCCATCCTGACGGTACGCACAATTCTTGGCCTGTTATTGCCCGACCTGAAGCTTGTAAGTCTGCCGATGAGGGCTCTTGCCTTTGCGATACGGTCCTCAATTCTTTTTCTCCAGGCTGGGATGGCGCTACTTTGTGTTGTAGCAAGTGGAGCGCTTGGCGCCAATAATACGGCATACTGCCAGTGCGGCGCCAAAAAGAATTGAGTCCGTCTCGCAAATGTCCCGGCTGGCTTCCAAATAGGTCACCAGCATTAGGTTTAGATCCCTCACGACAGCCCGATTGCGCTTGCTAAGGGGTATGCGGAGAAGTCACGGTCTATTCTCGAGAGACGTACTACGCGTTACCCTAATCACCTCTTCCAATATGCTCCTCATTTGCTTATGTTCCTGGGAGACTATTCCATCGTCGTCTGAGTCAACCACAAGATACGGCGGCATCTTCGTGTGCTCTGCAACTCGTAGAGCCACATCTCTTGTCGTAGTATTTTCATCCGACGAGGGAACAGCCTCACTTCGTAGACGTTCAAGTTCGACGTCGTCAAATATTTTTGAGCGCATGATGTACCGAACTCGTTGTGCCAGGTTTTGCTCGGTGACGGTAATAGATGACTTCAGCTCAGCAAACAGGCGATGCATCCTAGCCCGGTAACCAAAACCTCCAACCCCTCCTTTCACCCTAAAATACGCCCGCGGTGCGTTCTTATTAATTTCAATTATCCATCGCATGCGGCGTACTCCACCAGTGGCGGATGCCGTTTGCTGAGTCCGGGAGAACCCTGCCGACACCAAGCCATCTGGTGGGGATGATGGATGCAAGGGGCTACGAGGTGGTCGTGCAGCCCCTCGCGCTCCGTTGGCGGCTCGCATGCTTATTATATTATTATTATTAGTATTGGTAGTATTTCTAGCGCCAATCCACCTGCTAAGCGTGATAATTAAGGTAAATACTTTTAACGAAAAATGGCAATTTCTAGCATTTAACTTTTACAGTCTGATTATTAGGAAGATCGTGAAAGTCCAATTCTGCTCGTGAAGTGGAGGTGTAGGAATATCCACTATCCCATTATGTCCCGTGGGTGTTATATGAGGCGACAGTGGGAAATAAGCGCCTTCCGATTAACAACCAAATAATTTAAAAAAATGCGTTTGCAATGCCACCTGCCAAGCGTGACGACTATGGCAAATATCATCCCTATGAGGTAATCTATGGAGAGGCTTATGTTTTTTTATAGAATAAAGATGACAAATGAGCTCAAAGTCCTGATGTCCTGATCCTCCTGATGGTAAGGGAATGCTATGGTCCATAGACATTGACATCTATCCTCGATTAAGAATCAAAATGCAGATGCGTTGTCACCCCTAAATGGATTAACTCGAGCTAAAATACCTCGTTTCCTGTAAAAAAAAAGTCTACGGTTCTACACTCACAATATAAAACACCTTAAGCTGCTATTTTACGCTGGTATTCTGTGAGAGCCTCCTCTTTCCCCGGCGAGCCGACCTATTCGTGCTACAACCATGATGTAAAGCCATAATAGGAAAAGTGTTAATTATCAGCATTGGATAGTGTTCAGCAATGGAGTTTTGATAGTCTGTAAAGAAAGACGAAAAATTCTATTAAAATTTAAAACATGTACAAATTAAACGCGTTAAATCTGTATAAATAGTTTTATTCTACGTGTTTACGCGCGTTAATTTTGCCACGATTGCATAAATATATATTTAATCTTCTAGAATGTAAGCAAGCAGGAAATACTTAACAAAGCAATTGCATAATATCAATTCGGATATTCATTAATCATTCATTACAATCCATCAAGAGTCCTCTACTGAACCTCTCCAATAGATTGTCTCTTATATAAATTAATATATAAATAAGAGGGAAATTTGCTATATTTGCCAAGCTTGATATGCGGGTTGGCAATCGCAGTTTTTTTTGTTTTTGAGTTGTTATCTTGAAGAAGTTGTTGCTCATCTCCTGTTTTATTTCCTAATCTCTCAATTAACGTATATCTATAGTCCACAGCAACCACTTACCATCAGGTGGACTGTGTGCTCGTTTGTCATCCTTATCATATAAAAAAAATCCCTTATAAAAATCAAATATCATTCCATTTTTTATAACGTCGAAGAAAGCTCAGTCTCCTAGGTACTTAATATCTTAAACGTATTAACCAATACGTATAACCTATACATATCCATCTAATATAACTACATAACTGGATTAAAAATCTTTCTTATCATGAATCAACTTTTAAAGAATGATTCGGAGAAGCAGGTATAAGAAAATAATTTGAAACATAAATTTTTAAAATATATTTTAAAACAGACTTTTTTACTCATTATTTCACGTGGTAGTGCCGCCCTGCAGTTATATTATAGTTGTAGCACGAATGGGTCAGCTCAACCGGGGAAGGATCAAGCTCTCACAGAATACCAGCGCAAAATAGCAGCTTAATACTGCTGTGTTTCGTATGGTGAGTATATAAAACCAGAGACCATTTTCACTGGAAACGAGACATTTCATTTTAGTCCTCAGCGGTGAGAACGCACCTGCATTTTGATTCTTAACAGAGGATAGATGTAGATGTCTATGGGCCACGACATCCACTTATCATCACGTGGAGTTTGTGCTCGTTTGTCAACATAATTCTATAAAAAATTTAATTACAATTTTACAGGAAACATCTTGCACCACAGGCAAAAACGAAAATAAAAGTAACTTTAACTTCCTTTTTTTTAAAGTTCTTAGAGTGAAATAAATTGTTGAAAATAGGAAACACGATTGCCCTGCGAAAACATTGGGCCCATAGCTGTCGTCCAATAAAAAACTCGTCAAAACTTGATTACAAACTTTATTCACCGGCAGATGGAAAGTAAATTTAGCGTAATATGATATTTTGTACGCTTGAGGTTCCGTAATTAATAAGTTACTTTTTATATTAAAAAAAATATGTAGGATATGGGTGACAAATTAGCACAAAGTCCACCTGATTGTAAGTGGATGCTGTGGCCCATAGACATCTACATCTATCCTCGATTATGAATCAAAATGAAGAATGCGTTATCACTCCTGAGGACTATGATGGAATGTCTCATTTCCAGTAAAAAGGTTTTTAAACTCCACCTTACGAAACACAGCAGCATTTATTTGGTATTTTGTGAGTGTGTGGTCAAACCCGGTCGAGCCGACCCATTCGTGTGACACTCATAATAAAACTGCAACTTGAATCTACCACGTATAAATAAAGGTGCCAATATGCACACCGTCCACCTGATAATAAGTCGATACTATAATTAATGCGTTGCCACCCCTGAGGACTAAGATGGTATGCCTCGTTTCCAGTAAAAAAGGGTCTCCGGTTCTCTACACTCACCATACGAAACACAACAGCATTGAGTTCTATTTTACGCAGGTATTCTGTGAGAGCATGGCTCTACCACATAATAACGTTCTAGCACGTTCAGTAGTGGACTTTAGGCGGGCTGTAATGAACGAATAAATAAATATTTTTTACTGGCAATGAGTAACATTCTCATCCTTCAGGGTGACAAGGCATTTGCATTTTGATTCTTACTTAAGGCTTTAAGAAGCCTGAATGACCTTGATGAAACGGCGACCGCAGAGATTTTAGCCGACATCAACACCGTCTAGCGACTATTTTCTTATTACTTAGAAAAGTGCAAAGTGAATAGACTGCAGAGGTGAAAAGTATATAAGTGACGTACTGCCTATTATGCTTGCGCATCACTGAGAGTTATGTCGCGGTTAAGCATCTTCAATTACATTGCACGGTGTGGTGATGTAGCTTCGTCCGATAGGCATCACGAGCTATCAAGTGTTTAAGTTTTAAGTACGTAAGAGTTTTTATTATATTTGTTGAAATTTGTATTAGTAGCTCTGGGTCTAAGCGCTAAATTTCGCCCGGGTTTGATCCCCGGCAACACAAATGAAATTTTTATTGCAATTTTAAGTGCTGATTTAGCACGTGCTCGGTGGTGAAGGAAAACATCGTGAGGAAACTTGCATGACTGAGGAACAAGAAAAAAAATTTTGAAGACATGTGATGTTCGCCAACACGCATTGGGGCAGCGCGGCGGACATTTCCTTGCCCTAAAACCCTCTCATATATAAGAGGAGTCGCGTGCCCTGCAGAGGACTTATATAGCCTGTTACTTTACTTTTGTATCGTATACATATGCAATATTCATATTCGTTTCAGATACAGAAGTGTACCTAATGCCGAGAAAAATATCATATGGAGGCCACGAAAATGTAAAACATCTCTGTAGCTAGATAAAATATTCTAGTGATTGTCAGTCATTTCATACGCCACATTTTCTATAGAGTTTAGAACGTTTCAGATAGGGCAAAATAAAAAATAATACAATTAATAATATATACATTTATAGGTATTTATAATAAAAATAATGAACAGGCTGCAAGGTTCCACTGATAGTGTTTCTTGTAAACACAATTATAAAATTGCTGTTTCTCATTTTTATCAATGGTGAATTATTGAAACGTAATCAAGATCACTTTATATAAAATCTATTTAATTAAATTGGCACATGGAGTATTTGGCCTTCTACTTACAACTCGGCGGAAATTTGAAAAGCAAGATTTTGTCTGTTCTTAATCCTCTTGTGTACACCATTTTTCACAGAAGTATTGTTTAAAACTGACGTGGTTTCCAAAAGCATGATTAAGTGTCAGCTTTATATCGTCAATCAGACCCTGAACTTTTTGTTATTTATTTTTGTTTATTTTGTTATATCTTGTAACATTTTTAAAAACTGACGCAAACTCATTAGTTTATTATTTGCTATATTTTTTCTGTGACGTATTAGGTATCTTGGATAAGTTTATAATTTTTTTTTCAATTTTATCACAAATTTTATCACAATTATTTTCTATTGAGTGAATTTTGTGGAATCGTGTTTTGCAAACCGCCACCTGAAATACACTCAATTGTAAGTATAATTTTTCGATAACGATGTGAAATCACAATACGATTCCCATGCATATCAATGTGGCTCTATTCAGCCTCTTAATATGGACATACCGATTCAGAGATTTTAAAAGTTTCATGCGCAGATACTGGAATATATAATATTGTATTATTACTGTCCCTTGTGAGACAACCTTTATTCTTATATACCTATTCACATCACTCGTAGTACATTTTTATGGTTGGTTAGAAAAATTATATCTACATGCAAACTTTCACAGGGTAAATTTCTTTTTTTTTCCTATTCTTACCCAGCAAGTAGTTAAGCAACTACAATCCCACCTGATGGTAAGTGGTTATGTATCCTAAGATGGTGAAGTGCACTGACTTAACAAAAGACTATTCACTCTTGCCTAATAGTAGTAGGCAGATATTGAGGATACGTGAAGAGGAATAAAGATTGAGTATTCGTAGTAACTACATTTGGCTTCATTATCATCATCATTACAGCCCTTCACAAGGCCTATGTATATAGATATAGATATAGGCCTTCCTAAGGAACCTGCCACAAAGCATGGTCCTAAGCCATCTGCATCTATCGACTTCCTGCATATCTTACCATATCATACCTCCATATAGTAGGAGGCTGGTCTGCACTTCGTTTACCGGTACGAGGTTGCCACTCGAGAACCTTTCTTCCTATTGTTTATCGGTTTTCCAAGATATATGGCCAGCCAATTGCCATTTCACTTTAATAATCCGTTGGGCTATGTCAGTTACTCTGGTTCTACTGCGGATATCCTCATTTCTAACTATATTACGCAAAGAAACCCCTCTCCCGTTTAAAATTTTTACATTTTTCAAATGACGGTTTGTCAAACATTTAAAGAAAACAAAAAACCCAAGAATGCCTTTATATAGCACTTAGGGAAGCACCATTTTTTTTAATTTAAATTGTTTGATTTCATTTTATAATAGTGTACCTAAATATAAGTACCTATATCTAGATTTCGCTCCCCAAGAATGTTCTATTAAAGTCATACTCATAAAACAGCGTTTTATTGTAATACATAATTATAAGATTCAGTATCACTTACTTAATAAAAATATGTAACAGCATGTTGGTCATTCCACACCTAAATTAAATAAAAATGCATTTTTCAATTTCACTTACTCGTATCAACATCGCCGCGAAAATTTCTTCTTCTTTGGGCACTTTAAAAATTAATTTATTTAGAAAACAATATTTCCAGTTACTAATGTACAGATATTAACTAAGTTAAGTATTTCTATTCATAAAAATATTTAAAATTGGGTATAAACTCTTAAAAAACTAAATATATTTGAACGAAGGCGCTCCAACACCGACGCGCGGTCCAACCTCGACGATGTCCGAAAACGGACATCGTCGAGGGTGGACCCTTTTCCTTCTCAGATAAGGCGCACCAGGAATACAAGGCGCACTGCCCTTCGCGGCCTCTTACTCCACCTGCACAACGGACTCCCCGAGCCTGATATGTGGAGGTCATGGAGCCAGGAAAAAATGAGCACTCGGAAGCACCCAGTGGTACAGCCGGAGGAAAGTAGCGGAGGATAATCGAGTGGCACATAGCCATACCAACATACGCTATTTTTTTATAGAAAATAGTATTTTATATATAATCGGTTTAAAAAGCTATTCAATTGTAATATCGCCCTTGAAATGCTTCACTTGAATAGCCATTTGTATTTCTGAACGGGATATATGGAAATATGTCGAGAGATATTCATAACTCGAGGACACTAGAGTCCTCCTAGTAAAGAAATAAAAAGATGGACACATATTCATCTGCTATTACGGAGTCCTCTAGGAATCTGCGTTTTATTGCCAACCAAGGGGTGGGTTGTGTTTTATGAGCGCACGCTGTATCTGTACGAATCATTGAAGAGTGGTCCAATTGATAATTTCCTTACCGTTACCGTTACAGCCTATTAAAGTCCACTGCTGAGCATAAGCCTCTCCCATAGATTACCTCGTAGGGATATTTGCCATAGTTGCCACACTTGGCAAGCGGGTTGGCAACCGCGGTTTTTTATTTTTAGTTGTTATTAGGAAAACGATGCTGCCCATCTCCTGATTTGTTTCCTCTGCCGCCTCTCACGACACCCACGGGATGATTTGGTATAGTGGATTCTTACACCGCCGCTACTCGGTAATTAGGATCATTTTCTTGCCAACATTTATTTAGTTAAGTATGTCTCTGAAATGTGCTCAAAGTCAAGCACAATGGGCATTGGAGAGGGTTATGTTCAGAGTTTGTCTTGATGGTTAAATTGTCTTGATGGCACGAAACGAACGAACGGCAACGAAAGAACAAGAGTAAGTGACATCATCCAGCGGATCAATACGCTTAAGTGGCAATGCTATACTACTATATAGCTCGAAGAACCGGCAACTGATAAAGAAGAATTGTGCTATAGAGCCAGTCTTGTTATTGCAAGCGCAGTGTTGGGCAACCCCTCATTAGTGGAGTGATGACCTGATGAAACATTCAGGGTATTGATTGGTGCTGCTAACTTGTGGACGTGTTTTGTGGCAATTAATGCCTATGTACAGCAGTAGACTTGTCATAGGCTGTATTGGTGAGAGTGATGAAGGCAAATTCATTTATTCATTACAGCCTATTAAAGTCCCCTGCTGAACATAGGCATCCCCACAGAATGCCTCATAAGGGTAATATTTGTCATTGTATTTCTACTTGTTATTAGGGACACGCTGCTGTCCCTTTGTCGCCTCTTAGATCACGTATTATACGTGGTAGAGCCATGCTGCAGCTATATTACTGGTATAGTTGTAGCACGAATGGGTCGGTTCGACCGGGGAAGGACCACGCTCTCACAGAATACCAGCGTAAAATAGCAGCTTATCGCTGTTGTGTTTTGTATGATGAGTGTAGAGAACCGGAGACCCGTTTTACTGGAAACGAGGCATTCCATCTTAGTCCTCACGGGTGACAACGCATCTGCATTTTGATTCGTCATCGAGGATAGATGTAAATGTCTATGGGCCACAGCAGCCACTTAGCATGTGGACTGTGTGCTCGTTTGTCACCCTTATGCTATAAAAAAACGCACAGGCCGATAAGGGGTTGTGGATATTCTTAAATCGCCGCTACACGGTTACTTACCCTTAAAATATTTACGTAATAGACAACAGTAATCTATTGTTATATGGTAAGCACTGTGAATCTAAAACCTCGAATATGTCATTCGACTACAGTTAACACTTCTAACATAGCACCAAATATGTACTTTCAACTGACTACCTTAACAGAGATATATATACTCGTAACTTATCATAAGCTTAAGCAAACCGACGTCTTCCATGTCATTTTATAACGAATTTTTAATTATAGGCAAAGCCGGGACGAATTGTAGTTCTTAATAAAAAATCTTATGACTTATAACTTGTACCACACATAATCGGTCGCACATGACCTTCGTATCGTAGGACCAATAAAAAGGGGTTTATGTGAAAACTTGTAGTGCCTTTTCGCTTTGGAGTCTGCAACGTTTTTACCGATACGGCGATGGTCATTACGTACAGTCCCATTTCGGTTTGTAATATGTACCGAGTAGAACAGTGAAACAAATAATATTTGTTTTAAACTTTTAACCCACTGTGACATATCCTAAAAGGAGATTAATATGTATAGTTAAAGTTACAGTCTATATGTCCCACTGTTGGGCACAGGCCTCCTTTTATTTCTGAGAGGGTTTTTAGGGCAAGGAAGTGTTGGCGAACTTCACAAAATTTTTTTTTCTTATATCTTAGACATGCAGGTTTTCTCACGATGTTGTCCATCACCGCCGAGCACGTGGTAAATCAGCACTTAAAATTTCAATTAACAATTTCATTGGTGCCGGCCGGGATCGAACCTGAATTGCTCGCGTACTATGAAATTTACAGCGAGCGCTTAGTCCCTGAGCTACCACGGCTCTTTGAGTAATATTTATGTCCGTAACTATTGAGAAATATGTCAATTGTTAAGTTCAATTTGTTGACCTATATCGGTAAAATTGTTGGAAAGTGGAAAGCTATACCAGGTGGTAGTCTCCTTTACTGCTTAGAAGTCCGTAAGTTACCCCCTCTTTCAAATTTCTGCCGCCCAACAGCAAGAAGGATAAGAGATTGAGTTTAATTACAAGTTGTGAGACATTTATCCTAGTCCTCAGAGGTGATAACATATCTGTAAACGTATTTGTTTGAAGTTGGCTGTAGGTGTCTATAGACTGAAGTAGCCAATTTCCATCAGGTGGATTGTAAGTTTTTTAGTCACTTTTGTTTTATAAAACAACGTATAGCCACTACAAGTTTCCACATAACCCCTTTTTAACCGAGGTCATATTGGTCCAACATGATTCTATATAGAAACCTCGTAAAACAACAAAACTAATTAAATTAATGGCTCATCATCATCATTACAGCTGATTAAAGTCCACTGCTGAACATAGATCTCCCCAAAGATTGCCTCTTAAGGAAATACTTGCTATTGTTGCCACGCTTGGCATGCGGGTTGGCAACTACAGATTTTGATCTAGTTGTTATAAGAAAGACGCGGCTGTTGCGCATCTTCTGGTTTGTTTCCCTTTTGTCGCCACTTACGACACCAATGATATTAGCTAGTGGATATTCTTACACCGCCACTACACGGTTTTATAAACCATACATTATTACGTTACGTTAAAATTTCGATTTTATATTTCGAATAAAAAACCAATTATATTTTTATATCGTATTGCAAAAATATTAGGAGATGTTATAAAAAATTTCAAATCATTATTATTCTATGTTACGACCAATTGTAAGCTCATTTTTATAACAATGTTTTGTAAGGGAGGTTTTAAAGGTAGTAAAATACACGTGTACAAATAATTTAGCTTCAGATTCAGACGTTTGCTTATGATGTCAATAAAGTTCGGAATATTGCTTGAATAATAATGAGTTTCACATTGTCGTTATTGAAGTTCGGGTGACAAACGAGTACACAGTTCACTCGATGGTAAGTGGATGCTGTGACCTATAGACACCTATGAACATTCTATCCTCTGGTAAGTATCAAAATACAAATTGGTTGTCACCCATTACGACCTAGGTGGAATGCCTAGTTTTCAGTAAAAATTGTCTCCGGTTTTCTACACTCACCATACGAAACACAGCAGCATCATTTTGCTATTTTACGCTGGTATTCTTTGTATTTTATATTATTCCTTATAATAACGATTCAAAATATTTTCAAGTTAACTTTAACCCCAGTGCCACTAGGATATCATGGCCTATTAGCATAATGCTGATGTGTTTTCTATGTTGAAATACATCGTTCGGAGGTTAAATGGAGGCAGTTACTGGGGTATTCCATCTTATTCTTCAAAGATGTAGACGCATGTGTATTTTGAATATTAATCGAGGATAGATGTAGGTCTACGGGCCACAGTATCCACTTGCCATCAAGTGGACTGTGTGCTGCTTTGTCACCTTAACTTGTATACAAATTCAATAGGGTCGAAATCATTGCTTTTAATAATTATTTTTAACTAATAAAATACGTTTCATAGATTTTATCTAAACATGTAAATTAAATGAGGGCATCCACGACTTTTTCTACCACCAGGGCAACACCATTTAAAAATGAGGCGTAATATTTGACAGATTTCATAGCGAGGAAGTTAATTTGTGCGGAAAATGTAAAGGTTAATGTGAAAAGTAGAAAATTAAAAAGAGTTAAAAATGATGTGCAAAAAATTAAAGAGCCACAACCACTGAGGCATTGTTTTGTATATTAATATAATACTCTAGAAACTGGTAAACTTTTATTTAAAACTAACTTCTCAATTAAATGACATTGTGTAAAAAAAACTTCAAATGAGTGTCAACTAGCGACATCTAGTGAGCGGAATATTATTAGCACTCATTAATGTGTATGTTTTTAATATTGAAATAACTGCCGTTCATCAAGCTCAAGGCGTTATTTACATGTCATTGTAACATGAATAACCATTTCTAAAAATTTTGTTTGTCTGTCTGTCAGGGCTAATCTTCGGAATGGCTGAACTAATTGTCGTGAAACTTCATGAACAGATGGAGATCAGAGTGGACCAAGAATGATCTAAGCTGTATTTTATCTGATAAACTTGGAAAATTTTGTGTGTCTTTATAAGAGTGTGGCGGGTGGAAGGAAAAGGGGAGATCTCCCGCTGGGCAAGGTGTTCTTGCCCGGGGAGCGGCCAACGCTCCGAGTGGTAGTTCGGAGCTATTGTATATATACTGTTTTTAATTCGGAACTTTGATAGCGCGATTTAGGCTTCGATGTATTTTGCTTGTGGCGCGACGACAGCGCCGCCACATCACCCCCCTGCTCAGACCGGAGGTCGATAGTGCAGTCCGATTGCCGGTGTGTCCTTAATGCCGGTGGGGAACATGCATGCTGTGTGCGTAAGGGCAAGTGACGCCGGTGCGAACGATATGCCGGTGTATAATGCATGCCATACTACGCACTGGCAAGTGATGCCGGTGAGAACGATGTGCCGGAGCAAGTGCCAGAAGTCTGCCTTATAAATCTGCGGTGAGTCGAGATGAAGACAAGTTGGACTGGCTTGCAGGATCTGAAGACTGAATATTTTGCTCGGGAGCGAATGAATGGGTACTTGAGAACGATGACGAGGGTTTGAAGTTGTGGATTTCCGAAGGATGTTGGTTGCGTGTTCATATCACGTCGGTTGGTCACCACTGTGGCGGGTGGAAGGAAAAGGGGAGATCTCCCGCCGGGCAAGGTGTTCTGCCCGGGGAGCGACCAACGCTCCGAGTGGTAGTTCGGAGCTATTAGGAACTTTGATAGCGCGATTTAGGCTTCGACGTATTTCGCTTGTGGCGCGACGACAGCGCCGCCACAAGTGGCTGCAGCTATATTATGGTTGTAACACGAATGAGTCGGCTCGACCGGGGTATGACCACGCTTCACAGAATAACAGCGTCAAATAGCAGCTTATTGCTGCTGTTTCGTATGGTGAATGTAGAGAACCGGAGACCCTTTTACTGAAAACGAAGCATTCTATATTAGTCCTCAGGCGTGACAACGCATCTGCATTTTAATTCGTAATCGAGGATAAATGTAGATGTCTATGGGCCAGAGTATCCACTTACTATCAAGTGGACTATGTGCTCGTTTGCCACCCTTATTCTATAAAAAGAAAAAAATGTATAAGTTATTAAAATAAAAATGGTCATTAATGTACTTTAATAAAGCTTAATGTCGCCACATTAATAGATCCCAACCAGGCAAAACCGGGGCGAGTTGATACATATGTACCTACAACTATAGACCTCTTTAACTCTAAAGAGGCCTGTAGTTGTTAGTACAGCCTAAAGTCCACTGCTGAACATAGGTCTCTCCCATAGATTGTCTCATCGAGAGGATTTTGCCATAGTTGCCACGACATAATTGGCAGGTTGGTGCAGTTTTATATTATTTTGAGTTGTTATATCATCAGAAAGATCCTGCTACCCATCTTCTGTTTTGATTTCCCGCTGTGCTCTCTTACGATACCCACGGGACGATATGGGGTAGTGGATATTCTTACACCACCACTACAGGAGCTAATCTCTTGCTGTAAATTTCACAGTACGCGAGTAGCCCGGCGTCGGCTCCGTGGCGCAGTGGCTTAGCAATGAGTTGCACCGCTAAGGGCCGCGGGTTTGAATCTCGTAAAGCCTACAAATATTTGCTCCGGGTCTGGATGTTTTCCTTGAGAAATTTATGTATGTTGTCCCCCACGATACAAGAGAAAGTCCTAGTGTGGAGGTACCGTTTTAAAAAGAAAACCGATTCGATCACCGCCGCCACCAATTTTTTTAATGCATCGCATGTACTGATTTACCACGTGCTCGGAGAAGGAGAGCATCGTGACTAAACCTGAACCATTGAGAAATAAAAAAAAATATTTCGAAGACATGTGAAGTACGCATTGGGGCAGCACTGCGGACACTTCCTTGCCCAAAAACCCTCGCAGAGATGAGAGAAGTCCTGTGCCTCAGCAGTGGAACATTTAATATAAACTGTAACTTAAAAAACTTACTTCCCAACACGAGTATCCTCTGATTGCTCACTGGGAAGTCTCAGCAATATGTTGTTAACAAGATTATCGAAATAAACGCATTACTACCTGTTTACTATAAAGATTTACCTACTCCGATTAATAAAACATTATTTCTTTTTTTTTCTATTTATTAATAGCAATGCTCATTTGCATCTTACTAATATTTTAAATGTGTAAATTTATATGGATTTTTGGATGTGTGTAAATACTATATAGATAAAATAACTTTAACGGAAATCCCCATAAGTCTGCCGTTTTCTTAACATCAATAGTTTTAATATATTTAACGATATCTTTGGGCAATACTCTATGGAATATAAAAGTATTTGAACAAGCCTTTACATTTTGTTTAAGTAATGATTCGGCGACAGTAGGAGAAGAATTTAATGATTTTGTTGTCAAAAAAGAAACATCAGTAAAATGTTTCTCAAAATCCATAGCAACTTCTTGATCAGATCGAGTTAAATTATTGTTAATATTCAATTGAAAATCCGAGTTGCGCGGTTTGACCTTGCCCGTTTCACTATTTATTATTCTCCAGGTCATTTTAATTTTGTTAGACGCAGTTTTAATTTTGTTATTTAAATGTAAAGCCTTAGCTGTGGAGCACACTTTTTTAAATATTTTAGAATATGTTTTTATTTAATCTCTAAATATAACACTAGTTTTATATGATCTTTCATTATAAAGCTCGTATGACTTTCGCCTACTTTTATAAATTCCTACTGTCCCCATTCATTAAATGATTTGCGACTGTTAAAAAAGAAAGTTTTAGAAGTAAATATTCTACTAAATTCACAAGTTATAATTTTAAATAACATACCATACAACTCCAAATGCATGCGGCGGGACTTGCGCAACTTCAATACAGCTCGTATTGAAGAAGCGATCGAGCGGAACCAGGGCTCCAAAGTCTTTGCCAGAGATCTGTCTGCCAGAAAGAGCCAACTGTCGAAGCTGAAGACCGATTGTAGCAGCATCGTTTCCGGGACACCTGAGATTTTGAGTGAGATTGAGAGGTTCTATGGGCAGCTGTACACGTCATCGTTGGAGCCACGCGCAAGTGTGAGTAACGATCCAAGAGCAAGTCTTATCCGACACTATTCCGATGATATCCCGGACGTCAGTCTGAGCGAGATTAGAATGGCTCTCCAGCACCTTAAAAACGGCAAGGCCCCAGGCGAGGATGGAATTACAGCGGAGCTTCTGAAAGCGGGTGGAAAACCGGTACTTGAAGTCCTTCAGAAGCTCTTTAATTCCGTCCTCCATGGTGGCATTACACCGGAGGCGTGGAGCAGAAGTGCGGTGGTCTTGTTCTTCAAGAAGGCGACAACGCTCTCTTGAAGAACTACAGACCGATTTCCTTTCTGAGCCGCGTCTACGTGCTGTTTTCGAGTCATTACGAATCGTCTCGCATGCAGACTCGACGACTTCCAGCCTCGAACAAGCCGGTTTCCGAAAAGGCTTTAGCACCATAGACCACATACATACCCTTCGGCAAATTGTACAGAAGACCGACGAGTACAATCTGCCACTTTGCCTGCGTATGTGGACTATGAGAAAGCCTTGGATTCCTTCGAAATTTGGGAGGTCCTGCAGTCCCTTCAGCGGTGCCAAGTGGACTGTCGGTATATTGAAATGCTGAAGTGTTTGTACAGTAGGGCTACGATGGCTATCCGAGTACAGAACCAGAGTACGAAACCTATCCAACTGCAGAGAGGTGTAAGACAGGGTGACGTTATATCCCCGAAACTCTTCACCGCTGCATTGGAAGACGTTTTCAAGCTACTGGACTGGAAAGGATACGGTATTAACATCAATGGCGAGTACATCACTCACCTTCAATTTGCCGACGATATAGTCCTTATGGCAGAATCGCTGGAGGACCTAAGCACTATGCTCAATGACCTCAATAGTGTCTCCCAACGGATAGGTCTTAAGATGAACATGGACAAAACAAAATCATGTTTAATGTCCATGTCACACCTATGCCGGTAGTTGTTGGGAGCACTAAGCTCGAAGTTGTTGACGAATATGTTTACCTGGGACAAATAGTCCAACTAGGTAAGTCCAACTTCGACCGAGAGGTCAATCGACGGATTCAACTCGGCTGGGCAGCGTTCGGGAGATTACGACCCATCTTCTCGTCAGGCATACCTCAACACCTCAAAACTAAATTGTACAACCAGTGCGTGTTGCCAGTGATGACATACGGAACTGAGACGTGGTCCTTCACTGCTGGCCGTATGAGGAAGCTCAAGGTCGCTCAGCGAGCTATGGAGAGGGCTATGCTCGGGGTTTCTCTGCGTGATAAACTTAGAAATGAGGTTATCCGCAGTAGAACCAGAGTAACCGACATAGCCCAAAGGATTAGTAAGCTGAAGTGACAATGGGCCGGCCATATAGCTCGAAGAACCGACAACCGATGGGGAAGAAAGGTTCTCGAGTGGCAGCCTCGTACCGGCAGGCGAAGTGTAGGGCGTCCCCCCACTAGATGGAGTGACGACCTGGTAAGACATGCAGGAAGTCAATGGATGCAGGTGGCTCGGGACCGTGCTTTGTGGCATTCCGTGGGGGAGGCCTATGTTCAGCAGTGGACTTGTGAAGGGCTGTCATGAATACCATACAAATAATTAGCACTATTTTTAAATGAAAGTAATGGAAGTATTTTTATTATATTACTTCTAAACTTCTCCAAGCGATGGTCATTTATTGGAACAAACACAACTTTCTTATTTTTCTGTTTTTTGTGTATGTAAGGCAATGATACCAACTGTCCACAGTGATCTGAACTTAAATTTTGAATATTTGATTTATGCAAGGGCTTAACATCTGTTCGTACTAGGCCCAGCAATACGTGTTGGTTCTAAGAATAAATTAACAAGATTATACGATTTAAACAATGAGCTAATTTTACTACTAATGGAAGAAGTTTCAAGGAGATTGATGTTAAAGTCTCCACATATTACAATAGACTTGTTCTGTTTACTAAGTTTGAGCAAAATTTCTTCCACAATCCTTTCAAAATAGTCATAAGTAGCACATGGGGATCTGTAAACACTTACAACAATGAGGTGCTCGAGCTCGACACAAGCTATTTCTACAGTTCACTCAACAGAGATGCTCACAATATCCTTACGTTCTTTATATAATAATGATTTATCTGCTAATATTAAGGAGCCACCACGTAATTTTTTTTCTCTATTGAAGGAACTGACCACCTGGTGATTTCTGAAATTAAAAATGAAATTATAATCTTTTAGCCAATATTCAATAATACAAAGGATATGTATATTGTTACTTTTTAAAAACAATTCAACTTCCAATTCTTTGCCCAAAATACAAAATAATTTCTGTTGACACATTCTCTTGATGATTTTATGTGAAATGATTGCTAATCAAATTTATCAACCAATGCAAGTCGCAAATTATCGTCGAGGACAGTCCGCGTAACAGCGCTGAACGCGGCGGAACAGCGCTGAAATTGGCAGAACAGCGCTGAACGCGGCGGAACAGCGCTGAATGCGGTGGAACAGCGCTGAACTCTGGCGTTAGCGTGCTTATAATAAAAACACACTAATTGTCCTCAATTTATGCCTGTTTCCCGCGAAAGCTGAAAGCCGAAAGGATGCGTACGCATCTTCATACAAAACAGCTGTTTTCTATAGACAAAAATGAATTGAGCTGAGTGTGGATAGTCCCTAAGTAAATCTAAGATATAGACTAAATTTTGTGTGTAAACTTTGAGTCTATTCTAAATGACAGTTTTTTTTAATCCATGGTGCTAAAAATTCAACAATACAATGTAATTTCTTGTAAGATAATGAACTTTAAAATGTACTTAGGAATTGGACTTTACCCTATACTCTATACACTTTATCTATCTGTCATAGATGAGTCACAATAACTGCTTCTTTGTTAAAAAAATATGCGTCAGTGTCGTGGAACACTCGGTTGGAACGAAGTTCCTTTATATATTATTATTCATAAACGTATTATATATTATTGATTAACAAATACAAATAAAATGAATTACTAGCGTCTATTAAAATGAAGCGTCATTTTAAATAATATTTCTTTCATGGCAAGATAAGAAAAAGTGCAACGGAGATGGATATTATTCCATCTCGCTCGCATTATTACTATAGAAAGGGGGTCGTGACGGAAAATTCTTACACTTTTTCTCGCCTAGCCCCCATCTGCCAAATTCGTACCGTGCGATAAGGAACTTCGTTCCACTAAAAAAAATTATAATGGATTGGCGGATTCGGACGCATAACTATTATGTTAATGATCCAACCATGCTACTGGCGCAATAAATATTATCTAGAAGTCTTTGTTTAGAAGCGTTTTCCATAAGAGTCAAAGTACGGTAAACAATGGTATTATAATGTGACTGAGGTGACAAATTATTACTTGAAAAAAGTCTTGTATAAAAGACCACGAAACTTTTACGTCTGGCATGTAAAAATATCTATATGCCCGAAGGTCTCATCATATGTGGCAAACATACGCCGAATAGGTGAACGTAGACCGGTATTGGATCGACAGGTACCTGTGGTAAAGAGCTAAAATAAAAAGCAGTTTAATGCTGCCAAAAATCCAAAAAATAGCAGTTTAATGCTGCCGTATTTGGAATGGTGAGTGTAGAGAACTGGTGACCCTTTTTACTGGAACGAAATTTTATACGTGGTAGAGCCATGCTGCAGCTACTAACTACTAATATTAGTAGAATAGTTGTAGCACGAATGGGTCGGCTCGACCGGGGAAAGACCACGCTCTCACAGAATACCAGCGTAAAATAGCAGGTTAACACTGCTGTGTTTCGTATGGTGAGTGTAGAGAACCGGAGACCCTTTTTACTGGAAAATAGGCATTCCATCTTAGTCCTCACGGGTGACAACGCATCTGCATTTTGACTCTTTATTGAGGATAGATGTAGATGTCTATGGGTCACAGCAACCACTTACCATCAGGTGGACTGTGTGCTCATTTGTCACCCTATCCTATAAAAAAAACGAGGCATTCCATCTTAGTCCTCTGGGGTGACAACGCATCTTTCTGCTTCTTGATTTTTGATCTGCTTTTTCATTTTTAATCGAGAATAGATGTAGGCGCCTATGGGCCACAGATTCCACGTACTATCAGGAGGACTGTGTGCTCACTTATTACCTTGTATTCTATAAGAAAAGATCCATATATCAATTCATCTACTGAGCATGGATATCTATCATAGATTGCGTCATATTTTACGTGGTAGAGCCACGCTGCAACTATATTATAGTTGTAGCACGAATGGGTCGGCTCGACCGGGGTAGGACCACGCTCTCACAGAATACCAGCGTAAAATAGCAGCTCAATTCTGCTGTGTTTCGTATGGTGAGTGTAGAGAACCGGAGACCCTTCTTACTGGAAAAGAGGCATTACATCTTAGTCCTCAGGGGTGACAACGCATGTGCATTTTGATTCTTAATTGAGGATAAATGTAGATGTCTATGGGCCACAGTGCCCACTTACCATCAGGTGGACTGTGTGCTCGTTTGTCACCCTATGCTATAAAAAAAAAATTCGGATTCTGCCATAGTTCCAAATTGTTATTAGCAATTTTTTATTGGCTTACATTGTTATCACGAAGATGCTACTTTTATTTACTGACCATCTTCTAATTCAGTTTCCCTCTGTCGTCTCTTACGACACATTAGGTGTCGTAAGAGACGACAGAGGGAACACAGAGGGATTCAAAGTGAATATTCTTATTTATATTATATTCTTCTTATTTATATATTAGTTGTTTAGTCATCACCGACGTTCATAAACGTTTGCAATAGCAGAATTTCTCAGGTGCGTTGCCGGCCTTTACGATAGGTTTAGACTTTTGAAAATTCGTGAGTCATATCGGTGGTAACAGTTAATTCCACAATGTCGTCGTGCATCCACAAATTGCTTGTAAAACTCACTGTGGTGGATTGCCAACTATCGAGATAATTTGGGTAGGATTTCGAGTTCTGTCGCAATGTACTATAGCGGAACTTAGCGGCTGAGATTAATCCGAACAATTCCACTAGATAGAGTGACGATCTCGTAAAATATGCAGGAAGTCGGTGGATACAGGGGGCTCAGTAACATGCTTTGTGGCATTCCTTGGGGGACAACATAGGCCATGTTCAGCAGTGGACTTGTGAAGGGTTGTAATGATAATGATGAATGATTCCACGAAGCACTTACCGAGGAATGCGATAGATGAATACGAATACAATTATTAAAATAATTTTTAAATTATTTTAATATTTTGTCAAATGAAAGAACATACCGAAATCTTAAGGTGCTTCTAAACGGTCTATATTATCTTCTATTTTATTTTATTATATTTCATTTTCTTGTATTATTTTTTTCTTCTTTAAAATATACGTTACATTACAGTGTTATTGTATAAACTGACTGCGTCGTTGGTCTAGTGATCATAAGCACGACTACTAATCATGTGGTTCCGGGTTTGAATCCCGGATCGGGTCAAAATCAGTTATTGGAGTTTTCTGTCAAGAAATTTTCATTAGCAGCCCGGTATTTCATCTCCGTGCCACGGAAAACACGTAAATCCATTGGTTCTGGCGCCTGATCTCTCTTGGTTAGTGTCCATTGTGAGTGAATAGAGAGTGCATCTGTGTTTGGGCACACACTCGTATATTATAATCTTATCCCGCGCAGATGACTAGTCTCCGTTGAGACTGGCCGCCGTGACAGAAATACAGACCGAGACGGTGGGCATTATTCTATAAAGAAACATCTTAGTGTATGATAGACTAAGATATGTCAAGATCTCGGCTTGTGGAGGTATTATGCGAAGATCGATGACTGCCACTTGCATCATTCTTATGAACAGGTGTGATTTTGTTATAGAACATGCTTTGATTACCTATGGGTCTGTTCTTTTTTTATTTTTTTATTTAATTAATTGCAGGCGATGCATCGGTGCAGCTGTACCATTATTTGTTTGAAGTTTGTTGCTAGTGCATATAGGTTGCAGAAGCCACTTACCATCAGATGGACTGGAAATTCGTTTGTCACTTCAAATATATTTAAAAAAAAGATAAAGAATATGGTATCATTGGCCTTTAAAAATGACACAAAAGAGGATACATGCGGAGCGAAGTTTCTTTCGCCGCTCCTGCTCCGGGCTGAGAAACCTTATTTTGAAACATAAGTAGATTGGAAAACTTAATAAAAAAAATAAAAAAAAAATTTAAAAAACCTAAAGACATAAGTATACACATAGAACTCATTGTTTCTTAATACATATTACTTTAATGAGCTTCAATTTCATATTTTTTTCTATGAAGACATAACATAGCACCTTTCTCTTCTACACCCTTTCTTCCTCTGTTAAAAATTTTAACACTCAAACAAAATTATAAACATTTCATTAACATATAAAATGGTCGTTATTAACAGCTATTTAATTAAATGGATTGTAAAAGATCTGAGGCTATTGCCAAGATGGCGACTGAAATACGGGCGCGTCAAATGCGTCCGCAATCTGTTTCGTTTATTTTGTGTAAAAGGGGTGCTTGTTGCTGTTAATTAAGATTTCACGCTCACTCTTTGAAAATAAATGTTTAGAAATTTTAATATTTGTTTTTTATTAGGACAAAATACTTTTTGGTTCGTCTGTTATTTTTTATGAATATTTACGAGGTTTTTAATAACACTGCTCGCTATTACGATGTTTTTTATTAAATCCTTTAGTCTTTCTAAGGTCGAGGTTTTTGCTCACGTTTTTATTTATTGAGTCATAACTTATTTGTTATTGTTTCTTTTTAACAAAAACTAAGGTGACACAAACCTCCTTACATACCACCTTATGGTAAATGGTTACTACAATCCATAAAAACCTGCAGCGAACTTTAAACAAAGATGGCTACAGATGCGTCGTCACTTTTGAGGACTAAGATGGAATGCATCACGGCCTGTAATTGTACTGGCTCTCTATACCCTTCAGATTGAAACACAGCAGTGCAAGCACTGCTATTTGGAGACAGAACTAGGTAAGATGGTGGTATCTACCCAGACGTACTCCTAGACAGAAAAGGAGTTCTAACACCAAGAAAAGTTAAGAGTGTCTGGATACTGTGTTAACAGTGGTAGAGCCACGCGGCAGCTTTAGCTGTCTGCTGGAGGCCCAATTGCCCCCACTTTTAACATGTTATTCGTGAATTTCTGCAACATGAGGGGACTTCATTCGAACCTTAATGCCGTCAACTACCATTTTGAGACGGCAAAGCCAGCCCATCCGCAGAGATCGTTATCTTAGGTGACTTTAACGCCCACCACGCTGAATGGCTTGGTTTCCGTTTAACCGATCATGCGGGTAGATCTGTTTATGACTTTGCCTTAGCATATGGTCTGACACAACAGGTTACTTCGCCTACGCGGATCCCAGATGTGGAGGATCATGCACCTTCCCTGTTGGACCTTCTGCTGACCTCTCATCCGGACGGATATCAGGTGTTCGTCGTGTGGTGTGGTTCGGTGTGGTCGTCCGGAGTGTGGTAACACTCACGCTCCCATCGCGGTTGTGTTCTGCAGGTTGCCGCCATGTTTGGCACTATAGGTCGGCCAATTGGGACAAGATGCGGTCTTTTTTTGCATCCTACCCTTGGGGTTTGCTTCTTGCTGAATGGTCCCAACGTTGCTGCTGATTCCGTCGCTGATGAGGTGCTTCAGGGAATGGAACTTTTTATTCGATCATCTGTGGTACCTATCAGAGGCAGAACTCAGCCATGGTTTGGTCGCTCCTACAAAATTGCTTCACGCCATAAGCAGAAGTGCTACCGAGCCTGGGCTGACGCATCAACGTCTCGGGATGGAAATACCAGCGATCTCAAAAAGAACTATAATTCTGCCTCCAGGTTCTTCAAAAGTGTCATTGCTAAGGAAAAATCAGAGCACATCGGCAAAATTGGCGAGAAACTAGTTTGACTTCCTTCAGGAACTCGTGAATTCTGGTCTCTTGCCAAGACTGTCCAAGGGAACATCTGTCAGCCATAATGATTTCTTATATTTACGCGAACACTAGACATTTAAATTAAACTAGTTTTACGGATTTTATCGCGTATATTAACTTATTTTATATTCCCGACGTTTCGAGTGCTTTACAGCCCATGGTCACGGGGGACTGAGATATTTGACGTCCCAATGTCATAGTTTACCATGGTAAATGGTAGCACGCAGCCATCAGCTTGGGATCCTATAATTAATAAAATTAAATCCCAACCCAAGCATACAACTGCAAGACTTCAAGATACTGTAAGTTCATACTGCATAGATCGGAACAAAATTAATAATTTTTAATCTGGAGGTTATTAAGGTATTTTGTTTTATACGTCTTGCGGGGATTTCTCCATGGTGGTGTTGCGGGGATATCGACCTGTAGTGCGAAGCAGATCCATCTATGGTCTGAGCATGAGGCCTCTTTCGACACATGCCATCCCGTGATTAGTTTAGCTGCTCCTTCTGTTGCAAGTGTGAGGTCGATTATTGTGCGACAACGTTTTTTTTATGAAAGTTGGTTCAGAACCTGTGTTTAAAATGGTTAAGTCAGTGCTAAATAGATATTCAACTAAAACCTTACCTCGTTCGTTCAGTTTTTCCATTCCCCAGAGGGGATTATGCGCGTTGGAGTCCGTCCTGATCACAACCTCTAGTTTGGTCCTCTCACAGAAATTCACCAGTCTGACGAGGTCATGAGGGGGAGGAGTGTCTTCCTCCGGCACGTAGACCGAGGCGACGACTAATCTTCCCTCCTGTGTATATTGTATTGCCACGGCATACATGTCTCTGGAACAGAAATCTGTTAATGGTTGTGCACAGATATCTTTAGTAGTGTAAATACACGCTCTTGGCTTGTCGTGTTCAGAGCTGTAGAATAGCTTACCTTTTAGGTTGTTTAGGCCTTTGATTTTACCAGCCCCAACCCACGGCTCCTGGATTAAGGCTATGGCAGTCCTTTGAGCCTCCAACCACTTGCGTAATTGAACCGACGCAGTTTCGCTGTGGTGGAGGTTACCCGCACCAGGTTTTTGGACGAAGGGCACGCCATCATTGATCGCGTCCTCCCCATCCCCGCCCAAAATAAGCCTGCCAGCAGATCTCGGTTTCATCGTCAGCTACCGAGTCGGAAGTGTTCGGCAAAATGCAGTCCTCTTCATCACTCAGTGAGCTGCTGCTGAGCCCAATCTCTACTGGGGGCTTCGGCTCAGTTGTACTGGCCGTTTTTCACTGAACTTGGCATCCAGTGATTCGGCTGTACCGGTATCCATGGCCCCGGTATCCATGACTTCCGGGTTGTTTTATGCCTCTTGCTTGGTGGAGTGTCAAAGAATTTACCTCCAAGACCCTGGAATTTTACGTATACCGCCCCACATACACATGCGAGACGGCGTTCGGCTTTCATCAGGGTCGGATATGATATCCTCCGGCACCGAAACAACGAGAACCCCCGTCCGTCTGCTTATATGCCTTGAATAGCAGCCAGTCCCTGATGTTAACCCAGCGGTTCTGGTATGCCAGCACACGACCAATGTCACGTGTATCTTCCAGGCTCCTGGGCATCAGGGATAACCACATTTGACTCTTTGTGGTATCTCCGACTGTTTCTTTATGATCAGCGAGATGTAGAATTTAAGGTCGAAGGTAACAATATTCCCTTCAACCAATCCAGGGCCTTCTGATCGTCGCACCACAGCTTCAGGACACCCTTCGTGTAAACGAGTTTGCCTCTAAAAACTGGCCCCGACGCATCAGTATCCTGGCTACTCCAGGCCTCGCTGATCATCTTCCTCTGTATTGCCACGAGGATGTCGTCAGCTACTTCCTTCGTTATGTGACCTGAACGTGCACACGTTAAGGCCACACCCAAATCTGCTTTAGCAGCGGAAGCGTAGCTTGTTCTTGCAGCCTTTGGTTGCTGTTCGAGTCGCACTTTTTTGTGCTCGCCTCTCGGCGAGGTGGACTCTTCCAGCATCCTTTTGGCTGCTCTTTCCTTCTTCCCAGGACGCTTGGCCGCTCGCTGCTTCCTGGCGGATATCTTAGAGCTGGTCCCCGCGGCCGCGACTTCCACTTGGGCTGGATTTTTATCCTTCCCAGTTTCAGCGCGGCTACTGGTTCCAGCCCCAAGCACCTCAGTCGCAGTAGCTTGCCCAGCCTCCTTGGTTTTAGTTTTAGAAGCATCCAGCGCGGCTCGTTCTCTTCAGCCTTTTTCCCGCTGTTTCTTATTCTTCTTCTCTTCTGCGAAGAGATATTGCATCTATTTGCGTATTTTATCGCATTTACCACGGGGAGTGCTCTAAGGAATTGTTTGGACTAATTCCAGCCGCTCAATTTCACCATCGCACATCACGACAAAGCACATCGCACTCGCGATACCATCCATACCATCTGGATGATTGGCTGTCCACCACTTGAAGTTAGGGTTTTTAAAAAAACAGAATTGATTTTTCTATATGGTGCATATATTTTCTGCCTAGGAGTATAGGGGAGGAGGAAGGTGGTACTAACCCACAATAAGAGTAAATACCACGCCTTTACTTGTTTCTGCCGCCAAAAGCAGTGCACACACCACATTGTTTTAGCGTCCATGACTCTCACTCTTTTTATCTCAGTAAATATTTAACAACTCCTACGGACGATCTGCGTCCAAGTGCACTAACTGTACCAAGGCTTAGTTGGGTTGCTATTACTAAATTTCAAGTTTATTTTCTTTCTTGTTTTTCTTTTTTCTTGTGTTTTTTGTTTGTGTTGTAGAGTAGTGATGATCGCGTGCCTCTAAAAATTTCAAGATGACTGATAAAAATCCAGCTCTAAAGAAATAAACAGACCAACCTGACAACCAGACAAGTAGAGTTAGAACTGCGATAACTCTCCCTGAACCTCTTCGTATTCCTCTTCTATGAGAGTGGTCCAAATCCAGTGATTGTTTTTGATTGATGAAGAAAACTTAGAACTTTCATTAAAGTTCTGAATTAACATGTGGTAGCTCTGCGACACGGTCTTGTCCCCTTACTACGGCTGTTAAAAGAAAACTATTGGTTATTCGTAAATCGATAGTGTGCGTTTATACAAAACGCACAAAACTCTGCAACCGCAATTCATTTAATATTAATATATAAATTGGTGTTTTTTTTTTACGCATAAACGATAAACAATAGTTACTTTTTCAAAATCCAACTTTAGAACAGTAGTATTTTTTATGTTTTTCTCATTAAGCGAGCAAACAGTCCTGTAGCGGCGGCGTAAGATAATTCACTACCCCACATCATCCCATGGGTGTCGTAAAAAGCGACAGGGGAAACAAGAGATTAGCAGCAGCACCTTCCAGATAACCACAAATAATAATATAAAAACTACAGTTGCCAACCCGCCTGCTAAGTGTGGCAACTATGACAAACATGACTATGGGGGAGGCCTCAGCAGTAGGCATTGATAGATTGTAAATGAATGGCGATTAAATTAATGACATTGTTTAGTGATAACGTAAGAAAACACATCACCATGGTGATTAAATCAATGACATCGTTTAGTGATAGCGTAAGAAAACACATTCGCCCCATTACTAGTAAGAGGCGACTACGTGAAATTCCAAAGTGATCTTAAGGCTTTCCTTATAACAGTTGGCAGTATACCGTCACGTTAACGTCAGAATAAAATGCACAGTCTGGCAAACGGGGAGCAATGTCAAAGCAATGCAATGCAAAAGCAAGCCTTTTGAATATCTCGTATTTTAAATTAAGTACCAGTAATGATTAATATATATATATTTCATTACCAGTAATGCAATTGCCAACTCAAACTATTTATTCAAGTGAAACAAACAACTTTGTTGATATATTCATCAGAGCGGCGTATTTGTGGAAGAGCCATCTATCATTAACTTAGGAAACTAATGGAATTTTAGGTTCAACGACGATCTTTCGCGCCATTGTCTAAGTTTCGCTCCTTGAGGTTGTCCTGATCAGCGATAGATGGCATAAAATTACAGCATACAAAACAATGATAGTATTTAGTTCTTTAAACTGTAATAATAACATAAAAATAGTTTAGAAAATCCAAAAGTGCACGCCTCATGAGCGTTTCATTTAATTTTGATGAAAAAAATAAATTGTATTCCTGACTTTTAAAATATATTATTTATGTGTTTTAAATTTAGCGTTCTATTATTTTAACAGATCGTGTCACCTACAGGAAAAAATTAATAATGTTTACCAAAATAAATCTATTACACAAATTATAAAATCGATATAGGCGGTATGGTACATTTGTCCTTTGTCTATCAAGGGCTAAAGAAATATGAAAGCGCCTTTAAATTTTTAACAGCAATAAAACTTACAAAAGCTGAAAATAATTTATTAACAAACTACGCATACTAGGCTATTGATATGAAATAGGAAACCAGTTGATGTGATTCTGAAGCTAATAAAAAAAAACCCGGTCTCGTTAAGTGCAATATGGTTATAATTGAGAAATTTTAAAAACACAAATTTGCTTGACCTTGACGTGTCGAGAGTAAAGCACTACCTAATTACGTTTCGCGTTATGAGGCGTGCAATAAAATTAGATATAGAAAATAATATAGAGAATAAATCGAGAGCAAAATTTATTTTCCATAAAAATTCGGTGTGACGCATCGATATATATGTACTACGTACTAGATGTGGCATTCCGAACATGCACTATGTTCAAATGAACTGTACTGCAATCCGTACAAATTTAGTGTCATTTAGTGTGGCTTCAATATTCATAGAGTGTGGAGCTGCGCTAATAATACGAGATTTCAAATTAAAGTTTAAACCTGAACGTAATTAATAATTCAGTAGTCAAATAAGTAAAATTATTTGTTGTTCAAGTTAATAAATAGGTAATAATATTACAATAGAAAAAATAAACTTCATTTATATGCCACGCTATCTACAATCATAGACTAAAATGTACTATCTCCCGCGCATGCGCGAAAACAGAGTAGTACATTTTTGTTTGAACGGCTTCTCTAGTACGTAGTACATAGAACTCAATGGTGTGACGCACTTCAAATACCTATCTAGGTCCATAATTTTGCTGTACTTTTGAGTAGTATCAAAAAAACCAACAATGCTTTCAACTTACCTGTCTAGGTGTAAATAATTTAGAGAATTTGAAGATTCGTCAAAAATTCAAAATCTCCTAACCAATATTTGATATATAGTAGTAGTATTTGATACCGTTATTTAAGAAATTGGTACGTCAATATGTTCATTATTATTTATTATATAAAATTAGTGGTCCCGCCAGTTTAATATCAAACCACAGGACCATTATTAGTATCAGAATCACTATCAGTATTCCAAAATTCTAACATATAGTCTTTAGTCTTTACTAAGATAAATATCTGATTGGTACCTCCTAATCATCATCATTATTAATCTCTACATATTCAGTACTACAGTAATTTCCAAAATAAATTATTTTCAAAAGAACTTTAAACGCCTGACAAAAATCTTAGCCAATATACTAGTTAAGAATTATTTTTATTGTGAAGGCACTTGACGATAAACTACGTAATATGCATATCATAATGTGATTAATGATTATCCACTACGAGATTTACAATTTTAACCAAAAAATTGAATAAATACTTACAAAATAAATATAATATGTAGGTATAAATATGCTCATATCAAAAAAAGGTTCTCAGTTAATTTACTAGTAATTTTCTTGATCTTTAATTATTTCTTTAAAAATGTTATTGCATCTCCAAAGTGGTTTTTACGTGGTAGAGCCATGCTGCAGCTATATTAATAGTATAGTTGTAGCACGAATGGGTCGGCTCGACCGGGAAGGACCACGTTCTCACAGAATACCAACGTAAAATAGCAGCTTAATGCTGCTGTTTCGTATGGTGAGTGTAGAGAACCGGATACCCTTTTTACTGGAAAAGAGGCATTCTTTCTCAGTTCTCACGGCTGACAACGCATCTGCATTTAAATTCGCTAACGAAGAGATGAGATGTAGATGTCTATGGGCAACAGCAACCACTTACCATCAGGTGGACTGTGTGCTCGTTTGTCACCCTTATTCTAATAAAAAAAAATCTCCAAAGTAGTGTTCTCTGCTTACTTAAGCATGCTCAATGCTGCTGTATTTCGTATGGTGAGTGTAGAGAGCCGGAGACCCTTTTTACTGGAAAAGAGGGATTCTATCTTAGTCCTCAGGGGTGACGACGCATCAAGATTCTTAACGGAGTGTAGATGTAGATGTCTATGGGTCACAGCATCCACTTACCATCAGGTGAACTGTGTGGCCGTTTGACACCTTTATTCTATAATAAAATACTTACAAACACACAAGTTTCACAAAATTATGGCAATGCTTATATACAACTTACTGCATTACATACTTTTAAAATATACAGTCCAATTAGAAACCCTCCCTTGTTGGAAGTACGTTAAAAAGCATCTCTACCGCACTGAAATTGACATGAATAAGGCCTATTATCCCGTGATGATAGTTCCATTGTCTATGCTAAATTCAAGTCTAGACACTTAACGATTGGACAATTACATGGTGTTCTCAAAAGAATATAAAGGCACGAACACACTAGCTTAATGTCTACCTGAAGGTTTAATAATGGTACCGAAATACGGGAGCGGGCTAAATAGGCGGGAGTCGTGCGTACTAGGCGAGATAACAACAAGTCCAATATGGTAGGCGTAATGAGCACTGAGACCTTGTGTGGAATATATTGTAGGAACAGGGAAGGATATGGAGTAGCCTTATTTCAGAATACTTCTCATTATATAACTCAAATGATAGCAAGCGATAAAGAATTAAAACAAGGATTTTGAAGCTAAAATCTCGTCTGTGGAATTATAAATATAAATATTTTTAGCTTTCTCATCTTTCCGCCTCCTCCGTGACTAATTTGTACGACGAGACATTTCTGCTGGCTTTTTTCATATCTTATGCTTCACTCTAATATTTTTTCTGAATAAAAGTTTTTATTAAATTATTCTCCGCGATGTTTAACACTTGCGTCATACTTGTGAACAGGTGCTGCTTGAGTTGGAGTTGGACAGAGGATTTTTTTGTTTTGTTGTGTCTTTTTATTATAGAACTTGATTTGTATACCAATGGGTCTATTTCTTTGCATTTTTGTGAAAGAATATTGTATCAAGTTTTGTTGTATTATAAAAAACTAACAAAAAGAGGATACCGGCGGAGTTTCTTTTGTTGCCGATTCTCCAGACAAAGCCACCTCATTTTAAAACAGTATTAGTTTAAAAAGATGTTGAAGTTTGCTCATAAGATTTTAATTTCTATAAATGGAGTTATCACTTCATTAATTTTCATTTCATTTCATATTATAGCGTATTATATTTTTTATATTTATTTATTTATTGTGACACGCCTACAGCATTACATAATATAATACGACACGAAATTTAAATCTAAAAATATTCTGATATGTATGCCACAACAAAGAGCGAAAATCAAAATATTTCTTATGTTTTCTAAGATATAACAAGATAACTTTAAAATATCTAACGATACTTGTACCAATATTTTACCTCACCTGTTCTCAATATAAAAAATAGCTCTAGCTACTATAGCGACTAGTAAGGATAATGTCCTCTAGACCGAATTGCGGACACGGCGGCTAGTCTCAACGTATGCTAGCCGTCTGCGCGGGACATGATTATAGTGCCCGAGTGTATGCGCAAGTACGCGCCGTGCAGTCTCTATTCCTTCACTCTCATAGTCCGATGGGACGGTAACAAGATACGACTGGAGAGAGATCAGGCGCAGGACCAACGGCTTTACGTGCTTTCCGATGCACGGGGGTGAAACACCGCCAACTTCCTGACTCCGGGCAGCTACTGAGAATTTCTTTGCAATAAAACCCGATAACTGATTTTGGTTCGATCTGGGATTCGAATGCGGACCTCTTGTTCAGCAATCGCGTTTACGAGCACTGGACCAACGAGCCAGTCATAGCAACTAGTAACGTTCAAGCCAAGGAACTCAATCGACTAACAACGCTAAGAATACTACACATTAAAGTTACAGCCTATATACGTCCCACTGCTAGGCACAGGCCTCCTCTCATTACTGAGAGGGTTTTAGGGCAAGGAAATATCCGCCGCGCTGCTATACATACTATATATTTATAATACTACACATTGAATATGACAAATTTTACGGATTTTATCGCGATTAATTTTAACCTTTTGAATACCTGACGTTTCTGCGTAAATCGAACCAAAAATTTGTATTAAAAAGTGGACATGAACAAGATCAGGACGTGAAACACCTCAGGCCCCCGTGATCAGGGATTCTGTAAGCG